>CM064330.1:82600681-83812764 GCA_032595735.1 Pelochelys cantorii | reverse complement strand
AGCATTTGGAGTGGGTACTTTTACAGGAACTATGACGCTTTCCTTTCTCAGCCATTTGTTAAGCTTAAGACGGATAAATGCAGAAATAAGGAAGCTTGAGACATGAGTGTGTTTTTATTTTGTGACTTTCTGGGGGGAGAGAGAAAGGTTAGGAGAAGGGTCTCATAGATAAAACAACTCAAAATAAATATTTGAAACCATTTTAGGAAGATCAGAATGAGTAGTTTAATGACTAATATTTATTCTGATTTTCATATTCAGTTGGAGGAATAATTAAAATCCACAGTTGTATTTTATAAAGCTTTCAGGTTTTGTTTCTATTAAATAATAATAAAGCACTGTAAAATCAAAGATATAAATTTTAGTCAGCTACATTTTTACTTTCAGGTAAGCATGATTGTATTGATGTCACTGAGAGCAGAATTTGACCTATCGTGTATGGGGGGAGAGTGTTATTTTGGAAACAGTTAACAGGTGTCTTTTTAAAAGTATTAGGAGCCAAAAATAATATGTTAATAGAATAATACTAATGTTCTTTTCAATGTTTTTAATTTTAATGACTACACAATAATGGCATTAATTAATTTGATTCCTTTCTTTTGCACTTGCTATTTAAGTGCCTGCTTTTGCTTCCACTAATGTCAGTGGTAAAACTACTGTTGAAGTCAGAGGATGCAAGTTTTAATTTTTTAAGTCAACTTACATCTTTCTCTTTCATTCCAAATACTGATATGATATACTGTATTGAGACCAATTTTCACAATAGTGTTCATGTTGTATGAGTCTGATGTTATTTGACAATGTTATTTATGTTAATTTTGATTTTGTAAGTCTACCTAATGAATTGCTCTTCAAAACCTATTAAAGTTATTAGAAAGACTTACACTGATGCCACTGGACTTTGGATCAGGCCCTAGGGGCAAAGGAGCACAGGGAGTGACTAAGCCAAATTCTTCCTCCATTGGCACTTCTTTAAATTCAGAGTAACCCTAGGGTATGTCTACACAGCAGTGTTATTTCAGAATAACTGATGTTATTTCAAAATAACAAAATGCTACACAGCAAGCCGTTATTTCGAAATAATGTTGAGAAGGAGGACTCCAACTCCTGTAACCCTCATTTCACGAGGAGTAAGGGAAGTCGAAGGAAGAGTGTTCTTCCTTTGACTTCCTGCTGTGTCAAATGCCAAATTAAGCTGTTTTGACTTCTGCTATGCAATTGACGTAGCTGAAGTTGCGTATCTTAATTCGACTTTTTCCTTGCAATGTAGATGTGCCCCTAGTGAAGTAAAGGAAATTAATCTGGCTAATAATATGAGGCTACATCTATACTGCAGCGCTATTTCTGGATACAAGAAGTATCCCAAAATAGCTATTCTGCATCTTTTGAGCACACCCATTATTTTGCAATATAACGGGCTCGCTATTCTGATGTCCCTGTAAACCTCATTCAATGAGAAGTAAGGGATGTTTCAGAATAGCGATTTATTTTGAAATAAATGCTGTGTATACAGTGCCAAATTTCTATATGAGCGCTTTTGAAATTAACATGAAATAAGCTATGCAATTTGTTTAGCTCAAATTGTGTAGCTCATTTCAAGCTCTGTGTGCAGTGTAGACATAACCTGAGAGAGCAAAATTTGGCCCTTTGAAACCATGTGCATGACAATGGCATATTATAGATCCATTTCACTCATTTGACTGGAGTAATTCTACTGATAGCAGTGGAATAGTCCATATTTACACACTTGCATAACTGAGCAAAGAACTGAGCTCTGCATAATTAGTTAGCCACGGATTTCAATGAGGCTACTAAGGTAGTTTGTGATTTGGAGACGCAATGCTTAAAACCTCTCAGGATCAGTCCCTAAAAACTTCTCATCAGGTCTAAATCAACTGATACTTTTTTTATAGTTTTGGACTGATCCTGTAATATCTTATTGGTATAAGTTGTTGATCTCACATAAGTCAATAGGTCCAGTCATGTGAGTAAAAACTTCTTATCACATGGACAAGCATTTGAAGAGTTAAGCCCTTTAGTTGTAACCTGAAGAATTATTGTTTTGTTATAAGAAAAAAGCATATCAAATTGTATTTGTATTTTATTTTCATTTGAAACAACAAGAACAATTTTATGTCTTCCCTTGCATTTATTGAAAATCTTCTTCTCTTTTGGCATGTGAGTACAGTACTCCCAGGCTACGTCTTCGCTGCGAGTTCTTCCAGCAGAAAATATGCTAATGAAGGACTTATTAGCATGAGTTCCAATCTCATTAGCATATTTTCTGCCATTTCTTTTTGTGAAAAAAACCTGCGCGCAAAAAGAAGCAGTGTGGATGTTTTCTTTCTGCGCAAAAATCCCTTTTTTCACAAGATCCTTATGCCCCAAAAAAGGAGGTATACCAATCTTGCAGAAAAAGGGGTTTTTGCCCAAAAAGAAAATGCCCACACTGCTTGTTTTTGTGCAAAAACCCCTACCGCAAAAATGGATTGGCAGAAAATATGCAAATGAGATTGACTCATACAAATGAATCCCTCGTTAGCATTTTTCCAAGAAAACTTGTAGTGTAGACATAGCCTCACTGATTATGCCCATAAATAAAGACAAATCATGTGATTAAGATTTGAGGCATGAGTCCCTTTCTCCTTATGTCTTGCTCACTGTCTGCATAGTGGAACACCTGAGGAATACATTAAGCACACGTTGTGTGAAAGTGATTATAGAAAAATTATTTACCTTTTCCCATAATACAAGAACTAGGGGACACCAAATGAAATTGATGGGTAGTAGGTTCAAAACTAATAAAAGGAAATTTTTCTTCACACAGCGCACAGTCAACCTGTGGAACTCCTTGCCTGAGGAGGCTGTGAAGGCCAGGACTCTATTAGGGTTTAAAAAAGAGCTTGATAAATTTTTGCAGGTTAGGTCCATAAATGGCTATTAGCCAGGGATAAAGTATGGTGCCCTAGCCTTCATAACAAGGGCAGGAGATGGATGGCAGGAGATAAATCACTTGATCATTGTCTTCTGTTCTCCTTCTCTGGGGCACCTGGCATTGGCCACCGTCGGCAGATGGGATGCTGGGCTCGATGGACCTTTGGTCTGACCCAGTATGGCCATTCTTATGTTCTTATGTTTCTCAAACTGTGGGTCCCGACCCCCCGGGGGGTTGTGAGCAACTTAGAGGGGGGTTGCAGCAACTTAGAGGGGGGCGCGGTATCACAAAGTTTGAGAACTCCTGCATTAAGCAATTATTACTGGTCTTGTTAGTATTATAATTTTGTAAATGAAAGATATTTTGTTGCACAGTTATAGTTTAAATTACAGAAACAAAATGCTGAAATTAAGCTTGCTACAACAATGGTAACTTTCTCACGTGGAATACATTTTTATGATTTACACCTTACAACTCAAAGAATGACAGCTAAAGATATGCATCTAACCAGGAAAAAAAAAGACAAAATACTAAATGTACTTTATAGCTGCATTAATGTTGCACTTGAAACCACCACCCCGCCCCCACCTTCTTTTTTTTTTTTTTTTTTTTTTTTTTTTTTTTTAAGTTTTGAGTGAGCAATTGCAACATTTCATTAACATGATGTTTTAAACCTTATGGAAACTGAAGTTACCTTCTTTGGGGGTGAATCCTCTACTTGAGATGATGTTGCAGGGAGGTACAATTTGTACTTCTGCGAGCCAGAGAGATCAATCCAGATCTCACTGTAGTATAAGATTATGGAGAAATACACATATATTTAATAAAGTTTACATTATAACATTTTTAGCTTCTCTCTTCTTATTCACATTCCAAGGTTAAAGATAGCTTATAACTTCCTGTCCATATAGTGAAATTGACTGTGAGCGCTGCAAAAAAAAGCATAAAAAATAAAAAGCATTTTGACTTTATGGTTTGGGGTTTGTTTTGTACAACTGTCCATGCGTTCATTGGGCTTGAACTTTTGCGGCTGAATATTTTTATCCTTTTTCAAAACAGTGAGATTTGTAGCATCGCAATTTGAAAATCCAGCTTGGTGAAGTGAAGCAGCTTTTAGGCTGGTAATGCAGTTTAACCTGGCACAAACCCAGTGTGCCTGCAGATGAGTTAGGGAAGGGGGTGCAATAATAACAGGAAGTACTAGCATAAAAAGTATACCCAAATGTTTAAGGATTATAAAGTGCAGAAGCATTTCCTAAATCTTTTTTTCAAAACTGTGTTAAAATCTTTATAGTACAGGTTCATCACAATTAATCATGGTTCCCTTCCCCCATGCACATTTTAAAATTCCCCTTCTTTAATATGGTTTAAACTGCTGAGGTAAGTGAAATAAAATACTATAATCAAGACCTATATTTTGACCTCATCTACAAGTCGTATAGAAGTCAGTGGGTTTGCTCTCCATTTAAAATTATGTAACTGAGAGTTGACTTAGACTTTAAGATAGTTTAATTTAAAATTTACACCACTTGGCACCAGTGATCAAATTCTTCTCTCAGCTACGCACATTTAAATCAATAGCAACTCCACAGACTTTGAGGGAATTACTGTCAGTTTAAAATGGTGTTACAAAGTGAAACTGATTCTATAGAGTTCCTTGTAATTTAAATTAGTGAACTGGGAGTAGAATTTGGCTCAAGCACAGATGATTTTTCAAAGTTGTACTGTATTCTGATACAGCATCATTTACATTAAAAAATCCCGTGTAGAGTTTTATGTTAAAGATCAGGAAAATGCACAGGAATTTGATTTGCATTCACCAGAACAGGTACACATACTTTTACAGCACAAAAAAAACCTGTATTTTAGTACTCCCACTTTTGAAATTTTGGCCCTGTATCATTGATGTGTAAACAGAGACAGTTTAATTCTCTCATTCAAAAGGATGGTTTTGACACGGTGGGAAGAACTTCTGAATATAAAATTTCCTCCAACATCTAAGCCTTTTTACATATGATGGTCAATTAATGCAGTATATGTCTGAGTTAAAAGGGTAAATTTTACTGCACATCAGAGCAGATATGTGAATTCAATAGGATGCATTTTGCAAGGAGGTCTGTAAGACAGGAAATAGCATGTGGTGATTATTTTTGTAATCAGATAACTGGGCTAACTGTCTTTTTGATCAAGGGAATTTCAATATATTGACAGGAATTATGAGTTTTATCCAAACTATGATCAATTTTTTAAAAAAACAGCGTCCTTGATCTGAAGTTGTCAGCGTGCCAAGAAATCGGAAGTATAGAAAAAGTGATTGGTGAAGAGGAGATTCTTTTGGGGTGACAAGTAAATCTTTTATTCTCAGTTCTGTTAGTGTTTTGTGTGTCATGCAATGCCTGGGTAAACTGTTAGAGTCTGATGGACACAAAAATCCCCAAAGATGTCGTATAGAAATTTGTGCCGAAAGAGGAATGCACAATTACCTTCTTACTATCCACTGGGTATTTCTCTGTAGTAGTAGTTATAGTTGGCATGGATGCTGTTTAGTAGAGGTATCCTATGCCCAAACAAAGGCAAACTACATTCCTGTAGTGCAGGGCTACTGAACTTTGGAAGTCCCGGAGGCCACAATGATACTCACAAAACATGCTGAAGGCTGCAACTTAAATGTGGTTTCATATACATGGAAATATATATGCAAATAGCTTCTTTCACACTGACGGTCATGCATACAAAAATTAAGGCAAGACTACACAACACACAGGACCCATTTAAGTCAGTTCTGCTGATATTAATAAAATGCAATATTTACCTGATTTCCACCCATATGACAGCACTTTTAATGAGCAATGACAGTCCAGGAATTTAACTACTAATACACATCAACAGAAGACCATTATATTGACTCGCTGTTGTGGAGCATGTTCCCAGTGGAGGCCATATTCAAAGGATCCTACCTGCAGGCCGTGTGTTGAGCCCCATGTAAACCCAAACTGCACTGCGGGTCGCAAACAAACGGGTCGCGGGCCACATGTTGAGTAGCCCTGCTGTAGTGGCTTCTTCTGGCAAGCGTTAAGCTGCAATAGTGCAGTCAATAAATATCCAGACCTAGTGGTCCAGCAACTCTCAATTACCTCAAGGTGAGGATTCTCAATAACCCCAAGAACCATCCTAAGATCAGCCAGGTGAGAGAAAAAACAAGTGAATAAGCCAATCAATGGTGAAGTGTTCTAAGTGAATGAATTAGAGGATGAGGATGAAAAACAAGAGCAGCTGGTACCATAGATATTAGAGAATATGTCATGACCAATGTTCCCTCTAATCTTTTCCACCCATGTGCAGAATAAATTTTTCATGTGCACCAAGACATATGCAAATGTGTACTCTCAGTGGAAACAAAAAAAATCTAGCTGTGGGCACTCTATTAATTAGCTGGGTGGCATTTGAATCACTCCTGGGGGGCCTCACAAGCACACAGGTTACAGGGAACACTGATAATGATTAAGTTATGGACTGGTGGCAAAGAAGCTATAAGGATATGGAGCTCTTACAAGTGCAAAGTAACCATCATATTCTGATCCAGATCCATCAGTGAGGATAGGCTAAACCTTAGTGATACCAGTATTAGTTATTGTTCCATACCTGATGTAGTGGACACTGGTACAGTCATTTTTATTCAGCTCACTGTGCAATACAATGGCTATTATTGTTCAGACAACATAAGAGAACGCTTTTGGCTGCCAATATTTTCCCAGCATGGCAACTTCTTATAGCAGCAGCAATGCAAAAACTAGAGACACGTTGCCCATTGGCCCAGAACACTCAGGGGCCAGGTGCATCCTCTTTCTGCCGAGAATGATAAAGGGGCCTTTATCAAGTGAATTTATCCCTCCCATTGTGAGACTATTTTTGATTGCCTTCTGAAGTAAAATGAATACATTTCAGTAGTTGCAGGTGAGCTGTTCATTCTGATCTTCTCTGGAATAGTTTAGACTAGTGACTTAATGGAATGCTAGGACTCGGAGGGGTTAGAAGCCTTTCATTCCAGAACATGTCCTTCATTTAATTGTCCTGGTTAGTTTGTGAAAGCCAGCCAGGAAGAACTAGTTCCACTGTTGGAGGAAAGTATCAGAGGGGTAGCTGTGTTCGTCTGGATCTGCAAAAGCGACAAGGAGTCCTGTAGCACCTTATAGACTAACAGATGTATTGGAGCATAAGCTTTCATGGGCAAAGACCCACTTCGTCAGATGTATGTTGGAGGAAAGTGTCAATGCTAGGGAGGTAGGTTGATAACATCTCTTACAGAAGCCATTATGTGGACTTTGCTTAAGCCCGCCCAATCCCCAGTGTTTGCAATCTGTTAGCCAGTGTATAACATCCTCTATTAGCAATTTTTTTTATTATTACTATTTTTCTTTTGCTCTTTCTTTTGGGAGTGAACTTGTCTGCCAGTATAACTGTCTTTGTGGACATGGGGGAAATGTAAAGTGCATCTTTTCTGCACCTGTGAGGATTAATCTCACCTGTTTCCTGTTGATACCTTAATCTTAGTCTAATTTTTCTAACTCAATTCAGCAAAGTTTACTGGGAACTTTGGTGGAGAAGCTTTCTGGTGTACTGTAATCCAGTCCTCTCTGTTCTAGGAGATGAGAAGGCAGACTAACTTGTTTGTGCAAGTCCCAGCTTAGCTTTGCACTTATTGTTAAGTACTTCAAATTGTGTTTGTTGCTATGTATGTTGTGTCCAGAGGCCTCTGTCTGAGTGTCTGATTCTGCCACTTTTGCTTCCACTGAGTTGTGTCTTAGCAGAGTATGACTGTTCACAGAGCAAGGTAATTCTCAGTATGGCTACATCTACACTCCAGAGCTATTTCAGGATACCTCTGGTATCCGAAAATAGCTATTCTGTGTCTTAAGAGCAAGCCCATTATATCAAAATATAACGGGCTCGCTATTCCGATGTCCCTGCAAACTTCAGTGCACGAGGGATAAGGGACAATTTGGAATAGCACTTTATTTCAAAAGTTGGTGCTGTGTAGATATCGCCAATTTTCAAAATAAGCTATTTTGAAATAACCTCAAAATAAGCTGCATGATTTGTGCAGCACAAATTTTGTAGATTATTTCAAGGTAAGGGTGCTGTGTAGATGCACCCTAAAAGGGCAACATAATGGACCCAAAGTGAGCAAAGTGGACGCATTGGAAGGGTCCAGTGGAGGGCGACCAAAATGATTAGGGGGCTGGAGTGCATGACCTATGAGAAGAGACTGAGGGATTTGGGTTTGTTTAGTCTGCAGAAGAGAAGAGTGAGGGGGGGATTTGATAGCAGCCTTCAACTTCCTGAAGGGAGGTTCCAAAGAAGATGGAGAAAGGCTGTTCACAGTAGTGACGGATGGCAGAACAAGGAGCAATGGTCTCAAGCTACTGTGGGGGAGGTCTAGGTTGGATATTAGGAAAAACTATTTCACTAGGAGGGTGGTGAAGCACTGGAATGGGTTACCTAAGGAGGTGGTGGAATCTCCATCCCTAGAGGTGTTTAAGTCTCAGCTTGACAAAGCCCTGGCTAGGTTGATTTAGTTGGGATTGGTCCTGCCTTGGGCAGGGGGCTGGACTTGATGACCTTCTGAGGTCTCTTCCAGCTCTATGATTCTAAAGTGCCTATTCAGATGCCTAAGAAAGGGCTTGTGTTTTTTCCCCATTTCCTGTTTTTATTTCTGGTGGAATCCTCCATTACTAAGCAGCCTGAGCTTCCCAAGTTGATACACTTGAATTCAGAGAAGTAACTACTATCCTGGAGCTCATGCTTGAAAGTCGTAAATAAGGACAACTCAAAAGCAGTGCGCGAAGGGATGGTGTGCCTACATATTTAGGGCCTGAGCCTGTGAGGTGCCGAGCCTCTCCTGAATGATGACAAGAAGCCACAACTTTAGTTGCAATCTGTGAGAGTTAAGGATGCACAGCAGCGTAAGAAGGTGCTCAGCATTGTGGCTGTTTCTTTTGTTTGGCAAACGGGCTGGAAATCTCCAAAGTTAGCCTTCCTGGAAATGGCCTGGTGATCTCCTACAGGGGTGGGCAATAATTTTCGCAGTGGGGCCACTTCATGATTTTTGGTACATGGTCATAGGCCTGCTCTGCCTTTCCTCAAAACAGGTGGGGTCTAGGGTGCAAGTGCAGGAGCTGGGGCTAGAGAGAGAGAGAGAGAGAAAGAGTGAGTGTGAAAGAGACACTCTGTGTGTGTGTGACAGATTTTATGATGCAGATTGTGTGTGTGTCACAGAGATGGGAGAATGTATGTGGCAGTGTGTGACAGTGTATGTGTGGCACAGACAATGTGTGACAGTGACACAGAGTGTGTGTGCACTGGCTGTTGCTGGGTAAGTTTTTGAGAGAAGCCATGTTTTATTTCTAAGACAGGGAAAATGGTCCTGCTCTATTGTCTCCCACCTCTCCTGTTCTGCAGAGATGGGGCATAGGGGAAGTGTATGTGTGTTAAACAGAGCGCACACCAAATCATTTTTTTAAGTTAATATCAAAAAAACAATTTAGGTGAAAGTTTGATTCATATCTTATCTTTACTGGTTTGTCATAATGGCCTCAGGATTACCGTCCTGATCGCTAAAAGGAGAATAAGCTCCATCTGGAAATGTGCTTCACTGACACATTTACTTCCACTGCCTCACTGATCCTGAAAATATCCAGGGCATTGTATAGGCAGTTTTGGTTATTTATAGAGTTTCTCCTTGCAAATGTACTGAAAAAGTTCTTGTTTAATTCCTAAGCTGTTTTTCCCAATTCTGCTAATGAGTTTCACAGTTCACCTTTCTCTACTGTAATGGCTTCTTTTGGTTTCTGTGTTTAGCATCCAAATTATGTTGTTTTCTTTTCATTTTTTGTGTGTTAGCACTTGTGTTTACTTGTATCCTTTTCAGTTGCTGCTTTTTTTTTCTTTTCTGTGTCATCGTATTTTCCATTTTTGATGAATTGTGCCTAAACATAAAGCATATAAAATAGCAGAGGAACAACTTTGGCTTACACCAATGTCTGACCAGGAATGAAATGGGTGCAAACAGGACAACTACACATCATTGGCCAGTTGCTGGGGGAGGGAGGGGGAGAAAGGAAGTGCAAAGAGACCATACAACAGCCAAAGCATCCAGAATTAAATCTAGTCAGCCAGATTTCTTCCTGAATGGTCTTAGGGAGCTCAGTGGAGCAGTTACCTCACCCTTGAGAATGATGCAGCATATTCCCCTTTCTTACATGTGGACAGTTCTGCAGGACAGTGTGGAGCAATGATGGAGATGTGGTCCTCACTCTTTTCAAGCAATCAGTGGGCACTGGGGGCATGAGAAGAGACTCTGCTTTCCCATGGAATTCTGGCTAGCCCTTTAGTAAGAGGCAGAAAAGCTCCTTCCATTGTCTCCTATCATACAGGCTTTGTCAATATTGTCAACTTGATAATAGGATAGGAGTTAATAAACATCATTACTGTTCTATATTCATGTACACACAACATCAGATGGAGTCAGTGGGAATTCATTGTGTGCAGCCAGAGGCAAATCCTGCTCCTTTTCCACCCCATTTACTCAAGCTGTGCATTGGGTCTAGAATCAAACACATCACACATCTCAGTGGTGTTGGCAGATTTGGTATGCTTGTTTAATTATCAGTGCACAGGAAAATCTCATTCATGTGCAAATATTGAGGTTACAGGACAGCAGACCAGAAGTGACTCAAATGCTTTCCATTTGGCATTAGCAAATCCCCATCAGGTCCTTACATTTGGAAGCAGGCAAAGTGAGTAAGGAGTCATCCTTCTATCCAAATGATGCAATTTGTTTCACAGCTGAAATGCTTGCTGTCATAGAGGGCAGCTTTCTGCCAGAGGCACTGGCTGCATTGATGGCAGCATACACATTCTCTGGGCAAGAGAAAAAGGGATAGCTTAATAACCAGAAAATATGGGATTTAAAAAAATAAAATAAAATATTACTTCTGCTTAAGCTAAATATAAAAGGAAATAGTAGGGCCCTATTCTCATCCCACTGAAATAAAATATAATCAAGGAAATACTCTCGCTATGTGAGGCACAGATACCTTACTTTACTTGAAAGATCTAATTAGGATAACTATATTTTCAAACCAACACATGTCGGCGGGTTGTGGGAGATGAGAAAGTGCACCAGGCTGGGTCTTGTTGGGGAGATGAAGCTTCAGGTGAAAGGGTTTTGGGACCTAAGGAAGGGAAAGAAGAAAGGTTCTGCTCTTCTCTCTCCCTTCCTCAGGCTCAGCACAGAAGCACCTAGATTGGAAATGAAGCAGCAACTTTATACATGTCAAAACCAGTTCCATTTTTTGTAACACAAACTGGGATGTCAGGAGAACTCTCTCAAAAAAAGGGATATCCTTGTTTTGTTTTTCTCTAAGCATTATACCTTGATTATATCTTATTTCAGTATTTACTCTCCCTATTCTGGGGAGAGGTGGCTCCAGTGTTGCCAACTCTTTTGATAGCTGCTATATTTTTAAAATCCTTATCTCCTGGAATTATCTGATTCCATGAGAATCACAGCCATCACTTCAAATAAAAAAAATAGTTTTAGCCCATGTGCTTTCAGAGAAAAGCTTGACCGTGTGAATCCAAAAGACCAAAGACCAAAAGGAAATAAAAAGAATCAATTTTATTTAAACATTTTAGATCTGTTCATTTTTTATTGAAATATATGAAAGGCCAAGAAAAGAGCTGTCCATGATGTGTACATGAACTCAGCGAAAATAGCACCCATTGGTTCAGCTGGATGGAGACTGTTTACATAGGGCCAGAAATTGTAGGGGTTACAAAAGCCAGACAAAACAGTATTTTCTGTAAGCTGAGAAAATATACTGGGACAGATGCTGAACACAAAGACATTCCCGAATTTCACAGACATGTGGTTACCTTAAACCCATTCCTGCTCCCAATGTCAATGGCAAAGCTCCCACTGACTACAGGAAAGAGGAACTTTTGGGGTACAAGATGTGACTAAAGGTTCAAAAACCTCCTGTATAAGAGTCAGCATACAGTATGCCCTGTGCTCAGACCAAAACTTTATTAAACAGCTCTGTTAGAATACTGATTTGTATTTTTAAACTGATTTTTTTTAAATGGCTTATAAAATGACCCCAAGAAATCCTGGCATTCAAAGTTAAGGGTAAATGTAACTGAAACTCAACTACTTTAAAGTATGAAAATGCACAAGAAAGGCATCCCTCAAACAAGATTATTTTTATATCAAAATTCTGAAAGTAAGTATTAAGACAGTGGCATAAATGGAATATGCTGTAAAAGGTATTAGTAGACGTTCCGAATGTAACAATCAGAGATGTAATGGACAGCATGCTGCTCAATAAAAAAGGGGTTTTGGTACCTGAGAAAGGAGTATCTTAGAATTTGAAGTACAATCAACAGCAGAGTCAAACAGTAATTAGAATTTATGATCAAAGTTAGGTGAAACTGATGTCAGAAACAAATGCATAGTACTTAAAGCGATTAGAGAGGACGGAAGTGGTCAGGAGATACAGATCTTATTCTTGACCCAGCATATCTACCACCTAAAGAAGGTAGCTTTATTTTTACCAAGAATGAGGAAACCAGGCTAGGAAGGTAGGAGGGAAGGTTGCAGTTATAGGCTTTGACATGGTTGGAGAGGCATCGGGTGAAGTCTGCAGGACTTACTGCCTTAGGCTTTCATACATAGTACTGGCAACCCTTGGGGAAACCCCAGTATGCTACAGGAAAGGTGCTGGTGATCCCATGGAGGTCAGTCTTTCCCTGAAATCAGTACTGAACTATGTTCCAGCATGATGTTAAGGAGCATTGTAAGGAAGTACCATCTGTTTTGATCTATAAAGTCAAAATGTGGACCACCTATTGTCATTAAGGAGCCCATAGGATTTTGTGTAATAAATAGAAAAATTAGTCTTTCCAGTTTGCATGGCTAAGTTTCAATTACTCTCCTAAACTGCATATTAATAAACAGTTACTATATTCCTCAACTTCTGGATAATTTTCTCTTTTTCTTACCCTTGGGTGTCCTGTGAATAAAAACCTCGCTTGCTTTTATTCCAGGCAGTGAAAACCAAACGTAATCCTGAATCAAATTTAGCAATATAATTTAAATGCCTAGGCACAGGAAAGTTACTAGCAATCATGATATGTCGTGTCAAAAATATGAAGATGAGATTACTGATATTTGAAATCATCATATTTGTTAAAAATGTAAGTTTCTACTTTCAAACTGAGGAAAGAATAAGTATGGATTTATAGCATATCTATACCCTTAATTTACAACAGCATCAAAGACAGTATTAAAGAATTCTGTGGACTATATGTTAACCTCAATCCACACACAACCCACAAATATAGATATCTAATAACATCTGAATACCTGGAGCTCTCATAATGTGTTATAAAAAATATATTGCAGGTGTTCCCTTGAGTGTTAATCTTACACTTTTTCTGCCCCTGGATCAATTTGTGGCCTGTAATGCATTAACCAAGTTGTGCTGATGTAACATCAGTGATGTATAATATACTGTATATTTCCCCTTGATCCAGATCCAGCTGGTGGTGTCTGCTGATATAGCTTTATTGATTTCAACAGAGCTATGAATAACATTTGCTGAGGCTCTGGCTCCTTTTATTAAATAGCAAAGTTCTATCAATTCTTGGTTTTAATAATCTCACTAATTCACTGCAGAATAGAAGCTGATGCAGAGCAGATAAGAAATTCTCACAGCTGGACTAGCTAGTCTTGAAACTATCACCAAGTATATATTCTTCTTTAGACGTATGCTTAACTCCTTTTAGTTTTAATGGGTGTTGTAGATGGAGAAACTATATACCCAGTTATTAGACCAAAAATTGGAGTGTTGTTTGAAGATTAGCTAATTTTGCTCGTGAGAATATTCAATAGGCCAAAATCCTACATACTCTAAATGATAAGAGTACAAAGGAATTCCTCAAAATCATTATCTAATTCATTTGGAAGAGCAATAGAGAAGGCAGTCGTGCATCAAATGTTTTAGGAAAATTGAACATTAATGCTGTTTAATTTTCTCTTCAGTATGTAATCAGATAATTACAGAAGCTAAAGGTGTAAGAGATCTATAGGATAATGATTTTGCTAAGATAGGCTTGTTCCTGTCAGCATCATTGTTTTGTCCAGTCTAGTTTTAAATGTGCCAAATAATAAGGGTTTCTGCTTCTTTCTTGCACGATCAATGCAGCATGCTTCATCTTCTTGGTATAAAGTTGGGTTTTTTAATTATATTCAGCCTATTTCATCCTATTACTCCTAGCTGTATCTTTGTGCATTACACTCACTTCCTCTACATCTTTGTTTTTCACACTATTAAAATATTTGCAGACATTTATCAATCATAACCTCACTTTATCGACAGATAGCCATGATTTTAACCTTCCCTCACAATTGAGTTCCTTTACTCCTGAGTAAGATTATGGTTATAGTTGCAAGAGCACGTTAACGTGCTATCCCCAGGTTTCTTTCAGCATTATTGTTTCTTTTCCTTATTGATGTTCATATTATTTGTTTCAAGGCAGCATCTATAGGTGCTGAAGATGTGCTGGATACTATATAAAATCTCATAAAACAATGGTTCCTAAGAATAGGCGGTAACAGTTGGACATAATGGATGGGGAGGAAACACAGACATAGCACTTTTGTAACTGCTTTCAAATTAGTACAGGGCATCCCCGCTATAAGTTGCCCTAATATGCATCCATTCTGCACTAAAGTTGTTGACACTTGTAGGAATTGATGCTTTATAAGTCCTCCCATACCCCACTCTTAAGTCGCGCAAAAAAAAACCCAAAAAAAACCCAATTTGAACAAACGGAAGTCAGCTGTGGGAAAAATTTTCCCCACTTTAAGTTGTTTCTCTCAGTCCAATTTTTTTGGAATGTATCTTGGACTTATAGCAATGACAGCCTGAATTATCTCTGACTATAATTAATGTGCTGCTAAACTTGAGTATAATTTGTATTTTGTGTTTCTGCTTTTTGGGTGTGTGAATGGGTGGAAAGGCCTAGTTCCCAGATGTTATGCTCTTCATTATACAGCAAGGGTATGCAACACTGACTTCCTCATTGGCAACTTTGTCAGCTACCTGTGGTAGCACCTAATTTGCTTATATTTTTATATGTCTTTTATAAAATGTAAATCAACCTTATTTTCTTATATATCTGTCTTCTTTGATTATTGATACAGGGCAAGGTGTAACTTAGACCCCTTTGCTGTCTCTCTTTGAACTCAGACCTTTGGCAACAGGCTTTCCTTCTTTCACCTCTCATCCTGAGATCCACTCTCTCTTGGATCTCTGGGCTGCAGCCCCCCCATTTCCCAAGTGTGTTAACCTGACAGATGTAACTGTATTTGGTATCTGCAAGAAAATCTTTTGCAAGAGATAATGATCAGCCACTGATTAAAGCTGACTCAAAATAGTTTTTTCAAAACCAGTCTCTATATATTAATTCATCCAAAGGATGTAACAAGGCGAGCAAAGAGCTAACATGACAAAAGGCCTATATGGCTGGGTCTTTTCCTTTCCTTGCACATTTTGCTAAGTATCTCTTAGAGCAGGTACCCTCACCTCTGGGGTGGGGGCAGGACATACTGTCCTGTTGCTTCTTCTATATTTCTGCAGTGTCTGCTCTGAGCAGCTGCTGCTCACTTTTTTCTCCCCCTCTCTAGGTAGGGATTTTTACAGTTCAGTTTCCTTTGGATTGTAGGCCCCAACCGTGGAAAAATAAACCTGCTAATCTTGAGGGAGCCAGGCCTAGGGTGGGTAGACAATTTCTAATTAATGGCCCATCCATTTTTTTCCTTAAAATTATTTCCCTTCCTCCTCCAAATATTTCATTTATAATCATTGTTGTTTCCTGCTTGTTTCCCAACAAGCCCATACTGACTATTAAACTGAACCAGTCTAGTCACACTTTTCAATAACCAATGCAGAGCCACATTAGGTTATCTTAATAGCTAGGTCACACGTTCATAAAATTATTGCAGATTAATTCTGTTCTCCACAATACTAGATACTGTTTGTTGTCTGAGTAACTATAAGTAAAACATCACATTGATAGCTTGGTCTTCGCTAGGCTGTTTCTTGGTTAGGCAGTTTAGGGATTGCAAACTGCAGCTAGCTCTAACGTCACACATAATGTATCCCTGCCGTCTGGTATGGTACTTTTTTCTCCTTCTCACTTTGGTCCAAATACTTTCCCCTGTAAAAAGACTAAGAATAAGATTATGCCACTCTTACTCATGCTGAGTAATGTCTTATTCCATTGAAATAAATGAGACTACTTATGGTTTATGATACCACTCCATGGCTATGTCTAGACTGCTGAGAAAAGTCAGAAAAAGAGATGCAAATTGTGAACCCCAATTTGTGTAACTTTTTCCGCTTTTTTTCCGAAAGAGCTTTTCTGAGATATGGCCCGTCTACATAGGGCCAAATTTCGGAAAAAACTCCACTTTCAGAACATCCCTTAGTCCTCCCTCTGAGAGGAATACAGGGATGCCAAAAGAACACGTCCGCTTTTTCGGAAACTGTTCTGAAAAAGTGGACACATTCCGTAGACGCAGCAGAGCTTATCCGGGATACCTCCAGCATCCTGGAAAAGCTCTGCAGTTTAGACATAGCCCATGTGAGCAACAGTGCCAGAATCTGTCCCTAAATAAATGGGATTTGCATAGGATAGTTCCCTGTGGACTGAGGAAGACAAATCTTCCCTGGGTTCTACTCCATATTTGCCTCTGTATCTCTGCATGGAGTTCTGGTCTGGTGTATCTACATGTTTATGCTTCCCCTGGCCTTTCCCTCACCCCTCTCCTAGCCTGTTCTAGCATTGCCAAATAGTCCCTACGCCATATTAGTCTGGATGGAATCTTGGTGGGGTTACAAGCAATTATCTCAAAAGAAACACTGGGCTCCTACAGTGATTTAGGAGGAGGGGTGAGACTTGTGCCATAATCAGCTTCTCTTAGTTGCTACTGGATTATTGATACTACCACTGAATTTGAATCCCAGAACCAAAGACAAGACCGTTATGTAGGAAACCACTATACAAGGAACAACTCTAGAGAAAAGTTGTCTAGGTCTTTGCATGTGTGTTTGTGTACTAGTGCGTATCTATGTGCCATTGTATCAAAAGTTTAAGCATTGTCACTTGACCTGAATACTCCTAACAATACTTGAAGATGAATTCAGGCAAGCCTAAGGAAACTCTTACAGAACACTGTCAAAGTTACTCTATCACCGTGCAAACTCAAGTTTTAATTTGTGATTCTCTGCTATGGTTATGAATAAATCTATTATAAATATTGAAGAGGTCTATAAGTATTCTTGCTCTTATTTCTGCTATGAATGAGAAATCTCCAGCTTTTGTTTAATGGAGCTTCTTTATTTAATCGTCTAAAAAAATTAAGAACTAACATTTTGTCCCTGAGGCCAGTCTTAATATTCTGTCTTCAGGCAGTTACAGGGCAGCTGTGCAGAGAGTGTGCAGCTGTTTCTTAGTTAAACTATGTGGCTTTTGGGTGTCCACTAGTTGCAGTGAGAAACAGAAAGATCTGTGAGATTGTTACGTTGATGGACAGATAAACATCTAAATGCGGAAAAGCAGTGCCCTGGGGACATTATAAGAGTAACCAATCAAACTTCAATAGGGTTTTTTACAGAAACTGTTATATGAAACTCCCTGTTTCAAATATTATCTGCTTTAAATGTATACATTTACTGATATATAAAGCCTAATCAGAATCCTTCCAAGCTAGCCAGGGCACAGTAGGTTAAGGATATTGGATCCACACTGGATCAATTTATTCAGGGGACATATTGGCATGCTGGAGAGAAGTGACTGTAGAGCTGCCAGAGAGGAGAAGAGGAAGAGGCTCATGTGAATGAGATCCCTCTCTCTTGTAGACTCACCTCCTAACCTGTGAGTGGCCTGCCTTCCTCATTCTGTGACCCTGAAATTCTAGGGAGTTTCCACAGATCTCAGTTATCATAGAAGGGGGGAACAGAATATTGCATCTTGGCTTCAAGGATATGACATGATTTCTACCCGGGAAGAAGCTTTCCCCTGCCCCAGTCTCCTATTTTTTTTTTTTTTGAAGAAAACTGGACTTTTATAGTATTAATATTCCTCATTCTTTCCTGGCTGTACTCCTTGGTGGAGATGTCACTGAGGAGATCTAGAGCCAGACCCTCACCTGATGTAAATTGGCATAACTCTAGGGGTACATCTAAACTACATGGCTCCGTCGACGGAGCCATGTAGATTAGTGTATTCGAAAAAGGGAAATGAAGCGGCGATTTAAATAATTCCATGAGGCATAACGGGGCGGTCGATAACGGCTTCCCTTGTCGACCGCGGAGCGTCCAGACTACTGCGCTGTGCCGCCAAACAGCTGATCAGCACAGCGTGGCAGCCATTTTGATGTAAATGAAGCAGCGATTATTTAAATTGCCGCTTCATTTCCCTGTGTCTAGAAACCTCATCTACATGGCTCCATCGACGGAGCCATGTAGTCTAGACATATCCTAGGAAAGTCACTGGAGCTATATGAATATTCAGTAGCCGAGTATCTGGCCTATAAACCTGCAATCAATTCATAATTCTCCCCTGCCTCACTGGTACCCCTTACAGAGGGAGATATACAGGGCTAAACTTGAACTCAAAGTCCCATTCCTCCCTGGATGTCCTGTGACGAACTCCTTAAAAGGAATTCTGGAAGATATCCCTGTAGTTCACACAAGCCCCACCTCTGATACCCCAAGGGATGGTTTAGCATGTACTCATATCTATGCTCAGCATCTGTGCTAACTGATGGAGATGGCAGGGGTGCTGCCTCTTGGAGAGTCCAATGCCACAGATGAGCTTAGCTCTACACAGTGTCGGTTCCTTCCAACAATGCTATGACTGGGTCTTTCACCACTATAGAAAGCTGTGGGGAAGGCTTCATGCAACCTACATTGAATACTTAGGATTAGACTGTGGCTGTCCCAGTGCAGGTGTGCAAAGTGAAAAGAGAGTGCAAAAGGAAAGACAAATTATAGAATATTCAGTGCACCCTTCAACACCATTCTTCCGAGCTCAGCTCCCATATGATATTCATGACCCTGTGTTGAGGATGGGGCTGCTACAGACTCTTTTATAATGTGCATGATAAAATGCTATATAAGGGCTTGGTAATATTATTCCATAATCAGTGCCCTTTAGAAGTACATCTTGAACCTCTCTAGTTTGGCACCCTCAAGACCTGACCAGTCCTAAACCAGAGAATTTGCTGAACCACAGGAGGTCAATATTGCCTAACAGCGTTACAAACACTTCCACTGCTTATTGGGCTTTTAGAAGTCATTTAGGGGTAAATTAGAGTTAAGTAACAGCACAGAACATGAGAACCAGGACTAGTGGCAATAAACAAACTTTATGGGACTGCGGGAAACTTGGCCACACCCATAAGTGAATATCCATCTTACTAAAATCATGCTGGATCATGGATGTTGCCAGACCAGAGAGTGCTGGACTAGTAGCATATAGCTGCTATATAGTCCAAGAACTTATCTTCTCCAGAAGATATGAAGCCTTTTTGATAGCTCTTGTTGAGTTGTTCTCCTTCCAGTGCAAGAAGGATGTTTCCTTTCGCGCCTCTTTTGAAAGATGATTCTTGATGGAATGATATAGGTATAAGAAATAACCTAAAATATTCCCTCCACCCCTGCAAATAAACAAGGTAGCAAAATCTTGTCCTTCAGTTGTAGGAATAGCAGTAGGGATGAGTCCTTGTTCTGAACTTAGTTTCCTTTCAGTTCACATGTCTTTGTCACTCATTTGAATTCCACCAGCTAAGGGAGGTTCTTTTGTGTGGTTAGGTTGGGTTTTTTTGCTTTATCTTGGGCTTTAACTGCACTGTGAAAGTGACCTGGTAAATCTACCATTCTTTTACCATTTTACTTTTAAAATGCAAATATTACTAAATTGTATTATACTTCATTTTCTAAAAAGAAACCAATTCAGTGACTAATTTAGAGCGGCAGCTGTACTTTTATTGCACAGCCAGTCATTTCCTTTGCCAACAACAGTTCTCATCATCACAGCATAAATAGCATCTTCAGTGAAAGAAGATCTCTCTTTTACAAGATACTAAAATCAGGCAGATGAACTCTGACTAAATCCTTTGGGAAGCTACCTGAGATAAACTTGCATGGAGATGGGGTTTCATAAATTCAGAATTCTGACTCCCATCGTATAGCTAAAAGTCTTAGAAACTAAGAATTGTCAGTTACTGAAATAATGCAGCACTAATAGATTTGTTTATTAATCCTTTGTGTTATTGGAGATTTCTGATGGTTACCAAGAAAATACTGTGGGTTTTTTTATTTAATTTTAAAACAAAGAGTAACAAATAACAAATGCAAAATAAATAAAACAAACTGCACTTAACTTTCATGAAAGTTAATTCTGCATGCAGGTATATATCTATGGCAATTCTATGAGAGAATAAATTGCAGCAGATATTTGCTGTGTTCTGGATGTGTTTTAGTAGCCAGGTGGCACTCATACATGCTTACTCTCTCCCAGCAGTGACACTGTAAAAATTTGGGATTACATGTTTTGTTTAGTTTTTGCTGAACCTACACTAGAGAATTGGTTTAAGTAGGTTCACACTTGAAGTTCACTTGGAGTTTTCAGGTCCATATGAAAACTTGGGAATTCCAAATGAACCTCAAGCAACTTCTAGTGAAACTTGTCAGTTTTGTAAGACAGTATATTTGGGGGCTCATTGGCCCCAGAGTTAAGTAAAGAGTGTTTCACTAATAGCAGCAGAACAAAAGGACCATTTTTTGAGTGTTCCTGCTGAGGGAAATGGGCACAGTGTCTACTCTATTCTTAGAGATATTTCTTATGCCAATAGGTAGCATGAGGTAGATGGCCGATAGTATTTGTTGGATGAAGGAGTCCAGGGAGATTGAGAGTGTGTCCTGGGTCTGTTGAAATCTTAAATGATATTCCACAAACCTTAGTGAATTTCAAAGTAATGTGAAATCCAAACCATGTATGTTTCAGTGGTTTGGTTTTTCAAAGAGTTTTATACATTCCTAGTAACAATAAACATGATCATTCATTTGCTGAAACTGTTATTAAGGCTACAGAGTAGGCTGAGGGTAACAGGGAAATCAGAGAGACTGATACTAGTAAATTTCAGTACAATGCCCCATTCTAAAAATGGAGCAGATGAGCAGAATCATTGAACAAGGAACTCAAATGCCTATATCTGTATGCCAACTGTAATGCTGTTGAGTCACTTACTGAATTTCACCCCTGTTGCAACACTGAATTTGAAAAGCTGATTTTTTTTCTTCAGGATTGAGAGGTTTGGTTTGAGGTTAATATAACTTGAACAGAATAAGGTAGAATCAGATATAAGTCTTTAAATAGAGTTAGACCATAATGGCTCCTATGGATTTCATGCACTTCACTAGGACTTCTTCCCTCTTCAGTCTTTTATACAAATGTTACAGTGGAAGAACACTCTAAAAAGAAACCAAAGGAAAGTGGGTATCTCTCTCACACACACATACTCAGACTCCCACCGCAACAAACCGATGGCCAGATCCTTGGTTAGTTTAAATTTTTACATTTGGCTTCAGTGGAACTATGTTAGACTTTACACCAGCTGAGTTTCTGGCCCCATTGGCTAGATCCTACAAAAGCAACTTAAGCTTACTATTGCAATATCTAACAGTTGTTCCCCTCCTGACTATTGGAATCTTCAGCCCTGAACCCAGGCTCCTTAGGCAGTTCCTAAGGAAAGTTAGGAACCTAATAATGTAATTCACAAAAGTCAGCACATTGCACAGAGAGCTAGCAGGAAATGCTGAGCAGAGGGATGTGATCTGAGGCCAGTCTCTCCAAAGGAGTTAGTCACTTACTTTCACTTGTGATTCACTTTCAGATCTCCACTTGGGTATGAACTCTCCGCTAGAGTTAGAAGCATAAGCCAAGTCAACCCTTTCTTGCAAAAATGGAGAAAGTAGTGAGCTCCACCTTTTACCCTATAACCCACTGTTAAGAGCAGTCATATAGAAAATGGGAGAGGCATGTTCAAACTGCAACTCTACCTCATTCAGAGAAATGTTTTGAACCTGGGTTTTGACTTCCCACGTCACTATACTATCAGGCATTCTGGAGTAGGTCTCTCTGTCTCTCCTATTGAAGCTGTTCCAGTTTGTATAAAATACTTAAATAATCCTTGGAGCAGGGACTACAACCTGACTTCCACCTCCGATGGGAGTGCCTAACCATTCAGCTATAAAGAGTCATCCTCACTCTCTGTCTGGCTCAGTGACTATTCACATATGTCTTATAACTTGAAGATCCCACTGAGGCTCAGGAACTGAGCAGCTTGGCAGCATCAGGACTTAAGTGGCTTTGTACATGCCTACTGGCAGAAAGTCAGTGTATTTTATAGATGGAAATTGCCTATTGTGTTTAGGTGCCTATAAGGTCCAATGTGGGTTAAGGATCTACATTTTGGACTTCAACATCTGAAGTGGAAGCTGGATGCCTAAATCCCTTTGTTGTTTAGCCTCTTGTGTTTAGTTAGCAATGAAGTTCTGATCTAACCACAAAAACTCCATCTTCATTCCCGAAGAGCTCTGCAAATAGGAAATAATCTTCATATGGTAATTTATGTCATCAGTTCATATGCTAGATTAGCATTCTAAGTCAATTAGAAACGTACATTAAGGTTGCTTGGCATTATGTCAGCTTCTTGTAGGGCATTGAGCTGAAGAAACCCCAAGCTTCTGAACACCAGGAAATGCACAGTTGAGATTACCCATGAAAACCAAACTATGCCTTCTTTCAGCAATGCCCTCTACCCCCAGTTAATACACACACCTTAACACTGCTAACCCCACAGCTGCAGAAAGAAAGAAAACTCTTCACCGCCTTTTACAACTGATTCGCTCTGAGGGCTTATCTACAATTAAAACGCTACACTCACACAGCTGCACTACCGAGGAGGTTCAGTGTACAGACTACCTATTGACAGGAAGGATTCTCCCATCAGTATAGGTAATCTACCTCCCTGGGAGACAGTAAGTAGCTCAATGGAAGAATTCTTCCGTTGACCTAGTGTTGTGTACACAGAGACTTGGGATATGATTCTCCTCATTTTTACACTCCAGCCAACATAGTTAGATCAACCTAATTTTCTGGTGTAGACCAGATTGTTGTGTAAAGCCTCTGCCCGAGCTATTATCCTGTAAATTGGAGCTACTTAATCTACACAAATTTTCTGGAAATGCATTAAACTGTCAGGACCTGACACATGATTTAGAGCAGTGTTTCTGAAACTGTTCAGTGAAACCACTTTGAGAAATACATTAACTGGTGGCCCGGGTTTGTTTATTTACTGGCGCCATGGCCACGGAGCCGCACGGCTCCCATTGGCTTCATTTTGCTCTTTGCAGCCAAGCGGAGCAGCGGGAAGTGGTTGGTTGGCCCACGCCACTTCCCGCGGCTCCCCTTGGCTGCAAAGAGCAAACAAACCGGGTCGGCCAGTTAATGTGTTTCTCAAAGTGGTTTCGCAGAACACTTTCAGAAACACTGATTTAGAGAATGACAAAACCTGCTGCTGATTGCATTGCCATGAACACTGTTTGGGGAGGGAGTCAGTTTACTAGGTCATTGTATTACTGATGATTTTGTAGAAGATAAAGATGGGAATTGTTCTCAGTCAGCTGCTGTGCTTTGGAAGGTATCTTTGTAACTGTTGAGCTTTGAAGCTTTGTCATTGTTTCTTTGTAACTTTCAGGTGCCTTGCTTTTTAAGTTTGCAACTTATTGTAAACTCCCTGATTGTTGAACTTTGCAACTTTGTAATCTTTGTAACTTTCAGCCACTTTGCTTTTTAAATTCTGTAACTTACTCTAAAATGCATTCCACCCTGTGATACCACAGTGTGTGTGAATGGAGATTGGCGTGTGTTCGGGGTGAGAAAAACAGCAAGGCTAAAAACTTGGAGTCAGGTGATAGCTAATTAAAGCAATTGCAGAGACACCGCTGCTCTAAGCAAAGAAAGGACCTCAATCGAGGGAGGACTGAGCATGCTCCTTGATGAAGAATGTGGAGGAGGGACTCTGCGTGCATGACAGGAGCCGCCCACTTCCAATAAAAAGGAGAGAGTACATAGCAGAAGCCCTCTTTATGATCAGCTCAAAATCCATGGCTGCAGGCAGACACTCTGGGCATACACATTTATGCAGGCAAAGGGTTGCAGGAAGAGAGAGAAAGAAAGCCAAGGCATAGTGAATGCCTGAGGGCATAAATGAAAGAATGAGTGTGTGTATGATAGCTCATTCCCCTTGAGTTTAACCCTCCAGTGGCATTCAATAACATCTTAATCCCCCTTAGCTTAACCCCATAGTGGATTGTTAATTCCTCAGTTAATAAATCCATATGAGTGTAACTCTGGGATGGTCTCCAGTGAAATTTGGGATAACAAAGACCTGACCAACATGATTCCATCTAATACTATTTAAAGAACCAAACATTTTTTTTAAAATGTTTGCAGCTACCATCCTTCTACTTCCTTTGAGGAATGGCTCAATAGACCCATAATTTCACTATCCTTTGGCACTCTGACTCAGGATGTGCCAGATACTGCTATGCACACTCACACCAGCCAGTTCTCCAGAAAGAATACACAAGTGTACAATTTAAGAACCACTCCACAGCCTTTTACAGTTCCCTTACTCTTACAGGATGCCATCTCAACTTACACTTTTGTTTAATCATCATTAAAGCATTTAGAAATCTCTCATATATTTTCCACCTCCCTGCTGACAGTTTCCTTTGCAATAAAAAGCCCAGTGTCCTGCTACTAATGTAACTTACAACATACTGCATAGAAATGATGCATACTGCATTCTAACACACATCAACTTTTTCTCTTTCTTTACACACGAGAAGCTAGAAAACACAGATCTCCCTATATCACAGTCACAATTCTGGCAACATTTCAAAGTAAGCCAGAGATCTCGCAAACAGGCCTCTTCAGATCAGAGCTAATAACTCCTTCAACTGTTTAGTACAGTTGACCACACTTGCTTTATCTGGAGTGCAGGCAAATAATAAATGCTTACACTGCTGTCATCTCACAGC
Source organism: Pelochelys cantorii (assembly GCA_032595735.1). Taxonomy (NCBI): domain Eukaryota; kingdom Metazoa; phylum Chordata; order Testudines; family Trionychidae; genus Pelochelys; species Pelochelys cantorii. Next base: position 83,787,588 of record CM064330.1, on the reverse strand, counting down.
TTGATACTGACAACACACTTTGTAATAAAACCTCTGTGGCCTGGTAGTTCTGCAATAAAGTGCTGCATATTGGATTCTGAATGTGCACATATAGCTCTTCCCTTTGTTCACACACATTGAGGGGTACATATCCTATACCACCTCATATCATAACCACAGCTTTATCACACTGCAAAGAAATCCTCCCATGTCCTCATAGCAAAATCATGCCTTTTTCAAGCAGACTCCACTACTGCCTCTTTTATTTAGTTTTGGTACAATTAACACACTGACTGCACCTGCATTATATCCAAATAATTCACTTTGGCTACTGCCATTTCCAGGTGAACAGAAAGAAGGTGCCACAGGCAACCTTTTTACATTCTTTTTGTTCTTTAATGGCCTTACATGGGCTCCTGAATAAATGGGCTATAAAAGGAAGTGCAGAGTTAGCACATTTCAGCAACTATGTGCAAAGGGAGAAGTGGTGGGGCATTGTTGAAAGGGGGTACAGCTAAGGTTGCAGGGGAAGGCTTAACTGTTCATCGCCTTATGTACCAAAGTTTGAGTTTGCTCAACTCCGTGTTCTGCAAGGGGATGCCAAGCTACCCATGTGTGTTAATGTAGGGCTTTTCCCCATTGAATTTCCTAGTTTTTTAACAGGACAAGTTATGTTAGGAGTTAGCTGTCATTTGGGCGGTTGTACACGGTATGTCCTTCAAGGAGCATACTAAGCCAGCCAACCTCCCCCTTTTTAAGATACAGCAGGCATTCTTTTAATATGGGCTACAGAATATTAATAGGAAATCAGACTTGGCCGAGGTCTGTACATGCCAATGGGGGAAATCAGTTAGCCTCATTAAAACTGAACCTCCAGGGAGAAATAACAAGCAAGCAGTCCGATCAGTGACCCTTCCTCTGAATGGCGTGAACTTCAGGAAGACGCCACTATCCCTAAAAGAATGCTCCCAATGGGCCTAAATTGAAGCATTCACACTTGTCACACAGAGCCTTGCAAGCTGACCTTTACCCAGCTGGACTTGAATACAAGTATAGGGTTAAAAAGCAAGTCAGGTCAGAAAACAATCTGACCGTCTCAGAATCCCACCTACAAGGTTGGTGCAGTGGTGGCTGCATGCCCTGCTGCTGCTGGCTGCTGTTACCTTGCTCAACTGTGTGGGCTGCAAAGTGAGTCTTTTGCTTCTCATCACACACAGCACAGCGAGACAGTGGTGGCCAAGAGAGGGAAGTCCCAACCCAGCCATGCCCCCAAGGATGAGGCAGCAGCCATACTGATAGGGTTTGCAGGAAGTGTTGAGTCTAGGATAGGTCTGAGAAAAGCTCAACGTTCTAGGGGTGGGTTTAAGGTCAAGTCTGGGTCAGGTTTAAAAATTAGACCTAAACAGCCCTGAGTAACCATCAGTAATAACTCTAGTCCAACAATGTATTTTGGTTCATATCTATTTAAGTTATAGCACTAATTTAATAATTGCCTCATGTGCCACATCACAGTTAACTGAAGCAGCAGATTATGTACCATATTAGTAAATCAGAACTATAATTTAACAGGCAATAAAAAAAAAATGTTTTCAATGAGGCACTGAGTCTCAGACTTTTCAGTCTGTAATAATTTGTCAGTCTTCACACGAAAGTGAATTTGTACAAAATCAATGGCAGTTACAACACATACTACATAAGTGTGTCTAGATGCTATGTTGAGGAAGGGTTTAGGTACATGGTCTGGTATGTTTTACTGTGTAATACAGAGGCCAACGTTCTGAAATGTAAGAGTGCAGATTATGTCCTGTGGTATCTTTTCCTTCTCAATTGTTTTACCTTTTTACAAATTTAGATATTAATCTTATAATGATGTGTGTTCCACATATGTTTTATCTTTTAAGAATTATATACTTAAACAGGTAATAGAATTATATGTAATTTACTTGCCCACAATGGTAAGTGAAATTCTTTGCAGTTTGTTTCACTTACCATTTTGCTTCATTTGATTATATTGACATGTTGCCACCATGATTTGATTATGACACCATGTTGCACAAGGGATTTTTTTGAAAATATTGAACTTTTGTTTGACTTATAAAGCTGATACATTTGAGCCTCCATTTCCTTCTCATGAGCAGACAGGATACCAGCCCTTATAGTCAATTAAGTTACTTTCCGCCATCTTTGCAAAAGAAAAAACAAGGAAAGGAAGCATCTATTCCCTTCTTAATTCATTTTTTATATCCACTTGTATATAATGATATTATCTGTTCATTGCAAAATACTAAGCAGCATTTTCTGTGCTTCTTATTTCTTGGAATCAAAGGACCCAATAGAAATGCTGTGTGTATAATTATATAACGTAAATTTATAGGAGACTAATTAAACTGGAAGTTTATTTTGTTGAAAGACCTAGGACTGAACACGAGTCATCCCAGGACCCAGTAAATCCTCTGGCCTGATCCACACACACACACTTGTGCTGAACTTCATGCAGGTGAATCATTCCATGGATTTCAGTAGGACAATTCCTGGTCATTTTTGCATGACTGAGGCATAAGAGTAGCTTCCACTCACTCTATCAGGAATGGCTCTTCTGCCCCGATCTAGAAGAGCACTTACACAGATACTTCTTTTAAGCATGGGATTAATCCCATTTACTTTGGTTCCTCACAAGAAGATTTATTCGGTGTTGCATGGGTCCTTTTGGGGACTCACGGTGGAAGATGGAGTAGGTAGGACATGGAATGGACAGAGAGTGGGAAACTCAGGGCAGGAGATGTGCAGAATTCAGGGCAGGGAGGGTTCAGGCCAGGGGGTTGGGAGATCAGCAGGAGTGGCTTACCCAGACCACCCATGGTGGTGAGGGTAGCACTGCTCCAGTGGCAGCTCCTCCCGGGGGGGGGGGGGCAGGGTTGCATTGCCTTCGTGGCTCCTCCTGGAGAGAGGTGGGGGTGCAGTGGCTGCACTGCTCAGCCCCCCTTCACTGGCATCTCCTGGTAGGGGGGGCTACCCAGGCCCCCTGGCCAGTCAGCCTACCTAGCCCTCTACCTCCAGTGGGTCATTCTGCCCTCCCCCTGGCAGCTTTTCATAGGAAGTGGCAGAGCCAGAGCTGGGCTGCCCAGCTCCAGCCCCTTGTCATTCAGTCTGCCCACACCTCCTGGTAGTTCCTCGCAGGAGGGGGCAGGGGCAGGGGCAGGGGCAGGGCTGGTCTGCCCAGCCTCCCCCTAGCCTTTCCTTAGGGGTAAAAAGCTTGGGGCTGGGCTGCAGTTTCCAGCCATCCTCCCCCCAGCATTACCTTGGGGGAGCAGGGGTCAGGCTATGGTATCTGTCCCCCCGGCATTTCCTTGTGGTGAGGAGGGCCAGAGCTGGGCCATGGTTCCCGGCCCCTCTGGCATCTCCTTATGGGAATGGTCCCCCCCCGGTGGCCAATGGGGTTCTCCCTCTTCCCTGTCCAGTGCTGTGCCCAAGTGCCAGGGCAAAAAGGCCACTTACCCGTGGCCAGCAACATGGACAGCCCTGGCCCTACCTGGCCACTCTGTTCCTGGTGTGGCCACTCTGCAGCGTAGATGCCCACTGCACTTGTTGTTCTGAGGGGTGACTATGCAGTATGACGGATAGTCTCTCTTATCAGACTCCTCCCTTTCCATGTTATGAGAAACAATCGGATTCCAGGCACATCCTATTTTCCAGGCACAACTAAACCCTTACCTTGCTTTAAGTTAGGATAAGAGCAATCTGCATTCCAAATTTGGTGGTCCTAGCTCTTACTATTTAGGAGCAGTTCTTGAACCAAACCGATAGAGACGCACACATTTCTAAAATATATAGTAAAATTTGCTTAAGGTTGAGTATGTGCATGCAGTGACTGGAGAGTTTAGCCATAGTTTGTTTTAAGTATATAGTGGCATTTCATTTAATTTGTATTGGAATGATACGGAAAATGTGACTTCTTGTACCTGAAACTAATACGTTGATGATATAAGTGATATAATGACCAGTTTAAATGCTTAATTGGAAAACTTCATTACATATAAATAAGGTAAATTATGGTATATAGAACATAAATGGTTGAATATATTAACGTTAGCATTTTAAAATGCATCTTATGGTATATGAGCATCTGATTTACATTTTGGAGCGTAAGTGTAAATCAGGGCTACTCAACATGCGGCCCACGGCCCATTTGTTTGCAGCCCACAGTGTGGTTTGAGTTTATGCAGGGCTCAACACATGGCACACGGGTGGGAGCCAAAATGAAAAAGTAGTCAATATAATGGCCTTCTGTTGATATGCGTTTTAGTAGTTAAATTCCTGGACTGTCCTTGCTCATTAAAAGTGCTGTTATACGGGTGGAAATCAGGTAAATGTTGCATTTTATTAATATCAGCAGAACTGACTTAAATGGGACCTGCGTGTTGTGTAGTCTTGCCTTAATCTTTGTATCCACGCCTGTCAGTGTGAAAGAAGCTATTTGCATATATATGCAACCACACCTAAGTTGTGGCCATCGGCATTTGCTGTGAGTATCATTGTGGCCCCCAGGGCTTCCAAAGTTGAGTAGGAGTAATTCCTCACTTCTGTTCTGGGACTTATGGCCCCAGTTCAGCAAAGTATACACCCAGATGCTTAAGTCCTTCCCTCTTCATCAAAGTACTTCAACACATGCTCTGGTCTTTTTAAGGGGATGGAAGCACATGCCTGATGTTAATTAACTACTTCAGTGCTTTGCTGAAAATGGATGGGCTGCTGAAGAAAGGCCTTGAGAAGTGAGCTGCTGCATTCTGGAACTGTTGTAGACCCTTAAGAACATAAGAACATAAGAATGGCCGTACTGGGTCAGACCAAAGGTCCATCTAGCCCAGTATCCTGTCTGCCGACAGTGGCCAACACCAGGTGCCCCAGAGAGGGTGGACCGAAGACAATGATCGAGTGATTTGTCTCCTGCCAGCCCTCTCCAGCATCTGACAAACAGAGGCCAAGGACACCATTTTATCCCCTGGCTAATAGCCTTTTATGGACCTAACCTCCATGAAATTATTTAGTTTCTCTTTAAACTCTATTATAGTCCTAGCCTTCACAGCCTCCTCTGGCAAGGAGTTCCACAGGCTGACTACACGCTGTGTGCAGAAGAACTTTCTTTTATTAGTTTTAAACCTGCTACCCATTAATTTCATTTGGTGTCCTCTAGTTCTTCTATTTAGGGAACTAATAAATAACTTCTCTTTATCGGCCCTCTCCACACCACTCATGATTTTATATACCTCTATCATATCCCCCCTCAGTCTCCTCTTTTCTAAACTGAAAAGTCCCAGTCGCTTTAACCTCTCCTCATATGGGACCCGTTCCAAACCCCTAATCATTTTAGTTGCCCTTTTCTGAACCCTTTCCAAGGCCAAAATATCTTTTTTGAGGTGAAGAGACCACATCTGTACACAGTATTCAAGATGTGGACGTACCATAGTTTTATACAGGGGCAGTAAGATATTCTGTGTCTTATTTTCTATCCCTTTCTTAATAATTCCTAGCATCCTATTTGCCTTTTTGACCGCCGCTGCACACTGTGTGGAAGTTTTCAGAGAACTGTCCACGATAACTCTAAGATCTCTTTCCTGATTTGTCGTAGCCAAATTAGCCCCCATCATACTGTACGTATAGTTGGGGTTATTTTTCCCGATGTGCATTACTTTACACTTATCCACATTAAATTTCATTTGCCATTTTGTTGCCCAATCACTCAGTTTGGTGAGATCTTCTTGGAGTCCCTCACAGTCTGCTTCTGTCTTGACTATCCTAAACAGTTTGGTATCATCTGCAAACTTTACCACCTCACTGCTTACCCCTTTCTCCAGATCATTTATGAATAAGTTGAACAGGATTGGTCCTAGGACCGACCCTTGGGGGACACCGCTAGTTACCCCTCTCCATTCTGAAAATTTACCATTTATTCCTACCCTTTGTTTCCTGTCTTTTAACCAGTTCTCAATCCATGAAAGGACCTTCCCTCTTATCCCATGGCCATGTAATTTACACAAGAGCCTTTGGTGAGGGACCTTGTCAAAGGCTTTCTGAAAATCTAAGTATACTGTATCTACTGGATCCCCCTTGTCCGCATGTTTGTTAACCTCTTCAAAGAACTCTAATAGATTAGTAAGACAGGATTTCCCTTTACAGAAACCATGTTGACTTGTGTCCAACAAATTATGTTCTTCTACATGCTTCACAATTTTATTCTTTACTATTGTTTCGACTAATTTTCCCGGTACTGAAGTTAGACTTACCGGTCTGTAATTGCTCGGATCGCCTCTAGAGCCCTTTTTAAATATTGGTGTCACGTTGGCTACCTTCCAGTCATTAGGTACAGAAGCCGATTTAAGGGATAGGTTACAAACCACAGATAATAGTTCAGCAATTTCCCATCTGAGTTCTTTTAGAACCCTTGGATGAATGCCATCCGGTCCCGGAGATTTGTTAACATTAAGTTTTTCTATTTGTTCCAAAACCTCCTCTAATGACACTTCAATCCGGGACAGTTTCTCAGATTCATCACCCACAAAGGACGGTGCAGATTTGGGAATCTCCCCAACGTCCTCAGCCGTGAAGACTGAAGCAAAGAAATCATTTAGTTTCTCCGCAATGGCTTTATCGTCCTTGATTGCGCCTTTTATAGTTCGATCGTCTAGGGGACCCACAGGTTTTTTAGCAGGCTTCCTGCTTCTAATGTACTTAAAAAACATTTTGTTATTTCTTTTTGAGTTTTTGGCTAGCTGTTCCTCAAAATCTTTTTTTGCTTTTCTTATTACATTTTTACACTTGATTTGACAGTGTTTATGTTCCTTTCTATTTATCTCACTAGGATTGGACTTCCACTTCTTAAAAGATGCCTTTTTGTCCCTCACTGCTTCTTTTACATGGTGGTTAAGCCACGGTGACACTTTTTTAGGTCTCTTGCTATGTTTTTTTAATTTGGGGTATACATTTAAGTTGGGCCTCTATTATGGTGTCTTTAAAACCCTTGTATCAATTTCAGGTGAAGCCCAATTAGGAACACACGACAACAGCCTATCCTGGGCAAACTGGAGAGATGCACATCTCACCAGTCAGTTATTTATCAGAGAGAAGCAGCTGGATCCTCTGGGGGTTAAGCAATAAGCATTCTTCACCAATACTGCAGCACTGGCCTCCATTCTGAGACAGGTAGTCAAGGGTGACCTGCAAATTCAGTCAGTCTCACAGTAACAGCGATACTTCCTGAATAATAAACATGCAAAAGCCACCAGCTAGGGTCTCAAAATACTCTCTTCTACCCACAAGCAACACCTCTCCCTGTTTGTGCTGAATCTTAGCTAGCGGTTTCTCATTGAGATAATAAAATATCTAGCTAGATGATCCATAATGGATTTATTAAAAAGGAAGCTAATGGAGCTGTGTGTCATCAGCACTGAAGGGAGAACTGACAGCAGCAAATTTATATTTTTGGTGAAAATCAAGTGACAAAGTGTCTGAAGAAAGTTCCAGGACCTTTTTCTTCTTTTTCCTTTAATAGAAAATGACTTTTACAAATTGAACAGCATGCTCTTTGATTGCAGATTAAATTTTAAAATATTACATAATATATACATATAGAGAGAGAGAGAAAACATATTTACTAGGCAAAAATTCCCTTTTGATATTGATACCAGAAATCTATTCAGGCGGCTAAAAAAAAAAGATAATATTTATATCCATTGTTTTTATAGGAAAAATTGAGTTTTAATCATTCTAGAATCTTGGTCTTTATGAACTTCACCCTACATTTTCATGTCTAGATATGCTGAAGGCAGTGTCTTTTTGTAACCAGCTTAGTATATTTGCAGTGACTGTCACTGAGGCATAGGCTTTTAAATCACTTAGGCATTTTTTAATATTTTGGCCCTGTGACCACTAAACACGAAGTGACTGACTTCGGAATCCTTTATTACTTTTAAGAATAAAATGAGAGTTTTCTGAAATGCTGTTTTCATTACGTTTGTGAATTAACGGCAAAGTAGAAACTTGACACTGAAATGTCAGGCAGAGTTATTAAACCAAATAAAAATCTGAGCACTCTAAAAGAGAGTCTGGTTGTTTGTGAAGGGGAAATGACATGTCTGGATCTGAAATAACACTCTCCAGTTACAATTTGATTCAAAGCTCACTGCCGTCAAAGGAATCTTTGACATATATAACCATTGGATCGTGCCTTTAATTAACTAGGAAGCTCAACAGTATCCATTCCCATGCTAGCGTATTTTTTTTTTTGTTCTTTTCAAACATGATGCTACTAGAAATGGTGCTGTAATGCATGCATGGAAGATAAGGCAAAGACACTGGAAACAAGATTTATGTATATTTCAGCTTGGAAATGAATCCTTATAAAATATACTAACGTATTCTATTGTAATTGCCCCAAACGTACAGTTGACAATAATGGCAGTGCCTTGTTTTGAGCAATAGCTGCAGAACAACATACAGTCCTTAACAAGGGAATTACATGATCTTATTTTGGTTTGTCTTCTGATTTATGACTGCTTGGATTTAGCGGTGCCATTATGTGGCAATAAGGAAATGCCAGGTGAGAGTCTGCTACATCATCACTCTGTCCCTTCCTTAGCCCCTGAGCAGCAGCTACATTCCCAGACTGCCAATTCAAAACACTTCACCGCAGAATCCACTATCTTGGAAAAAGCTCCCTGATCCAGAAAAAATGAATAATTGTTCCTCTTTTTTTGGAAGTAGATCTAGAATATGAATTATACTCACACATGCTAGATTGCAAAATTTTCTAGCCCTGGCCCTAACAGCAGCCCTACTTCCATCCTCACAGGCAATATAGTTCGTTAGACCTCCACTACTTCCGCTGGTTGTAGCGCTTCCTGGCATTTGGGGGAAATGGACTCTCCAAAAAAGATTAATACAGCCCCACATTGAATAATGTGTATTATAATAATATACTTTCTGATGAAGTTCTCTGGAGCCAGGGTGGGGATGGATGATAGGGGTTTCCCTTATATCCTTACCCACCAAAGCAGATTCTGGGTTTGCAGAGTACCTTCTGAGGAGTCTAAAAGAGAGGGGATGCTGCAGAAGGGGCCAAAAAGACATATCTAGGCAGGAACAAAGCGTTCCATTGGTAGAGGATAATCTCTATTACACTGGGGTAGTGTTGGTCCTTATATCTATAGTGACTTTAAACTGATATTTTTTGCAACTTACCTTATAGTCTATAGGTTGACTTGTTGGGCTGCTTTACCGTATTGGTATTTGGTAGCATTGTTTTATAATGGTTAACAAATCTGCCGTTCCTCTTTGCGAAGACACAATTTATTTACATTTTATTATTGTGCTAAAGTACAAGTAAAATCAAGATGCCCCTGGAAAGGGGGAAAAGAGTACAATAAATGTAATTAAGCCCAATAGGTAAGCCTTTACATTTGATTATGAATTATTGAAATTGACTGGTGTGTGTAGGCTGAGACCACTCCAAGCACTGCTCCAGATAGAAACACAGCTTAGTGCGGCTTCTGTATTTGCACATTAGACTTCCAAAAGAATATTTTTCCAGTCTCTCAACTGCAAGTACAAAAGACATATTTAGAGGCATGTGAGATTTGCAGACTAGGCCCTAAGTCCTTTAAGGATTGTCACTTGCCCTACCTAGCAACCTGCTAATTATGGTCTGCTTGTTTTGATGCCTAGAGGCAGAGAAAAGGGTCACTCAAGGGTCTTTGGTTGAACCAGCTCTTGGAGGAGTCCATTGTGGTCTGCCTTAGATCTGTTAGTCCTAGTTAGCTCAATTGACTTGTGGCTGACACCTTTTGGGGAGTAGTCCCTTTTATTTTTCTCATTCCTTTCATAAGTCTGTAACGCACAGATCTGGGAATGTGGTATATATGATATTATATGATTAAAACATGAGTATTGTTGCTACCACTGTTTATATAATTGCAACAAATCTTGTATAAAGTGTGTCAAGTAAGGTGTCAATAGAAAAGATACAGTTTGAGGAATATGATTATCCTATGCATGTATTATTTTGGTATCTGAAGTTATGAATGTTAACTGTGTTCCCGTATTTCAAATGTCTGCTCCTGAACTAACACCCACAAGGTAGTTAGCCAGCACATTGCGAATGAAGTGTTCAGGTTGATGGGTCATCAACGAAGGTAACTAAGGGAGAAGCCTATCCACATCTAACGGAGTTTCATGTGAAAGTTCTAGCTAGACTATGAGTAATGGCCTCTGCTATGTGGAGCATGCTTTGCTGAACACGCAAGGGCATGTGACTAAACAATGTGACTCCAAACTCCATCTTGTTACCTATAATTTCCCACAAACTAGAACAGGGGATCTCACAACAAAATTTTTGGTGACTTCAGAGTGTGGCCACTCTTGCTGATGGCCACTCTGGCAATTTTTCCTAAAATACTTAATTAACTTTAGGTGAGTACAAATACATATATACATATGTCCAAATCATTGTAATTTATGCAGGATTTTTTGCAGATTCAATAATAAAAATAAAGTACAGTTGTTTCTATTTTTTACTGAACCTAAACATAACAGACACAGACATAAGATGTTTTGCACATTCTTGTCTTTTTTTTTTTTGCTTTTGCTTTTTAGTTGCTTTTTTTAGACCAGCTAGCTACTATGCTGCTGTGAAAATTGATATTAACAAACATACAAACAACACTTTTTACAGCTTACTCAGGGTGGCAAGCCTGGTGGGGACAGAGTAAGCCCAGAACTAGGATCTGGGTATAGAGGCAGTAGACAGGGCTGGCCTTACCATGAGGCGAACTGAGGCGGCTGCCTCAGGTGCCAGACTGTGGGGGGGGGGAGGGCGCCACTAGGACCCAGAGTGTAGAAAATTGTGTCTGCTGCTGGTGCATACGTATTCTCTCTGCTCTAGATGCACAGAGATGGAGGAATGCTGTGCTGGAAGAAGGAGGGCACAAGATACATAACAGGCAGACAGGATAAAAGGGGCATGGGGGCATCATTTGAGCTCCCCGCCTCAGGTGCCAAAATGTTGTGGGCCAGCCCTGACAGTGGTAGCCAGGAGTGATTGAGGGTGTGTGAAATTAGGGTCAGAGCCAGAAGCCCCATGGCTAGAACCCATCACCCCAGGGTTGAAGTCTGACCCCACCACCTCTGGGTAGGTGGGGAACTCACTGACTGTCTGCTCCTCCTGCATTCGTGTCTCCAGAGGGGGAACAGGGCTAAAGCACTGCTGGCTGCCTTAGGGGCTGCTGCTTTGCTTCCTCCCACTCATCCCCAATCACTGCCCATGAGGCAGGCTGTGGCTGGAAGAAAAGCCCCGGAGGCTGCATGCTGAACAAGAACAATGCGTTTCTCTCCACATGGAAGAAACTGAAACTGTAGAAGGCACTGAAAACAATTCTTCAGTAAGACTCTTTCCTGTTCAAACCTTTGGGCTATGAACTTATACTAATGGGAGCATTCTAACCACCAGACTGAGGTCCTTCCAATTAACTGGGAGCAACTAAAGACTTAATCAAGTTAGCATTTTATTCCATTGCTGCTTCAAATCAGATTCAACAACTTTGCAATTTTTGTCTGACTTGATTTCCTTAATGTTTATTAGCTTTTTTATTCTTTTTATAAATAACTATTTAGAGATTAGATACTGGTAGCAGCATAATTATGGGGTAAGATCTGAATTCTATACTGATCTGGGTATGTGGCTGGTCCTCCGGGATCAGAAGAACCCTTTGTTTGATTAAATTGATTTTAAACAATCACTCATTTAGTTTGATATCTGGGCATTGAATCAAGGACTGGAATACTGAAGAGGTTGCATTTCTTTGTGTTAGTCAGTGTGGTGAAACAGAAGTTCGCTTTTGTATGCTAGTCTGAGTAGATATTATGGAAGAATAACCTTCAGTTCAGGATGTATCTGCCTTTATTTCTTAGCAGCTTGTTCTGAATTTGGTATTGTCAGTTGTGACCCATGATAAAATACATTTTTGATGCTATCATCTACTACTCCTCTATTATTTTGGTATTTAGTTTAACAGTGAGCTGATGCATTGATAATCATTCAATAAACAGGTAAACTAAACGTTAGGAGCAGAGGTTATCCCTGGAAACACTTATTAGGGCTAATGGCTATTATGACTGCTAATTGTGAATGGGAGCTCATCCAGTTTTATAGTTTAGAGCATAAAATGTAAAATAGTTACAGCTTTGTTTTAGATAATTATTTGTAAAAAGTAAAATTTTGCCCTTTAACACTTCAGACTAATAATAAATCTTAATATTTATTCTAGCACAATATTCTTTATAAGAAGCAAATAACAGCTTGTATACACGTGTCTGGCCTATATTTGTCTGTTATCGCCTATTATAATTAAAACAGCTATGTCTGTAGACCAGAAGCCACTCAAGTCAATCTGCTGACCCAGAAATCCAGAGAGCCCCCTCCAGTCCAGACAGTTTGTATTGTGAGGGGGATGACAACAACAGTGTTCACCAGTAGTATGTAAGGGGAGTTGGAGGTGCTTGCAAGGGACTGGAGGGATTGTTTGGGAGGTAGGGGGGTGTTTGGAGGAAGTGCATTGTGGAATCTTTACACCACTGTCAGAGCCTGCTTTCTGAATTCATGGTGTAGTTATTAGTATACAGTTATGTTCTAAGAAACATGATATACACAACATGGAAAAACAACATAGCAAAAAAAATGAAAGAAAATGTTGGGTAAATAAAATAGAGTGGAAGCAAATATATTGTTGAAAAAATAAATCACATAAGAAGATCAACTTTTAAGCCTCTATTAACCTAAGTGTCTCTCTACTGAATGCATCATATGAAAGTGACTTCGCATGTTTGCTTATAAGAGCTTCGGGCTTGTCATTAGATGCCCAATGGATTCATTGAAGACAAGCCTTCCCAGTCTTTATCTTGTGCAGACAGTTTCAACCTTCCTAATAGTTATTTTGTATGAAATCACTGATATATCCTTTCTAAATCACCATTTATCTTTATTCTTAAATCAATTATCAATTTTCCTTGATTTTATGTCATTTTAATTTCTTTTAATTTATTATTTTCTATTGAATGCACAAAAGTCACATTAAAAGATTGTTAGGATTATGAGCAGAAGCGTCCAGATGCCACACTATTTGAAAGCATAGGAGAACCTGTCAGCACTGTTGGTGACCAAAAATCCCAGACAAGGTTTACAGTTTCTTAAACCACAGATTTCGGCTTCAGTCCAAACAGGGTAATAAATCCTATGCTGCATGCTAGCATGTTATGTGGGGCTGCAGGAGCCCTGTAACTCCAAGATGCCCCTCTTCTGGCACAAAGTCAAGACAGGAAGATTCACATAGTAATAGGCCTCCTAGCCTTGGCCCCAGTCCCACATGTGTCCTGAACCCTCTTACATCTGGGCTGCCGACTTCCTTCATAGACTCCCTATGCCTGCCTTTTGACACTGGTTCTGCTGCTGGTGATCCTGTGCAGCAACAGAGTCAGAAATTGTTCTTCGCCGAGATCTGGTGTACATTTAAATATTAGATTGACCTAACTACATCACTCAGGCTCAGAAAAGGTTTGTAGCTCAACCCTGACCACTTATGTAGATCAACCCAATCTTCCAGTATATGTGGGGCTAGGTCAACAGGAGAATTCATCCATCAATTTAGCTACTGCCTCTTGGATAATTGGATTAACTAAATTGATAGAAAAACCACTTCCTGTAGGGCATCTGTAGGAAGCACTGACATTGGGGCGCTACCACAGCACAGATTTAGCGACATGGCTATGCTGCTGAAACAGCTTGTAGTGTAGACATGACCTAAAGAACGGGATATCTGAATCCATGCAACATGCTGTCACTAGTAAATTATAACTTCATCATTTCACAACCAGTTTTTTCAGATGTTAGCAAAATATCCCTTCTTCCCTGAGGCTGTTGTTTCCAAATAAAATAATTTTAAAATTAGCAAATGGGTGGGTGAAAATAATATAATGTTCTTAATAAGTCCCGCTCTTCAGCCTGAGCTACCTCAGAAGCAGCCATGTTTCATTTCTATAATATTTCACATTTGGGCTGGAAATAAGTACAGTATATAAAAATTAGCTGAAAGATATATATTATCTGAAAATTGTAAGCACCTGAAAATAGAAACTTGGAATGAAAGGGCCTCATGAAACCATAAGCACAGCTGCAGTGCTATAAAAAGACATGTTTGCTCAGGTCAGGTATAGTCTACTGCTCATCTAAAATATGCATCACCTAGTTTTTGGTCTCTTGTAGTGGAACAAAGTGGAAGTGAAAAGTGGGAGGAGCTTTTCTGCATCTGTAATCTTGAATATTCTTTTGTAGAAGTCACAGTCCAGTGGGAATCACAGATGGTATCTTTGAACTTGCCAGAAACAACATGGCACAGCAGTGTCCAAAGTAATGTAATAGGCATTACCTTAACCTCTAAAATCCACTGTTTATTTGTAGACACACCAGTGAAACTGTAAAACAGCATCTCAGTATAAGTACTTTGGATTAAACGTGGGGTTAGTCTCAACTGGTGTATGTTTGTCAGCATTGCTCCATTAACTTCAGCATGGCCCAGTGCTTCTACTTCTAAGAACTAGCTTTTTAAAAACTGAAACATTGTATCAAGTGGATGCCATTAATAAAGTGTGAAGTATTTGCATTTGCTGTGCAAAAGGGAATCAGTCATTCAGATATAGAATCATAAAATATTAGAAATGGAAGGGTCCTTGAGAGATTATCAAGTCCAGGCCCCTGCCCTCACGGCAGGACCAATGCTGTGCACGATGTCTGTATGTTACTATGTATAGTGACATATATACACATGTGCTGCCACCCATGGGTTTGTGCCCCACTCTCTTACCTCCTTCAACCCCTCAGGAGCCCAAAGCATGCCATAACAGCTCACCACCCCAGCACTGCTCAGCTGGAAGCAGGGAACAAGGCTCCAGCCCTGATGTGCCAAAGGTTCAGCACCCACAGCTGCTCAGCAGTGCAGCCACTGTGCCCATAGCCTCAAGACTCCAGCAACATGTCCAACCCCACTGCCTGTGGGAAGTAGACTGGCCTGGGGGAGGGGCTACAGTTGGCTGTTTGGGGATGCTCAGCCTCCCGCTGCCTACAATACCTACCACCCATGCTATTCTATCAATCCACACAATATATGGAGCCAGACAGAGTCAAGTTGTGTGTCTGTGCGTGTGCTGAGACAGAGACCTCGGCATGAGCTAGCAACTAGTCTGCCAACATCACAGCATCTACTCAAGGAGAGATTTTCAGCTTATATAAATAAGGTAAAACATTGTATAAGCAGACATAGAGGAGCACTATAGGACTTTCTGTAATCTATGATCTCATTGTATAAGAGCCTTCAAAACAGTCCAGAACTAGAGCCCATACTTGTTCAGAATAGAAAGGTGTATGCACCCATACATATGCACATGCCTACACATTTTACCTTACATTTCATGTTCGAATAAATCCACAATATCAAACCAAAACACATGAAATTTTGAAACTGTCTGAAAATTGAGCATTTTACTTGGGTCTCATGGAAAGCCTTAGAACTTTCAAGCAAGCCTGAGTTGTTTTATGACTCTTCCGGTGCACGTGAGGGCTGTTTTCTAACAATGCTATGTTTGGTAGTGTGGGTCTATAGTGCTGAATATCCTTGAACACATTGTATGGCTTTATTCCAGGCATTTAAAAGCTCCACATCCAAATTAATCATGGCTGACCACAAAGCTGCCACCTGTCCATTTCTGGGCAATGTTTCCTCCTGATCTTAAGTCCAGTCTTCAGGAGTCAGTGTGCAGGGCCTTTATCTTTGAGGCGGGCTATATGACCAACAAGTTACAGCTGGCAATGACCAGTGAGGACTTCAATCTTCTGGTGGCCAGTTCTCAATAACATAGCCCCGTTACTGATAAAAATCAAACGATCAGAAATGCCCATCAGTCGCCGTTTGCAATGCATGTGAAATGCCTCCACTCTCCTGCTGTCTTGTTTAAGTCACTGGACTAGAGAGTGAGGGTAGCTGTGAGCTTGGCTCAAAAGCACATTTAACTCAAGCAAAACAGCATCAACAGACAAGAGAACAGCAAACCCAGGATTACTAAAGAACAGGCAAGCACCAGGGCAGACTCAGACCCACACCAGCTACAGCCCAAGCCCATAGCCAAATCACTGGATAACAGAGGAAGTTGGAAGCAGCTTCTGGCCTAACCAACATTTAAATAAACAGTTTCTGCAGACAAGAGGGAAGCAAACCCCATATTGCCCAGGGCACATGCAGCACAACTTCATTTGAAACCCCTCCAAATCCTGTCTTAAGGCAGACAGATGGAAGGTAGGCAGTCTAACCACTGGACTACAACATGCAGAGTTGCTGATACCCAAATAATATTAATGATATACTAATAAATAATATTTAACAAAAGGGTATCAACTTCAACAGGCAAGCTCAAGGGTATCCTCAGCCTCCATCACCATAGCTAGCTGTATAAGTCAGGCATGTACATGGGCTGCAGCACATTCCCTCTTCCCACACACCCTTTTCAGGGAGCACAAAGGGGATTTTACCCAGCAGCTCCCCTAACACACCAGAGAAGCACCCCCCAACTGGCCTAGAGAAGGGAGCCTCATGCACCACCTCACCTCAGTACTAGCAAATCAAAGTGGAACAGCTTTAATGGGTAACTTTGTGGAAGCCCTCATCACTTTGTAGCTCATGACCCAATGATTAGGGCATTCACCTGCGTGGCAGGTGAGCCCTCTTCAACTCCCTTCTCATGAGGCAAGGAGGAAATTAAGCTGGTATGAATGGCCTGACTGGGTCAGACCAATGATCTTCCAACAGTGGCTAAAGCCAGATGTTTCAAAAGCAATGGAGAGAAGAGGACAATTTTCAAGTGATTGGTCAGAAACTCCCAGCAGCTGGCAGTCTGAGGTTTAGGGATGCCTTGGAACATGGGACTGTGTCCCTGACCATCTTGGCTAATAGCTCTTAGTGGAGCCATTCTCCATGCAATTGCTCGCATTTATTGAACCCACTTACAGGTCGGCCTTCACAATGTCAACTAACAAGGAGAGCCACATGCTTGTGGTAAGATGTGCCACCTTTGGTTTGGTTTAAACCTGCTACCTATTCATGTCCTCTGTTCACTCTGACTCTTGTGTTAAGTGAAGGGGTGTCTAATATGACCTTGTTAACCTCTCCACATGGTTTATAGAGCTCTAGCATATCTCACCTTTGTAATTGCTTCCCCATGCTGAAATAACAACGAGAAGTCCTGTGGCACCTTATAGACTAACAGTTTTATTGGAGCATAAGCTTTCATGGGCAAAGACCTACTTTGGCAGATGCATGTAGTAGAAATTTCAGAGGCAGGTATAAATATACAGGCATAAGAAAAGAGTTCCAATCAAGAGTAAGGTTAGAGATAACAAGGTCAATTCAGTCAGGGAGGATGAGGCCCCCTTCTAGCAGCTGATATGGAGGTGTGAACACCAAGGGAGGAGAAACTGCTTTTGTAGTTGGCTAGCCATTCACAGTCTTTGTTTAATCCTAAACTGATAGTGTCAAATTTGCAGATAAACTTAGCTCTGCAGTTTCTCTTTGAAGTCTGTTTTTTTGTTGCAGGATGGCTACTTTTAAATCTGCCACTGTGTGTCCAGGGAGATTGAAGTGTTCTCCTACAGGTTTTTATATATTACCATTCCTGATATCCGATTTGTGTCTGTTTATTCTTTTACGTAGGGACTGTCCAGTTTGGCCGATGTACATGGCAGAGGGGCATTGTTGGCACCGAGGTTTGTTGCTGGCAGCCCTGACTAAAACCCCCATTTTTGTCCCAACCCCAGATCCTAGGGGTGTCCCCAAAATCCACTAACCCTGGAACCCCAGAAGAGTAAATCTGGTCTATGGGAAGCCCTGAACCTCAGTCCTCCCTGTTCTGCCCCCTTCTCTGGTGGGGCTGGAGTGCCAGGGGAGCAAGGTGTCTCAGTGGGGGCCACCTCAGTGAGGGTTGGCAGGTTTTGGAGGGGATTTTTTTTTTCCTTTTCACTTGTGTGGTCCCCACTGATTTTTCTCTGGGTCAGTGGCCCCTGACCCAAAAAAGGTTCCCCACCCCTACCATAAAGAAAGAAAACATGGGAACCTTTTGTGTTGGACATAAATTAATATTTTACTGTATTTAAAATGAAGTTTGATAAATTAACATGAGAAAGTTAAATCACTTATTAATTTAAATTATTAAACAGACCATGTCCTTTTTTACTGATTAAATTAAACCATTCTCCCAAGTTCCGGCACTAGCAAAATGGCTTGGGCGTAATTATGTAATTAACAGCGAGTTTTCATCAGCAACTGGTGGTCCGTGGAAAGGTTTGCATTGACCCAAGTGGGCTATGGGCCAAAAAGTTAGAGAGCATGGTGACAGGGGCATGGGAGAGAGCTGTGTTGTGAGGGGATGGGCAGGTGGGGCTGGTGGCAGTGCAGCATGACCGGGGAAATGGCACCTCCACTCATGAGCAGTAGCCCGGGCCAGGCCCCATTGGTTAGAAGCTCCGTCCGCACTCACCTGGCACTGGCCTCGCTGAGCAGGTAGAACAGCAGCAGGCAGGGGCGACCGAGGTAGTGGGGGGTCATGGCGGCTGCACTGCCCACCAAGATCCCAGAAGGTAATTTCTATAAAATCTTTATACATTTTTAGTATGTTATAACAAAATCATTTTACCAATCACTGTTTCCACTCAAATTTTTCATTAACCTCTCTTACGTGCACTCATTGCATAACTATTTCGAACTCCTTTATATTTAAAAAAAACGCAGTCCACATTTACCAAAAAAGCACACACAGACCCCAGAATTCCTGCATACGGACCTGCATAGAGAACATTTTCCAAACTGGACATGCAGAAGGTCCCTAATTAATAATACTAAATTTGGGAATAAAAAAATGTAAGTCACAGGGTTTTTTATACTCTGAAGTTTGTCAGAGATTTATGTGCAAACACTTTGTAGTAAGGGCAAATTAGTTGTCCTGCTGAATACAACATTAAATATTATGGAATACATGATGCAGCCCTTCTCTGTTTTACATTTTCTTCATCAGTATTTCTAAGCTGATTTTATATTTTAAACATACTCTTAAGCCTTCATAAAGTAATCATTCCGGGTTACTAAATATTTAAACTCACTGCAACAAAGACATTATTTTAAATTAATCAGTCAGAACAGTTTAGTGGGTTCATCACAAAGTTCATTGGTTTTAGAAATCTGGAAAATTTAATTTATTTTGTGTGATTTTCATAACAAGGTATGTTAATGAAATATCTCTATATGTTTAAGTTAAAATATGTTTCCAAAGATTTTAGATATAACAAAGGATTTTATATCTTAGTAAGGTACTGATGTTGGTGGGGGAGGGATCTCTTAAAACTAGTTAGTCAGCTAGTCAGAAGTAAAAAGGAAACTCATTTGTCCAGCTATCTGACAAAATTAGTTGAGAGTGATGCCTTTCTGAATCCCCTCTCTATCCCAACAGGAGGTGAAAGTGAAGTATGGATAGATAGAAAGGACAGAGGGCGTTTTAAAAGCAAGGTTTTGTACTATAATAATTAAAACGTATATTTTAGTGAAGGATGGTGTTTTGAAGAATTTATCAAAAAAAACTACATGTCTGGAGATCCAAGCATTTAAGGCTAAAGCTGAATACTCAGAGTGTGCATCTCAATGGCTATGCAAGGATTTTTTTAGAGATGTGATATAATTTTCAGCAAAAAACTAATGAAATATTTAAAGCAAATTTTAGACTACTGTCCTGTAATGCACAACTGTTTTTTTCGGTAAATTCAAGCTTGGAACATGCCTGTTAAAAAGATTTCCTTACCACTTAATGGCTCTTTCACAGGCTCATAGTCATAGGTCTGGCAAGCAGAAGGCTTTTCACTTTTAAGTTGGGGGCGGGGGAATTACCAGTCTATAGCAGCAACAGCCTGCTGTGGGAGCCTTCAGGAACAGTTAGAATAGGGATAGGAAGAGGGGACAGGTTGAGCACTAAGACCCTAGGAAGGCATTGCTTCCCCTTGCCTCTTATACCTATCCCCCATGCTGCCACCCATATTTGGTAATCTAGTACTCTAAAGTTCACAGTGCTCAGCTTTCTTGCAGATGATGAGTTCATGATGCATGTGCAAGACTCAGAAGTTTCAGTGAAGTCCTTTTAAAAAAAAAAAAAAAAAAAAAAAAGCTAAATGATAAAAAATAGCATCCTTTGTGCAGGTTCCAGGATCAGACAAAATTGTTCCAAGAGCACTGCCACTCCCAGGGCATTCTGTGCATGCACTGTGTAAGTGGACAGCATGCTGTTGCTTCTGTCATCACCCTATGTGCAGACTGCCCTTTGAGTTAAATGGGAGGTTTGCGTAAAAAACTACAGGAAATGGCCTTAAGCCCTTCTGGTTTTAAAAAAAAAATGGTGATCTCATGTCCGTGTGCACCTAGAACCCTGTCCTGCTCCTGTTGAAGTCAATGGCAAAGCTCCCTTTGATTCAAATGGGAGAGGATCTTTACCAGATTCCTCAGTGTCTTTTTTTAGTTTTTTTCCAGTGGATAATTATTTTTCATCTTTCCTTTCAGATCTAACACATTAGTCTTCGCTGATCCAAAGGAAAAACCATGGCCACCAACACAGCAAACAGTGCTAACCATCTGCCCTATTTTTTTGGCAATATTACACGTGAGGAAGCAGAAGAATACCTGATGCAAGGAGGACTGAGTAATGGACTTTATCTGTTGCGCCAGAGTCGAAACTACCTTGGAGGCTTTGCTTTGTCCTTGGCACATGGAAAGAAGGTTCATCATTACACAATTGAAAGAGAGCTAAGTGGCTCTTATGCCATTGCAGGAGGGAAGTCACATATGAGTCCTGCTGAACTTATTGACTATCACTCAGATGAAGCTGATGGTCTTGTTTGTCTTTTGCGGAGACCTTTCAACCGGCCAGCGGGCGTTGAGCCAAAAACAGGACCATTTGAGGATTTAAAGGAGAACCTCATAAGGGAATATGTCAAGCAAACTTGGAACCTACAGGTAAATGCAATCCCATTTCTGCAATAGAGATGCTTCACTCCGAATTTTTTTAAAGTCACTATTATATGGGTTCCAACCCATTGCTAGTGCTGTGTGGCAGTTAGGTTTGTGTTAACATTGCTCTATTTGCTTGTATTGTATAAGCCTTTATTTTTCAACACACTGTATTTAGTTGCTCATAAACATATTCTTATCATTTCTTTTTAAGAGTTAGAAGACCAAATCTCTCATTGCACCTCTTTTTACAGCAATCAGGATTGCTAACCAAAAAAGGAAAATCAGCAATATGTAGTTAGCTGTTAAACACACACACATTTTTTTAAAGAAAGGCTGTCATATACAGAGTGTATGTGTGTGCTTGTGCACACAAATTATTTTGTGTTACAGCCTCTCTTCCTGGCCTGCATTTTTTGTATATCTGTTTAGATTGTGTATAATTTAGAAGAGGAACTTTTCTTCCTACATGGCTATGAGTTTAAACACAGCCTTTTTATAGCAAAAGCCATTTCTTCATCTATTTGGGTATGTCTAGACTACATGCCTCTGTCGCCAGAGGCATGTAAATTAGACTACCCGACATAGTCAAAGAAGCCAGGATTTAAATATCCCCAGCTTCATTAAAATAAAAATTGCCGCCACGCTGTGCCGGCTCAGCTGATTGTCGGCACAGCGCGGCAGTCAAGACGTGGATTGGTCGACAGGGAATGCCTTTGTCGACCGCTCCTGTAAACCTCGTTTCACGAGGCATAAGGGAGCAGTAGACAAAGGCTTTCCCTGTCGACCAATCCGCGTCTTGACTGCCGCGCTGTGCCAACGATCAGCTGAGCCGGCACAGCGTGGTGGCAATTTTTATTTTAATGAAGCCGGGGATATTTTAATCCTGGCTTCATTGACTGTCGGGTAGTCTAATTTACATGCCTCTGTCACCAGAGGTATGTAGTCTAGCCATACCCTTCATCTGTAAAAACCCATTTAAATCGCCCCTTGCAGTACACACTAGAGTTATTTACAGGTTCAGCATCCCACCTTAATTATGGAGCATACCCCACTTTTATTTTCTAGCATAGTTATGGTAACTCTTCACCTAATGGAGTTCCAAAGAATCTCTAGCCCAAAATGTTATGTAAATCATTCCTAAACTTAATACAATATGTCCCAAAGATATCCATTGCAATATCTATCAATTACAAACATAAACCCCCAGTCATCTGATTCAGATTGTTTGTCTGTCTGTCTGTCTGTCTGAATTTTGTTTCTACCCTATGAGTCCAAAGCTTGTATAGTAACCAAATTAATTTCATCTAAAACTCTGATTATTCACAGCATTAGGGTGTCTCTCACACAGTCCAGTAATTGGCATTTACCTGTAATGTTATAATGTTGGTTTTTTTGTTTGGGGTTTTTTGCACTGTAACAGAAAGCAGTACAACTGACCCTTTTGTGCTTTGCCAACTGTATAGGGTCATGCCCTCGAACAAGCTATTATTAGTCAAAAACCACAGCTGGAGAAGCTGATTGCCACAACTGCCCACGAAAAGATGCCTTGGTTCCATGGGAAGATCTCTCGGGAAGAATCAGAACATCGTATTCTATTAGGAAAAAAGACCAATGGAAAATTTTTGTGAGTACTTTCATCTCTGTCACTACTAATTTCCACCCTGGTTGCACCACATTTTCGATAAGTAAATCATGAATGAGACTGTGAGAAAAGAGCTGGGTCAGTCACTGTGGGAAAGCCCAATGCAGTGTGACATTCATTGCTGCTAACCATTGCAGAGCTAAGCAGATGTCTTTGAGATTAGTTTTTCACCTTTACTCAAATGGAAATATAGAGTGAAAACAAGGGTCATGTTTTGTTCAAGCAGATATTGAGGTGAAGTCTGTATGATGAGCAGAGAAGTTCAGAGTGTCAAGAAACTTCAGCTTTATATTTTGCATGAAAGTATAGTACTGAGTGTCATACCAAAGAAACACATAATACTACTAAACTAAGTTAATATTCAGTATCCAGATTTTTTTTCCAAGGAGGCAATGACAATATTTTGTCTTGCAAGTAAGAGGCAGGAAGAACCTAATTAAATAAAGCTCTTTTCATGTTATCATTCCATGCTGTGTCTATTTCTCTATTTACTCACATGGTCCTACTATTTATCCAGCCACAAACTAGACATTTGGGATAATGATTAATCAGAGCCAATTTGTCAGGACTAGAGGTGGCTGAAAAATTTCCAGTGGGGCAGGGTTCTTGTGGAAAAAGCTAATTTGACTCAATCAAAACATTTTGTGGGTTGAATTCAATCGGGAATTACAAATTGTTCTGGTGCCTCAGGAAAAAAAAAATACTTAATTTACTGTTCACCAAACAAAATTTGTCTAGGTGTAGTCACAATTACCTCCCAGGTCTGCTCCCAGACCAATGTACACTGTAAACTTCTCTGAACAAAGGGCAAAGTGACAATCTAGCCCTGAGTCACTTTCCTGGTTCCTATAATAATTTGCCCAATATGTGTTTTTTGTGGGAGAAGTTGAGAAATAAACCACTCCTTTATTGAACAGGAACTCCAGAACTGCTGTGAGTGATGGAAAGGAGCAAAGCTTTAGGTTACAGGGCATGCACATCACGTACATATTTCTTAACAAGTAACAATTTATAGCAATATGTATGGTAAGAATCTGCTATGTATTTATAGATTAAGTACTGCATGCACGTGTTTCTATAATGGTAGTTGCTCCAGAACAGATTACATGTTTTTTCTCTTGCTGGTACAGTCAGGCAAGTCTGGAAGCTACATGGAATGCAGAATTGTTGTGCCTTCTCAATGGGCTCTCTCTTTCTATTTCTTGAAATTTACTTCCTATGTGGTCTGAGTTTAAGACATTCAACTGAGCATCTCCAGCAGTCTACCTGTAGTAGCTGTCTTTGTTTCTGGAGTCTGTATAAGCATCAATGGAAGCAGCTTCCAAAGCAGAAATCTAACAACAAACAGAAGAAAGTGTAAGTGCTGTCCTTCCTTCTTTGCCATCTGTGAAGATAAATGCTTTCTGGTCACTGTGAACATCTACTGTTCCCAACAGGGGTTGAACAGCTATAGATTCAGCTTGCTTCAGGTGGTTCTCAGAAGTTTTATGGAAGAACCTGCACTTGGCAAACAGTTTAGCAATGAGGGAGCTCACTTGGTTTGGCAGAGACAAAAAGCCAACATGAAATAAGAAGAGGAGGTGTTACCCGTACAATTTTCCTTATCCCTTCCACACTTTAGGGACACCCACCCTTACCCAGTTCCTAGGGCTCAGGGTGTAACTTTCTGCAGGATCTTTTGCCACTGAAAAAGCCTTACACAGTAATATTCTTATTCTCTATTTATTGACAATTACCAAGCAAGCAGAATATACATGCTAAGCTTACAGTGGCATGCTCACCAATCCTGATAAAGGCAGGCAGACTTTCCTTTTTGGCCTCGGGATCCTAACTGCTGCACATCACAGTCGTGCAGAGAAGTTCTGGCAGCTCTGGTCTTAGGATGCATCTTGTAGGTGAGTTCTTCTTACAGGTCATCCCTCCTTTTTCTTGCTGTTCTTTTTTTCCTTTCCTCTTTTCTTTCCTCTTTCCCTTTTTTCCTCCTGGTCTCCTTCTTGGAGCCCAATTTATATAGTGAAACTTGAGTCCTGCTTAGCTATACTTTAACCAATTATTTTAGTATAATTTTACTAACCAATCATAACATACTGTAACAATTACCTAACCAATCATACCCACCTTAGTTGATTTACACCTAGCAAAATTAATTATGCAGCAGACAGAAACAGTTACAAACCAGACAGAGGTCATACAGACAAACAATAGGAAAGTGAGGACAATAATCACAGAATAAGGAGTCCATAACCTCAACTATTGATAAGCAGTTTCTTGCCAGATGAAATGCTGTTAAGCTAAGTTTGCTCTATCCATCTTGATATCTATTTCTTTATCTGGTGACAGTGGGTGCCATAAGGGCAGGATCCCCTTCTCAGAGTCTGGTGTGACACTCTTTTAATGCAATTTAGATAGATTGTGAGTATGTGACTTCATGCTTTACAGCTAATGGCTGCTGCTCTTCAGACTGGCTGCAGAGGAAGGTATTAGGCTTTCCATTATGACAACAGGCCTTCCAATATGGCTATAGAAAAACCATATTGTTTCAGAGGAAGTTGAGGAAAACTAGGACTTGGTAGAAGTCAGTCATGTCAATGGTTTCCAGCACACTATCCCATTCAGTAGTAGACTTGAGTCAATTGTTGTCATCTGACTTCTCAAGCCATTCTGGTCTTTCCCTTTAAAAACAAAAGTAGCTAAGACTGGAGGATTCCTACTGCTTCTACTCTTCTGCGATAGGCTCTAGAACAGTGGTCACCAACTAGTAGATCGGGATCCTGGAGTCTCTCACAAGTGATCCTGACTGTTTTTGGCTAGGAGGCTGTCTTCAGCTGCCTCTCCCCCTACTGCTGTGCTGTTCCTGCCCTCTGTCTTGGAGCTGCCCCCAGGAACCTCCTGCTTTCTGTGCAGGATGGAAGAAGTGGAGAAGGGGAGCACTGAAGTCAGGGTGTCCACCTCCCCCTTTCCATGTCCCCCATTTCCACAGAATGAGAAGGGATGTTGTAGGTACAGGGCCGCAGGGAAGGAGGCAGGGCAAAGGTATTTGGTTTTGAGGTAGATCCTGGATTGACAAATTCAAAAAGCGATCTTGTGCTTAAAAAGGTTGGAGACTTCTGCTCTAGAACTTACTCACCCAACCTGACCAATTTTACATTTTCTACTTTCCTTACATCTCGATTCAGAGCTTAATAAAAGGGTCTGAGTTGCAATACATCTAACACTTGATGGAATCTAGGTGTATCTCATAGGAGGACTGGTGTTTATCAAACCTGGAAAGTTTTCATTGTTATGATATATGAAGATAATCAGGAAAGAAGATTTTTAAAGGACTCCCCTTATTATTGAGAGATGACAGGTGAGAGAAAGCTCTGCTATCCCTTTAAATGTAGAGCATTATACCATAGAAGCGTCAAAACTCAAGTAGTCTCCCATCAGAACAAGCAAAAAAGTAAATAAATATCTCTGGGTGGCTCTGGTTAGGACTTCTCAAAAATCATTTTAAGCTCCTATCTTGGAAAATGAGGAAACAGTTTGTCTGATTATTTGTTGCTGGAGTATTTTAGTGCTATTCTGGTTCTTTTTGTGTATTTTGCAGTCAAGATTCCTGCTTCCCTGATGGACAGAACAGTCAGTAAATTCCCTAATAGATAAGATCTTCTCTCACAGATCTACTCTTGTTCTTTACATTAGGACACTTTGATCTAATGGCAGAACACTGAGTGGTGTTGGTTCAGAGCTCAGGGTTTCTTGAAAGATATTGCTGACTGTCACCCAGAGGATTGCACTTGACTTCCCTTGCCTTTTCCAATGAGTTCTGAACATGCTGGATGTATATTTGTGCTCCTCCCAGAATGTTCTTGGTTTTTCTTCTACCTGGTTTCTAAAGAGGTCTCTGAATCAAGTTTGTCCATGTCTGCTTCAGCCATTTCATCTGTACATAGTCCCAGAGAGACAAATTGATGTTCCTCCCAGTATTCAAAAGCTTAATTGTCCTCTTCTTTGAAAGAGACCTACGCATGGACCAATAGTTCTTCAATACACCATTGACTTTCCGGGTATTTGTAGAACCCATTCAGCGCTTTAGGAGCCATGTCTTTTGAAACGCTAAGTACCTAAGAATGATAATTAAGCCTTATTTCTCTTTCGGGAGAATTTTCAGTTACTGTCAATGTAGCAGCAGAATGCGGGAAGATGTGTCCTGCTCATTTTCTTATCTTCAGTACTGAGGGTTGCATGTGGAGGGTTTACCCTGCATCCTCTACCTCAAGACAATTTGTTTAGTGTCAATTAATTTTTTATTTTAACTGTTATGCCTCTTTCCAGCAGTGTTACTGGATAGGATGGTGAAAGAGAACTATAACAATTACTAGTGAGGAATTTTCTGATGATGCTTAAGTGATATTTATGTGCAATAAAATAGTTTCACTAAAATTGGTATATTTCTGGCAGCTTGCTGCAAATTTCTTCTGTGAGATTGTGTGTGTGATTTGAAATCCTCCCTGACTGATCTGCCTGTTCAAAAAAAAAAAAAGGTTGGGTGGGGGGACTGAGTTAGGTAAGTAATGTGATGTGTGAAACTAGAAAACTGTTTCATTATCCCCTCAGTTTCATGAAGATAATTTTTCAGTTCCTAATAGAATGACTGGATGTGTCAGTACATTGCCCTGGATGCAGAGAGATGTAGATACTACTCCTAAATGATGTACTGGCATTTGAGGGGTGGAAGAGCAAATCAGTTTTGGTTTTGTTTTGTTTTTCCATTTTGGAATAGGGAAACATTTTCTTTGCAACAAAATAAGTCTGGTAAATGTTACACTCCTCCCCCCATTACCACCACAACATATGGCATTTATGAAATCAGCTGAAGAATAGACTGAAAGTTCATTGAGAGATACTTGTCAGCTTTCTGATTATTTCATTTTTCTCTCTGCAGAGCTCTGAAATGTTATCAAAAGTCTAGGTGATTATGAATTTTCCAGTAAACTCTGTTTTGGGTACAATATGTTTATGAGAAATTATTATTGCAAAGACACGTTTGCATTTAGGCACAATAAGAAATAAAATAAACATTTGCCAACAATTACAAATTGGAGACTTCTAAAATGCCAGTTTTCTCCTACACTTTCAATTGGAAATAACTGGTATTTGCCTTTTGTTGCTGCTGCTGCTGTTAGAAGTCACCACTCGTGTTTAATTTGTGGTAGGGTTTGCCAGGGCTGGGTCCTGGCATCTAGGCTTGGCAGTTCATAGCCCTGGCACCCCTGGTTTCACTGCATCAGTTACGAATGTGCAAAAATTGCTTGGGCCCCAGCACCTAATTAAGCAAAAGTAGCCAGTATACCTCTGACTTTCAAGTTATAAATTTAATTACACAAGTACGTGTTTAGAAGAGGAACTCCTGTTAGACACAAAGGCTAGATTCAGAAATTTAGCTGTACAGTTTCAAATCTTTCAATTTGAAATAAAATATGTAGTTTTGAATATATTTATAAATTCAGCATTAAATACAAACACACACAGCTTCTCTAATGAAATTGCATTTGATCATGTATATGTTAACAGAAGGTTCACAGCCACATGTAGCTTGCATATAAACTTGAGTGCCCATGTAGAAGTATTAGGAAGGAACCAAAACATAATTTAAATTATCACAAGGATGCCTACAGTACCTGCTGAGCTTGCCAAGGCTGAATAAAGCTAGTTTAATCCATTAAAGTGACTAATGGTATCTTGTCCAGCATTATCTGATATATCACACCTGATGACATTAAATGCATTTCTCATGTACTGGAACAACTGACAGTCTAGTCTCTCAGATGTCTGCTTTTCTTTTTAAATACTGTAAGACCAAATTACATGCGAAATGCACATCTGCATTATTTATATTACCTCTGTATATATAAATAGGACTGGTAACTGCTGACACATGGCATCATGAACATAAAAATAGTCTATGATACTTAAGGAACTGGAAAATTCCAACCAACTATGCTGCTGGTATTACGGGATCATATTAGGTATTACGGGATCATATTAGCTGATAAAAGTGGTCCAGATAATTCTCTATTTTAAGGCATGGGGTTAGGATATACTGTATACATGATCATAAAATGGGAGGAACATGTGTGCAAAATAATGTAGGGAAACCTCAAATCCAACATGGCAACACTGAGGCAGCATTACCAGCGTCACCCTGCTACAATGAGAGCTCTGCAAAACTTGTTGATTTCAGTTATCAAGACTTTTAGAAAACTTGGTTATTTTCAGTTTAGGTAGTTCTCTCTTCATTAGTTTCACTTTAATGTTTAGGTTTGTTCCGAATCCATGGGCAAAGGACTGAGTGATGAATTTTATTAAGCACTAAGTACTATATACTTAGCAAGAGTTCCTTAGAATTATTGTAACCTAGGAAACTGTGATCAGTTTTGCAAGTTACCATTACAAAACCAAACTGAAATTGTGAAATCCAGCTTCTAAGAAAACTTCCCATGATCTTGCAAAGGCAGGAAGCTTTTAGTTTTGAGTTGTGACCAGAGGTTTGAAGGGCTTTTGAAAGTGGAGACTCTTAACTGAATCATAGTGTTAGCATCTGCACATCACAGTGCTATGTGATATGGTAACAATGGACATGATATAATATTTTGATTTGGTTTTTTTAATTCAAATAGGACGTGTTTAAGCTTGTTCATGGTTTGTTCTGAACTCTTCATTCAGCAATACTGCATGCAATATTTAGTTAAAATTTAAAATTTACAGAACATAAATATGATTGGAACACCGACATGCAGAAAAGAATAAGATTTTTTTTCTGAAACCAAAATAGCTTGCCTACTACTTTAAAAGAAACCTGAACCATATTGTTTGTGGTTTCTTCTTAACATACATAGGTACTTAGCACACTGACTTCCTGTACTGACTGACCAGTCAAGAGCAGCAAGGTCTCTGCTAAAATGGAGAACGACTTGCAGTTTGTTGTTCTTTGTATTGCTGTTTAATAATTAAAAGAACTAGAAATACATGTTCAGAGTGGAAGATATTGTCTCCAAAACAGATATGCAATTGTGTTTTACATTCCATAGCTTTCATACCTCCATTCAGAAAATAACTTGCATTGTAATAGGAAATATAATCTATTATCTCTAATAACATGGAAAGCAATCATGTATCCTGTATATTGGTCTGCTCTACTGAGGCTGATATTTTACACATGCAGAGATTATTACTGTTAATGAGTTACCTTTATACATCCTCTCAGAACCAGCTATCAAGGAGAGAGTAGACTCTAATATAATAATCACACAGGTCAAGGAAAATATCCTCAAGTAGGATTCAGCTCTTCAGGACCCAACATGTGTCTCTTACTTAGTCAACTGATCTGACTCTCACTTTGCTGCTTCTGCATGAAATCAAGGCAGAGAGAGAGAAAAAAAACACAGTCACACAACTGTGGCTCAGACCTTTCAGAATGTGCTGAACAAACTCATCCAGATAGATGGCACTGGAAGCCTTGCATTTTCTTCCCAAGCAGGAGGAGAAGAGGAAAGAAAATTACTGGGATTCCTACCTGCCAAGAGATGATAGTTGAGAAGAAAAGAGAGACTCCTTCCATTTTACGTGCAGGAGAAGAAAGGGAAACAAATACAGACAATCAGGAACCAGGAGGGGGAAAGAGAACTAAACCCCCTTCCTTCACCGAATCCAGGAAGTGAGGAAAGCATTACAAAGCCCAGTGTAGCTGAAGGAACATTACTTAATTATGTATTTACAAATACAATTCCCACAAAAATATCTCAGTACCATATCAAGGCTTCATGCCTTATATTTACCTCTAGTTTCTTTGAGAAACTATTTGACTAAGTCATGAAGGTTATGGAACTCATGGATCCTGTGACTTTCAGCAACCTCAGTGACATTTTCCATGTCAGCTCTGGAGCAGAGGGACAGGAGCTGTCAGCCGATGGGGACTTGCTGCTGTAGGGGGAAGGGAGACCTGGAGCTCCCAGTCGTCACTGGTGTTGGTGGGGCTTTGGAGCTTTCAACTGCAGGGAGGTTGAAGGCTGCTGGATCCCTCCTACACTCATTCAGGCTTGGGCTTTAGTCATCCCCCATTAGTCCATTATTTTTATTAAAAGTCACAGGCTTCCATGAATTTTTCTTTATTACCTGCAACCTGTTCATGACTTTTACTAAAAATAACTGACAAAATCTTAACCTTAATAATGGTTCAGCTTTTCAGTTCTTTAGTACTGTGAACCATTGTAGTAAATACTCAGAACTTCTTTCAATTTCATTTAAACTCTAAAAGCTGTTTGACATAGAGATCTGCCTGAGAAACAATCTTTCCTGCCCATGAATTTTTTTGAATTTTTGCGGCTGAGGGAGTAAAATCAAGAACTTTGTCTCAAATTGGGAGAAAAAAAGTCAACAAACTGAAATTTTTCTCAGACAAGAGAACCAAAATGGAATTTTTTTTAACATGTTTTCTTGGCTGCCTGACTCCATACATGCAACTGCCTGGGGATTTGGGACACTTGCCTGGGGAGTCAGGCAGCCTTGCCAGCCAAGGATCCCAGGGAACATTGCAGTCTGACAAATGGGCTGCTAAGGAGCCCAAAAAGGAATGTGGGTGAACTAGCAAGGAGCCAGGCAGTTTTCAGTCTTAAGTTTTAGCCCCCCCAATGTTTCAATTTAGTGGAAGCTGCATTTTCCATCAGTAAGACTTGGCATCAGAAAATTTACTGGCCAGTACAGCTGACAGCCTCCCACCAGCAGTGTTTGAACCTGGGACCTCTGGATTTAAAATCAAAAGTCTACTTTTTGTGCTAAGGGACCACAGAGAGAGTAACATGCTCAAACTGTTACCTGGGTTCAGTCACTGGAGGGAGACAAACCCACGCTGCGTTAATGTGACAACAACATGCAATATAGTTTTAAAAGTAGTATTGCTGAATGCAGAGACTTAATATATTGTTTTCACACCTCCTGCTTCGCCAGTATCTTGGCTGAATGTAAATGGTACACGTTTTTCTTGTACTATATTCCATGATGTCCTATATCATTTTTTATTATCTTCATTGGTAAGTTAAGGACAATGGGGAAAGAACATGGATCATCTTCATAACCTAGTACTACATCAACAAAAATAAGAATTGCACTTGAATTCCTAACACTTATGGACACAGAAACAGGATTTGACTTTTTGCTTCCCACCAAAGGTCCATTATGACCAGTGCTCTGTCTGGGGTAATAGCCAGAGATACTTCAAAGAGAGAAAATAATTGCTTGTATAAAATAATAGCCAACAGCGCAAAGCTTTATGCATCCCCTGCAGACCTTGAAGGATAAGATCTAATTTGCTTAGCAAATATTAACATAATAAAATTAGGCTGTTTTTTAAAAATCCTGCTATGTTACTTGAACATGACTTATAGTTAAGGTTAAGATTTTGTCACAGCTCATGGGCACTTCTGCCATCCCCAGTGGCTCAGAATTCTGGGGCCTGACCACTGTGGCCCAGAGCTTTGGCGCCCTGACCTTGGGCTGAAGTGGAAAATGTCACAGAGGTCTGTGAAAGCCATGAAACCCATGACGTAATTTTATCCTTACTGACAGTAGAAAACACCACCAACTCATTCAGTGTTTCTCTTTGTATTTATGCTTATCTTCATGTGCTATTCATTTCGGATCTCTCTCCCACTCCCCTTCCCAGTCTTTGTATTAGGATAGAGGATAAAAGAGTGAATAATCACTCTTTTCACTGTATCCACTTTTTTTTTTTTTTTTTTTTGAGGTACCAGAGATATGTAATACAACTGTTATGTACAAGAGTCCTATCCTTAACTTCATTAGGCTTTGGATCAGGCCTGCAGTGCACAACAGTGCCTGCATTCAGAGCCCTTGACTGACAGATGGCCGATCTACACTGCTGCTTAAGTTGCTCTAACTTTCGTGGCTCAGAGGTGCGAAAAAGACACACACACGCACACTCCTAGCAAGGCAAGTTGTGACTTAAGCACCATCCACACGAGTGCTATGCTCATAGCATGCATGTTGTGCAGAACACAGAATTCTGCTTCTCCCCATTTTCCATGTTTAGAAAATTCCCTTTTATAAAATTTATGCTAAAAGTACATGAGGGTTTTCAAGGAAGTCCTCAAAAACTGGGATACAGATTTAACCTTATTTCCTTTGGGAAAATTAGTGGAAAATATTTTTTTTTCCAAAATATAGACACTTGCTACTAGTTGAAAATAACCTTTGATATTTCTCTTGTCATTTCAGACTCAGGGAAAGGGACAACAATGGATCCTATGCTCT
The DNA here is from genome assembly GCA_032595735.1 of Pelochelys cantorii. NCBI lineage: Eukaryota > Metazoa > Chordata > Testudines > Trionychidae > Pelochelys > Pelochelys cantorii. The sequence goes on along the minus strand of CM064330.1, from coordinate 83,754,525 downwards.
CTGCCTGCTCAGTGAAGGAAAAGTATTGCATTATCGTATTGACAGAGACAAGACGGGAAAGCTCTCTATACCAGATGGAAAAAAATTTGACACCCTCTGGCAGGTGTGTTAAATTAGTCAGTTGGGTGACTCTCCGCCCGTTTCTATAGCACCAAATAAGGAAGTTTCTGTTTTACTTTACCATGCATCTACAATCTTTTGCTAAATGGCAGCATGTTTGGGACAGTAAATTACCACATATTTCTAAATTTATTTTTTAGTAATTTTCATCCTTTAGGGGAAAAAAGGGGAAAGTATCTTTTATTATAGAAAGCTTTATAAGTGGCACAGATTTTGACAGTTTTTTTTTAATATGTTAGCTTAATTTAAAATTGCTCTAGTTATTATTTAAAGAATTGTGTATTTCCTTGAATGAAAAGGAGTTTTCACTTGTAAAAGCGAGGTTAAATAAGAGCACTGCGGCATTTCTGTCACATCTCTTGTAACATGCAAAAGACAGAATTGGGTTGTGGTAACCACACAGGGAATAGTTTAGGATGCTAGGCACACACAGTACTGTTTAGCTCTGTGACTCTCTAGCTGGCCAACTGAGAAATAAAGCCTGCCCAGCATTACCAACACTGTCTAAAATCCTGGCCCAGATTAAGCAATCATGGAGTGGACTGCTAATTCTACTACACTCTTTAATAAAGATGAGGCATTGCAAGAAATAAATGTGGGTAAATTGAAAACACAAAAGGAAATGAAACAATAGCAGATTTCTGCTGCCGCCTATAGTTTAAAATGATATTAACACAAATAAATTGCTGCTGCATAATGCTATGTATATAATGTAAGTTTATAGTTGTATATAATAATTCTTAGCCTTTCCCTTAACTACCCATGTCCTTCCTATTTATTACAAAGCTGACAAAAATGTTGATTTACTAGTGTTCTTCACGGCTGATGTGGAGATCTGGATTGGTAAAGCAAATTCTTCCACCATAAATAAATACTGACAAGTGGCAGCATTTGCCTGCTGTGATCCTAGAGCTGTGTAAAATAAGTTAATGCATATGCATGTGCGTGCACATGCTCACACACACTGAATACATACTATAAATGCTGAGCACACATGGGCACAATGACTCTGTGTGGTCTCTGAATAGAGCTGCAAATCCTGCCTGCATCCCCCAAACCAACCTACAATAGACAGTGGAATGACCAATTCCACTTACTGTGTGGGGGTAAAGCAACCCAAAAATGCAAAGGCCAGTTCTAATAACAATATTTGTCTTATTAATATCACAGTAGCATCTACAGTCCAAGCCAAGACACTGTACAAGCATACAGTGAGAGGCAGTGCCTGACTTGAACAGTGTGGACATGACAGACACCAAGTGGGATAGGAAGCAGAGGCACAGAAAGGTGAAATGTCCAGATCAATGGCAGAGCCAGGAGTTGAAATCAGAGTTTCCTGATTCCTACCCAAAGTCTTACTCAAAAAGACCTTCCCAAATGTCTAGACATACATTAGGAAGATGCAAACTTGATACAATACAAATTATTGCCCAACATTTTCTTTCCTCCATTACCTCTCCCTTCTGACATTCTCTCTTCCTTTTTGTCCTGGTAGTTAGTTGAACATTATTCATATAAGCCAGATGGGCTGCAAAGGGTCCTTACAATTCCATGTGCACAAGTTGGCTCAGAAAATGGTAAGTTATTCACATGACTTTAAAACTCTAATGTTCCTTCTAAAAGATAAGATATGTGCATTTTCTTTATCACAGGAATAGGAACCTGCAGAACATTATGAAGAATTGCATTGGGATAAAAGTGGTGAACCCAAATGTAGAGCTGAATTATTAATTTTGCTAATGATGTAAAAGATATAATAATTAGTTTGAGAAGAGGTGGAGGGGAGGGTTTCTGTATTAAAAAGAGGCGTATTCTTGCCCTCCAGTGAATTCTAATCCTAATGGTCATAGGCATGGCTTTTCTTCAGTTAAAAATTAGTTCTCATTTCATAAGACCATAATATTGCATCATTGTGATAGCTAACATGATGCTGAAAATTACTTATCAATCAGTGAAGATGATGATTGCTGTGTTTAGTATCTTGTCAATCTGGGCATGAGTAAAACCTATTGGAACCATTTTATATAAAATCAGTGGTTTGAGAAAGGGTCATCCATCATGGGAGTTTGCTTCTTTTTTTTGGGGGGCCCCCCCCCCCCCCCCCCACTGCTATATTTCTCACTCTTGGTAAGAATGGCAGCAGTCTCTGTGCTTGCAAAATAATTCTTATGTTTGATTCCATTATAGCTAGCATTGTTTTTGACACCCGTCCACCTCCACTTCCCGGAATCCATCCTAAGGTAAGAGTAAGAGTAGCATTAATGCATATGTTTAAGAAAAGCAAGTGAAATTCTTAGTATGTCCTAACATTTTAGGAACTTTAATGAATGCATATCACTAAAGCAATGAATTGGTTTTCTTATCATTGTTGTATATAGCCCACACATGGAAAAAGTTCATTACCCCAAGCTTGAAGTGTTCTAGTTAGCTTATTCCTTTGACCAGTTTTTGCTTGGAGTTATACACCACATGTAATTCCTTGGGCTTGTTTTATAGGCACAAGATTTGAAAATTATGATCCATTATAAGCAAATGTTATAGGCCATATCCTGCACTGACTATAACAGGAATCCACTGGCTAAAACAGAATCACTATGCTCAATAAGAACAAAATATTTCCAAAAGCTTCAGAGAAGTAGCCAAGTTAGTCTGTAACAGGAAAACCTTAAAAAACAACAAATATTCTAGTAGCACCTTAAAGACTAACAAGACATGTAGATGGTATCATGAGCTCTCATGGGCATAACCACTTCTTCAGATGACAGGAGTGAATAAATAAGGGAAAGAGGAAGGGGGGGGAGAAGGGAAAAAAAAGGAGAGAGGAAGAAAAAAAGAGACAGTGAGTAGATAAGCTTCAGAGGGCTAGCCGAGTTAGTCTGTAACAGGAAAAACTTAAAAAACAAGATTTCCAGTTAGCACTTGTTGCTGACACCAGGCTTTGCAAAGACCTGATCCAACATGTGCTGAAATCATTAGGATTTTTTCCACTGACATCAGCGAGTGTTGGGTTGGGCTATAGCTGACTGTGAGACTAGAAGCAACCTTGTTCAACCTCAGGCCATGCACCCTTTAGGATATGGTTTGCAGGCAGAGATTACAACCAGGACCATGTGCTGGGCTGTCTGGAAACATTCTGCCCTGCTGCTTCTGCAAAAGATGGAAAGGTGGTAAAAGATTCTCTAGACTTCCTTCCTTTTTTTCTCGTTACTGCAACAGAAGGCAGGATTTGGCTCCAAACTTGAAATTTTAATCGCACAAAGCACAAGAACTTCAGAATTGAGGTTTGCACCAAACAGAACTCTGCCTTGCTTGCCCATATGGATTGCAAAGGAGTCTTTAATTACATGTGCACCAAACATATGCAATCATATAACTTGTTATATTTTAGGGAAAAGATAGGGATGCTTTTCAAGGTATGAATGGGTGTTAGGTAGCTATCTTCCTGTAGTATTAAAAAATATCTAAAAAGTAGATTTTGTACCTGTAACACTTATGAATATTTACATTTAGAATTCCAGTTAGGGAAATGTCCGATACAGAAAAACAATACAGGAAGAATACAAAACTGCTGAGCTTTAGAGCACTCTTTCTGGGGAAGAGCGTGAGAGCCAACATACCCAAACTAAGACTGTGTTTTAGGCTTACAGGGACCCATACCAGTCAGCTCCTATTAAATATGCAGTAGTAGGTGGATTGTCCTGGGTCTCCATGAATTATGACAAATTGAAAACAAAATGCCATTTAGACATGCGAGTGTATCATACATACGCCTGTAGCGAAGTGAGGACTGGTGATAGCACTTAGGTAAACAGCAGCATGATACCCCTGTCTTCAGCCTTTTAGTGTTATTTGGTCAGTAACAACAGAACATGGAAGAAAGTGGTGGCAGAGATAGAATATTTAAAATAATAATAATTTAATACTTTCAAGCAAAGCACAAAAGCACAATAGCATTGCTGCCTGCATGTATGTACACAGGCTTCTTGAATTCTCACACTCGTCTCAGGGACAGCTTTGATTTGGTGTTACAAACTAAGGGTCTGGTCCTGCACTAGCTCACATGAGCCAGTTAGAGGGGTGACATTATTGGAGCCATGGAAGGACAGGGGATACCCATACCATACGTTTTAAAAAACAAAAAAACACTTTTTCTCATATAAACAAGATCTGTACATCTTCACCTTGATCACAAGCTTTGGGTGAAATCCTGGCCCCATTGAAATCAGTAGGCATTTTGCTATTGATTTCAGTGGAGCTAAAACTTCACCAGGTGTTTTTAAAGAAGAAAAAAAAATTCTCAAAAGTGCTGCTTCCCTTCCCTGCTGGTCCAGATTAGCTCTAGCTTTTGTGCTGATGCTGGCATGACTGCTCACGCTGTCTACCATCCATTCCCTTTATCACAAAACACAACCACCTCTTACTGCAATGGTAGATGGTTCAAGTGGCTTTTTCCAGAGAGAAATAACCTCAGGAAATACATTCATGAGAGTGAACCGTCATACAATATCTGGATTTTGGCCAAAATTTCAAAAAGATGGATGCCTGAATTTTTGTTCACTAACTGAAGACATCTTAAAGGGGCCTAATTTTTAGAGGTAGAAGGCCTGTGCTTTCTGTAAATCAGGCCTTTGACATATGCACTGCTGTTGAAAATCCTGGTCTTAAGGTTTGGCATCCTTACAGCGTATGTGTAACTAAGATTAAACATGTCAATGATACACAAGTCATCTTATTAATAAAACCTTAGTGAAGACAGAATGTAAATACTACCTACATGCTTGCAAATATGTAGAAAAAGTTGAAGTTTAAACATACATGAAAAGTAAACCCTTGAAACTCTATAAAATGTTGTAAGGTACACTGTTAAAGGTACAGTTTCCACTTTGAAATACAGTAAAAAAATATTACTGCATGTTAGCTTGTAGAAAAATGTAGTTCTGTTTTTTTATATATGAGTTGAATAGTAGGTTAAATGGACTAATGTTGCATGATCATGTAATGAAAGAACACAGGCCAAACTTTTCTCTCTCTGCTTCATTAGTGAAATTGCTGTGCAACTCTAATTCTAGTTGTGTTATTATAATTTAATGTTATTTATGTCTCCAAAGTTGTTAATGATTCTTTACATACTATGAATCCAGTACTGTAAACACTTAAATGTGTGTTTTTACTCATGTGAACAGTCCTATTGACTATGAAAGGCCTGTTCACACAAATAGAATTACATACATACTTAGTATTTTTAGGACTAGAAGGACTTACAGAGGTAGACTCTTCTGCCATGGACGTGAATAACAATTTTGTTATTGACCTAATTTGAAGCAGTTTTGAGTCCATTCTTAGACATGTGGTAAAACAGTAAGGAGGGTTGTGAGAGGAAAAAGATTCAGTGAGATAAGCATTGTGTACATACCTTGGTAGTTCCTTTTCTAAAATTATTGCTGTAGTGAGACTATGTGGTAAGTAATGCATACTGTATCATTTTTTCTGTAATTAACACCTGAACATTGGTGTTACATTGAGTTCCTTGTATATCTTTTCTTTGCTTTTTTAATATAAAGGGGAAAAATAGAAAATTACATGGAATCCTGTTATCTACAGAGCTCAAACGGTTTATCTGAATTCCCATATGGGCATCCTTGTGGAGAAATGGTAACTCTAGAACTGTTCAGTTGACCACTTATGCCGCAGTTCTTATATACAAGACTTAAGTTTAAAAAGAATTCAAACTGCAAAGATAGAAATGCATACTCAGAAGAATGAAGAACAATTCAAACACTGATGTAGGCAGCGTAGAATCTGCGGTTAATCAGCTACTTCTAATACACCATTTTCAGAGTATGCTAGGTCTGCTCTAAGATCAGTTTTCAGAAATCCTGGAGCATTGTACCCCTTGAATTTTACAAAGCTGGATGGCAAGGAGCTCCTCCCCTTGCCTGTCTGTTCCTTTTTAACTGTAGCAGTCAAACCCACTCCCTTCCTCCCACAGACAAGATTCTTCTTGCTGGCCAACCAGCATACAGCCCAAGTCCTTCCCACCTGCCAGGGAACCAACAGGATTCTCCTCACCTAGGCAGATTTCACTCTGCTTCTCCACCTACCTTCACACGCCTTATTCCATATAGTTCTGCCTTATTCTCCCTGTCCTGCTCCAACAAGTCCCCAGAACCTACCTATCATTGTTCTGGCTGCCTTCTTCCTACCCTACCATACCCTGCTACTCCTGCTTCCCTTAGGGTATGTCTAGACTACATGCCTCTGCCAGCAGAGGCATGTAAATTAGACTACCCGACATAGTCAATGAAGCAGGGATATAAATATCCCCAGCTTCATTAAAATAAAAATGGCCGCCGCGCTGTGCTGGCTCAGCTGATCGTCAGCACAGCAGTCAAGATGCGGATCGGTCGACAGGGAACGCCTTTGTCAACCACTCCCTTATGCCTCATGAAACCTTATGCCTCATTTTTTGAGGAGTACAGGATCTTTCAAAAAAGGTTTTTTTTTCCCAAAAGAACTGCATCTAGACAGTGGTTTCACTTTCGAAATACCCGTTTTCGAAGAACACACGTCCGCCATTATGCAAATGAAGCATGGGAAATTCAAAGCCCGGCTTCATTTGCAATTTTAATCTGTCTAATTTACATCCCTCTTTCAAAAGAGGGATGTAGTTTAGACATGTCCTAGATGTGTTCTTTGTACCTGTTTACCACTTAGAAAAAAGACATTTAAGGCTAATCAGTTACATTAAGCTAATCAACTCATAAAACATACTTGCTGAAAAACATATTTGATTATGTTTTCATACACAAGTGTATTTGTGGAAATCAAAACCTATTGCTTTTCTTTCCAAATACTGATATCTGAATTAACCTTAATATATTAAAGCTGAAGTATTATTTGCTTCACATTGCTAAATCCTATTTATTTAGGGATAAGAATTTCACAGTACTGGTTGGACCTCCCTGATCCAGCATCTCTGGACCTGACTGATCCCAAATGCGATAGTTTGCTGGACCGCGGGAGGTCAAATCCATCCCTCTGCTGATGGGACTCTGGGCTCTCCCGGGGTCCATCAGCAGACCTAGTGGAGCTCACTTGCCTCCAGGTCACCAGCTCTCAGCTCCACTGGCCAGTCCTTGCCGCTGCAGCTCTGCTGCCCTGGGGCCATCAGGCTCCACTCACCGTAGGGCTGCTACAGCTCCAATGCCCAGGGACTGCCAGGACTCATTGTCCCAGGGCCAATGCGGCTGCGCTCCCGCGCCTCTCAGACACCAACGCTGCCACAGATCCAGGGTGTCAGGGCTGCTATGGCTCTGCTCCCTGGGGCTGCTGGACTTCATTATCCTGGGGCCACCGCAGCTTCCCAGCTCCAGCACTGCCAGGACTCAGGGTATCAGGGCTGCCACAGAAGCCATGGCTCCGCTCCCCAGAGCTGCCAGTACTCCGCTCCTTGGGGCCAGCAGGGCTTCTGCAGCTTCGCTTCCCTGGGCTGCCAGAGCTGCTGTGGATCCGCTCTCTGGAGCCACCAGGGCTCTGCTCCTCGGGGCCCCAAGGGCTGCCATGGTGAACTCCTGGGCCACCCATCCCTCTGGTCCAGGGGCTCTCTGGTCCAACAATATCCGTGATCCTGCCAGACCACAGATGTTACCGAACCAGAGAGTCCCAGATGAGAGGTTCAACCTATAGGAGCAGAAGAGGTTTATGGTGAAAATGACTGGGAGATAAGCATAGTGGTCTTTGATTTATAACTGTAGTCAAATATGCCTCTAGTATTTCTGCAATCTGGTGTATTTTCCAACTTTGAAAATTCTATACAATATGAAGAACTAAATTTTGCTCTACACACATAGAAGTCCACTAAAATTAGTGTGATTGCATGCATGTAACTGGAAGCAGAATTTCTCCCAATGATGCTAATAACAGTTGTGTTTTCTCCTTTATGTTGGGATATAATGGTTTGTAAAGGAGAGATTTAGAGGAGGAGGGAGTGATATGGTTTAAGGGAGAGCTGTTAGAGATTTCACATGCTTATTTTTTGATACAGTGTGATAATTTAAAAGTACGTCTAGAGGCACAGAATAGAGAAATACCAGGCATGTTCTGAAAGATTGTTCTTGTTAATACATCTGTTTATAAGTTACCTTGAGAGATTTTCCTGACACATTTACTGTTCCTCTTTGACATTATGGTTTCTAGACTTGGTCAGCAGGTGGAATTATCTCAAGATTCAAATCGTACACCTTTCCAAAGCCTGGCAGCAAAAAGGTGCATAATACAGTCTTTGTAGGTTTTTTGAATGAGTGAAAGGATTTACCCACACTTGGCTAACCTCACTTCCTTTTCAGCTTACTGCTAAAGCATGTGTCTGGCTACTAACAATTTCCTTGTGTAGATCTGATAATCTTTTTGCTTATGATCCTTGTTTTATCTAATCACAAAACATATGCACAAATGTGGTCTTGGTTAATTAAATTAAACCAATACCTAATCCTTAGCAATGGTAAAAAAAAATTTTAGCTAATTTACTCCTCACATCCAGAAATGTTAGCACTGTTACCAGTATGCCTGCGATAAAATATAAGGGAGATACATTTAAAAATAATGAATTATACTAGCACAAAACTATTATTAGTTGTCAGAAAATTGGCTTGTGTTATGCATTAGTGAATACATTTAGGGTCAAATTTTCAAACAATCACTAAAATGTGCACGAGACCTACAGAACTTATGTGCACAGATTATGTCATTATGTATTGGGGTTGATCATGCACTGTGCAAGTGCACAATGTTACAAGAATAAACACAAGGGAAAAGGTGATAAGGAGGTAGGGGGTGCAGGAGAACTCAATTGTGCATTAAAGAGAATCTCCTGAATGGCCAACAAGTTACTGCTGCACAATGATAGGTAGAGAGTCAAAGCCTCAAGCACATACCTAACGGCTTCATTGCATGTTGAGAATAACACTTTAGTCCTTTCTTCATCCATCTCAACCTTTTTATCCTATGTTCTTGAGAGTAAAGCAGCAGACACAAAAGACGCTTACAATTTACTCCTCGTCAGTGTGGAGAACTATACTATGCTTAGTGCTTATCTTATTTGTCATGCTGGAGCACAAAAAACTTTTACTGTCTGCTGGGCACCAAGTAGGACTTGCAGAAGAAGGCCCTGCTGTAAAAGCCCCATTTGCATGCACATATGTGCCCAAAGCTTTGGACACAAAATTTAAAACCCATCTGAAAATGATGTTGAATATGAGGAGTGTGGGTGCTTTTATTTGATTACACTGATATTGATTAATCAGCTCCTTGGGGCTTCAATTCTTGGCAGGTATAGATGGGGGGAAAGCTGCTATAAAATCATCTAGTATCAGATGGGGATTGCTGCAGACCCTGGATGGTGCACTCACATCACAAAAAGCAGACCGCCTCTGTAAGAGAAGTTATAATATTTCACAAATCTTCCAGTTTCTTCCCCAAACTTACCAATATTACATAAATCTACTGCAGACTGAGCCTCAGATCGCTCACCCTCCTCTAGACTCCAATCTCTGGTAGACATAGACAAGAGTGAGCCCACATCCACTGCATCAGAGCGACCTAGAAATGGATTGTCTGCATACCGGCAGCACCATAGTCCATTTACCTTCAATACTTGTCTCCCACCCATCCTTTTCAACAGGTTCACATGTACACTGGATCATAGGGAACAGAGTGGAACTCTGTGGTGAGCACGGTCAGAAAAGAAAAGTCACTGGACATCACTGTATCTATAAGCACTCAGGGTATGTCTACACTACAGAGTTTTGTCGGGAAAACGGCCGTTTTTCTGACAAAACTTGAGGAACGTCCACCCTACAATTGCATTCTTCTGCAGGAAAATTGAAAGAACAGAGGGTTTTTTCCAGCATTGGTAATCCTCATTCTACAAGGAAGAAGTCTTTTTGCAAAAGAGCTCTTTCACAAAAAGACGTGTGTGGAGGGAGTTTTTTCGGAAGAAAAGGAAAAAGCACAGGTGCCCCGAGTGGCCATTCCATCCATTGCAATCACAGCTTACATGCTAGAGAGTGTCCATTCAGTCTGGACGCTCTCTTTTGAAAAAGCAGATTGCTTTTTTGATGCACTTTTGCAATGTGGACGCTCTCTTTTGGAAGAAGTTTTTTCGGAAGATCTCTTCCGAAAAAAGCTTCTTCCAAAAGAAGCCTGTAGTCTAGACGTAGCCTCAGCAACAAAAGACTAGCCAACCACCAGCATCCTTATTTGTTCCTTCTTTAGCAAGTCAGTACACCACCTAACCAGTGGTACTGCAAGCAGCTTATGCTACCATCAGTGACTCCTAGCCTTTTTTCATTTTAGGTGACTATCAACATTCATAACCAATGCATTAATAGTGTTTTATAAGACAAACTATTATTTCATTATATTTCATAGAAAAGTCTGTGTCCAAGGATTTAAAGAGATTTTCAAAGACAGACATGGAAGGACGGGGAGAGAGGGGTTTAGACTAGGGGTCACTTACCCACGGCCAGTAACTGGCAATATGGAGAGTCTGGGCCCCAACTGGCCACTCTCTTGCTGTTGTAACCATTCTCTCCCCCCCACACCCACACACACACCCTGCCTTTTGTCACTATGTAGTATAGCTGGCCCTCCTTTCAGACCCCCTCTATTTCCATATTATGGAAAACAATTAGATTCCAGGCACATCCTATTTTCCTGGCATAACCAAACCCAAACCTTGCTTTAAGTTAGGATAAGAGGAAGCTGCATACCAGATTTGGTGGTTCTAGCTCTTATCATTCAGGAGGAATTCTTTAACAAATGGACTCTCAGACAAAAAGATGGACACAAACTTTCCACAATAAATATAAAGATGTTAAACCAAATGTTTCCTGGGAGCTTCTTCAGTGACTCAAAATAGGCAGTTAAAGTATTATTTTAGATAAAGGAAGTTCAAGTCACCTGGTGAAAAAGAACATCTAAATCAACTAGTGCCATCTACTGGGGACTAAAATGTCTCCAACAATGCCTTAATAGAATAGTAAAACAAACACACCAAAAGCTTTACATCTCTTTTCTAGATGCTAAACAATTAAAGGTGGGGGGGGGTGATTTAATTAATATTTTACAGTACCCAATAAAATGGAACCCAGTTCTGAGTGGAGCAACTGTAACACTGCCATAATACAAATAACAGGCAAGATATTAGCTTGGCCTCAGCACCTGCATAGGGTCATGAGTGAGCATAAGATATTGTGCTACTTTCATATATAAGTATTTTATGAGTAGATAACACTGCTTCCCCAATTTTGGATGCAATTTTGCCAATCTAAAAGTGCCTACATCAACCTATACTGTCAGTTCTTGAAAGGGAAAGGAAGTGTATAATTGTGCCCACAGGAGAGGTTATTTATACCCATATAACTATTGGAGTTAAAAAAAATTACACCCCCCCCATGAAATAATTATACCCAAACAAAATCTGTGCGCACACCAAAGCCTAACGCACATTCTTACTCAAGTACAGGTTGTAAATTGATAGTCAAAACCAAGACTAATACTAATGAGAGCATATGCTGTGTAATATCAGAGCTCTACAGTTCTCTTCATAATGGCTTTTAGATTCTTTTTCTTGTTCCAATTATCACTTTTCACAATCAGACCACATATATACCCAGATAGGAAGAGTATGAGGTCAAATCCTCCAGCCTCTCCTCAATCAAAGCTCCCATTGAGAAACTACTGTAGACTGTGACTCTTACACACATCATTTAATAAGAATGGCATCCTCTCGTGTTATTACACAGCACATGTTCATGCAACAATAGGCACCTCCCACACACTTCTAGTCATTTGCTCCAAAGGACATGCTATTGAAAAGAAAACCAAAAAGCAGCATATTCTGTAAGCCTTCATTCAATCAGGTATAAAAGACAAAGAAAGCTGTTAATTGCACAACAAGTGTAAATGGTTTGCATTTCCTGATTAGTCATGCAGGCAAGAAAGCACAAACTTTTGAAAACGGTTTGTTTATCAAACTGTAACTTAGAATATAATTCAGCCAGCAATCCTAATGAAAATAGGGGTTTGCAACATAAAGGAAACTCTGCTGGGATGTATTTGAACCTGCAAAGGTCCAAGTAGAATAGAGGAAAGATGGTGGGATGTGACTTATTTCCCAGATTAGCAAGATGACGGAATAGATACGAGTGCTTGAAATATCAGTAGTCATGATTCATCTTGAGTGATAAACTCCTCCATGAGATGAACAATGCTAGTTCACTGTTCTGTAAAAGCTGTTTTTACTATGGCAAATTCAGAAAGACAACAGTATACCAGTTCACATGTGCAAAGCTTTCTTCTCAAGTAGAATGGTTATTCACTGAATTAATTTAAAAATTAAATGATTGAAGACGTGAAACCATTTCTTTCTGATCTCTTTGCCCCACTCTTCGAAGCATAAGATAGAAAACCACCATATATCCTCATCTGGGGATTTACTGCTCCTCCCCCTCCAGTACGGAGGCTTGTCAGGTGTGTGGCCAGAGCAGCACTTTGCTTCAGCTATTTTCTGCTAGCAGATTGTCCCAGGTGAGTCATAAGTAACAGGCATGCTTTGCAGCAGCCAAAATGCTCTAAAGTATGCCAAGTCCATCACAAAATGGGACCCAGATTCATGGAGCTACAAGTGGCTCCCTCTGTGTCTTGTTGATATTTTTCACTGCAATGAAATTTGCTCCTTAAATTCTTCAAAAGTTGTCACTAATTACCACCAATCACTCACTTTATTTGCTCCCTTGTTATCCTAATAACAATGTTTGCCTTTTGTTACCATTACCGATGACACTAACCAGGAAAAACACATGTCCTATATAAAATGGCACAATAGAATTACTTTTTGGTCTTTCATAACTTTACCTCTTTCTGATTCTGGCTCCAGGTATGTACTACTATCAAGCATGTATTTGGCTCATAGTTTCAAACAAGTTCCAGTCCACCAGAAATTCTGAGTTTATTAGTTTTTAAGCCTTTTCCCCATTTATATCCCATTTCTCCTGAGCTTCTGTTAGAACGAGAAAAAAATTGGTGCGTAAAATCTTTCCTCATCTAAAAAGCAAAGAGATCTGCTGAATTTAGCAGAAGCAATTATTCCCTGTTATGTAAGCACAGTAATTGTACAAGCTCTAGAGAACATTCAGCCAATCATGAAAAGAAATAAAACGAGAATATCGTGCTGCATTTGTTATCTGAGAGCTACAGCTATGTCAAAAGGGCTTTACTTAATCATGAATACAGAAAAAGTTTCCTGCATAGGCTTTTAAAGTAAACCTCAGGGACCATTTCAAGGCATTGGGTTCATAACTTTGCATGCTTAGCACACTCGTAAAAATCCAGGCAATTCTGGTGTCAGGCTGGGCACCCTCAACTCCCATGGAACAACTTCTAATCATAAGTTGTGGGCACATGGCAATGGCATCCTTGCCTAAGGTAGTGGACAGCCCACAATCCCCAGACCCACACAACTTTAGCTAAATGTTTTAGATGCTGTGCTAGCTTTCGGCTCATAGAATGCAGAGCACAAGGGAGCTATTTTTTAAAAACCTTACTGTTTCTCTGATATTGAAGAGCCCACCTCTGCCATGCATTTTGGAACTCCTCACTTCTAACTCTACTGCAAATGCTGCACAATCAAAAGAAGAAGCATCCTTCCCAAATAGCCTCTCAACAACTTTTCTGGGCATTTACCCCATTTTTTTCATCCTTCTCTTCAATGCCTTTTGACTGGATCATGAATAGCTTATGGGAAAATTAGAAGAAATTAGGACTGACCTTATGTGCTCCGACACTATGTCCCTAAATCATCAAAATGGCCTCTCTCCAAGCTCTTTCACTTCACCATCCCTCAAGAGCTCCGATTTCTCATCTGTAGCCTCATCCATTATCTTTTCTTTTAAACTCCTTCCCCTCTTGGTCACATGATTTCATTTTTTCCTCCTGGCTTCCCCATCTTCCCTTCTCTTAGTCTTCCATCCCCATCTCGCTTCCTCTTCTCCCCTAAAAATGGGGGATACTGTTTTCCCTTATGGCCAGCCTCCTCCCCTAGCTCTTGCTTCCATTGACTGGCTCCTGGAGCACACTCTTTTAGGTAAACAATTGAAATGCTTCACCAAGGACAAGTCAAGTTATATCATGTCCACTGCTTTCCCCATAGCCACAGAGTCAGTTATCTCATCAGAGGAGGCAATTAGGTTAGTCAGGCATGACTTGCCCTTGGTAAATCCTTGTTGACTGTTCCTGATCGCCTTCCTCTCCTCCATGTGTTTCAAAATGGATTCCTTGAGGACCTGTTCCGTGATTTTTCCAGGGACTAAAGTGAGGCTGACCAGACTGTAGTTCCCCAGATTCTCCTCCTTCCCTTTTTTAACAATGGGCACTACATTTGCTTTTTTTTCCAATCATCCAGAACCTCCCCTGATTGTCATAAAGTTTCAGAGATAATGGCCAATAGCTATACAATCACATCAGCAATCTCTCTCAGCACCTCTGAAGCATTAAATCCAGCCCAGGACTTGCTCACATACAGCTTTTCTAAACAGATCCTTAACCAGTTCTTTCAGCATGGAGGGCTGCTCAACTCCTTCCCATACTGTGTTTCCTAGTGCAGACCTCTTTGTGAATACTGAGGCAAAAAAAGCATTGAGTACTTCAGCTTATTCCACATCATCTGTCACCAGGTTGCCTTCCCCATTCAATAGGGGTCCCACACTTTCCCCGACCATCTTCTTATTGCTAACATACCTGTAGAAACCCTTCTCATCATCCTTCATATCCCTTGCTAGCAGCAACTCCAGTTGAACTTTGGCCTTCCTGGTTATACCCCTGCATGTTCAATCAATGTTTTTACACACCTCCCTAATCATATATGTCCAAGTCTGCACTTCCTATAAGCTTCCTTTTTTGTGTTTAAGCTCACCAAAGTTTTCACTGTTAAGCCAAGCAGGTCACCTGCCACATTTGCTATTTCTTCTGCACTTTGGGATGTTCTGTTCCAGTGCCCTCAACAAGACTACTTTAAAATACAGCCAGCTCTCCTGGACTCCTTTCCTCAGCAGTTTAGCTTCCCAGGGATCCTGCCCATCAGTTCCCTGAGGGAAATTAAAATCTGCTTTTCTGGAGTCCAGGTTCTGTATTCTGCTGCTCTGCTTTCTTCCTTTTGGCAGGATCCTGAACTCAATCATCTCTTGGTCACTGGTGCCCAGGTTAATTCCTCGGGTCTGAAAGGACTAATTTGGCCTATGACCTGAAGTTAGGGTCAGAGAAGAGGGAAGGTGGTTTTACACCCTCTTTTTGACTCCTCAATTCTGGAGGTGGCCAAAACCGAGCTTGACCCCTGCAATAGGTCAAAGAAACCTCAAGAATGCTCTAATTTATGCTTGTTTGCATATGGCCCTAAGGGGACAATCCAGCCACCTGGACAAACCAGAATGATACCGTAGGGGAGATTATAGATCCACTCTGCCAGGGCAGTGGCATAAATGGACAGTGGTGGAACTCCAGAGCTCAAGCTCGCCCATTATTTGTTGTTTACGCTACAATTCTACATAGTCTCTTTGCAAATAGAATAGCACAAAGGGGACAGAGTAGGTCAGAGAATCTGGCCCATAATCTTTAATTGCCTAAGGCTAGGTCTACACTTACCCTGAGATTGACTCTGGCAGTCTAGTAAGGATCCACTAAATCAACCACTGATGCCACGCCCATCCCCACAGGATCACAGAGAGTAAGGGGAGTTGACGGGAGAGTTTTTCCCATAAACCTCCCACAGTGGGGAGGCTGCAAAAATTTGACGTAAGGTACGTAGACTCCAGTTATGCTATTCTCGTACCTGGAGTTGTGTATCTTAGGCTGATTTTTTTGTGTAGTGTAGATCCGGTCTAAGAGTATTAAAGTCATCTCCGCCTACTTTTGTTTTCCTCAAAATAGTGGAATAGGAGACATTCTACAATATATGCACTGCCAATAGATATAGATATAGACAGATAGATCTGTAGAGAGATAGATATCTATATTTGTGCTCAGAATGGCTGTGTGGCCTGGATTTGAAGAGATTTAATTAGGAGATAAACAATTTTTTAAAAAGACCAAGGATTTCCAATGTTACACTAAAATAAGATTTGAAAATTGCATGTAAATTAAAATGACCACAGGATAAGATTTGTGCATGACCCATTAAAGTTAATTCTCTCAGAATGAATGCTCTGAATTACATGCAGTACCTTGTTATGCTTTAGCAGCATGTTTTGTTCGGCCTGCATATTTACTCAAGCAATAACCTGAAGAATGAGAGAAGCTTGGTTTGACTCCTTTCTTTCTCTCTACTTCTCCACCTATATCTTTCATTATGCCCTAATGCTCTGAAAAAAATTCATTCAAAGACACCATTTCTTAAGCAAACTGAAAATTCCATTTGTGTGCTGCAGTTACATCCATCCCATCCTCATCTGCCTGATGATTCTGCATCTTTTAATCCCTATGTGCTGCAGAGGACCAGAGCTCTAATGGGAGCTGATCAAGGTAGGAAGAGATATGTTATGTCAATACTAAAGCCTTTACCTCCTACTGCTGATAATTATCACCACCAAGCCCAGACATACAGATAAGGGTAAACTTGCTTTACTCAGCTGTATTTGTTCTCCATCATGCAGTGGCTACTACTGCAACACCATCCACATGGCTCAAGTTTGGTAGCGGAGAACACTGTGGATCAGTGTCTGTAAAAAGAGGCCAGAAATTTGATTGAAGGATCCTTCCTTCTTCTCTCCCTTTTGCATGGAAACTTGACACAGAGTCTGAGGTTGTATTGAACCCCACTAAATACTCAGCTCTTTTCTCATGAGCAGCAGGACATTGATACTGCATCCTGGTGAGAGAAACTGGTACAATATGAGTAACTGCATATGGGGGATTTAGCTTATTTCTCCACCTGCCCCTTTGGTCAGGAATAGCACAGGGCCCCGTGCTGGCATAATGCCCTTAAGAAGTCAGACAAATGATTTGGTTGTTGCCAACTTCTAAAATTTATGAATATCTCAATGCAGACACTTCAAACTATTTAAAATGGTTGCTACTTATGGGCTAGTCTCTATTACATGCATCCTTGGGCATGTTAGAGGGACAAAGCGGGGCTGTGCTGCCTCTGGACCCTGCAGGAAAGTTTGCCCAGCAGTGCTCCTGCACATCCCTACTGTACCAACCTGTACCACTTGAAAAAGAGTGCAGAATATCCCCTGCCCTCTAACACACCCATCTCTAAACTCTGAGACATCAGGTTGTAGAGGTGCTAGTGGGCACCCAATTTGGTTACCAGAATCTTCATCACCAGGCATGATGTAAGAGAAGGAAAGATCCTAACAACTTGGACCAGGTCTGGCAGTTAGTAAAACCTCATGTTCCTTTTAAGCTGAGAAAATTGGATCTGGAAATCATGCCAAGACTAACCACAGATGCGCATGGTGCCGGCTTTACCAAAGTCACTTTTTAGAATAGCACTGTGCTTTTAAGTTAATGGCTGTGGATATTTATGCTGAATGGAAAAAGTAAGAGCATACAAAGAAGATGTCCCCGTATAAGTGAGCTTTTCCCAAGATTACACAAATATGAGCACAGGTTAACACTTACAATGACACACAAAGCAGAGTGTGTCCACAAATACTGTCTTGGGAAGGCTTCACTTATATGTAATATTTTATTTATTTTTCAAGTATACAAGGCTGAAAAAATATTCCACAAGTGTCCTAACAAGAACAACTCAGGTAGTGATGACAAACATCACACTTTCCACTAGGGATGTTAAATTTAGTGTAATCAACTAATCGACTAGTTAATGGAATGTCTATCAACTAGTCGATTAGTCAATATTCAGGGGAACTGCAGAAGGGTTAGCTCCTGCCCCTGGGAGCTAATACATTTAAAAGGCAGAGCCACAGCAGGGTTAAGAGCCAGCAGGCTCTTAATACATTTAAAAGGCTACTGTGCAGTGGGGGGGGGGGACCGATGCGAGCCAGGACAGCTGATTCCCAGCTCATGCTGGGTCCCCGTTGCTGTGCTTCTGCTTTTTAAATGTATTAAGAGATGGCCAGCTCTTAATACATTTAAAAAGCAGAGGTGTAGCGTCCTGGGACTGGGCACAAGCCGGAAATCAGCTGATTCCTAACTTGTGCCCGGCCCCCACTGCCCTCTGCCTCCCCTGCCCACCAAGGAGCCAGTGCTGGGGGGAGCCTGCTTTTAAGCCAGCTCCCCCCAGCACCAGCTCCTGCTCTACCCCTCCCCCACTGACTCTGATAGAGGCAACAAGGGAAGGGGAAGCACCTAGTCAAGGGACTAGTCAACTATCCAATTATATTTATTGGATAGTCGACTAGTTGCTTACATCCCTACTTTCTACTGCTGGCGGTAGTAGAAAGGAAAATTCACAGATAAAAAGATGAAGTAGATCCCCATTCTGTCCCCCTATCACTTCCCAATGTGAGGAGTGCACTGTGTATATGAAGGAAGCAGTAGCTGGGCTTTCTAAAAGCAAATATTCATACAGCTAAGTCGAAGGTCTAAGTGACAATTCTGGTTACCTACATTGTGAATACAGTAGGTGTAAGAGCAGGCACTACCATGAGTAATGGATGTACTATAATTTGATAACTTGTTCATTGGTTGAAATGCAGGAGATCAGAGGGAGGCCTTGCCCATGGACACAGAAGTCTATGAAAGTCCATATGCAGATCCAGAGGAGATAAAGCCAAAAAATGTCTACCTAGACAGAACAATGCTGAGTCTGGAGGAAGCAGAACTTGGCTCTGGTAACTTTGGTACGGTGAAGAAAGGGTTCTACAAGATGAAAAAGTAAGTTTTTTACTATCATTTCATTTAGTGTGACAAAATGATTTATGTACAGTAAATGAGTAACTGAAATTCTCTCACATTTCTCCCTCTCTATCCAAATAGAAAGCTTCATGTACTCGCCAGCCATTATTTCAGCCCGTACAATGGAAAAGTGCCCACTACAGCTATGTAGTTTCTATGGGGGCTGTACATCATGGTATTTTGTGGTCTCTAGCTTCCTCCCATAGTACATACAAGCCAGTCCCCTTAGTGCTCCCACTCCAGTTACCTCAGCCTCTCTATGGGAATTAACTGGTGAAGAGGATCCAGTGCACACTCTGTGCAGCTTGGTACATTTCAGTTTAAATAAGTATAGTGAACATCTGTTTCAGAGCCTTCATGTGCACCTTCGGGAAGTTCTTTTAACACAGATGCATTTTGAGCATTACCCAATAGCTGCTTCACAGGAGGAGTGCTTATTTGAAGTGGCTGGGGTCTGTAAGCAGAGCAGTGAGAAGAACAGATCCTGTTTGTACTGATAAAAATGCAATCTCCCCAATTTACATGCATTTTTATCCTGAAATATTAACAATGGCTCATTGAAACATGTGGACCATATGTGTAAGAATAATCAGCTTTTAAATTTGGACATGTTTCTTGTCCTTAAGTAAGTCTTTCCTGGTTGGATCGTGAGCAGTATTGAGCAATGCTGAACAGTCTCTTCATTCCATGTTCACTAATCTTGTTCCTTCTTGACAATTCACTGTTATCCAGACAATGACTTTGTGCTTTAAGTTACAGCAACCTCCCCTGGCTGCCCTATCACCCACAGTGTTATGTACCCCTGCCTTGCCCCCAGTACCCACAACACCATATCAGCATGCCCTATACAAGGGCTTACGAAGGCAGCCTTATTAGCTATCTTCTGTGTACCCACACCAGGGGAATTCTCGCCAGCCACACAGAGAGCTTTCAGGGCTCCTTCATGCTGCTCCAGGCCTTTTACTGTCTGTAAAGGGGCCAGAGTGGAGGGTGAGGATCTTATCTAATGGGCTTGGAGTTGTTTACAAGACCCTTCATTTGGGCATGTGCACATTTTTTCATTTCTATCTTACATTCAGCTGTCTTCATCCATTGTAAGAGATGCTTTTGTAGCACTTTTTGGCCTTTCAGTGCCAAAAAGAATTCAAAAGTCCTGATTGTGTCACCATTTCTAATCTTTCCTATAAGCCTAGAAGTGTCAATATTGGTGTATACTTGAGAAATGTGTGTGTGTGTGTGTGTGTGTGTGTGTGTGTGCGTGCGTGCGTGCGTGCGTGCGCGCACGCGCGCAACTTAAAATTTTTGTTACTAATCCCACAACTGAACTTATTTTTTATAGGGGTGCCAAGCCAGTAGCTGTAAAAATTCTTAAGAATGAAAACAATGACCCAGCTGTAAAAGATGAATTACTGCGAGAAGCAAATGTAATGCAGCAACTGGATAACCCATACATTGTCCGAATGATAGGCATATGTGAAGCTGAGTCTTGGATGTTAGTAATGGAGATGGCAGAACTTGGACCACTAAATAAATTTTTGCAGAAAAACCGGTATATTGTCTTTGAGAATGTTTTATAAGGTTTTAGCATGCACACACAAATGAGATTAGTATTCACATTTTTTAAAGTTACCAATGAAAATGGGTTCTTTTTTTAAATCTAAGGGGGGGGGGGAAGTTACTGTAAGACTCTTCTGTATCAAACATTTTCTGATGAGACTGCCATACTTTCCAAACGTTCCACAATCACTGGCCTGTTTTGAGCATATAACTCTTATTTTTTGTTCAAGAGGCACTTTGTCATCTATTTTAATCAAAGTTTATTAAAACATAAATGAACAAGATGACCCATATGATCTGAGGAAGAACATTTAATGAATTTGTAATATAGCACCATTAAAAGTCATGAAAATGAACTACTGACTTCTTACAGACTCAATTATAACTTTCAGGCATGTCAAGGAAAAGAATATAACAGAGTTGGTGCATCAAGTTTCCATGGGGATGAAATATCTGGAGGAAAACAACTTTGTACACAGAGATTTAGCTGCAAGAAATGTGTTGCTAGTTACCCAACATTATGCCAAAATTAGTGACTTTGGGCTTTCCAAAGCTCTTGCTTCTGATGAGAATTATTACAAGGTAAGATTAATAAAATGTATATGACTTTGACACTATTATATGGTTTTTATAGAATATTTTCAGCTGAAGTAGAGTTATTCTAAAAGTTGAAATCCAGACCATTCTCTGTTATTTTGTTGTCTGCTAGTAGGTAATTAAAACAAAGGAATGGCCTTACTGAAATGGATAGAGCTGGTTGGGGAAAAATTCCATGGATTTTTTTTTACTCCTTCCATGGAGGTTTATTTTTTTCATAGAAAAAGAAAGGGAGGGGAGAATTTTCAGCCAAAAAGATTGTTTTGGGGCTAAAGGCAAAAACTTTTCAGATTTTAGTTTTTGATTAACAGTCAACGTTTTCCATGGAAAGCAGACACTTTCCTTGAAAAATGTGTTTAGTCAAATGCCCGATTTGCTGTTGGAAAATAGTTTCATCTAAAAAAGTTTTGACCAGTCCTAGAAATGGACTCTAATACATAACAGTGTCATTCCATTTTTGTATATTTTGCCCTCAAACTCTTTCAACATCATCAACTAAACCTAACACTGTTCAGATTACTGAAATACAAGCAGATTGAATAAAAACAGTTGGGTTAAATGATGGCTAAATAAATCCTTCTATTGGGGTATTGTTTAGTTCAACACCCAAAGAAAATGAAGTGTCTGCCAAATTTCATAAATATATAACAGCACTTGGGATTAAACAGAGATCTTTGAGTCTGCCATTAATTCCCTTAATTTATATTCCTATTTTGCTTCCCCTGTTCCTTTCACAGGGTTTTTATCCTTTTAAAGCTTGTCTATGTTATGTCCTGAAGAGCAGAATGTCTGGGGCAAATGTATGATCTGCCTCCCCTGTGGGAGGTTCATTCTAGGATGAACCTGTGATACCAACTTCTCCCTATGCTTTTCACTGCTCTGACTTCCTTATCAAATTAAGATGAATAACCAGATATGCCTGTGAATGCCAAGCAATTCACACCATTCCTTGCCCCTGCCCTCTCGTCCTCTACCTCCTATTCAATAGATTTATCATCATAGGTAAGTTAGAGGTCAACCTTCATGAAGGCGTTTCTGATAAATGAGCAGTAGAATTAAGAAAAGTGTAAAGATACTCATTACTATTGGTGTTAGAGAGGGGCTCAAACAGCAGAAATATGTTTTTAATTAAAATTAAAATGTTTGGGATGAGCTCTTCAAGCCCACGCTTTGCCTCAAGTGAAGAGAGGACCTTAAGTGAAAGTTGATGACAAATGTACATTCTTCTTTCCAACTGCAAAGCACAGTGGAGTTTCACAGTCATGTTGCCTTGTGATAACTTGGTATTGCCACAGAAGAGTGTCAAGAAACAACTTAATCAGATTGCAACTCAGTATCATTCTCCAATGCTATCTGTTCTTTTGCTGTTTTGAGGTAAAAAGAAATCTTTTCTTGAGGCCAAGTCCTGCCTTGAAGCAAGTCCTGCCTTAGGTTACATACTCATGTTGTACAAATGAGACTTGATATGAAAACCTTAATTTTTAAAAGTGTGACACATTGATTGAATATTAAATAAAAGAACAACGTGCAGTAGATTTTATTAAAACATGACCAAATATCCTTTGCAGGTAAATTTATCTTTACTGTGGTATTCATGGCATTCCTATACTGTGAATAGAACAGTAACAACTCCACAGATGCCACTACAAAATGTCTCTCTTTATGGGAAACATGCCATCTATTTTATGGTTCTGTGTGTGTAAACAGTTTGATGGCATTGCTTTGCATTTTTTCAGTTCACATGGCATATTTGAATGTTGATGATATTTATAATTGTGTCTACTTCCTGCTTTTTCTTTGTGGCTCATTTTTAGGCACAAAGTCATGGAAAATGGCCAGTCAAGTGGTATGCTCCAGAATGTATGAACTTCTACAAATTTTCTAGCAAGAGTGATGTTTGGAGCTTTGGGGTTCTAATGTGGGAAGCTTTTTCCTATGGGCAAAAACCCTATAAGGTATTTTTCTTCAATTCTCATGTTTTTCAAAGATAGTGAAAAGTAATTATTGCACACATGTATATCATGTGCATGCACACCTATCTCCCTGACAGATATATTCTCCTACAACAAGTGATTGGCCCATGCTAGGGTAATCCCCAGCTACCCATTTGAGAAAGCTCATTGAAACAAATGGTTTGTAGTATGGCTCAGATGTTTGCTGTCTCTACCCCTCTCATATATTTAAGGGATAGTATGGCTGATGTATTCTATCTGCAACTGAGGTTTTATCATTCTGCTTTAGGGAATGAAAGGAAGTGAGGTTGCGCAGATGATTGAAAGAGGAGACCGAATGGAATCTCCCGAGGCTTGTCCATCTGAGATGTATGACTTGATGAAACTTTGTTGGACATATAAGTAAGTACAATGTGATATTTTATCTCCTGATCATAATATTTCTTATGGCTGCTTAGCTATATGTATAAAGAAAACAAGAGACATTTTAAAATATTTTCTTTCAGCTGATGTTTTAATTAGAAAAAATAAACTTCAAACTTCAGGCAGTCCATCATGCTTTCAAACAACAAGTTGCTGTGAAACTATATGCACTTGCTGTCTATCTACCTAATACAAAATTATCTGATTCCAAATGTGAGATTTTCTTAAACAAAAATAAGGCCTAAAAATGTTCTGGACAATAAATAATTAAATACATAAAATAAAACAGGCTTTCATTTAAAAATCAAAATTGTTCACAGGCAAATGTCACTTTTGATGATATTTTTAACAGCTATTTTAGTTCCATTTCAATTTTTAAAAACAAAAAATTTCTCACTATCAGGTATTTTCCCTCTTTCCCCAAAGCAATAAAGACTGATTGATGTCTACTTTTTCCCTTTCAAAATACCCTCAAATTTGGAAAAGTTATTAAGAGGCAAAAGGAACAAAAGCCTCTGACTTTTTAAGATTGAAGTTTTGAAAAGTTACAGAATGTCTGAGTTAGTTTCATTTTTCTGCTCCAAAGCTTTATTCAGTTGAAATTTTGAAAATTTAAAGCACAAAAATCCACCCTAACTATAAAAACAATGAGTAGTCCTGTGGCATCTTAGAGTCTAACAAAATATATAATATAATGGCCTTTTACTGTGCTAGGAAATAAATAGTTGAAATTTTTATATTTGAAATATTTTTACTTTGGAAAACATGTTTTTTAAAAATATATATATTTTAGAACCTTGTAAAATGGAAACAACTAGCAACAGCTGTATAGTCTTTTGATGTCTTCAACTTTAAACTCAAATTGTCATTTAAATTTATGCTTTTCAAGCTTTAAAATAGCCAAGATGAGAAAATGGGTTCCCAAGCAACTATTACAAATTCCTGCAAAACACTACAGAAATTGTATTGTAGGCATCACAGATACATTTGAAAAAAAGATAATCTTCCACATATGAAAGCAATGGGGCAAGCTCTGCTTTTGCTTACATTGGTATGAATTGGGAGAAGTTCCTTTCAATTTACGTCAGTAAATAACTGAAAGCAGAATTCTCTGGCTGGTATGTCAGGGCAGGAACACAGTTCTCATGAGCATAGGGCTTCTAGAAATAACAACAAACATAATTGGCTATGTCTACACTGGCGGATTCTTGTGCAAGAACATGTCCACACTGCCATGTGCTTTTGTGCAAGAGCATCCATGGCAGTGTGGACGCTCTCTTGCGCAAGAAAGCTCTGATGGCCATTTTAGCCATAGGGCTTTCTTGCGTAAGAAACCCCAGCTGCACGTCCACACCGCCTCTTGCGCAAGACAGCTTACACTTGTTAGAAAAGAGCGTAGCTCTTGCGCAAGAAGGCCTCTCTTACCACTCTTTACTGTAAATCTTCTTCCACAAGAGCGGGCGGGCCGTGTGGACGCTCTGCGGAAGAACAGCCGTTCTTGCACAAGAACCCGCCAGTGTAGACATAGCCAATGAGACTTACAGAAATATAGATTCTTTCTTATAATCAGCTTGAATCACTTCCCTGATTAATTCAATGAAAGCCATAAACAGTTGTTGAACACATCAGAATCACTTATATCATAGTTGAGTGTTTAAGACTTTGTAATTAATCCTGATATAACCCAAAAAAGGTTCCCCACCCCAGATTTGAGGGCCGCTGACCCGCAGAAAAATCAGGGGGTTGCACATAAGTGAGAAGCAAAACAAAAAGCAAAAAAATCCCCAAAACCCTCACTGTCATGGCCCCTGAGGAGAAAGACACTCCCCACATGCTCCTCCCACACCAGAGCCTAGGGTGGCCCAGGCTACTAGATTTTGTGTGCTCCAGCCCTGTAATGTAGCAATGGGGGATCTGGAGCACCAGTGCAGCCTCCCCGATGCTGGGGGAGAGCCTTGGGGGCCAGATCCAGGCAAGCTGGGAGCCACATCCAGCCCCCAGTCCTGAGGTTCCCCACCACTGACATAAATGATAAATTAATCATGAGAAGGCTGATTATTATATCCATGAATTAAGTGTACTGGGGAAAATGCTAAGGACAGTAAACTTGTGCCATATGAAGTAAACGATTCCACGTATAATGCAAATTTCACAAAGACTTGTTCTCAATTTAATCAGGGGTCACCTGAATTAACAGTGGATAAAAGAAAGGCATTTTAGCCATATATCCAAGGACCACTCCCAGAGGTGATGAAAAGCAATTCCAGGGCTGGGGTCATAGCTCTCATTATGAGTCCGATGGTGTACTGTATGGACTATCTTCCATACCTTACAGCTGAAATAAATGAGGTAGAAGGTAAAAGGAAGCAGTTTTATTCTTTCAAGTACAAGTATACACGTGCAATATATTGCAGTGTAGTGATGATGGGTTGGTTGATCTGGCTGTAGTTTAGTGTGACATTCACTGGTGTTCTTTCTGGTGATAACTGTAATAATATCTTGGCCATTTACAAGAACCTTCAGCGAAGTCTAAAACTATAAGGAGATGGAACAGTGATTAAAAGGCCCTTCCTTTCACAACTTTCCAATTACTATACACTCATATTTTTCTTCCTCTTACAGGGTTGATAAACGACCAGGATTTTCTGCTGTTGAGCTCAGACTGCGAAATTATTATTACGACATTTCACAGTAACAATGTGGATACCATGGACCTTGTGCTCACTTTGGTCTGCTGCACGCTCCCTTTTGACAATGACAGCCAAAAGTTTTAGCTTCGGAAAACATAATGAGTTCAGTTTGGCATTATTGAAGCTTTTTCAGGTTGTCAAAGTTCAAAGCAAAGCCCTTTGTAAGAATCGCCTTTGCTTGCTTTCAGTGCAATTTCTAACCCATAAATATCTTTTTAAAAAGCGGACATTGCTACACTGTGTGCAGCAAAGACAGCACAATAGAGCTTTAGAATTCTACTAAATTAAGTTAATTTTACATGCTTCCTTCTTGTCTTTGGAGGGAGGGCGTATGTATTGAATATTTTTTTCTCTCTCTCATCTCTCTTCCTCTGATGTATATATTTGAATACAGAACCAGCATTTTTTCATTATTGGTGCTTGCCCTAAGAATTGCTCAGACATCTCCAAGAGTAGGTATATGATAAAGCTTTTTCCCACAGTGAGAGAAATGTATTAATTTTTGACAGCATATTTAGTTCTTAGTTTATACCCTAATGTACTCTACCTAGACCACTGAAATCCTCTCCAAATAAAGAGCCCTACATTCCATGCAGCAACGCAAGTAGAGAGGAACCAGAATTTGTGAATCACAGCCATGTGACAAGGAAGCATCCATTCCCCTCTGAATTCCCTCTCCGGTCCCCCGCCCCCTCACCTCTCTCTTTGTATTCAGAACTCCCCAGCTAACTAGGAGATTGGTCATATATGCAGAAGGAGTCCTTGGGACATACTCTCATGCCTCAGGTAATATTGTTCATTATTAAAGCTATTGTCTGTGCCTGCATTAGCTGAGAGAACATTGGTTGGCCAATGGGATTACCTTCTTTTCTGTCTTACCTTTCTCTTCTTCCGCCATTGTCTTTATGGATATCACAGACTCCCTGATATTGTATGCCAAACAGCCACCACCACCCTCTTTCACATTCCTCCTCTTCCACATTACCCATCAATCCAACATCCAGAGATTCCAAGGCCAGAAGGGACAAGACATTTGAAATGCAACCAAATTTTTACTTCTCAATCTGCAAAAATCAGAGCCTACACCTCCACTTCTAATCGCTTCGCCCAAAGGGATGCATTCCACCTCAATTTCTTTATCTTTGTCCTTCCCATAATGTCAGAGTTTGCGCTAACTTTCAAGCTTTCATCTTGCTTTAGAATGTAAGCCCTCAAGAAAAAGTCCCTATCTTTCTATTTGTTTGCAAGGCACCAAACGATCTCTGGCACTGTATAAAGATAACAAATCATACCGTTCCTGTCGTTGTTCCTTGTTGTACGCTTTTCTCCAATCTCATTTTAAATATTCCAAGTTTATCCAGATATTCAGCCTAAACATTCACTCCCTTTCTTAAATTACAGCTCCATACTCCAATACTGTTTTTGAGCCCTGAGTGCTATATAATTCTTAGTGTTTATATTGTCCAAATATATGTAGACTATTCTTATAAAATAACTAATTCCCAAAATTAATGTATTGGCATGCACATAAATTGATGCACATTTTACTATTACAGGAAATACGGGTATTTAAAGGTACTGAAGAATAAAATTTAAGACTTTATATATTTATTTCTATGTCTGTTCAGAACATATGTATTTTGCCATGAAATTAACAGGGTATTTTTAAATTTAGTTTAGATGGTATTATTCTCCTTTCGGAAAAAAATAAATTAAACAATGCCAATGTTTCAAAAATATAAACATGGCAGATGTTACAGAAGTTTGGTTTCCCTTTTGAAATACTTGTAGGTACTGTAGATCTAATGTAAAATAATTTGTTTCTTTGTACTAAATTAAAGATCAGTGGCCTACATTTTCAAAAGTGACTAATGATTTCAGTGCCTTAGTCTTGAGATATGCAACTGAAGCCATTTTAAAGGTGTACCTCAGATTTAAAGACACTTCAAACCACTACCCACTTTGAAAAGGTAGGCCAAGTGTGATCAGTGTGTACATTGAAAAGCTACATATCTCAGTCTCAGTTTTTCTGCAATGCTATTTGATTTTTGAGCATTCATTTTTGCCTAGACAAACTCCATATGCAACAATCCACATGTGCACGCAAACAGGATGTTAAGCAAGCACAAGTGATATTTGAGTATAAACCCAATCACCAAGCAAGTGCTAGGGTTACAATTCCAAATGCTCTCCATCCTTCTGAAAGCAAGGCTGAATGTGACCAAGTGGGGGAGCCCCAACCTCCTCCCTTTTCTTTTTAAAAACCTTTTTAAAAATGAAGGAAGATCCTGATTAGTATTAATTTTATTGGTTTTTTCGCTTTGCTATAAAAGCCTATAGTGTATGAATATGAACTTTTTTTGACCTAAATGAATATATTATTAAATTGAAAGTAAAATTTTGTAAAAGGTTTGGTTGTAATAAGAATCCTTTTTTAAAATATATGACTGTGATAAAATTACGGTATGTTGTACTTACTGTTTTCTAGTCAAGGTAGAGAATATATATTTGCCAGATTACTCGGATTGTCTGTTTATTTTGAGCCAGATTGTGATTCCCTTACTAAGGCCTGGTCCATTGGGATTCTATGTGTGACCCACAAGATATTTTGTTTACTCGTTGCTCACGTGCAGGGTTGACAGATTCCACAGGTTTCAGACCATGTCGATTTTTTCCTACCAGTATTACTAAAATGACATGCATGTAAAGCAAGGGCATGTGAACCGAGGTGCGTGATTATTGCACACAACAGTAGCTGTGCACACCACCTGCATCCAGTCAAAGTGGTGCTATGGTTCAGTTGGCACACTCTGCACATTCTAGGTACTCAAGCACAGTTACCAAAACTACCCTATCCCGGGAGAATGCCTGAGTTATGACAGTCTTGTGGCCCACTGAGATGAAGGAGGGCCACACGAGGCCCACTCACTAAGCCGTGGCTGCACATCGCTGACTTAAATTGATGTAGCTTAGCCTAACTCTGTCATACAGAGTGCAAAATTTTGGCCCTGAGCAATGCAACTAACACCGACTGTATATGCAGAGAGATTGATGGAGGAATGTTCCATGCATTTAGTTATTACTTCTCGAAGAGGTGGATTATTATTGATGGGAAAGCATAATCTCTAAGATTATGATTTTCGTAAAACATTCAATATCATATCAGTTACCACCTGTTTTAAGTTATATTCTGCTCCCATTCACTCGTCTCCCCCCTCCCATTGCTTACTTAAAGAAACTGAAGCACCAGTGTGTAGCTATGTTCTAAAAGGAGAAATATACCAAATTAAGGTGTGTTTTTTTAAATTGAGAAACAAAAATAATACTCATAAATTGCATCAATTAAAATAATTAAAGCTAGAACAAGTAACAGGTGCAGACTAAATGTCTGAAACTGTTTTTATTTTTAAAAGGTCAATGATATTCCTCAATCCATTTAGAATTATGCTGATGTGGCTGCAAGCAGCACATCTTGCCAGCAGATGTCAGTAACTGTATAGACTTTATGCTGTTAATATGCTCATTCTCTAAACACCTTACCTTTTATTTTTTATACTACCTTTAACTTAATTTTTATTTTTACTATAGTTGCTTCCTTTTTTTCTAGATATATAATCAGTGGTTTCTCCCACCTCTGAAGTGCAACCAACCCTGCAATAAAACATGACAGCTGTTTAAAAGCACGCAGTAACACACTGCACAAGTTAGAACAAGAAGATGAGAATAATGTAATCAAATAAATGAGAGTGGAATTCTGAGCCTAGCTGAATGTAATTTCCTGCAATAAATTTTGTCTAGGAAAATGCACCTCTAATTCTTGCAAAAAATATCCTGGGATACTGTAATGACCACAGTGGAGAAAAGCACCTCAAAGAGTACCTTCAGAGGGATGCATGACCTGAACTAAATCAGCTGGAACAGAATTGTGGCCTGTCACTCTAGGGTAACTTAGCTTCCCTCTAGGAACACAAATGAAAGCAACAATATTAATTAACATTCTATCAATTTAGTATAGCTATACAACAAACACCCATGTTTCCCTTGTGCCTGAGCCCTACCTATTAGTTGAGGTGAATAGCACCTAGACACCTTAACATACAAATATTAATATTCACTGAGCCTAGAAATTGCTTTTTTGAATGGATGAGAGATAGGCACATTCACCATTCCCTTTCAGGCCCCTCAGCATTTTGCAAAGAGCACCAAGTCTCTATGGTCTCTCAGAGCTCTCATTTCAGTGGACTCCTTCACAGCCAGCAGGTGTAAATATAGAGATACCAAAGACTTCGTGTCATAAGATTTCTTGTTATATTAAGATACAAGTAATTGGCTTCAATGGTAGCTTATGGCTGCACAAGAGTAAGAATGGGTGCAAGACTGTCTCTGCCTGGCACTGCTGCACAAAAGCCAGCCATAGTCATTCTGTCTCCTTGAGCTTCCCTGAGGGCCAGGGGAATGCCATGGAAAGGATTCAGCACTAGCCTCCCAGTGCTTCTGCCCAGCATCAGAGAATGGGGAATGGGCAGGCTTGCAAGAGGGGTTACAATAGCTGCCTTTCCCTTTTCAAAACAAAGGTTCAAAAGCACAGCAAGTAGTTTGGCGGACAGGCCAAAGCTACAATTTTAGGAGTGCAATTAACTGTTTGAATGCACATTTACAGGTATATCTGTAGACACTCACTGCTGTGAGTATACATCCATGGTTTTCTTTTGCACATTTGGAATAAAATATGGCTGGTTTGTGCAATATTCCTTCTGGACAACAGCAATATCACTAAAACTATTACACTCAAGCTGAGTGGAAAACCAGGAAAGGGAAACTTTTTAATTGTTCCCACGCTGTGTTTGAAGAGTTGGACCAAAACAAATCCTTTCCCTTTCCTTTTTGCCAGCTTCTATTTTGCAACTGCTTTTTTAAAAATGAACCTCAAGTGAACAGGACTGTGTTTTTTCTTCTTGTGTTTGCCAATTTTATCAAAGTCACCAAGATGCAGGGCAGTTCTAGCAAACTCATTTATTGTGCCCCTTCTGTATTTTCTAGAGACACAAGCCAGAAACACTGCTGTCTGCAAAACAATGGCTATTATGTCTTGATTTTTTATTTATTGGAGAAGCAAGACAAAGAGAGGTAAGCATGGGTTATGAGAGAAAGCAGTGAATTAAAGAAATGGTACATGATTTAACTTTTCCCTTATTGCCTTGCAGACAATGATTGTAAAATAGGGCACATGGACCATGCCTGGTGTCGGTCACAGCTGAGAATGCCAACCTCAAGGTGGACTGATAAATACAGGCCAGTCACACCACTCATCCTACCCCTCACAAGATGATGGTTTCTTCTATAATTAGTGTTATCAAACCAGTAACAACATGAGCTTTTGTAGCAACACACTGGTTAACAAGAAGCCAAAACACAATCCCCTTCAGCAATCCAGTCCTTACCACCACCAAAGGCATCTGGTCTTTATGATGAGAGGTTGCTGAAAATCAGCTTCCTTGGCTATACATTTCTTCCAATCCCGGAGACTCAGCCTCTGCCCCAGGTCCAGGTAAACTCAGCTCTTATCCCAAAACTATGCTTGTAGCCAGACCTTAGCACCTAAAAACTAAAGGTTTAATAATATGTAAAGAAGAGCGTTATTAAATGGTTATGACATCACATACATTACAATTGATTGTCAGAGTTTGCAGGTCAGAATAATAGCAATGAGGTTAAATCTGCTAACTTTTATAGTACTTCTTATGTTACCCAAGTACTTAATTAGATTTTCAAATGCCAGTTTTACTTTATTACTCCAGCTCTTGATGGCTGAGTTGGCAGGCACAATACCTTGTTTGCTGGAAATCAGGGGTTCTGCATATTGCAATACACAGCCTCTGTACAACACTTAGCAATGTCACTGTAAAAACCCAGGCCAAATATGATATTGTATTTTTGGTAACTGTTCCTATCTTTCACAATGTTACTACAGCCACTTTTGCTTTATACATTCAGCTGTGGGCTCTACCCTTGATGTGCTATTGCAAAAACTTCCACAGATCCACTACTATTTTTAAATTCCTCCACACACTGTGACTGTCCATCCACTCACAGAAAGCAAAAGGGCTTAGATGCAATGGATTGGGAATCTGGCATTCTCGACCTGTTCATGGTTTCTGTATCTACTGAGTGAGTAGAACAAGTACTGATTCTTCTTAGTGATACAGTACTGCACTATTTAGGTCAGCGTCAGGCAACCAAGAATAGTGAGTTGGCCACATGAGCGGCCCTCCATCTCAGTGGACTGCAGCAGCCCACGGCCTATTCGGTGGATCCCACCTGTGGCCCATAGACCCCGTCTGCCCCCCTCCTCACCGTGCTTCTTGCACACTGAAGCCCCACACCTCCCTGCTCCTCCATCTCCCACCCAGCACTTTCAGAAAGGCACAAATCACCTGATTCACACTCTGTCCCTGCTCTTCCCCCTTACGCCCAGAGTTTGAATAACTGATTTGTGACATTCCAGTTCTGGGAAGCAGGTGGAGGAGTGGGGATGGAGTGCCAAATCAGCAGATTCATAGTGCTCTGAAAGTGCCAGGAGGGTGGGAGAGTAGGAGGGAGCGTGGGGCACTGATGCCCTGGTTTGCAGGAAGTGTGTTGGGGAAAGAGCAGGTGGAGTCCCAGTGGGCTGCAAGTTGCCCACCACTGATTTTGGTTAAGGATGAAGTATTGACTAAATCATGCCTCAGAAAGCCACTTCAATTGTCTGATTGTATCCATTTTAATGAAAACCAGAGCTTGCAGTACATACAAACATGAATTCAGTGCTTGCATTTTGTTACCAAAACTCCCACAGCTTTTGTTTAAAGTTATATAAACAAATACAAGAGTTTTGTTGTTTTTTTTTATACACGGGAAATTATTGTGCAATTCTTCTTTGTTACATCCAAACTGTTCCTTTCAAAATCTTAACTATTAAGTTCTTACATGTTTAATTTTTTTAGCAGAGACTTTGTTACAGTATATACCACATACACACAAGATGTAAAATAATCCTGAAATGGAGTCTCTGATTTATATTTCTGGAAATCTACTGGCTGAGCTGAACTCCATCTGCTACGTGCTTGCTGTGTTCAAAAGAACTGAGGGGGAAATGAAATGCTTTCTGTAGGAATCAAAATTTGTAGATTTCTTCTGCTCTAAAACAAAAGAGTCAACTTTTCTATTCACACATTTACTTCAGGGTCCTGAGGGCCACTGCCACTATAAGCTGAGGCAAAAACAAAACTTACCTGTACTATGTAGAAGAAAGAGTTAAATTTTAGTTACCAACAATACTAGAATATGAAGATTATCCTCAACATGCTCTTTAAGGTTATGTCTAGAGTCTACATCCCTCTTTTGAGAGAGGGATGTAAATTAGGCAGATCAAAAGTGAAAATGAAGCGGGGATTTAAATATCCCGTGTTTCATTTGCATAATCGCATCACAGCAGTCTTTCAAAAAAGGATATTTCGAAAGTGAAACCGCAGTCTAGACGCAGTTCTTTCGGAAAAAAAAATTTTTGAAAGCTCCCATATGCCTCAAAAAATGGGGGCGTATGGGATCTTTCAAAAAGGGAGGGTTGTTTTTCGAAAGAACCGCATCTAGACAGCGGTTTCACTTTCGAAATACCCTTTTCCAAAAGACTCCTGTGATGCAACTATGCAAATGAAGCGCAGGATATTTAAATCTCCGCTTCATTTGCACTTTCGATCTGCCTAATTTACATTCCTCTTTCGAAAGAGGGGTGTAGTCTAGACATGCCCAAAGAGTCAAATTTTTGCATGGCCATCTTTTAAGAATTCCAGAAGAGCTGGAATACCTGGGGTTTTACTGTTGATCTTTTCTTTTGATGGTAGTAGAATTTTGTCCAAATTCTTTTATCGATCTAGAAGGTCGAAGATCTCTGTGTGTTATTAGAAAAGTCTCTAGCTCTTGGAAAGAAATAACTGATAGGGAATGATGGTGACAGAGCTTTCTGCTGTAGCTCCTGAAAGGATCTCTTCACAGATGAAAATTCTCTTAGGCTTCTGCTTGGTCTGCAGAACCATAATGCAGGAGGAGGGTACAAAAGGAGATGTCATTTGACAGAGCGCCCGTACATACGTGCAGGGCCGGCTCGAGCCATTCCTGCACCTTGGGCAGCGGGCGTGCGACGCGTGCGTGGCTCCGCCCCCGGGTGCATGGCCCCCCCCCGGTGCATGGTGCCCCTTACAGCTGCTATCAGGCGCCCCCCATAGGTTGGCGCCCCGGGCAGCTGCCCAGCTAGCCCCCCCCCCTTAATCCAGCCCTCTCTGTGTATGTGTGTGTGTGTGCGCGCGCGCACGCGCATGTGCGCGTGTGCCCGCCCGCCCACTGGAAGAAAGGAAGCAGGCCCCAGCTTGCCCAAAGAGCACTGAGGGGGTCTACTGTTGGTCTTTTCTTTTGACGGTAGTAGAATTTTGTCCAAATTGTTTTATCGATCCAGAGGGTCGAAGGTCTCTGTAAGTTATTAGAAAAGTCTCTAGCACTTTGAAAGAAATAACTGTGGGGATGGCTCCCACCATTACCACTCAGAATGGGACAATGGTAGGGGTGTGGCAACAGGGTCTTCATGTGGGGGGGGAATGCTATTATCCTCAGTAGTCCTTGAGCCTCTGAGTCCCATTAACTCCTGCACCTGACGTACAATATCAGGCAAGTATAATATCAAGAAGCAAATAAGAAAGCTGACAAGGAGGAATAAGTAGCTATGAAATATTATACTCACTGCAGTTGCCTGCTGATTGTATAAAGAAGACACTGGTTTGCCATGGAAAACAGAGTGAAGAGAGAATGTTCTATGATTGTTTCATCTGGTGCAATAGCTTTTCTGGAAAATGTCCTATTAGCTCTTAATGTACATGTTCTCTGCTTGCAGTATTGTACAGGACATAACGTTCTAAAACAAGCAGCACTGAGGACAGCTGCTGTGTGTTGACTATTCAGAGCGCTGCCATAAAATGCAAGGCTGAAGCGTGTATTTTCCTCCATATGTTCCTAGTTTATTACCCTTCCTATTTTGAAATATTGTTGGTGATTCTCTATTACATATTTTCTCCAAGAAAAATACATAGGTCTTCTCATCTTTGCACTCAGGGACTTCCAAGCACTTTACAGTCCTACGTAACTACCTTGTTTAAGATTCTATTAGAAGTATTAACTATTTAATATGGCTAAAAATATAATTGATAAATATTTAATATATTTATAGATACAAACTATTTAAGATTGATATTATGTTTCCAGACAAATACTATGTAAAGCTGGAGTCGGGGTTGAGTGTATATAAATTATAAGCTCTTTGAGGAAGGGACTGTTTTTTTGTTCTCTGTACAGAGTCTAGCACAGTGGGGTCTGAGACAAGAGGTGTTATGGTATAAAAATTAATAGTAATAGGTATCAGTAACAGACAGTAAATCTTATTACAGGGATCATGCAAGTATTCCCAAGACAAATGCTATAAACCTGTGAAATTCTGAGGTAAGCTTTGACATAAAAGAAATCCAAATGTGTTAAGGTATTGAAATAGTTAGGG
The DNA here is from genome assembly GCA_032595735.1 of Pelochelys cantorii. NCBI lineage: Eukaryota > Metazoa > Chordata > Testudines > Trionychidae > Pelochelys > Pelochelys cantorii. The sequence goes on along the minus strand of CM064330.1, from coordinate 83,718,694 downwards.
CACCTAAACCATCTTCACTGTGCCCTATAGTAACCCCATGCATGAACCATATGATTCAGACTAAGGCCTTTTAGTGATTCACATATTAGATTAAATTTATTTTAAGACATATTGCCCCACACCTCCCACTAGCTGACACTAACCACAAGGCCCTCCCTGTTCATGGAAGACCTTCCACGGATGCCCCTTCCCCTCAGATGTAGTCTCCCCATTTAATGCTTCTCGGTGCCACAGCAAGATGCAACTGCGTATAGCCAGACCATGCAGGGGATGAGGGGCAGACAGCGATGACACCCCCAAGGGAAATTCCTACCCTCAAACTCCTCAGGGCCCCAACGATGCCCTCCCTGAAATTTCTCTCCCTCCCCTCACACCCAGTTTAGGAGGGGAAGTCACATGGGGATAGAGTCAGCTGTCATGCCGGAGGGTGAATGTGGATAATGCGGGAGGCGATTCCAGGACAGTTGGTACATGCTGTATCCCATGCTCTAGCTGACTTAGTCAAAGCCTCCAACTAGCTGCCTGCACTGAGAGACAGGAACAAATGGCAATAAGCCGCCTTTTGTACCCCGGCCATGCCCTGTCTCACCAGCCGGGCTGCAAAGGGACACTAGGTAGCTGGGCATGCCTCCCCCTGCGTACTCGGGCTGTGCCCTATCACTGCAGCCTAACACAAGGGAACATAGCAAAGCTTCAGGTCCCACCCTTCTTGCCTGGGCAGTGCTCCATCGGTCAAACCTCATACCAGGAAGTCCAGTGCTGCTCACCGTGTTCTCCTTCTACCCACACTTCTTGCTTTTCCCCCAGACAGGTGCTATGATTCCTTGGGTGCATCACTACCCTGTCATCACTGCTGTCCTAGCTTACTAATGGGGGGAGGGGCTATGTTGCTGCAGGCTGCAGCTCTTCCTAGCCCAGCTGTGATTTGGCTCTCCCTGGTGGGTGACAGCTAGCATAGGCAGGGGAACACTGTGCCTCCCCAAACAGCCTGGTGTGGCCCCACTCACACACTGTCCCCCAGAGGCCACTTCTTGCCTGCTTCCAGTTCTCAAACCCTTCCCACTCGCCAGTGGTTCAGAGAATGGGGCACAAGGTCCAGGGCTAGGAGTGCTGGGATTGTGTTGCCTGTCCAATGGTTTGGGGATGGTGGGGGGGCAAACTGGGGGGCACCCCGGTCACACCCTCTTCCCATGGCTGGGAGCACATAGGAAGCTGATGACCAGGGAGCCGTGTGGGCTCTGGGGGATAGGAGGCATATGGGGAAGGGAAGGGCCTCCGGCAGAAGGGAAAGGACTGGAGGAGTTAGCTGCCTCCAACACCCTGCCCTTCCTTCTTGTTCCAGGGCAGTGCTTCTCCAGCTGTGGGTTAGGACCTGAAAGTGGGTCACAACCATGATTGAGAGGCCTTGCCAGGGCTGATTTTAGACTTTCTGCATCCTGGGTCAAAGCCTGATCCCTACAGCTAGGCCAAAGCTAAATTCCAAGGGCTTCAGCCTTGAGTGGTAAGGGTCAAAGTGTAGCCCCCGCCTCCTGCTGCCAGGAGGGTGGGGCTTCCACCCCACCCTCCTGGCAGCAGGCTTCAGGAGGGCTCAGGCTCCAGTCCGTCTCTTTGCGCCCAAGTCCCAAGGTCATGTCGAAATTTTTGTCGTCAGAAGAGGGTTGTGGTAAAATGAGGCTTAAGAACCCCAAGTCTATAGTGTGCGTAGCTGGGGCGGGGGAGTGCACGTTCATGATCTAAATACACACACGTGACTAAGGGCCAGATATTCAGCTCAATTACTGCTGTACTTCAGTGGAGTCACTGCACATTTACATTGGCATAACTGAGCTTGGACTTGGTCTATTGGGTGGGAGAAAAGAATGATTATCCCCATTTTACAGATGGTGAAACTGAAGCACAAAGCTGACGTGATGTGCTTGCACTCACACCAGAAGTGAGGAGCAAAGCAATTACTGGTGCCCTGACTTCCTGCTCCAAACCCTCTTTATCACATCACAGCCTGCACCTCACAAACAGCTGAGAAGAGAACCCAGGAATCCTGAGTCCCTGCTTCCCTCCTGCTCTAACTACTAACTCACACCAAAGAGTGGAATCAGGGATCCCTATCCATGTTTCATAAGCCCTATACTGCTAATGGTCTGAAAAAGTAAGCCAGCATAACCCCCCCCCCCTTCCTGACAGCAATTTCAGGCCGCTGGACAGAAGAGTCAAGAGTCACACACACATAAGCAGTGCCTGTGCCAACATAGTCCACCAGATATTTGAGTGGTGCTACACCTGCATAGGCTGGTGCCCTGTGAGCTGTCAGCTGCACTGCTGGGCATGTTCTTCCAGCCTGGCCAGGGCTCCCAGATGCCTGTCTAGTAAAGTTACCAACTGCCTAATCATGCAAATCCAAAGACCCTTGTCCCAACTCCTTCCCTGAGGCCATGCCCATGTCCCGTCCCTTCTTCAAGGCCCTCCATCCCTCCTCCTTCCATTACTCAATCTCCCTCACTCACTCACTTTCACCAGGCTGGGGCAGAGGGTTGGGGTGCAGGAGGGATTGCGGGGTCAGGCACTGGGAGTGATTTTGGGTGTGGGATGCAAGCTCTAGGATGGTGTAGGGGCTGGAGTGCAGGACAGGATGAAAGGTATGAACTCGAGGAAGGAGTTTAGGTTCAGGGTAAAGGCTCTGGGCTGAGGCAGAGTAGTGGATTGAGATGCAGGAGGGGGTGCAGGTTGCAGGCTCTGGGAGGGAATTCAGATGTGGGAGGGGTCAGTCTCTGGGAGGGAGCCTGGGTGCAGGAGAAGGTGAGGGGTGCTGGCTCTGGAAGGGAGTTTGGCTGTGGGGTGCAGGCTTTAGTCTGGACAGGGGATTTGGGGTGTAGGAGAGAGCTGTGCTGACCTTGGCCAGCTCCTAAAGTGACCAACACTCCTCTCACAGAGGCTTCTAATCAGGACTGCCAGGGCCCTCCGTGTACCATTGCCTCCACCACCTCACGTCCGGTGGTCACAGTTCCAGTGGGAGCTGCGGAGTTGGTGCTTGGGGCGAGGGCAGTGCACTGGACACACCCTGCTCCAGGACATGCCAGCTGTTCTGGGAGAGGCTCAGCTTGAGGGCAGGCAGGAAGACTGTCTTTGTCTTTCTGTGTTGCTGGCAGCAACTGAGGCCTCCTTGGCCCTTTTAAAACACCCAGGCCCCAGTCATTTGGCCCCATTGCTCCTCTGCCCCCCACTGGTGGACCTGTTCCTCCTGGAACCAAACCCATCTGTATTGGCAACCCAGCTCCTCACATTGGCTTCCTGCCACGTTGCAGCACTCTAATGTGGGACAGCTGCCTGCCCTCTGGCTCTTCTTCATACCTGGAAGCAGCTTTGATACACATGATCCTGAACAGGATTCCACTGGACAGCAGACAAAATACCCCAGGATCAGGATCCTGCATTGAGCTGGGCTGGGCCTTTTTATGTTTAGATGGGAATCCTCCAGTCCCATCAATGTTCTGACCGGCTGGTCTGGCCCCTGCACACACAACTCCTGAGGGAATACTGTGCCAAAAATATTTTTTACATAATATTTTAAAAATTCTGCACATTTTATTTGTCCATAAATAAATGTGGAGGCTCCAGCATGGCATTCGGGTGCACACAGGCTACTGGCTGGAGCTGGATCACCCTGCAGCCTTCCCAACTTCCGACACCGAGTCAGCAGTGAGACTGACCCAATATTGAGACAGTGCAAGAGCCAGGTCTGTCCCTTTAACACCCCAGGGCCCTGCTCCTCCATTCCAGACATACTGTGTGCATGGAGTGGTGCAGGAGTAACACACACATGAACAAGAAGCCAAACTGCAATGACAATGCGATGTTTAATGGCCTCTCTGTTAGGCAACAGAGGACAACAGAGTGTAGGGCTCCCAAAGGTGCAGTGCCATCTCTAGTGTTTCTTGTCATAGGTGCCAGATCCCTTGTAGGCCCCAACATAGCCACTGTTATCGGTCACGTCTTCACGACCAGCTATTCCTTTCCCCTTGCCGCTCTCATCAAACCGTTCCTTGTGGGAGCCTGTGTATTTGCTGGTGTCTGTCAGTCTGTCAACCCCACCAGCTGTAGTGGCTTTCTGTAAGAGAGGGAGTCCCAGCAAAAGTCAGCAGAACTGAGAGTGGAGTTCACAATAGTTTCATGCCTATCCCAAATGGTGAGGCCTCTGTAGGGTGGGGGATTGGACTGGGCTCATTCCTATCTCCAGGGGGATGCAGTATCTCCAGGAAGCTCATGCTATGTTGGGGTATGGAGTGAGCCAAATGCACAGAGGTTAGGTGGATGGAGGAGCCTGTACAGTGTTCCCTGTACAGTGACTTCACCCCCCATGGCTTAGAAGTGATAGGGGGGAGGAAGTGGGTATGTGTGTGTGAAGAGCTTCCTACAGTCAGGGGAGGTTTCTGGGGACTGGTTTAACCCAGCTCTGGCCCAGCTGCCCTGAATGAGGTGTGATCTCTCTATGGTGGGAAGCCTCTATTATGCTCATTTTCTTTCCCTGAATGAAGTGGGATCTCAGGCAGGTGGCTGAGTAAAAGGACTCCCATGGCAGGGGGCGTTCCTGCCCCACATGGCGTCTGTCCAGAGAGCAGGGAAATCTGGTGCTCTGGTGAGGACTTGAGGAGTGCAGGGCTTGGATCCTTTAAGGAGAACTAATACTCACCGTGACACCCACGTTGGCTGGCTCCTTGCCCTCCATTAGTGCACACACAGCCTGCAGTGCCTCCTCAGGAGACTTGCCCTTGAAGCGCTTGCCACACAGTTCCTTCATGGCCTGCTGGAACTCAACAAAGTTGATGGTGCGAGCACCTTTGGTCCTGCAGTGAGAGGGGAACAGATAAGGGAAGTTACCGCTAGGTTGTGGGGCTAGTGGCACCAAAAAGTCCAGACCATCCCCACTGCAGTCATCACTCTGGGGAACCAGCTCTCCTCCCCTCTTTGTTTTCCCCTCCCTTCTCTTGATTGTTGCTCCCGCTCTCTTCCCCGCTCACTTGACTTTGTTGAACACAATATCGACATCGGTGCTGGTCACAGCCTTCCCATCCATCACGCCACAATCCTTCAGCATCTTGGAGAAATTCTTGCCTGTCATATCATTGCCAGTGGCAGCCGTGTCACCGTACACAGCAAATTTACGGAATGCTTTCTCCAACTCCGACATCCTCCAACTGGAGAAAGAGGAAGGAGACGGGTGGGCCTCCCAACAACACAACACCAGTACAACCCCTGCACCCTGAAACTATGTTGGTAGAATCAGAATGATATTTGCACAGACAACTGGAATTTAGGGGTGAGGGGTCTGGGATTTTGAGGCAGGGAATGTGTCAGTACAGGTTGGACCTCACTGGTCCAGCACCCTGAGGACCTGAGTGGTCCCAGATGAGGGAATTTGCTGGACTAGGGAAGGTCCCCTGCCACCAGCCCCACCCCCCAACCTGCCACCCCTCCCTGCCGCTGGCTCCTTCAGCCATGCTGCCAGGTGGGCAACACAGCTATCCCGGTCCCACTGCTGGGGTACTACCGGCCCTGCTGCTGGCTGGCACACGGTCCTGATCAGCCTGCCAACCTGCCACAGCCTTAGCTGGGTTGCTGCAGCCCCAGCTCCACTGCCATGGCTCCATTCCTGCAGTCCCAGATGGGCTTCTACTTCTGGGCTTCCCCTTGCTGCCAATTAGGCTGCCACGGCTCTGTCCCCACTGCCAGGCTGGCATGCAGCCCCTCTTGGGCTACTGCAGTACAACCCTGCTGCTAGGTCAGCATGCACAGGCAGCCCCAGCCACAGCTGGGTTGCCAGACTGCTTCTGCCCCACTACCACGGCCCCGCTGCCAGGCTGCTGAGGCTCTGGCCCCACTACCACCAGCCTCGCTGTGCACGGGGCTCTCACCAGCTGGCCCTCCTGCCCAGGGCTCTCTCATTCAGCAACATCTGCGGTCCTGCTGGTTTAGAGAGGTGCAACCTGTAGTATTCTATTAACATGTATAGAAACTGGGCACCTAAATCCTCTGGACAGCTTTGAAAAACACAACCATAATCAGAGCTCCAGCATCACACAAACCTTGGGATTCCACCCAAAGATGCAACCTGCATGGTCTGCTTCCCACCCACGCACACACATAGTGAATGAAGTTGGGAGATCAGACCATAGTATCTGAGTCTCATCATATCCCTGAATTTAGAATCGGAGGGAGGGAATTGTTCCCATTTTACAGATGGGGAAGCGTGAGCTTCTGAAAACAGCCTAAGTGATTTGGACATCCAATCCCCATTAAAATTAAATGGAAACTGGTTGTCCAAATCCCTTAGGCAGATTTGAAAGTCTTTGGCTATGTCTACACTGGCAGGTTATTGTGCAAGAACGGCCATTCTTCTGCAGAGCATCCATGCTGCCCACCCGCTCTTGCGCAAGAAGATTTACAGTACGGCGTGGTAAGAGAGGGCTTTGTGCGCAAGAGCTACACTCTTTTCTAACAGGTGTAAGCTCTTTTGTGCAAGAGTTCTTGCGCAAGAAGGCAGTGTGGACGCACGGCAGGGGTTTCTTGTTCAAGAAAGCCCTATGGCTAAAATGGCCATCAGAGCTTTCTTGCGCAAGACAGCATCCACACTGCCGTGGATGCTCTTGCGCAAAAGCACATCTCGCACATGGCAGTGTGGATGTGTTCCTGCACAAGAGTTCTTGCACAAGAACCCTTGCGTAAGGTGTTCTTGCACAAGAAGCCGCCAGTGTAGACATAGCCTTTAAGTCTTTGGCTGGGCTTAAAATTGAACCCAGATTAGTCAAACCTTCCCGCTGACTAATTCCCCAGATATAGCTCTTTAGCCTTTTCTGATCCTTTGTCAATATTCCATTAATTGTCAAACTCAGATCTATTGTATCTAGGCTTGAGAAAGAAAATATAAGAACCATATCAGGATTCTCAAAGAAGTACAAGGGAGTTGGGCACACAAACTTGTGTTGATTTTTAAAAGGGATTTGAGTATCTAACCCTCTTAGGTTTCTTGGAAATTTTTATCCTGTTCTATCTACACCCATGTCCATTTACCCTCTGGCTTTGTCCTTCAAGTTTCTTCTAGATTGACAGGGCTCCCAATGCTGCTTGAACTCTAAAGGAAGAACCAGATTGTTCATCTCTGGGTAAATCCTGAGGCACTCAACTGAAAGCCCGAAAGAATTGACTGAATCTACTGGAGTGTCCCTGGATTTATTCCAAGGGATTGCTAAAATCCGAATCGATTTCTTCCCTTCTAATACTGATTCCTTATTCAAAAGCTGGGCTAACCTGAGTGTGCAGATATTCCTGTGTCCGCTTGTTGCCTGTTTCTCCTGAGAGGAGGTCAAATACTTTAAGCCAGCAGCACCACAGCCTGGGGATTCAGACTGAGCCCCCTATTGTAACCTCATCAGTTGCTTGTGATGTCATTATTTGCCTCACCCACCTGAGCGCTGACATCAGTGTCACCAGGAGAAGGCTAAAAACAATAGTGGTATTTGGGCAACTGAGCTGAATGGTGAGAAATTTTTATACCCAACTAAACATTTCCCTAAGTGCTTGCTACCTAAATATCCCACCAAAACTCATCTAATCTTAATTTAATCCACACAGAATCCATGACATTAGTTTAAATGTAATTAATTTAGATTTAATCCAAACTAAAATCACCTTAATCTATTCTAAATGTTAATAAAATTAATCTTAATAAAATGCAAATGTAATCCAAATTTGTCTCAATCTCATATCAATTTAATTTATTCTTAACCTAATTTGAATGCAATCAAACCTAAATTTACAATCTAATTTTATCTTTCTTCAAATTTAATCTAATTTGAACATAATCCAATATCAGTTTAATCTAATTTAAATGAAATCTCAATTAACATAATTGTAATCCAATTTAGTTTAATCACAATTAAATGTAATTTTAATCACCAGAAAAATAAATTTGTAAAGTGGAACTAAGATTGAGAATACATATTGTCATTTAGGATAAAATATATTACAGGAATGTTGCAATTATCTCCAGACCAAGTATTATAACTCCAAAATATTGAGGGTTAAGGTTTAATTAAAAAGAAAGCCAAACATGTTAAAGGAGAGCAATACACTGTTTGGGATACCCAAACAACCTTAATTCTGCCCTGTAGCAAAACCCCTGCGTTTTAAAGGATGAGGTCTCAGACAGGATTAAACTGATTTTTAAAGATACATTTGTTTTCTTTTCTTTCGCCCCTTCCTGCCCCACATGGAAGGAGTTCCTCCACCTGTGACACTACCTATCTTCCCTTATTTTTATATATATTATGTTTTGTTTCATAACAGGCATGTATTTACATTTTGCAGTGCTATACAAACTGCTAAGGAACAGAGGATCTTCAGAAGTCTGCATTCCACCGACACAGCATTTGGGACCCCTCCGAGTGCAGTGAGGATTTTTCTTAGGGGGTTTAGAAAGGTGTTTGGTTAAAGTAACTTGGGAATTACATTCCATTATCTTGCAGCATTATGTGGGGGAAAATAAGCAAATGTTTTCCCTGCCCAGAAGCATCCCTTACTGCACCCAGTGGGGAAAGGCGCAGAACTTCCAGCCCCAGCCCCTACCCTTCCACAGAACTGCCACTCCTGTGCACATGGGTGGGGAGTGGGGCCTGGCAGGTTTGTTCTTTTTCCCACTGGGAGACCTGAGCCCACAGCTGAGAGACCTCTGTCCTGTCCACTAGCGACAGCCAGTGGAGGGGCTGAGGGTGGCAGTCAGAGTCTTTCCAGTGTGCTACACCAACTAAAAATGACTTGCTGATATGGTGTTCCAGGCCATGCTTGCCCATTTGCATCACTGGGGCAAGCTCTTTACACAGTCCCATGAAAGCAACTTTCTTCGTCTGAAAGTGCTGCAGTTACTGCTTGTCATCCCAGATTTGCATGATGATGTGATCCCACCACTCAGTGCCTCTTTTGCAGGCACAAAAACGGCGTTCCACTCTAATCAGCACCTCCACGAATGCCACAAGATATCACGTGTCATAGCTTCTTTGCTTGCAAGATCAGTGTCGGACTCCTCCTCATCACTTTGTAGTTAAGGAGTAACAACTACCATTCGTGACATGTTAGTGAGACCGAGCAGCATTTTCTTCAACAGTTTGGGATCCATTCCCACAGACCAGGAGGCAGTGTCCTCGTAGAATCATAGAACCATAGAGCTGGAAGAAACCTCAGAAAGTCATCAAGTCCAGCCCCCTGCTCTAGGAAGGACCAATCCCAACTAAATCAACCCAGCCAGGGCTTTGTCAAGCCGAGATTTAAACACCTCTAGGGATGGAGACTCGACTACTTCCCTCGGCAACCCATTCCAGTGCTTCACAACTCTCCTAGTGAAATAGTTTTTCCTAATATCCAACCTGGACCTCTCCCACCACAACTTGAGACCATTGCTCTTTGTTCTGCCATCTGTCACTACTGAGAACAGCCTTTCTCCATCCTCTTTGGAACCTCCCTTCAGGAAGTTGAAGGCTGCTATCAAATCCCCCCTCACTCTTCGCTTCTGCAGACTAAACAGACCCAACTCCCTCAGCCTCTCCTCGTAGGTCATATGCTCCAGCCCCCTAATCATTTTGGTTGTCCTCTGCTGGACCCTCTTCAATACGTCCACATCCTTTTTGTAGTGGGGGGCCCAGAATTGGACACAATAATCCAGATGTGGCCTCACCAGAGCCGAATAAAGGGGAATAATCACATCTCTGGATCTGCTGGCAATGCTCCTCTTAATGCAACCTAATATGCCATTAGCCTTCTCGGCTACAAGGGCACACTGTTGACTCATATCCAGCTTCTCGTCCACTGTAACCCCCAGGTCCTTTTCTGCAGAACTACTACTTAGCTGGTTGGTCCCCAACCTGTAACAATGCTTGAGATTCTTCCGTCCCAAGTGCAGGACTCTGCACTTGTCCTTGTTGAACCTCATCAGATTTCTTGTGGCCCAATCCTCCAATTTGTCTAAGTCACTCTGGACCCTATCTCTGCCCTCAAGCGTATCTACTTCTCCCCCTAGCTTAGTGTCATCTGCAAACTTGCTGAGGGTGCAATCCATCCCCTCATCCAGGTCATTAATAAAGATATTGAACAAAACCGGTCCTAGAACCGAACCTTGGGGCACTGCGCTAGAAACTGACCGCCATCCTGACATTGAGCCGTTGATCACTACCTGCTGGGCCTGGCCTTCTAGCCATCTTTCTATCCATCTTACCATCCATTTATCCTCGGCACAAAAGCAATTAAAAAATGATGCCAAATGCAGATGGAAGCACAGGGGTGGCTGGGATATGAAGGGATGAACCATGGGGCATTGGGACAGGACCCAGGATACCCCACAACTCCCTCCCCCCATTTTCCCAAAAGCCTCAGCGGCAGAAGCAGAAGAGGTGCTCTGTGGGATAGCTGCCCAGAGTACACTGTTCCGAATGCTGCTGCAAGTGCCACAAGTATGGTCACGCTACTATGCTGGCAGCTTACAGTGTGGACACACAACAGTGATTTCCCTACTGCACTTCTGTAGCTACCAGCACTTTATATCTGCCAGTGTAAAATATACCCTTCAAAGGAAAGCCTGACTCCACTGAAGTAAACAGAGAAGCTCCCATTGTCTTGAGTGAAGCCAGGATGTCCCCCCCCCCCCATGTCTTCTAACCTCCATTCCTAAACACAGGGGCTACGTCTAGACGGCTTTCTTCTGCCGAAAAAAGATATGCAAATTTGGAGCTAATTTGCATATCTTCTTCCGATCACATTATTGGAAGAGGTTTTGTCAAAAAAGAAAGCAGTTTAGACGGGTTCTTTTGGGAAAAAAAACCTTTTTCGAAAGAATCCTTCTTCCTAAAAAAATGAGTTGTGCAGGGTTCTTTTGAAAAAGGGGTGGGTTTTTTTTTTTTTTTTTTTTAAAGAACTGCTTCTAAACTGCTTTCTTTTTCAACAAAACCTCTTCTGATAATGCAATCGGGAGAAGATATGCAAATTAGCTCTGAATTTGCATATCTCCTTTCAGCAGAAGAAAGCCATCTAGACGTAGCTAGAGAGGAACTCATCATTGCTTTTCACAGCACCAACAGTTGGTAGGAATTAATCAAAAGGTGACTTCCCTTGTGTTTCCTTACTGTCCTAGAAAAAAATTAGATGAATTTGCAGAACTGCAGCTTTGTTAGAATAAAGCAGTTCTCTGATTTGAAAGACTAAAAAAACAAGAGACAGATTTTTGCCCTTCTGAAGTCAGATAGATATATGACTCATTTTGCCCATCTATGCATGTGTATTATTCCTATTAATGTTAATGGAAATCATCTGTTTCTGATAAGAGGAGAATCAATCCATTATAGTTTATTCTATTCTGAAAAATGAATTTCTACTAAAGCTGTGAACAAACAATTAACTTAGTTCATTGGCAATTTTGAAAAGTGAATGAAAATTTTCAAGTTGGATCAAAAATGAAAATTATGCGCAACTCAAAAAGGAAAAAAATCATTTCAGGTTGAATAAAATGTTTTGGTTTGACAAAGTTGAAACCTACTTCTTTTATATTGCCCAATTTCAGATGCATTTTATTTTTATGAATGACACAATTACAGGAAATATTGAAATGAAAAGACATTATGAACTATAAAACAAAATGTTTCAAAAATGTCAAAATAAAAAGTTTAGATTTTTTTCAGAATTTTTTTCCCTCTCAAAATGAAATATTTGGCAAAACTGACACAATTGTGCAAAATATTTTTGTGTCATAAAATCTGCATTTTTCTTTCCAAAAAGTTTCTACCAAAAATATTCACCAGGATGTAATCAATATAAGAAAGTCCTGGAATTCCATGTTTATTATCTCTCACTTATTCTAAATCAAATTTATTCACTTTACAAGTCCAAAGAGGTTGGACGTGTCTCTCTGTCATCACTGCAAATTCACTCTACAATGTGAAAGTCAAGCAGATACTTTCCTTCTGATGCCTGAGCTACAACAACGGAAATTTTGCAGTCCAGACTCCACCCTCCATAACATGCAACCCCATTGTCTCTAAAATATTGAAGTTATTACTGAAGATATATTTGAACCGTTGCCTAATGAGGTGCCAGAAAGAAACTAACTGCCATTTGAAGGCGAATTTTTGACTAATAAATTGGACAAATTTGCTTTTGAGACACAATATGGAATCCCCACAATGCTATTGCTATTCACTTTTCAGAGCAGTTACTGCACTTGAGCATGTACATTGCAAGGACTGTTGCATGCTACAAGGAGAGTATAAATTACATTTTAATGCACTGTAGACACAAAGTGTGGTGGCCTTTTTTATTTGAATTTGTCTGGCTTTAACTTCCAGCCATTGCTTTTTGATTTGTTTTGTTTTCTTTGTTAGGCCTTTCTCTGCCCTAAGATTAACAAGCCCTTTAATTCCTTGTACTTTCTCTCTACTAAACAACTCACAGAGTAATTAACCTAGCTCTCAATCCTCTTTTCTTAATAGACGAAGCAGATTGAGCTCCTTAAGTCTCTCAGTGTAAGGCTTTCTTTTTTCTAACCCCAAACCATTTCTGTGCCTGTTTTCTGTGTCTCCTCCAATTTTTCGGTATCATTTTTTAAAAAAATGTGGACTGGGCACAGTATTCCGGTACTGGTCTCACAGATTATCTCTCATAGAAATAATCACCTTTCAGCTCCTATTCACTCTCTCCCTGAATATACTTCCAAGAGTCAGATGAGCTCTTTTTGTCACAGCATCATGCTGGGAGCTCATATTCTGTCATTTGTCCACTATGACCCTTAAATCCTTCTGGAAGACACTGCTTTCCAAGATACAGCTGTTCGTTCTGTAGGCATGGCCTGTATTCTTTGTTCCTAAATATACAGCCTTGCATTTGGCTGTATTCAGACTCATTTTGTTTGACTAGACTTACCTTACCAAGCAATCTAAATTGCTCTATATTAACTATCCTCCCCCTCCTCATTATTTACTACTCTCCCAGTCTTTGTGCCATCTGTAACTGTTTATCAATATTTATTTTATATGTATTTCCACATCATTGGTCAAAATGTTGACTAGTACTTGGTTGAGTACCGATCCCTACAGAAGCCTACTAGCTAACTGGATGATGATTCCTCACTGACAACTATTTTTGACAGCCCGTCAGCAGGTTCTTAATGCATTTCACATAGAGACTGGTAGCTTACATCTAGACTTAGCTGTAATGAGCATCTTTTTTGGGAAGACAGCATAAAGTTGACAGATTACATAGTAGAATTGATTTCAAAATGTTGTAAGCACATTGTTTCAATAAAGTTACAACAGAGTACCCATTCTGCCCAATGGTATGCTTCTAGTCTTATATGAGTGGATGGCTAATCTTTTTTGCCTTCAATTCCGTATCTAGCGCTTTCAAAAAAAGTGTACAAGAAAGCACAGAATGTGATGCCATGTAACTCGTTAAGTATTGGGCTGCTGCCAGACTGTTACAAGATCATTTTAGTGAGACTTGAGATAATAATCTGATGTGGACAGACTGAAGACATCAGAGTGAGAACAAATAAATGCTCTATTTCTGCCACTGAGACATGTCACAAAAAGGCCCTGGTTTGTATAAACAGTCCCATGGGGTCCACATCTCCCCTTTGCAAAGCAGAAAAAATGATCGGCTTTTTCAAAACTTCATACGTTAAGAAGGATGCTTTAGATTGCCCGAATCTTCACAGCCCTAGGTAGAGGGATGAATCTGCACTAGCAAAACACTTAGCTATTAAATAAACTATATAATTCAGGATTCTGTCCAAACACTTACTTAGTTATTCAGGAAAGTTGGAAGACATCTTTGATATCATCTTGAAGACTCTGCATAAGCTATTTAAAGGCAACCCAAAAATTGTGTAGAGCCTGTAAAAGAAAAAAGTTAGAACACTCACAATGCTTAAATAATGCATGCAGGTTATACCGAATACTAGAAAACCGTGAAAAGAAAAATTTTAAATTTGAAAATCTTAGTGGGCAACAAGAATGTTTTTCTGCTGTTCAGTATAAATTGATTCCAAATTACTCTGTAGCTCATAAATTGTATGAATTAGTACCATAATCACATAAACCTCTCTCTTCACATGCATCTGTTCATAGCCTATATTCTTTTTAGTGTCATGATCAGAGAAATTGTTTGAATGAAGGCATCAACACATTGACAATTCCAAGAGCTGTATTAAACATTTGAAATCAATCAAAACAAGCTTTTCAGATGGACCCAAATCAAAACTGCAGATCCAAACACCCTGGAAATATGAGAGGTTTGAAATCAAGACTCGGATGTGGATAAAAGTTTTGTGCCTTGAGCCCTTCCCTCATTGAGATTCACATACTATATTTTCAAGTTGAACTTTGACTTTTTTGAACTCTAAGCAGAAACTCCATTTACGTAGTGCTTTTCTTTAATGAAAGCACAGTATGATGGAGTAGTATGCAATACTAATTTGAAAGTCAATGGCCATATTTGCCTAGATAAACAAATATGTTGTGATTGATGCAACTGTATAAGAGAAATAAAAAGGTTATGAGTAGAGCAAAATTACCAGTTGTTAAACACAAGGATTTATGGATTTTGGAGCGGGGGGAGTCCTTGTTCTAGAAATATGACAAACTGCTTGTCAGACACTTAGATAAGGAAATATAGACTAAGTCAGTTGATCCTAATATTTTAATTTAAGATTTTACAATTTTTTCTCAATTATTTTTTGTTTATGTTACAGAAAATGAATCCTTTCCTAGGCTCACATGTTAGCTTTTAATTCAGAGGGGAAATTTCTCATCAGTGGGTTTGTAGTCCCTAAACATAAAGGATTATAATTGGCAGCATTATAGTGGAAATTTAAAATCTGGCTATAACAATACTTCACGGGCCAACTAGCTGGCAAAACTCTTAAAGACAGTCATTCTTGGTGCTCTTTCTGAGTAGGAAAGCACTCCACTCACCTCTGATGTAATCATAGAGGGTAAATGCCACAAGCTAGCCTCATGGGAAAAAAAAAACCCATCCCACTATTGTCTGAAAACCAGTGTCATGCTGTCTTTGGGTCCCTGAGGTAGCCCCTCCAATCAACTTTCAGAAATAAATCAAGAATTGTCCATTCTAGCTTGTGTATAGACTGACCTTTTGTGCATTCCCCTCCATAAAAAAATAAAAGTATTTCTTCCAGTGACCAGTTTCCTGAGACTAGCTGCCCTGCAAGTCTATTAAAATCATTGCTCTACATTATCAGACACCAAGACTATTGAGAAGTGGCTGATTTTTACTTTGACGTTTGGTCAAATGGAATCTGCAAAAAGCTCTGCAGTTCATTTCAGAGAGAATGTGCTTTAACTGGCCACAATTAGGCTGAACATTCATTCTCGGCATTGTGTTTCATTTAAAGTGAGACTCTGCTTCCTTTTGACAAGGGGAAAGATTTTTTTTTATTAAAAAGGATATTTCATCCTTTATAAACTGTAAAAAGTATGTGAGGACCGCAGCACAAAGAGGTACCAAGCTGCTACGGTGAAAGAGGGCTGAGGTAGTCCTCTCTCCCTGAGACAGCCTGCATACTGAACCCTACATCCTCAGCCTCAGTCCAAAGCAATAATTTCAATGAAGCATGTACATTTTCATTTTATTTTGCAAAAAAATATTAATTAATTGAGTTAAGGACCTGAGCAACGCCGCGTAAATCTTCAAGTAGTAAATATTCTGAAGCCAGAAGATAAATCTTTATGACATAGGATGGTAGGTGGGACAATACTTTCACCAGGCATCCCTATTATTTTTTGAATGGGATAGCATAAGTCAGTGTTGATCATGGCCTGTGGTGTCCAATCAATATGTTAGCATGGCTATTAACTACCCAAGTGCTAAGCAGACATACCTTTTGTTGAAAATCTACTGTGGTACAGAGAAATTGTTAAATAATTTGAGACTGGCCTTCTAAGACTGTAGCTAAACTCTTAAGAAAAGACAGCATACAATAATGTATCACAGTAATAAAAAGTGCTATGACGTTAGTAATATTCACACCTAGTAACTCCAGGGAAATGGCATTATATGTCAGGAATGAATTTAGCTCCTGAAATATATTGTTTTGTTTTGCTCTAGTGAGCTTATATTAGCCCCTGCCGTAATCAAAACTGCACTTGCCTCTGAATTGAATTCATCTAGTAATGAGTGATTTGGTTTGGGCTTGTTTCAACAAGTCCAGCCATTTGCACATTGTTCCAACAGCATTTTTCTGTATGCACACACCCCTTAGCAGTTTTTCAACACTAATCTAAAAGAAGCCTATCTTAAACTCTTCATGCTTTATGTACTGTACTTACTGCACCAGTACAGACACTGATGTTTTATCAGCAATCTTTGAAGCTTGATTTTCAGGAACCACAAAGATTATGTTTAAAAAAAAGCACTCTAACAAAAATGATACAAAGTAAAAGTTACAGAAGTGCCTAGGCATCGAGGTCTTATTGATTTTCAATGGTATTTTGAAATTTACTCACAGTCAAGCAATTTGGCCCCAACATTTAGGCCTATGGAAAATGTAGATGCTTTTAAGTTTCTGGAGACCTATCTGCAGTGTGAACAGATTTCTATCCAATGCTCTTACATGCACATCTCTTACAGAGATGCACCCACATGACATAAAGCTGGTCCTTAATGTCCCTTCTATTGCCAGTGTTTTTGTTTCTTTTCCCATTGACTGGACAGGCATGTTTGAACCCTGGAAAATGTTACTTCAAGTATCTTAAGATTCGCTTCAAATAATGGGAAGAAAGAAAAAATGACAAACTATAAAATAGTGAATGGATTGCATTCTGTTAATGTTTCCTCTCTGTTCTATGGAACAACAGCAGCATTCTCTAATGCATAAAGATCAAGGCTCAATTAATATCTGAAAACAGCACTTTGACCTTGCTTGCAGAGCTATTAAGCAATGTTACCATTAAAGTTTATAATGTTCTGTCTATTACATTATCATCTCACCTCACACTCCATGAAAAGTAAAGAAATTACTTACAACATCCCAATTAACTAGCCTTGAGCATAGCATGGCTTAGACTGTACAAGGTGATTTAGCTTGCATTTTAGAACTCCCTGTCTGAAATGTGTAGACATCTTGCACTGTGTGTAGGAAACAATATCACTATGTTAACAATCTGTAGTGAGTTCCAAAAGCACAAGAAGTGCTCATTTAGTCAGTAGGGGGATTTTAAAACACAAATGTGTTTTCATCCAGAAACATCAATGGAAAAATAAAGCAGAAATTTCTTTATGCTTCCATTAATGGTAGGAAAATTCACAACCCCTTTGAAAATAAATTGTGTTTGCAAATGAAAAGGTTGCAGCTGCCATCAAACAGAGCCTGAGACAGTACACTTTTCAGAAAGAGAGAGTGTGAAATTCTCCCACCTGTAGGGGGACCCATTGATGAAGCAAAGTGGTGGGCAAACGGAGGGAATTGTTACTACCATTTGGCACCAGGGCTTGCATTAGCAGAGGATTTCACAGCTATCAATCCACAGAAACATCTATGAATATCACATGCACTGAACATTCTATTTAAAAAAACACTAAAATGGAGAAAGGGGAAGACAAGAAAGAAATCACTGCTGCCTTTGGTCCCGTCTTTTTTTGTTTAATCTACTTGTTGTGTCTCAATGTATACTTAAACTGTAAGATCCTTGAGACAGAGACCGTCTTTTCATTATGTGTGTACAGCACCTAGACACATGTTGGCCATGGCTTCAGAACAATAAAATTAATAACTATTACTGCTACGAATTTCCAAAAACTTGATTACTAGTATAAATACAGCTAGATTATGCAATTAGTTCTCCCCTATCCACCACTGTGCATGGAGCCAAGCCAAGTAGAACTCAGGCAAAATGGAGATACCCCCTAGTTTGAGAGGTCCTGAGAGAAAAGAATTTGAGCTCTGTGTAGTACTCTCTGTTTAAAGTTGGCTGGAGGAAGGCAGTTTAAAAAGCTATGCTCTTCCGCAGACAGGGAGCTAAAACAGCTCCAACTGGAATTTGGCTCAGGGAGAAAGATGAGCTTAACTAAATGGAGAAAGATCACAAGAGTTTTGGAAACATGAGAGAAAGATGGGAGGCAAGAGGTCTGAATCTCCACACTCTTATATCTGGTGAAGTCATTTATACTTTGCAGCATCTAATTTCGTAGATTTCACACTTCCTTTTGCACCTATGCAAAAGACATCATATGTGCAGGCAGTGGACAATGAGACCCTGGGCAACAGAGAGGGAGCTGGGATCTGAAAGTCAGATAAAGTGAGATGATATCCAGTAAGTAGAATGGAAATCCTTGTCCACATAAAGAGTGGAATATTTTTTGAAAAGCCAGAGTCTAGTATATATTTTCACTGACCAATGTGAAAAAGAATTTTTCTGTGCATTTGAGGATTTTTCTGTGCATTGGGGACTAAGCCCTGGCTGGGTTGATTTAATTGGGATTGGTCCTGCCTTGGGCAGGGGGCTGGACTTGATGGCCTTCTAAGGTCTCTTCCAGCTCTATGGTTCTATGATTATTGGTAACATGATTTGGACAGACAAGAGTTCGAAGTTCTTAAGAAATCCATGTTAAACTAACACAGTTCTGCTCCCAGCAAAGACAAGGCAAACAGGCAGAAGATTAGAAACAGGGCAGTAAAGAGAAAAAAAAAGAGACTCCACAGTGTTCTAACTCCGAGAAATCTCTCCAGCTCAGGGGGCTGAATCTTTGCAGTTACTTTTTCTCTCCTTGTTATTTCATGACATACAATCCAAATTACTCTGCTTAATTTCAAAAAATTCTTCCTCGGCCTGATCCTCAGAGGGTGAAAGTCAGCACAGCTGCACAGAAGTCACTGGTGCTATGCAAGTGTACCACAGCTGAGAAGCTGGTGCTATGTTCTAATTTTCCTGAAGACATTGCAACAGCCCCAGAATGTATCAGAAACCCAAATTCCCTCTGCCTCTTTCCTCCATTCCTTCTGGAAAGCTACATAAAAAGTGTCCATTAGGAACACAGACCTGATTTTTTAAAAAGTTTAACATTAAAAAGGGCCAAACAACCACACCACTCTTCCCTTTCGTATTCTTACAGACAGGCATTTTGCTGCACCATGAAGAGATGTTTACTGGACACAAGCCACAGCTTATTCTGGATATTTCCACAAGCCCAGCAAAGCGGAAGAGTCCCATCACTGTCAGGTCAGAGAGAACACACAATATTTTATGCAACTATTTTTGTGGTGGAATTGAATGGCCTGGTATCTGGGACATCTGCCGGAAGCAAGACACCCTTTGTGGGAGTCTACACAACTCAGCTGGCCTCACTCTGCCAGTTGCTGAAGCCACAGCCTGGGACTGCTTTACAGGTCTGGTTAAGGGGGGAGGGAAAAAAACAAAACCCAGCTTGTTTAAAACTGATATCAATCAAGCCCTGTGTTTCCATCTTAGGTGAATTGTGTGCAAAAAACAGAGAACCTGAGGTGAAATATATATAGACACATACACATATTCCTATTTTTGTGAAAGGAACAGGTGTGAACCCGGGCTTGTGGTACACAACGCTCAGGACCTCACCACCTGCTACTCCTAATTATAGGATAATTTTGGTTTTATTAGCAGAAAGACACAACACACACACACACTCCCATTCCCTATGTGAGCACAACGGTTCAACTGTCAATTTCAGCCGCTGGTTCATTCATGGAAACATAATATAAATATAAACTTCTGTGCTTCAGAAGTAGCTTGTACTTGTTTCAACACTTAGATTTTTAGCGTTAATTTCAAGACCAATAATTCAGTATTTAGAGCCACTTATTACATTTGATCCATTCCTTCAGTCCTCTTTCTCTTCAATGGGAGCATGCGGTATGGCTGGAGGTAGGGATGCTCACCAGGTGATGCTTACTGATTAACTGGTGGCCCATCCAGGCTGGAGCAGCCCCCCCCCAACCCCAATACTGCAGGTAGCTCCATCCAGGCTGGGCCCAACATGGGTGGGGGATTGTTTCAGCCTGGCCAGGCCCACCATGCTGTGGGCTGGGGGTGCTCCAGTCTAGCGAGTCTGGTGATGCTCCCTGCCCGTCCACACCACAATGCGGTGGGCCCAGCCCAAACAGCCCCGCACCTGCAGTGGGCCAGCTGGGCTGGAGTGGCTCCCCAGCCTGCACCATGGGCCCACTGCACTGCACCATGGGTGGGAGGTGCCCCAGCCTGGCCAGTGCAATTCTCCATCTGCAGTGGGCCTGGCCTAGCCGGAGCAACTCATGGCGTGGTGGGCCAGGCCAGCAGCGCTACCAGGTCCACTGCGTGGCAGGCAGGGGCGAGCGGCACTCCAGCCTGGCCAGGCCCCCCCACACGGGGGATCCTGTTTAAGTGGCTAACTGGTTAAACATAACATTTAACCGGTTAACTGATTAAATGGGAGTTTACATCCCTAGCTGTAGGGCAGTAGATTTTAGGGGGAGAGGTTATGTCAACTCCTCCATCCTGAATTAAATAAAAAAATCTCACTGTGGTACTAACATCATCTCCTGCTGGTAGGAGAAAACATCTGGCATTTGGGGAAAGTGGGCCCTCTTTTTCACACAGCCATTTTATACTCATAACTGCACACTGCTTGAGATCATCAAAATACATATTAGCTGGGTCAAGATTTATAAGTGATCATTAGTGGTACACATTCAGACTTTATGTCAGTGGGGCTACGTGTATGAATAGAAAGCAGCAGAGGATAGCCTTAAACTATATGGGTACTTAGGAATGCATAAATACTACAGACGTGAATGGGAGATATGTACACATGATGGAGAAAGAATAGATTTTAAAAACTTTAATTACCTCAAACAGGGGTCTTAAACTCCCAGCCTGTGAGCCATCCCTGTCCATTACCAGCCCCAAAGCCCCATCCCTTCCCATCCCTGTCCCACTCTCTCCTCCCAGTTCACCAGGAGTCCCAGGCTGGACTGCACAATCACTCAGGCAGGAGATGGCCCCCAGGCAGGGAGTGCAAGACCCTCTGCTCCGGAATAAATTTTCCCTGAAGAATTTCAGAAATCTCAATACACAAGAATTGCGCTTGATGAATACCTCTGGCTTGTGTAATGCATGGTAGAGTAGATGACCATTATGGTCCCTTCCAGCCTTAAAAAACTATGCAAGAGCCTCTTTAAATGCATTAATGAAGGGAAAGCTCATTGCAGATGACCAAATGTTGTGGTTTACTGACTGTCCAAAAAATAAGCACCAATCAATCCCTCCTTCTTCTCACTCATCTGCCCTGTGAGGATTTGCAGTCTGCAGATTAGTGAGCACTGGAACTGGGGAGGAGTTTCCATACTTCTGGCTTGTCATTAATGCCCTGGTCATGTTCCTGAGACATTACTGAGTGTCTGAGTGGTGGCTTGAGGCTCTCCGATTGGCATAAGATTAAGCAGACTACCTCTTTCCATGGCACAGCAGCAGAATATTATCACTCTGCTCTTTGCTGATCTCCAAATCCAAAAACAGATTCTAAATTCTGGTTTTGAATTAAAAACTACCTATTAAGTAGCCCTCTGCTTCATCACATGTGCAGAAAGTACAACCCATAGTATACCCCGACAGGATGGGGATGGAGAGTCAGAGGTAGGATTCCCTCCACCACATGGACTTGTATCTGGTGCTGCCGGAGGCTCTGAGTCAGCAAGTCTTGTCTTGACCGTACACTCAGATCCTCCATCCTCACAGCTGGCACAGCAGGGTCAGGGAAGAGTGCTTAGATGGCACGAGCAGAAAGGCTCTTCAAACACCTCCCAACTCTGCCAGGAGGCTAGCAAGGGCAAACAAAGGCAGCCCTGGAATGATCAGTGCCTGGCTCATGGGCATTCAGGGTAGGATTCTCAAATGTACTCAGTGTACACGCTCCCCTTGAAATCAATGGAGTTTTGCCATTGAATTCATTGACAGCAGAGTTAGGCCAACACTGAGCACTTCCTAAAATCCCATTCTTTAGTGATAACATGATTAAGGTACTAGAATAAAGTGCTGTCCACCTAGCTACTTGGAAAACATTTTGGCATGTTTAATCCCTCAGTGCAGGACAAAATACAATTCCTGTGAAGTGCATCTTTCTCACAAGTAGCTTTTTTGGGAGTTGTAAGTATGGTATTTTCATGGAGTCCACATGGTCCGCCTAACGACAAGGCAGGCAATAGGGGAAACAAAAGCAATTACTCTCGCCATTGCGCCTTTGAACATACCTGTAGCGCCTTTTTCCAAGTACTCTGTTTGTCTCGCATTCCACTTAAGTAAATGAATAAAGGCTACAGAGCAGATTCTCAGCTGGTATAGACTGTTCAAAGTTCCACTTTTTCTGCTGAAACAATTTTGGCCCCAAATATCTCCATGCCTATGTTTCAACGGAAGTCAGATTGAATCTTTGGGGAAAAAACAAAACAAAACCCTCAACAACCACATTGGTCTCCTCTAGAGAGAGATTTCAGTAGATGATTTCACAAGGATATTATGGCTATATGAACAGACCATAGTAAGTAATTCCCTATAATGTGTCTTCAGCTAAGCATATCAGTCAGTACTGTACTTACTATAAGGGTACAGAATAATTACATATTGAGATACTATGGACGAAAAACACTGCTCCAAAATTAGGTCAGTCCAGGTTTGCAGATAAAAAAAATTGTGATTTGATACAATTGGAACAAAAATATTGTGATGCAGATAGATTTTAGCCAAAGGAATGGAAATTAGCGACAAAATCCCCACAACTCACACAGATACTGCTGAACTCTTGCCTACAAAGCAATGGAAGAGTAATATAATGTATATATACAGCACATCTATTGCCAGCGTTCTAGTCATCAGACATAAAACACAACCTTAAGAGACTTCAGAGAATTACAGTTATGGAAAATTATATCTAAATATAAACCTAAATCACAATAGCTGCAAACTGAATCCCTTATTATTTTTTAAAAAATAACCTGTGGAGTGATTGTGAGACTCTCTTTGAAAAGCTAAAAGGGCAGCTCCACACGTACGTGCGCCAATATGATGATGCACAAAAATGTGCCTACAGGCAGGGGCAGGTGTTATTTCTGCATCTGTGGATTTGAGGTGGCAGGGCAGCAAAGCTATTTAAGAGACACAAAGACACTACATGGACCTATATGGTGTTGATCTAAACTGAGACTTTTGAAGCTGTTAGGTCTGAATCAGACTGCCATGAGCATTCATGCTGTTGCTTGAGGGCAGGGGCATCCTGCCAACCCATGCTGGTTCTATCACCGACCTCCCACCGAGGCCCACTGAAAGAATTCTTCCCTTGCCTCCTATTTACATTGCCAGAGTGAGAAGGGGAGGTAGAAGAGAAAAATGGCCTGGCGCACTACTATATTTGCGCATCTGCTCTGTTATTTTGAGCAGGCTCATTGAAGTTAACAGGTCTGCTCACATGAGCAAGCTTCTGCCTGCACCTAAGTGTTTGCAAGATCAGTTATATTTTTCTTGCTCATGAATGGCGTAAGTCAATTACCTGCAGTGCACAATATTTCTCATGGGCTGCAGGTAGAAGTGCAAAACTTTACAGATGCTGCAACCCTAGCAGCCGCTGAAACCACGTGTACACAGACAGATTTCCCAGTACTTCCTCCAAACTCTTTCCTCCTATAAACTATACTCTGCCTAATAGCATTAGCCACACCACTCAGAACAAAAACTTCCTGAAGGAAGAGCATAAAGTCTGGCCCAGGAAAAGATTTTGGGGGCGGGGGGTGTGATTGACTTGACCTAATTCCCCGTGTAGACAGACAGCATTAGGTCACTGGAAGAATTCCTTTGTTGACCTAGCTACTGCTTGTTGGCATAAGAACCACTGCAATTGGTGTAGGTAGTGTAGGCAGTGTCTACATCAGGGTTTCCCAGCCTATGGGTCGGGACCCAAATATGGGTCACCAAGTGTCTCCCCAGGTGGCTCTTAAGGAGCCATTCACACATTTTTTGAATTGCCCTGGGTCAACAAGTCTTCCTGAATTGTCAAAATGGGTCCCCATCTGGAAAAGGTTGGGAACAGCTGGTCTACATTGAAATGCTACCACAGTGCAGTAGCATCACTATTGTTTTAAAATGTAGAAATGCCCATAGTTTTACTCCCAGCAACTCATGGACATTGGTGGTGGGTGGAACCTAGGACTGGAGAAGGCAAGCCCCCAGCCTCGTCCCTGCCACCAAGGCCCCACACCTACCATGAGGCCCCCTAGGGGAGTGAAGCTCCCCCCTTAGGGGCAAGGCCCCAACCTCACCCCCCAGCAGACAGCTGGCCCTAGCTTCCCCAGCCCTGGAGCTCGGGGAGGGCAGGTAACTCCAGCTTCCCTGGCCCTGGAGCAGGAGGCAGGGTGGACAGCCCCAACCCTGGTGCAGCTGAAGCTCCGACAGGCCTAGGAGACTGGAGGGAGTGGCACTGAAGTTGGGGGTTAGGGGCTGAGCATGGCCAGGGCCATGCCTGGCAGTTTGGGAAGGCATTCCCTTCCCCTGCCTCTGATACCCGCCCTTCATGCTCATGGACATAATATAGTCTAGACTAGAAAAATCAGCCTGGATATGTATCCTGCCTTAGTGAAGCTGCTCTGCAATGCAAAGTAATGTCAGAGCTACAGCTGCCATACAAAGGGGAGTGATTTAACCCTCATAATATCCCTTACAACTTTGGATGTGGCTACTGCACAGGGTCTTTAACTATTTCTGTGGGGAGTTCTTACACTTATACATCAGTGATCCCAATGACTAAAACCATTAAGTAATTTTGCCATAATAATAATTCTGAAGTTAACTTGTTTTCAAAAGTAAGTTTCTTCCTTATTGTTATGTAGAGAATAAGTGAGAAAAGGCTAATTTGGCTGTGTTTTTAAAAATCTTTTTGATACTCTACCACAGATATTTGTAACATTGAAAAAAATTATAGAATTTTGCTCTCAGTTATAGCACTGCAAATCCAAAGCAATTTAGCTGAAGTCAGTGGAATTACTTTGGATTTATACCAATGTACACAAGAGGAGAAATTTCCCTTTTCCTTCTGATTTTTTTAAATTTTTGTTTTGCACAAATGTATGGCTGGAAATGATACCCAAAATTACCTGCCTATTAAGTAATCTTATAAAAATCAGTAACCTATGTGGTTGAAGTTTAATGGTATTATGCACTGAAGCAGCTGTTACATCAAACCATCGGAAATTTATTGGAAGTCTTTGTCCCCTTCCATGGGTCCTATGTGGTTTGTCTGCAGTCAGCCTTAGTAACTTAGACTTGAATAGTTGCACAGGAGCTTCAGGGCTGTTTATATGAAATTAGCCCTTGTGATAGGAGGATTCCAGCTATATCCTGCAGTGGATAGTCTTTGAGATCTGTCAAGAAAGGCATTACTGGTGCACTTTCCATGTTGAGTAGGTTTTTGGGTCAGCAAATCCTTTAAAAAATTTTACCTGGAAGGAAGGGGTGTGTGTGTGGAGGAATAATGCTACAGGACTGACAATTTTTACAGTGCCTTGCTAAAATCCTCTATGCACACACATGCCACTTATTTGCAGCAGTAGACAAAACAAGCTCACCTCACGTGAACCATCCCATATCACCTCAGCAATGCCTTTCAGGCTAGTATAGTGGTCAGCATGTGGTTATTTCAATGTGGAATTCCTCCTCTCTATTATTTACAAATTCTTTTTCTCATTAAAATCTTCCGTTTGTGGCTCTGCCTTGCCTTCATTACAAACAAAAGAAACAGCTAGTTCTCTTTCCTGCTGTGGTATTTGTAACTGACAACAATTAACGCCTGTTTGGAACACACTTTGTTTCTTATCCAAAACTGTAAATACCATGCGGAATGAAGAAGAAACAGGTTTTGCTTTTCATGCTTTAGGGCCTATGTGAGTTCACATTTTGTGGTCAGCGAATCAGAAGGTGGGAAGATTAACCAGCTAACATTGATACAGACAGTTTTAGCCTTCCCAGCAACCAAATCAAACAATTCTTTCTTAAATGGGAGGATTCAATGGAAACATTTGAAATAGAAATGAGTATTTTCATCTCTTTTCCAAAGCAATGTTGTTTTGAAGTAAGACAAACCAGTAAATATGTAATGTACTACAACTTCTTACCAACCTAGGGAAGCAATGTTGTATAACATATGGGACACCTCACAAGGAGTTAGAAGACCTGTCTGATATACCTGGCTTAGTGTGTAATCTTGGGCATGCCACTGCACCACTGTGCCTCAGTTACCCCATTATAAAATAGGGACCATAATAGTTATCCATTGTTGCCAAATACCCAGAGATCTCTGGATGAAACATTTTGTATGAGGGATAAGCATTATTTTAGATACACACATTAGTGTTCGAGTTTTAGGTGAACAGTTTAGGTGAACAATCCTACACATAGCTTTGCCAATGTAATTCCGCCTTGACCTCAGGTTCTTTCCTGAGTAGACTTTCAGTCCTAAATCTAGTCTCTGTGCATTAATGTCAGAATTCAGTTCATATGCAGGCTTAATATTTCTCTGAAAGCCAAACATGGGCACAACAGGGACCTCTAGCCCAATTGTAGGTGAAATGGTTTTCAGTGGACTGCATTTGTCACTATTTATAAAACTAAAATGTTGGAAGGAACAGTAAAGGTAGAGTTTGCACAAGTCTACATATTACTGCATGACTTCTATCTTTATGTTATGTACCTGTATTACCTATATAATTAAAGTATTGTGAGTCTATGTATTATCCCATATGGTATGGCTAAAACCTTTGGTGTATCCTCTGAAAAATTAAATATTCTGTGTATTGACTCCACTGAGCGATGCTACAGAGTGAAAAGATACTGTGACAAAAATTAATCCTTTCCATTACTTAGGCTTCAGATAGGTAGTGCCTCAATTACACATTCCTGATTTCTGAGCTACGAGTTGGATGAGAATTGTACTTAATCCTGGACACAGATAAAAATTTCACCACTTTAATTGATATTCCAGGAGATAACTTATTCTAAAACCTAAATATATAGCATATGGCCCTGATTTTTCTGACAGAGAATGGTATAATAATCACATGACTTTGCAATTTCTACCAGACACCGAGTTATGTGCTTGTTCGGGGATTTTATCATGGTCACTCAGCTTCTTTTGAGAACCACTGAAATGCAGCATGCACTCATTCCTGGCTAACACTCCCATAAAGGTTACACACGTAAATGTGAATCACTTGAAGAGCTAGGATAGAATGCAAGTGGGATGGAGCAGGAAAATGAAGAATTAGAGTTAGATTAATTCTAATCGTTCCCAAACTGTTTTCTAAGGCAACCCACCCTGCAGTGTGTCATTCCTCCAGCCCCAAAAGCACAATCCTAACCCCAGCCCAGTGCAGAGGAGAGATTTGGGGGTGGGGGATCTTTGGAGAGCAAGCCATCCTGCAACAGCATCTCCTGTCCTGGCGTATGGGAACTTCTCCCCATTCCAGGTATTGCAATATGATGCAAGTATCAATCAGGTTAGGCCCAGCCACTCCTCTGTCACAATGGAAGAGGACCAGGCTGAATTTGACTGAGCTGCATGGTGACCTGGCATACGGGGTTGCATTGCCACTCACTCAGATTTTGTGGAAAGGCAGCCATGCCACACCTGAGCGACACTGTTATCCTGTACACATAGTCACAACGCTCAGAGCAAGGAGCTAGGCCCAGCCCTGTGGAACACTGCAAGGTGATTTCACAGTGGACTTACTCTCTACTGCCACCCTACCTTGCTGGGGCATCCTCACTGTACCAGACCAGGAGAATTGCATATATGGCAGGACAGGGCCCAGATTCATCAAGGCCTGCATGTGGCAGCCCATGTAGAACCTTCCTATGACACATTCATGGGTTGAGACCCACCATTTTGGAATCAACTGTTCTAGATTCTTCAAATCAAAAACAGCATTTGAACACAAAAGAGAAGGTCCTTAATATACCACCTCAGAGGACCATGTTAGTCTGTCTGTACAATGAAGTCACAGAATGGTGGAACAAGGAAGCCTGAAGAGATGGTTCAGAACAGGCTGGCCTTACTTTTGTCTAGGTCCATGCTTCTCATAAGAATCCACAGTGCAAGTCTGAGAGCAAACAGGAGATTAATACAGGAAACTTTTTCCTTTACTATCATACTCACATGCAAAAAAGAGAAAATAATTAGTCCTGATCTGCCTTGGACTAGACTGCATTTGATTTCTTAAAAATCACAATAAGGCCCTAGAATGTGAATGGTCTTTGTGGAAAAAAATCTGGAGAAGGAACAAATAGAGCTAACCTTCAACATCCCATAGAACAAGACTGTCAGGAGTGTGGTATACACACAACAGGAAGCAACATGGAAGCCCTTGAAGAGCTACAATATTTGTAGAGAGGCACCACTCAAATACCTGGTGTAAACAAAGGGAGCAATTGCAACATATAAAAATAAACACACATATAGTTTAGCACTATACAACTTAACTTTTGTCATTAGAGACAGTGATTCATGATGCTTTTAATTACTAAATATTTAGTGCTAGATTCTGCTACCTTGACACACATTGAGTATCTCTGCATGAATAGAGGCATTAGCAATGAGCTAGAGAATTAGGTCACTAGTTCAAATGTGATCCAGAATGCTAGGGAGTCATGATGAAAATGATCAGGGGCCAAACTGAACTAGTGACCTATGATGGCCTCTCAGACATTCCTAATACACCTTCCATATTAGTAACTAGGCATCAAAATCAGAAACCAAGGGGGGAAATCCTGACTAAGCAACATTCCCATTGATTACAGTGGGGCCTGGATTTCACCTCAGGGATAGTAGGAGGGGAGAGAAGGATCCACACTTTAAACATGTGTAGTCTATTACTCCTCCCTCAATACAACTGTAAGTTGCTCTTCACAGCAGCCATTACTTTGGCCTTGCTGTGTAAGGTATAATGTGGCTCCAAAATTCCTAATCACAAGAGCACATGAGGGAAGAGAGATGGGGATTGGGTTTTAAATAGGCATCTGAAGAAACACAGAAGTAATCCTCAGCATGAAAGCAAGGTGCTTAGCTGCATGTCCCCTTTAGTCTTCGTCCTGCTATGAGTCAGAAATAATTTAGAAGTTACACAGTAGTACTATTATTAATTCAGGGTGGGGTTCCCTGATCTCTCTGTCTTGCTCATCATATTTCCTTATGTGTATAGGTGTCACACTACTGCTATGCAGGAACATGCCCACAGTGCATGTGGATACACTCACACTTACTACTTTGATTATCTACACTGTTCAAAAATCCCTCTGTTTTCCCAAGTAATATACATAAATTAAATATTCAGATCCCTTAAAAAGCAATTAAATTTTACTGTCAAGTAATTTGCAAATCCAAACAGCAAATGTACAAAAATAATTAGCATAATAAGAAATCAGTTATTTCTAAACTCATAAGCCCTTTTAATTAAAATCACAATATTTTAATTGCCGAAGGGGATACTATGTTTATAATACAGAATATTTCTAAGTTTTAATTTAAGTTTCAGTCTAATATTGTGATAATTGAGAATTGCCCTCCAGGGGGCAACAGTATCCATCAAACAAAATAATGGACTCCCCATCTCCACCAAAGGATTCTTATGCATGAAGACACACCTTCCTGCAATACAGGCAAGGAAAGAACCTACATCAGCTCTGACAAGTCTCCTGAGAACACATGCTCAGAGAAACATTGCCATTCATCTTGAAAGGAGAATTATTTACATCATCTATTGTAAATAACTGTACTCATACAAACAACACAACATTTCTAATCTAGTATATACAATTGCTGTACATTGTAAATCTTTAGACATATCAGGGTGGTTTTTTAAATGAATAAATATCTTTAAATTATACCTTTTTCATGCCTCATATACTACAAACTCTTCCAGCAATATCTAAATGATTTAAGAATATTACATAATTGTGAGAATGGATTACTCAACATTATGGCAATGAGGACAGAGCCTTTCATGACTAGCCTCCCAATATGAATTTTTCCAGAAGTAAAAAAATATCGAATCTGCATACATTATGTAGGTATTTTTGAAAATAGGACTTAATGAATGACCTGGAGAAATGAGTTTTGATCTTGATCCGGTTTTGAATGGAAAAGTGTCCTCACTTTTTCCAGAGTGGAAAATCCTATAAGAGAAGCTCTTATTACTAATGATTATTAGAAAATATTTATCTTACAAGTACATCCTGGGCCTTGAGCATGTTCAGGGTTCCATTACCCTGAACATTCAGTGCAGTTGCCGTATCACAAAGCATCTACAATCTAAAAAGACAAAAAAGTGACAAGAAAATGTTGGAAATACAAATATATACAATTCCATGTAGGCACACACCTGGAATTTTTAGAAAACATTTTCTTATAGTTATGATGAAGTGACAACTATCCTTCATTAGCCCTACAATCTATCCACCATTAATTAGCTATTGTGGTTTTTTTAAAATAGGCAGTATGGCATGTATGGATTTGGAGGAGAGATTTGAAATTAAAGATGACAGTTGAAGCCATATGTATGGATGTGATCAACAGGGTACAAAGAAAGAAGAAGAAGGAGCAAGGACGGCACCCTGTGGAATTGCACAGGAGAAAGGAAGAGAGGAGATGAAACAGTGTAAGAGGTGGAAGATGATCTCTGGGAGAATGATGTCAGAGAAGCCACCAATTAAATCTTCTCAGAAACTGAACCGTGCTCAGGCTCTCTTCTCGCTAAACATGGTCCATGCTGAATCAGACTGAGGCACATTTGAATCAAAACCATATTGGCTGCTTGTTCTGAAAAATATTGTACTCTGCTAAATCATGCCCAATTATCTTTATCCCGTTTCATTTAATTGTTGTTAGGTTAAGTTTCCTGAATCCAGAGATGGCAAACATACAGGCCAAGTTTTTATAAAAAGAAGTATTTGTGATTTAAATATTAAAGAACTATCTTGTAGCATTTATGAACTTCTATGCCCTAAGATTAAAAGAGTGTTGACAAATTATGTGAAATCAGACAATCCTACTTAATTAGATTGTTAAGAAATAAGATAAAGTCACAGTTAGCAACTGTTTGCCATAATTAGGGATACAGCTCAGTAGAAATTTAGAAAGGATATAATGGAAACAAACTGAAAATTCTGGGATCTGCGATTAGCTAAAATCTTCGAGGTAGCTTTTTAGCACCAAATGAATTGGAAGCTAGGAACATCATTTGTGATAAACAGGGAATAATTTAGCTTTGTCTTGTCCTGCAGTTCATGTCTGCATATATCACAAATCAGTCATGTCTGCATATATCACACACTGTTGTCATAACTGTGTGAATTCTTCTTGCCTCAAAGTGGACTGTTAATATGGGTTTTCCACCTGATGTTCATCAATACAACATATCCAATTATCTGTGCAGCTTGGTTAGGTGATTCTCTGCTGAATCTATCAAAGTAGATGTGTTGAAAGTTTAGAGCCCTGTCTCATCCAGAGGTTTGCAGTTATAGCATTGCTTATTGATTCTTATTTATCATTAAGCACATTTAATCCTGATTATTTATTCCTCCTTATTCAATACTACTACTAATGGTTCCATCTGGTACTAGAAAACTTCTTACCTGATCCTTTCCTTTTGGGTGTGTCTCGATAGAATCAGAAAGCATCAGAAATCTGTTTTTAGCAACCTTCAGCAGGCCATGCCTCTTTCTTTCAGCTCCCTGATGAGTGCTTCCAAAATTGTACTCATGAGCTCTTCAGACACAGCTGTTCATTAACTTCCATCTTTTGGATAGAAACAATGGGAATATGTGAAGTTTTCACAGCCTTAGCTATATATTCTTAAATATATCAAAATTACAATATTGTTAAAAGGATAAATTATTTGTTGAAGATGACAAAATTTGTAGAGGAATTTATGGATTGTGTCTGCAAGACAAAAGCATCCTAAGTACAGAATACTGAACAACACTAGAGTTTATCCTTAAGTCTTATTGGTAACTATGTCCCTCACACATGGATATTGACAGCTACCTATTGGCTGCAGTTTTGCTATAGATTAATGATGGTGATGGGCAAACCGCAGAAGGTTTACTTTGGCAAAATGATCTCAACGTTTAGTTGCTTCTCTGGACCCCCCCTGACCTGGCATACACAAAGTTAACATGCTGCCACATCAAATCACTTCTGCATTTTGATGCATTTGTTTTCAGATACCTACTGATCAGTTCCACACATCAATTAAAATGTGCTGCATATTTGCAAATAATGTATGGGATTTATATGTTGTGCGAGTTATTTTAAGAAACTGGCCCCTTTCAAATGCTACAGTTCACACACAAAGAAAATATATGACAGTGTCTCACAAATATGAAACACACATGTCCTTTCCACAAAGTTCTGGCACACTACAATAATTCATGCCTCCCACCATGAACATGTCCCTGGTCCCCAGCTCTCACCTAAATTTAAAGATGAGTTGCACAGTGTTTTAAAAGTAAGCATTTTACAAAATGCTAAATATTAATAAAGCTGACTCATTTAGTGAATTTATAGCAGAGCAGGAAACCAATCTGAACTGAACAAAGGACTCCTCACAGGAAATTTACGCTAGTAAAAGTCTATTCACCCATTATTCTGCACAGATAGACAATAGGCTGTTCATTAAACAGATCAAGTGTGCATTTCGTTGCTCGTGTAGTCATTGAAATGCACTGCACTCACTCTGTTCCCTGGCACTTCTCCCCATTAAGCGGTTGTGCCACTTACCAGCCTGATGATTATTTCATCTAGATATAACTATAGTCCACTAGAAATGTCAAAATTCTGCATGCATTGTGCAACACATTTTGTTAACTAACATGTTTACACCCCCACTGAGTAGTTATACCACCTAGGATTCTCAAAAGTAGTTTCTTAGGCCCTCATTCCAGTTTACCTCCAAGTTTTCATAGATCCTAAGGCCAGAAGGGACTAGGGATGTTAAATTTAGATTAATTAATTAATCGAATAGTTGATGGGATTTCCATCAACTATTCAATTAGTCTATTAGGGCTTCTCCACCTTTGAACTGTAGCAAGAGCCCGTCCAGCAGGGCTCTTGCTATAGTTCAAAAGTGGAAGCCCCGCAGGGAACATGGGACCAGCAGGGACTACCCCACTGGCCCTGCACTCCCTACAGCGCCTGAGCCTTTGAAATGCACAAAAGCCCCAGCAGGACTCTTGTACATTTCAAAAGGAAGCCCGGCAGGGAGTACAGGGCCAGCAGGGGAGTCCCCCACTGGCTCCACTCCCTGCAAGGCTTCTGATTTTGAAATGTACAAGAGCCCAGCTGGGGCTCTTGTACATTTCAAAAGCAGAATGGAAGCAGAAGAGGCATGAGCGGAAACTGCTTCAGTCCCCTCTCATGCCATTTCCCACTGTGCCTCTACCTCCCCTAACCTCCGCAGAGACAGTGTTAGGGGAATCAGCTTTTAAGTCTGCTCCCCAGAGCACCAGCTCCTGCTTCCACCCCACTTGCTGCCTCTCTCTCATAGAGGCAGCAATGCGGGGAAAGCAACTAGTCGCATAACTAGTCAATTATCCGATAAGAGATTAGTCTCTTACATCCCTAGAAGGGACCATTGGGATCTTCTAGTCTGACTTCCTAAGTAACAGAGGACATTGGACTGCCCACAAAAAACTTCTCAAGCATGTCTTTTGGTTTTGCTGTTCCACTGGCACAAGGAGAACTTAAAGGGGCATTTGGGATTCCCATGCCATTGGACAGTTCCACCAAGTAAAGCTTGCTCTGTGCCTCCACATCCCAATCACCTCTGTGTAGTGTGGGTGTTGGAAGATACATATGTTTGTGCAAGTCTAATGCACTCCACTTTGGTAATCTTGATGTGCTGAAATGGCTCCTATGGGGCCGTTACCAATCAGAGTAACTTAGAGCAGGCCTATGGGTGCTGGAGGCTGCCCCGCAACATTGGGGACAGAAAAGTCCCTGTGGAGTTTTAGAGCAGCTGAGGATTCAGTTCTTAACCATCATCTGATTTTCTGGTAAAGATTAGAGATACACTAATGTAAAATCTTCATACTTATAAATAGCACATCTGTACTTTGCCTTAATAGAAAACACACATCTGTGGGAACCATTTAACCTGCAGGTGGCTTGGGGAGAAGCAAACATGAAAAACCTGTCCTTTCTAATTAGGTTGCAAAGCTAAAAACACTCATTATACTGGGCCTGCTTCTGTACACTAAACATCCAGTCCTACTACCGCCAAAGTCCCTGATGAAACTCTCACTGAGCTGAACTGAAGCAGAAGCAAGTCCCCCAAGGTGAATAGCAAAGTGCATCAAAAAAATGTCATTAACTTGACCTGGTAGGATGCCTTGTGATACACATCTACTGTGCTCAAGATCTTGGTCCAGTAAAAGATACTTCTTCACCCACTCTGTGCTGGGATATCAGGTTACATTATCCCATCACATGACATGATGTAACACAGCATACACAGATGCTGTGCCAATCAGTCAAAGGAAACACCATCTTGTTTGGAAAACAGATGGCTAGCCTTAGTTACTTTGCCCCTACAGACAGGACAGCAGCTATTTCTCAACTGGAAGATCTCCGGAGATAGCTATTGCACTTGTAGTGGAACATTAATTGCCACACTGTCATTCTCATAGCATTTTCTTTCTTTGCAGTGTGCCTTTCAAAATTACAGATTTTTGTGATCAAGAACTAATTTCCTCCACTTACAGTGTTTCTGACCTCAAGCCATGACAGGAGATTTTTTGAGGAGCTATTTTGGCTCTCAAATACAGCAAAAGAACACTTGGTGGCACTCATTCAACATCATTTTTTGCCTCCCTCAGCCCCCAGCCACTGCAGCTTCTGTGGAATCTGTGAACTAGTTTTTATTTGATGCTTCTAGATAGTTGACATATGTAAATCATTCTCCTTAAATTACATTAGCTCCAACGTGAACCAAAGTCTCTGCTCAACTTTCAATCAACCCTTATTCGATTCAGAAGGAATTTGGCCCTGTATTGCTTGAGTAGAAGCTGAGTAAGGATTTCAAAATTTGACTATATAATAATACAGTAAAGTAATAAATATTTGACAAGTGCTTGCAAACTGTGTAGAAAATTAAACATTTCAATGCCTAAAATAACTTTGAATCATCTTTTAATATTGTACCTGGTATTTCAGATTACATTCTGTGGGAAGCCACCACCCACATCTTTGCACCATTCAATTGTTTTGTTGTTCTCCCTCAGTTCCACCCCCCCCCCCATTGCTCTTTGTCTTGAGCACAGTTGCAACATGAACCCTGATGCTGAAAGAGCAATTAAGATTGATACCCAAAGTTTCACACCACCATATTTCTTAAATAATCGTCCTATTCCCACCAACATCATGCCTCTTAGAATGCTTCTCCCTTCCCAGGAACATCAGTCTGGCCTTCGCTGAGTTGCAACTAGCAGTCTTTAATCAAATAAAAATGTAGGCTATCAAGTAATTGCCAAGGACTATTCATAATGGGATAGCTGAAAAGGAGGTAGAGAGTTGTCCACCATCAATTTACTGGAGATATTCCAGCCCATGCCTGGGGGGTGACTTTCCCCTCTGGAATTGCTCATATTTTGAACTGTGAGGAAACAAATGGGATCCAGCATCCTATAGGAATTAGATGAGCATTTGTCCATGAATGCTCCAAAAAGCTTCTATTCCAGGAATGAGAACAGCAAATCATGAACTAAGACCGCCCACCAAGGACCACAGCTTCATCATGTCAGAGACTGTTGCAAGATCTGACAATCAGCAAGGAAGGTCTTTACTGACCTTTGCCATTAGGATACCATAATATCAGCCAGGCGTGACATGATGCCATTAGATAATCTAAAATCTGACTGAAGAGTGGGGAGGGCCTTGAAACTCAAGTCCAGCTGTCCCTGGAACTCTTTATATATTATATTCACACTGAATCTTGTCCAAAACATGGAAGTTTGAAATAGATCAGTAGTTACTAGTAGGTGTTCATACTAAGAAAGGGTTTTAAGCAACTGAGCACAGCTAAGCACAGAAAGCAGCCTGCCTTCAGAAAACTGATCCATATGTGAACTGAGATCACATCACTTTATGTAATTTTGTCACTGTGTGGATAGCCACTGGTTCTGCATTTATAAAGCATTTATTGCTCTCTCATTCATTCTTCCCTTTGCTTATATTAAAAATCTTCACCAGCTGCATCACTGGAGCTTGTAAGTTCTTTGAACCAAGAACACATTTACCTAGCTATGTATTTGACTAGCTATGCCTGCATGCACCCTGTATCTATGTTTAGATGTAAAGTTTCCCATAGACTTAAGGAAATGTTCTATGGCAGATGTTCAATATGTTGCTTTCAAATAGCCAATTACTTTTTTGATGGCAGTGGTTCTCCAAGAGACAGTGACCTATGCCCAAACCATGTTTCAAACTTCAAAGGATTTGTTTTTTGTTTTTTGTTTTTGTTTGTTTTGCAGTCTAAAAAAGTGGGATCTATATACTTTTTAAATGGAGAATGTTGGGGGTTGATTGTTTTTGTTTTGTTTTGTTTCTTTCTTGTCAAACACTAAAAGGTTTCTCTAACCTACTTTAAAAAGTAAAAACAACAAGCATTAGGCAGAGACACCACAAAGAAAACTAGTTAACACTGTTAATGTCTTGGAAAGTTAAAAGTGTATGAGAACAAAGATGTATAGTGGAAGTTGTTTTGTGACCTTAAATACAGAGTGTGCTATAAAACACCTGCTACATAGCAATAGAAAGAGAAGAGACAAATGTAAATGTATTGAAAGGCACAATGTATATTTTACTACAACTATGGAGGCAACTATTATGAAAATATACTTTTCATATCAACAGAATACTCACTATACACCAGCATTGTATACAGTTCACTTACAATGATCAAATAACCTTTCACAAACAAAAAACGAGACCATGAGTCATAAAGGGCAGTGCCTCAATGAACAGCTTTGATGAGCTCTCCCCTCACAGGAAGGTGGGGCTGTTTTGTACATGAGCTCCCACTGTCATCAGTTTGTACAAAGAATTTAAATTACATCATGCTGGATTATGCCTATTATTAATTTTTCTAAAGATTAATGACTGAAGGATGATGGCCAAAGGCAAACAAATACCATAGTAGCTTACAATGGGGGAAGGAAAAAAAGGGGTTTCTTCATAGTAAGTAGGCAGGTGATTGCAATGAGCTCCCCAATAGATGGCACTGCTGGGATAAGGTATTTTGTGACCTAGTGCGCAAATCAGGTCCAAGAACAGATTGTTAGGACATACCGTGTATATAGTTATAGGCTTCGGCATCAAAATGCTGGCATTTTCCAGACTCTCAGCCAAACAAATGCCTAGTGAGATATACAAAGCTTATGTCTCCACAATTTCCAAAGGGTTAAAAAGAGATTAATCACTTGGAGCGTGGGAGACGTTTGTGCTATATTTGGGGAAAGTGCTGAAAAGTAGGTCAGGTGCCACAACTGTAGCCAGACAAGCTACTGGAAGGGAAGAAATCAGCTGTTCTAAGCATTGTAAGTTTAGGCCAGTTGCTATGCAATTAGGAGCCCTAAGCCTTCAAACAGAGTAAACTCTCTTAACTGTAACTTAATGAATCTTCCTGACAAATTTGCTCTTTGTCACTAGAAGACACTGATGTATCAGTTGCAGTTGGAAACATCTACTTCCCCAGCCACATCTGGATTTTTACACAGACAAGCTGAGAGAACTGGAAAAAGGGCATTTAAAATCACAAGTGAAGCACAATTTAGGGCCCTGCATGCACTACAATTTTTGGCTGGTTTTATAACCAGCTTGTGACGTGGTTGGCTCTACACACTGTTTATGTCAACAAACAACAGTTAATACCAGGTTAGTAACTGTAACCGCCAGCCACGTGCATAGGCTGGCACATGGCTATCTATCTTTCACCAGTCAAGCACAAGGCAAGGCCAGTTCAAGTATATTTGGCACCAGTTTAATTGGGGCCTCGCTCCAAAGCAGCATTTGGTATCCCTAGTATGCTTATGATTAAAAAACTGTGAGGGGGATATAGAAGCAGGACAGATGGGGGGGAAGCCAGAAAGCAAGAAGAGGGGATCCAGAGCCCCTTTCCTCCTGAGACCATGGCTGTCCTTAGGCATATGCAGAACACACAGCATGCAGCTGCCTATGCAGTTGTATATGCCTATGACCACCTCTAGGAGACAGGACAGCAAGGTGCAGGCAGTACTGTCTCTGGCAGCCAGCCCCAAATCTCCTCACCACTCAACCAGCTGCACCCAGTCACCACTCATCCCCTCTACCTCACAGAGGTCAGGAACAGGGTAGTAGGGACCCTGACAGGGCTGGGGGTTGAGACTCAGGACAGGTGGGAGTGAAGCCTTGGGGTGGGCAGCAAAATCCCATGTTTCAGACAGAACCCCAGGTGCAGGGCCGGCGGCAGAACTCCAGGCCTGAGGCCAGGGCCAGCAACAGCTGGGAACCCACATAAAATGCAGGGGTGCTGCAGCACTCTCCAGTTCCTGCATGTTTGCTTCCCTGCTCTGATCCTATACCCCACAGCTCTGAATGCAGCCCCCCACCCCATGGAGTGTCCACTCCTCCGTTCCCCTTCGAGTA
Organism: Pelochelys cantorii; assembly: GCA_032595735.1. Taxonomy (NCBI): domain Eukaryota; kingdom Metazoa; phylum Chordata; order Testudines; family Trionychidae; genus Pelochelys; species Pelochelys cantorii. The sequence continues at coordinate 83,679,925 of CM064330.1, read as the reverse complement.
GGGCACCATAAAGCATAAGGATAGCCCAACCTAAGATACCCTGCAACAAGTTTCACAGCCTTTAAATCAGATCTAAAGTTTAAGATCTTTTACTTCTGCCTGTAAAACTAATTTGGCCAGTCCTTCTCCTGATGATCTCTGCATGCAGTAGAACATCCCAGTATGCTTTGCCCCACCGGTTGCTTGGTGTGTTTATCTTCCACACATTATCTCCCTTGCTGAAACCCTGTGGGATTGCTGTTCAGATTACCCTTGAGCACACAGAAATATGATTAGTCAGTGTGGCAAGTGCTGATATGCAAAGATGACTGGCACATGGGTGCATTTTGCAAAAAGCTTCTGTTTGGACACCACTTATCCATGTTGCAATGGAGTTAGATGAGAGTGTCATGAACTGGTTACAAAACTGCAGCTGTACTGGCAGGTCAGGAATTGGGTTTTTAAATGTTGTTTGTATAAAGTTCAAAAGCTCTATAAATTGTTTTGTATGCGAGCCCCAGGCTTCCTTGAATAACCAGAGGGAGCAAAACCTGGTAAACACACACACTGGTGCCTCTAATGTGTCTTCAAATCACCTGCCTACATCCACCAGTGTTGATACTAGAGTGGTTATCGTGCATCCACAGAATAATGGACATTCCCATTTTTTCTGGGAATGGTGTGTGTGTGTGTACTCCCAACCCGCATGACCCTGCCCTTGCCATTGTGACCTTGTATGCACAATGAGGAAGCCACTATGAAGAACACCCTGTCCCAGCCCTTGTAGCATGATGATGTGAGGTCAAATCACGGGGAATGCCATTTTGAAGAGCACCCCCTTCACTCCACAAGCATGATCTCATGAGCATGGTCATGACAGTTGAGCCAGGGCAGCACACTCTTTAAAATGACATCCTCTATCTGATACTGTACACAATTAGATCGGGAGGAGGGGAAAGAATCTTAATAAAAGCAGGACTTATCCCATTTAAACCAGTTGAATGGCCTGTTTAGCTGATGATACACAACTCACAAAGAGAATTACCAAATGGAACTTTATATGAAGGGCAAGCCAAATCACATTATAACATAATGTACTACTTTTGTTCTGGTCTATTTAGCTTCTTATGTTATGCTCCATATTTCAGTATCTGAGCACCTTCCTATAGTGCATTAGGCAACATGATCACATTTACAACTCAATCAAATTTAGAATGTGAAATCTGAATAAAGTCCAGATTTGAGAGAGCGAGAGAGAGAGAGAGAGAGATGGTGATTTAATAGGGACAGTTTAACAAAGCTGAAAACAATTCTGGGCCATATCAGATTGGAGGAAGAATTTAATCAGAACAATGTGAATTCTAAATAGAAATAATTTAAAAAAATCTTATCTGAGTCTGAAAAAGCTACAATTCTACCATCAAAGAAGATGACTATAGTGGTTAGAAAACCAACCTGCTTTAGGGGGAAGTAAAATCAGCTAAAATAAACAAATCAATAAAATATAGAAAGAAAAGTTATGATTTGTAGAAAACTGATAAGGGAAGCAAAGAGTTTTTAAACTATATTAAGAATAAAAAGAATCCTGATAGTGGTATTGATCCATTACTAAATGGAAATAGTATCATTATCAATAATAATGCAGAAAAAAACAGTAGTGCTTAATAAACATTTCTGTTCCATACTTGGGGAAAAACAGATAGTCTTGCTATATGCTGATGATTACAGTCTTTCCAGTCCATTAGTATCTCTGAAGAATATTAAGCAGAAACTACTAAGTTAAACACTGTAAATCAGCAAGTCTAGATAACTTGTACCAAAAGTTTTAAAAGAGTTGGCTGAGGGGCTGGCTGACTGCACCATTAATGTCAATTTCCAGAAAGTCTTGGAACACTGAGGAAGTTCAATAAGAATGGAAGTAAGCTAATGTGCTATTTTTAAAAAAGGATAAATGTGATGACCTGGGTAGTTATAGGCCATCAGTCTGATATCAATCCTGGGCAAGATAATGGAGAGGCTGTTATAAAAGCTTGAATTAGTACAGAATTAAAGCAGGGTAATATAAGTAATGCAGATCAATATGGGTTTAAGGAAAATAGATTTCTGTCAAACTAATGATTTTTTATAAGATTGCACGTTTAATACAGGTGTAGATGTAATAGAATCTGCAAGCCATCTGGCTTCATACCTCTCGAAATGGTAACCATAAATGGGGAATCACAGTTGAGTGGCAGTGTTTGTAGTGGGGTCTCACAAAGGCTAGTTTTTGGCCCTACGCCATTTAACACTTTTAGCAATGAGCTGGAAGAAAACAAAATCATCATTGCTAAATTTTACAGGACACGTCACAGAGTAAACTAAGCACAAGCAAATCAATACATGCTTTAACATGGCTAAATGCAAATCTACATATCTAGGAACAAAGCATGAAGGGGCAAGATGGGGGAGTCTATCCTGGGAAGCAGTGATTCTGAAAAAGATTTGGGAGCCACGGTAGATAATCAGATGAGCATGACCTGCTTCATTGATGAGGTAGCCAAAGAGCTTAAATGATGCTGAGATGCATAAACAGTGTCTCTCCACTCTGAGTAGAGAGGTTATTTTGCATCTGTATTTGGCACTGGTGCAACCAATGCTGGAATACTGTGTCCATAATTTTAAAAGGATATTGATAAATTGGAGCGGGTTCAGAGAAGATCGACAAAAATGATTAAAGGTGTTAAAAAAAGGCCGACTCTTACAATAATCTCCAAGAGCTCAATCTATTTAGTTTAACAAAGAGAAAGTTAAGGAGTGGCTAGATCACAGTGTATAAGAATCTCATAATATAATAATGGGATCTTCAATCTAGCAATGAAAGGTGTAACATGATCTGATGGCTGGAAGCACAAGCTAGACAAATTCAGACTTGGAACAAGGCATAAATTATTGAGAGAGAGAAAAAAATACTAACCCCTGTCTGGAACAATTTACCAAAGGGGTGTGATGGATTCTCCATCACTGGTGATTTTTAAATCAAGATTGGATATTTTTCTGAAAGATCTGTGGTAGGAATTATTTTGAGTAATTTCCATGGCATGTATTACAGAGGAGGTCTGGATAGATGATCAGAGTGTACCCCTTTAGCCTTGGAATCTATGAATCTATACAATATCTGTCTCATGTTCTCTCATCTTCTCCCCGGGAGTAAAAGTGAGTAATGGAGTTCCTTGTTTTGGATTTTTTAAAACATCTATAACATTTATAGATGAGCCCCACATTTACTTGTGGTCTCAGTGGCTGGGATATAGGGAGGCACATTTATCAATCCATTTTATACAACTGAATTATTAGGATCCTCTGTGACATAGTGGGGATTATGTTTCCACTGTTTGCTTTGTTTTCCTGTATGTGATTCCTACTGTTCTGAGCTACTCTGAAGTGACTCCGTGTATGTGTGTGTAGTGCCCAGTGGAGGATGGGATCTTTGCGTGAGAACTCCTCAGGGAAGGCACATAGGGAATGGCCCAGGCGGTCCAGTCACTTATCCTAGGAGGAAGATGCAACCAGTGATAGCCAGATAACACCTTGGGCCCAGGAAGCAGAAAAAAGGAGGAGATGGGGCTGCCTGGAGGGTAGGACCAGTTGCTGGGTGTGAGTTAGTTTTTTGGCTGGCTCAGGGAGAAGGGAGTCTAACTGGCTTCGGGGGCCAGGCAGGGGCCCCAAGCCCTGGCTCTGGGCCTCCCTATCCCCAAGATGGATTATACTGACTGATCCTGGTTCCTGTAACAACAAGTCTGTGCTACGCTGTGTCCCTGTCAACGAAGAAACCTTCTCTTCTACTTGCTGCCTGAGAGTCACATCTGGCTGCAGATGGGGGTGCAGACCCTGGTGACTCCCCCACACTCGGTGACATCCTCCCTCTTCACATTAAAGGGAAGGGACAAGCTAGCTGTCTACCTACTTAGGAAACTGTCTAGGGGAGCCAAATGTGGGTGCAGGGCAGGAAAAGATATAACTTTTCCATACTGTTAACTTTTCCGCCCTTTATACTCCTTTGTCTACTTCCATTCAGGCACACCTGTACTTATTGCGTTTGCATCCAATGTAAGCCATTAGCAAGAGGATGAATATGTATTTTGACTTCTACTCAAAAAGGTCTCTCTCTCTCTCTCTCCCTCTTCCACTTCTGTTTCAAAGTTTTAGAAACATTTTTGGTATTAAACTTTCCAAATTGCTAAGGTTCAAAGAGGTGGCTTTTATTTAAAAACTGAAATCAATTACTTATCTCCATTGAAAACCATGTTTAATTTAAGCACTTTTCATTGTAGCCTTATTAAATACCAAGGAATTAACACCTCATACGCATAACAAAAGGGTCACACATTCACCATCAACTGAGAAAATCACCTAGCAATGGAAGAACATAAGCATTTGGAAGAAGATTGTGCCCAAACAATGAGAGGACTGTGAGAAAGGAAACCTCAAAATCTAGCAAAGGGAAACTGCATTCTATCCATGGTGAAATCTCTGGATGTATTACAGCACCATACGTCTAGATGTCTCTCTGAATGTTGCATCTCTGTTAAGAGATGTACCCTTCTCCTTTTCCGTTATCTACAGATTACATCTGTGAAATGGGGGAGAAGGGAAAGGATAGACGCCCCCCCCCCATCTCTTCTAGCTTGCTAGACTTCACCATAGTAGTCAAGAAGGGAGACAATTAAAGGGTGATCTCCTCTCCTCCACATTTTTTAAAATGTCTTCTCTAGACAATTGCCCATCAAGCAGAGTCTGGATTCATTAGTATTCCAGACACACTGCAAAGATTCACTTTTCCTGGTTACGTGAGGAGGAGATGGACTGATGGAATTTTATTAAAATGTATCCTATACAAGAAATTTTATTTATTTATAGGTAGGTATTTATTAGGCCAAGGGGAGTTGTTCATTCTCTGACATTATCAAATGTAACAAGTAATGTAAAATCACTCAGTCTATAGAGTGACTGTGCACTGTGTGAGGTTTTAGCAACCAAATCACTAAGTGTGTAAGTGAGAGAAGGCTGGTGAAGTAATATCTTTTATTGGATCAACTTCCGTAAGTGAGAGACCAGCCTTTGCACCACCCGCTCTTCTTCAGTTCTGGGAAAGGTATGCCGAGCTTCACAGATCAATGCAAGATGGTACAGTTTATTTAGCATAAGTAGCTAGAATATGTGCAAAGGGAACATTCAAGGAAGAGCGTGTCAGTATCATTTCAACACTATTGGGCACACTGACTTTGATCCATTATCTGCAATTTGGTGGCTACTGGTTCTCTGTGGCAATGCCTGGAAAGATTCCTCGTGGAAGAAAATACACAATAAACCTGATTCCCATGATACCTCAACACTTTTTAACAGCATTGAAATAATGATGATTAAACAGCAACCATGTTATTTTAATTTATAATGAAACCTGAAAGTCAGTCAGTAGCACACGTTTGCTTGTTCAAAAATGAAGTATTTCTCTCTGCTCTAGTGAAAATAAGATGCTTCACTCTTGCAGCTAGTTCAGGAAGTGTCATTCACTGGGAGGCTAAGAAGAACGACTGATGTTCACCGACAATGATAAAATAGGGGGAATCCACCATGAAAAATACCAACATTAACATGCACAGTCAGATTACACATATGTTGGCATAGGAGCTGCTTCAGGGAGGCGAATGAGAACTCTTTCTGAGGTCAGTAGGAAAACAACTATCCAAGGCCAACTACTTGCTGACAAAAGAGCAAAAACAGAGAAAAAAAATTTTTTAGCACATCAGCAATTTTAAACACACTGAAAAACCCAGAGTTTCTAATTGCTGTAAGTATGCATAGTATATCACTGAGCATCACCACACACTGTGGTGTAACGCTTTCATTAGTGTTTCCTCCCATATCTTGTCGTCTGACACAATGTTCATGAAATCTCAGAGGGTAGCCGTGCTAGTCTGTAGCTTTAAAAATAGGAGTACTCCTGTGGCACCTGAGAGACTAACGAAAATATATAGAATCATGAGCTTTCGTGAGAAAGCGGGTTTTGCTCACAAAAGTTCATGATTCTATATATTTTGGTTAGTCTTTGAAGTGCCACATGACTACTCGTTTTACAATATTCGTGATGCAAGTTCCAGTGCAAAAGCTTTCAGTATTGCTGCTGTATTCACATCTGAATGTCAGTGTAGGAGGCCAAAATATTTAGAGTGTTTCTACTCTGCTTTAATATCTGTCTGGAAGGCACCAATGTGAAATGCTCCATACACACCCAGTGTTGAAAGAAAGGGCTCCTTCTAAAACAAAGACACATCTGTCATTGCTCTACCATATATGGGTTTCCACAGTCTGCAGAGTGGAAAAAGCACTTTCTGAAAGCAGTTTAAGTTGAGGTAGGCAGTAAAAGAACAGCATGAAGCACTCTATACAATGTCAACAATAATTAACAGAGCATTTTAAAGCCTGCTAGTGCTTCCCACCAGAAGGTACTGTCAGGTGCTGGTTATGAACATTCTGACTTTACAGTCCCAAGCCCCTGACTTCTAGTGCTGCATGGATAGGCTTTTAACATGGAGGCTGTAAATAACTCTCTTAAATTATGTACATTAAGAAACATTTCCTCTCAGTGAGATTTGCCATCAATAGAAAAATGGAGGGGTGAGGGGAAAGGGAGAAAGAAAGTAAAGTGAAGCATAGATGCAGGAAGATTGGGTTCTGCTACAGACTTGCTAGGTGACAGTAGGCAAATCCCATAGGTCTTCATTTTCAAGGGCAGTGATGTGCCTCAGCTTCCCCATGGGTGAAGTGACAATTACTTGCTTCCTTATTTCACTAAAGCATTATCCATTCCTGCAAAGCTATTTGAAACTCTGTGGAGGATGATACAGGAGTGCCCGTGGGATGAGCTGATGATATTTTCCCTTCCACTTGTGTGCGCAAAACCCAGGGGTGAATTTAGTCCATCACACTATTCTGCAGTGCTTCAGCACCTTCACTCTAGGGATCTCAGACAGCTTTATAAGCATTAAGTCTCCCAATATTCTTGTGGTGCTGGAATGTATTGTTCTTTCCTTTGCACAGGTGGCAAAAGGGTAGCCCTGTCCAGAGCAGAGAAATCTCTATTGCTTGGTCCCTCTCAACCAATTGAAAAGCACCTTGTACCAAAGTATTTCAAAGGGTTCTTAGGAGGCAAAAGTTGGTGCAACTCATTGCTGACAGGTGGGGTTAAGCCTTGAGTCTCAATCAGCTAAGCACCAGTGGATTGCGTGCAAATGCAGATGCCATGCCCTGACAATGCTGATAGCTCCTTCTGCCAGTGAATCTCTTTCATTCACTAGCTTCTGTCAGCCGGTGGTCAGGGCAGTGAGTGGTGTGTGTGTGTTATACACCCGAGACTTCAACTGCTAGGACTGGGGTCCCTTAGCAGCGGGCAACCTGGAGGAGGTTGACGGGCGCCCCAAGAAGTTTACAGGGATAGCTTATTACACCTCAGATTTTGACTGCTAGGATACACAATCCCTTCGCAGCGGGCAGCCTGGGGAGGCTGAGAGGTGCCCCAACAGATCTGTCCCCTGGAAGCGACACGATCCAACGCTCAAGCTCTCCCTATATCTGTCCCTTATGACCGGCTGGAGTTCTTTTAAAATTGTGCTTGGTTCTGTTACAGCAACTGAAGGAGTCAGGTCACAGCTTAAACAGTTACTGTTTTATTGTTACAGGGTAAACTTAGCTGTTAAATGCTACTACTGTGTTACAGATAACACAGCCACTACAAAGGACAGGACAGAAATTACACTAATAAGTCACTTACAGGTACCATGAAACCCTTTTGGTTCTCTGAGCTCTTATTAAATGCATGCAAAATAGACACCTAGCAGGTATATATTCTCACCCCTGCGTTCCAGACTTGGTGTGGCCAGCGTCTTTCTCTCAATCCCTCGGGAAGAAGTAGGGCGAGGCTGGGCGTCCCACAGACCTCAGGAGACCACCAGTACCTGCCAGCAGGTGTAGATGATTGGAGCTCAAATGGGGTGGGCTACTAAACCCCTCTTTATACCCCTTGGGTCACATAGGCTTCTTCCTGGTCTCAAGTGGCCAATTAGGGAAAATGGCTTTGAATGCCAAGTTTCCCACGAAGGGTGCAAAGCATAATTCACACCTGGGAAAATGCAGACAATGGGCACCTCTAGTATGTGATGGGCGAAGATTCCTCTCCTGGGACAGTGTAGGTGTGTCAATTACTGGTGCTAGCCATCAGGGCGGCGGGAGGTCCCCTGGTCGTCAGCTAGCCCATTTACTGTCTGGTTTCTGTTTATTAGAGTCAGGGACAAGCAGCACCCCTGCGTTCCCAGGGCATCAAAGGCTGACTGCCTTTCTCTTGCTCTCGGGGGGGGGGAGGGGGGGGGAGGAACAAGATGGGGTTCATGTCTGGCTACATTCCACCCCCTTGACACGCCTCACTATGTCCCAGAACGCAAGATGGTGGTGATGCCAGCACCTTTTTGCCCTCCTTGGAGGAAGTCATGTCTGGCTACAGCTTCCCACAATATTCTCCCTCAGCCCACAAATCCCCCAGCTAGTTCCTCCCACTAGCTATGTGTCTACCTACCTTACCCCATCCTAAACATTGTTTCTTCTTCAGCGCTGCAGACTTTGGCTAGGATCCCAATGAAATATAGATCAAAGATGGTGACTACCCCTTTGAACTGCTGTAAGGTGGCAGATGCAAGGGTGAACCTTACATCTACTGGTGGTGTTGGTGCCTATGTTGTCAGTCATTTGTGCTTAATCTATGCAAAATAACTGCTAGAAGCACAAATGACTGAGTCTTGTTGTGTAGACAAGGCCAGAGGCACAAAGCAGTTAAATAACTAGCCCATTGTGTCAATGGCAGAGGTCAGAATAGAACTCAGAGTTGGGAGTCCTGTCTCTAGACCACATTTTGATCTCCTTTTACCAGCACAGTAAAACTCCTCTGTGCAAGATACATGTCATCATGGAAATTACTGTTGAGACACAGGCTCTCCATTATCACATCACAGCACGTTCAAACAAATAGGAGACGATGAGCACTAAGAAAGAAAAAGAATGGTTACTTTGTGTCATTTACTTCTATGGTCTGTTAGACAAAGCCACAAAGGGCAAACTTTTTTTTTTTCAGGCAAATGCCCTTTACTTTGACATCAAACGCTTCTCATGGGTGTGTGTCACAGGCATCTTGCTATCAAAGGCTTTGCATGTGTTAGATGTTTGTCTGGATTTTCCATTACAAAATTCAAGATGATTGAACTGGGCCACACCAAAATAACAGCAGAAACAAGCCAAAGTGGCTAAAACTCCCTAATGGTGTTAGTGAAATGAAACTAATAAGTTAACCTGAGAAATACAAAGTAAGAAGAGAGTTTTTGCAGCCTCAAGAGACATCACAAAGGGAGGAATCACAGATCACTTTGAGGCAGCTTAGCTCTGATTCCACTGAACTGTAGGAAATCCAATGTTAGGAGGTGGACGCATACCCTAGTGGATTTTACTGCTTGCAAAAGTTATGTATCCCACGAACAAGGCATGTAAGAGAACACTTTTTCATCTTCAGTATTCATTCATAACATCCTGTGTATATTCAAAATGTTCAAATGTGTTTAAATATAAACATGTTTTATAAGGAGCCAAAGGAGCAAGGATGGTAAAGAAAAACGCCTGGAAGTTAATAAACTTAACATCTTGTTACATGTTATTCCTGCCCCCAGAGCAATGTCCATAACACACTTGCATATTTTTTCCTTCTCTGCATTACGTTTGGGATTCAACACCCCAAGTGCTCTGGCTGGTCTCATTGCCTGAAACATTTTCCTTTCTCGGGCCACAAGCAAGGCCACAGACTAAAAAAAGTGTCCCCATTATCTACCAAAGCTGCAGTCCAGCGAGACGGGTATTTTCACTTAGGCCTTGTCTACACTTGCAAATTTTGTCACCAAAAACCCGTTTTTTGGTGACAAATCCCAGAGAGCATCCACGTTGCAATGTGACAAAAGTCACGACAAATGCCTAGCTTTGGCAAGAAAAAACTTCCACCTCCACATGAGACTTTTGTCTCTCCCTCTCCTGTCAACAAACATGTAGTGTGTACTACTGCAGTTTTTTGTTGTTGAATTTATTGACCTCCAGCACATTTCCCACAATGCCCAATTAGCACAGCCTTTGCCAGTTTATTCTACTGGTGCTGGCATCCCCAAGTGTGCACGCTCCCAGGAAGACTTTCCAAGTATATTTTCAACATCGGTATGTCCATTTGCATTACTCTTCTGTCTTAGTCTTGAGTTTGAGCCCTACCTGGCACCAACAAAGGAACGTAGCTGCATACCCAAAAATCTTTCAAAACTTCCACCAGTAGTTCTTCCAACACCATCAATCGGTCAAAATTAACAGCATCTTCACTCAGGCCCCAATTCCAGGCTGCCAAATAGGTAACTCAGGATACCACTTCTCACTGAGCTGCAGCAGTGGCCTGCATGAAAACAACCAAGTAAAACTAGAGTTCACTTTTCGGTTCCAGTGTGGATAGGAAACAGCTGCATATAAAGTAGAGTTTGCTGGCAAATTTCTGAGTATCTACAAACTGTTGCTCCTCCTTTTTCATAGATTGCAATAAGCTTGGTCAGCGACAGATGGGGTTTGATGCTGCTGTTGTCTCTGCTGTCCAATTCTAATTTCAGGACCAATTCAGTTTTCCCTGTGATGTGCAGAAAGTGTTCGGTCCCACTTCAGCATCATCTGTAAGCAGGTGGAGGTCTAGCTGCTCGCTGTATGCATGCTGGCTAGCTTCCAAATGTACTCCTTTCACTGTTACTAATTTAAACCACACAAAAACGAACATATACACAAACAAAAGGTCTCCTGAATCTGGGTGTCCTATTTCCTTGCACCGCCCTTTTATACATGCCCCTACTTCCCTCTGGCTCCAGATAACTCACACTCTAACATTCTTGGGTTTGGGCTGATAAGGCCAATTTAATCTGCTATCATGTTGAATCAGAAAAGAGCTCTGCATCACTATGCAATGTCCTAAAATCTGACTCCCTAGAGGAAGCTACATTAATATTTACTTATGGCTCTGTACAGATGTTTTCCATAGTGAAGAAGTCATTGTTACAGCGTTTTTACAATTTCACATTGAACATTTAGTACAATCTACAGCCCAAACCACTCTGCCCCAAAACAGTGATGAATATTCAACACCTAGCTTCTATCATCCGCTGGTAATGATTCTGACCTGCATGTCACAGAAATAAACTCAGCAAAAACTGTCCTTACTTTACCTGGGGAAAGCAGAAGAATTTTTAACCATCTTTTTCCAAGAGATTCCAAAAGGAAAGATCAAGAGAGCTGGAAAGAATGAGTGGTATGTTGGGAAAGTTACCTTATTCCATCATAAGAACACAAAACTCTGCCTGGAGTCTTTTGTTCGTAGGTTTGGTTTTTTAATCTTTTCCACATGATTTAAGTATTAGTAGGCATATTTTCAGATAAAAAACTTTTATACTGAAAAGTACTATAGTTCTAACTGAAATTAGAGCTTGTTATGCTCAGAAAACCCCTTGTAAAATGCCTTCTGACAAATAACTAAGCAACAGGCTTTTAATTTTTTATGACTACCAAATTGAGAGTGCAATTCATGAGACTTCCGGATGATAGAAAATCAAGCTCACTACAGAAGTAACAGTAATGGGAAACTAATGCAAAGAAGAAAAAGAAACAAATAGATAAGCATTTCATTTTGAAGGTTTTTTTCCTCCGACACAATGGGACCTCTAGGACCTTTGATGTTATCCCAGTAATCTAGGGCTAGTCTACACTAGAAGCATTATAGCTGCTGGGGTGTGTCTGGTGAAGATGTTCTAAGATGGTGAGGAAAAGTTTGCCCATTGATTTAATTACTCCATCTCCAGGAGAGGCAGTAGCTATGTTGCATCGCTCGCTCTACACACCAAAGCTTGGCTTGGTATAATTTACATAGCTCAGGGGTGTGTGGATTATTCGCACCCTGAGTGACGTAAGTTATACCAAAGTAAGCAATAGTGCAACCAAGCCCCTCATCTCCAAACAAATAAGCGTGAAAAGATTTGAAGAAAATAGGTTTATAATTAATGGCAGAGATTGGAAGAAAGCCAATAATGAAAGCAATTCTTGTTTTCTAACCTGGAGAACAAGCTTTCTGTAAACACACATACGGAAAGAGATTGCCGCAGTAATGTAACAAAGCAATGAAGTGAAACAGGATACACATCCTATACTTCAAAATGTTTCAACATTTCAGTTATTCTCAGCCAAGATGCAAGCTATCTAGCACAGATATATTTGGGATGTAATGTCACAGTAAGTCTGTGGAGATTCATAGATTCCAAGGCCAGAAGGAACCATTGAAATTAACTAGTCTGACCTCCTGTATTACAGGCCAGAAAACTTCCCAAAAATAATTCCTAGAGCCCTGCCATTTGGATTGCTCTAGTGTGTGCTTCCAAAACAGGCCTGCTTGTTTCCATAGCTATTCCTGAATGGAAACATCTATCTCATATGTATTATCTTTCTAGTCTCTTATAAATCAGCAGTTGCATAATGTTACCATATCAAACCAAATCTATTTTTAGAAACAGATACTTAGATTGCATCAGTACTTTTAAAAGCATGTTGGTTTTGCACTTTAACTGCTATTTCTCAGACTGAGCCTTTAGTTTAAATGTTAGAAAGTGTGGTTTGGTTTTATAGAAACCAAACTGGAGTGGTTCACAGCTCCCATTTTTTTCTGAACCCAGAAAGTTAAAGGCTGATGTTTTGGATAAAAGGTTCTCATGTTTGGCCCATGCCTATATAAAATATGGGGGAAGGGTTTATTTTAAGAAACTAAAACCAGGTGGGTCTGGATATATGTCTCCAAACACAAAGTTTTGGAGGATTCAAATACACAGTTCCAGTTTTTTCTCTCTCTGCTTCTGGCTAGTTTTTATCCTACCTATTTGGTGATTTTCTATTCTCAGACATTGTTTGCTTCCCTGTGTTTTCAATGGATCTTAAAATTAAATTAGGATAGTTGTACTTCTTTGTTTGCAAACACAGAAGTCAACTCCCATTCTGAGTCAATGAAGTTAGCCTATACCTGCATATCTATACTACTGGACTTTGCCCCTGTGTACTCTGGCTTCATTTCTCTTTGGAGAGACACAAATCACACTCTGTAGGATAAATTTTTAGACCGGTGTGTAACTATTAGATTTTAATGGATTTTTGATATCATAACTAGGAACAGAATTTGGCCTACACTCACTCTCTCTTTGCAAACAGTCTTCATAATCAAAATATATAACTTCATCAAGAGGTAAGTGGGGGCAAATTGACAGCAATGCTTAAAAATCACTGCATACTTTGTTTCCATTGTTCATGTTAATACTGGCAAAATGCTTGTTTTGGTTTTCCTTGGGTGGCATCATGTGTGCAATAAAGTGCAGCCACTCTCAGCAGACACATTTGAGAAGGCTATTTTTATTCAACTATGTACTGGAAAGAGTCAAACCATGATCATCTCAGTTGGAGGGAAGAGGGTATTGTATTTTTTTTTCATGAGAAAGAAATGGAATACTGTTGCCTTATAATGGCCAAACACATACTTGAACATGAAGATGTTCAAAGGCAAAACAGAAAATGAACATAACAAAAGCAGTTCTAAATAGTAGGTTCTCTTTTGCACTTTATACTCTGGAAAAATTCCTGTTTATTATTCTGAGAGTGTTGCATGAGTGTTACATGCTGGAGCAGGCATATTATTTGCACAGGTAAGTTAGAAATTCATAAGTATTTAGAGAATGCCCTATTGCTTTTCAGAGTAAGAATATGTGTGGCCTTTGAATGTGATATTATATAGTAAGAAAGTGCATTTTTAATTTTGCAAGTTTCTCATGTAAAAAGTTACAAAGCAAGTCACTCTTGTGAAGTACTTTGCTTTTTATGCTCATTAGATTGCAATCCAGTGATGACTGAACATGATATTTAAACGGTGGTGATTTGCCAATGAGTTACATGATCAACAAGAACTGTTAATTTTTTTTTTTTATTCTAAACCTTCTCAAAATGTCAAGTGTTCTAGTCAGCTGCGTGGAAGTGGCATAAAAGTAACTTTTGAAGATGCTGTTGATGAGTTACACTGGGGAACACAGTATAAAGACACTGAAATCATTTTCACAATATGTTCTAATCTCTCACTGTTGCAAAAGAATTTATGCATTTCATTCACGTTGCCATTAATAAAAACATAGGGCACACCAAGGACATTTCTCTCAGGGATCCTGATGATTCTGTCACAATCCTCTTAATAGCCACATTTTTTAAATCTTCTCTGTGCCATTTCAGGGATCTCCTTCCTCTAGAAGTTAAGCATATGGAAAAGGAAGGATGGGTCAGTGGTTAAGGCACTGGGCAAGATTTCAGGAGATCTGGATTCAATTCTCTGTTCACCACAGAAATCCTGTGTGACCTTTTGTAAGTCTCCCATCTGTAAGGCGAGGATAATAGCACCTCTCTCACACACGGGGTGTTGGGAAGATACCCACATTAAAAAGTCTGAGCTATTAGAAATACCTATGGACATACCAAAAGCCGCATTCAAGCAAACCCTGTGTAATCCCTACTGGTCCTGGTCCACCAGCAGTAGATACAGGTGTTAGGCAGAGTGCTATTGGCTCAGAAAGATCCCCCCTGAAGCCATATGATCCAGTACACTCAATCATAGGAATTTAGGCACATAAATATGCCATTCCTATCATACACATGTAAACAGAAACAGAGTAACCCCCTTTTGCACTCAGGTTTTCCTTAAGCTGATATTTAAGTCAATTGTTTGTTAATGGGAGTAAAGAACACGGAGCTAGATCATACCTTTATATAAAGATAGAGGCAGGAAACACCACAAGTTTCTCCATAGTTTCTTCTGTGTTCTTCCTTTGATATGGTGGGGCTTCTCCCCCACATCCTGTGGAAGAAAGTAAAGGTCCAGCCCACAAACACTATAGACCTCAGACATCCATGGGGTAACACAGGGCCATCCTTATGAAAGCTCTGTGTTTCCACAGCAGAACTTGTGCTCCATGTTGGGCTCATGTTTTCAGGAACTCCTGGGTCATAGCTGCCTTTGAAAGCCCCATGTGCAGAGGGGCTCAAAGGAAAAGTTAACACACTTGCTGCCTATATTTACTTTTTCCTCCTGATCTCTGGGTGTGGGGCAGAAGTTTGAGGGAAGAGCATGAAAATGCACATGTTCCTCCTTCACCTGCCCATTCCACCTTGAGTCCTTCTGCTCCTTCACTCCACTCATATGGGCCCCTGCACCTACTAGGGACCAAGAGAAGACAGAAAAGTTACCACAGAGGCAGCTACCCCCATTTCTGTGCAGGGCAAGAAAGGTCCATGTGAAGATCCTAAAAGCATGGTGAGGCCCCATGCAAGTTACTCAGGTTATGACCTCCAGTTAAAAAAAAAACAAACAAACACACACACACCAATGAAATACCTATTTTCTCCTATGAAGAAATAAAGCTTTGCTCTGAACTGCACTTCTGTAGACTCTGAAATAGACTTCATAATTCAAAATAAACCCAGATCAAAACCCCAGATTCAAACACTTCTAAATTCTGGGAAATCAAAAGGAAAAAAGGGGGAAAAATTATGTAGCACTTTAAAGACTAACAAGATAGTTTATTAGGTGATGAGCTTTCGTGGGGCAGACCCACTTCTTCAGATCATATTCTGGGAAGGAATATGAAAAACCAGATCCAGAGTGAGTCCTGAAATCTTCAAATACACCTTCCCTATTTTGGTACTAAGCTCAAGCTGGTTTAAAAAAAAAAAAAAACACAGGAACTTTGGTATGTTAACAATTCAGATCTGGAACTGAACTTTGCTGCTTACATGTATCGCTAATCAAAATAGATTAGATTCAGTTCTGTAGTACATCTCTGTAAGGACTTTGAACCTCTGGGCTGCTCTAAGAGCTGCAAGGATCCCTTGTATGTCATAGAGCATCTTCCACCCCCAAATCACACTACCTGTCCCAGGGCTCATGGGAGTAGGGCGGAGTGTAGGGCAACTTATGATGACTTTGATGGGGGAATTCTCCCCTCTCACCACCTGCAACTCTTTTATGGCAGCAAAGAGGGGCTGGAGTAGGGGACAAAATCTGTCCCAAGTCATGTGTGGCATTGACAATGCACCAGACACAAAATTCTAGGTGTGAGGAGGAAAGATAACACTGTGTGACCACACCAAATTTTTAATTCCTAAATCCTATTGATTTCATTTTTTCCAGGAATCATCATTTTTATTTCATTTATTCATTTACTGGCGTAACAACACTAAATTCAGTGGATGTACTTCTGATTTACACACATGCAAACAGAGCAAGGGAAAAACCTTGTCTTTGCAGCATGCTTGTCCTGTGTCAGCCTTCCCGCTCACACAGCCCCCATTCTCCTGTGACTGGGGGCAGTGGTGGAGTTCATTTCCAAAACTGAAAGACACAGTGGGGTGGAGGGTACACGTTAGGCTGCTGAAAGCTACAGTCAGAAGACAAGAACCAGCTTCTGAAGTCTTACGAGATAACATCCCCACTGATCTTGTAGTCCAAGCATCACAGCTACAATGTTAAGCCAGAAAGGCAAGATAAGGCTTGCACCAGAGCCTATTAAAATATCTTTCTTGACTAATGAGCAAGGTTTTTTCCTCAAAGAGTTTCCCAAAAAGCTCTATATTAAAAGACTGGATCTTTTGAGACATATGGCAATGTAGCTGTAGGCCAGAGATCAGAATGTGACATGTCTGACACACATGACAAGTCCCTTATAAAGAAAAACTTTTGATCCAAAAATGTCTGCAAGTCTCCGTACACTACCAGGTCAGCAGAACTACTACCTGAGGCTGCCCTTTCACAGAGCGCTGGTTGTGGGAGTGGTTTGTGTAATGACTCTTTAGAACAGTAGTTTTCACTAACTGTGGGTCGGGACTCCAAAGTGGGTCACGACCACATTTTAAAGGGGTCTCCAGAGCTATATTTGGTTTGCTGAGTCCCCTGGCCAGAGCTCAAGCCCCACATCAGGGTTGCCAATTTTATTTGGGTGTATTCCTGGAGATTTCATCACATGACAATCTTTAATCAAAGATTAATTGTTAATTCCTAGAGATGCCCGGCCAATCCTGGAGCATTGGCAATGCAAACCACTGCCTGAGGCCTCAGTCCTGGGTAGCAGAGCTCAGGTTACAGGCAGTATGCCTGGGCCAAAGCCCTTGGGCTTTTGGCCCCTGCCCCCCCCACCCCCCCCCCACACCCACTCCCAGGGTGGAGAGGCTCAGTTGGACTCAGCCTTCACTGCCCCTACTGGGGCCAGGTAGTAATACTTGTTGTCAGAAGAAGGTCATGGTTCAATGAAGTTTGAGAACGCCTGCTTTAGACACACACAGAGCCAAATTCACCCTTCATTTACATCTCCAGCAATCTAGAATATCTCCATAGACATAGGTTTAGCCACAATTTGCCCCAAAGCACATGTGCCGGTGTTCAGTAAGATGAGCTTTATACATAATTGCACTTCAAGGATACACTGCCAAAAAAAAAAAAATCTGGCTGCCGTTAGAGATTTGATGTCTATTTTTAGTATATATCATTTTGTGGCCATGTCATTTCATATGACTGGTAGCAAATATTATTTCTGGTATTGTTTCCATTACCCGAATAAACCTTTTGGGGTTTGATTACTTTCCGGTAGCTAACAACTCCTTTGAAATCAGTTAGCAACACTGGCAGCTTCTCTAGAGCAAGGAATCCCAGTCCAAACAACTTGTTATTTAATCTCAACATACAGACAATTTACACAATTACAAGTCATATTTTCATAAACATTGGAAGAAGCAGTAAGCCACCAATATTTTCTTGGCTTTGAGGTTATTATGTAGATTTGATGACTTTGGCTATTGTAAACATGATATGCATTGTTTGATTTAAAACCCCAATGTGCCATTAGTTAATTATGATACTTTATAAAATTACAAATTCATTTACATACATACACATATATGCAACACATGGATTGACAGACATATATGGATATGCAGCATCTAGGCTAAGCCACATCCAAGGGTTCGCAGCATGTGGATTAAGTACAATAATTTCACTTGTATCTGCCACATCCAGGTTAATAAGATGCTTCACATTTCAAGAAAGATGTGGAGAAATTGAAGAAGATCCAGAGAAAAGCAACAAAAATGATTAAAGGTCTAGAAAACATGAGCTATGAGAGAAGACTGAAAGAAATGGGCTTGTTTGGTTTAGAAAAGAGAAGACTGAGAGGAGACATGATAGCACTATTCAAGTATCTAAAAGGGTGCTACAAGGAGGAGGGAGAAAAATTGTTCTCCTTGGCCTCTGATGATAGGACAAGAAGCTATGGGTTTAAATTGCAGCAAGGTAGGTTTAGGTTGGGCATTAGGAAAAACTTCCTAACTATCAGGGTGGTTAAAAACTGAAATAAATTGCCTAGAGAAGTTGTGGAATCTCCATCACTGGCAATATTTAAGAGTAGGTTGGTTAGACATCTATCAGGGATGATCTCGGTCACTGTTTCTGAAAGTGTTCTGCGGGATCACTTAGAGAAACACATTAACTGGCTGCCCTGGTTTGTTTATTTTACCGGCGCCACGGCCACGGAACCTCATGGCTCCCATTTCCTCTGTTTTGTCCTTTGCAGCCAAGGGGAGCCGTGGGAAGCGGCGTGAACCGGGCCACTGCTTCCCGCAGTGCCACTTGGCTGCAAAGAGTGAAACGGAGCCAATGGGAACTGTGAGGCTCTGTGGCTGCAGCACCGGAAAGTGAACAAACCAAGGTGGCCAGTTAATGTGTTTCTCTAAGTGATCCCACGGAACACTTTCAGAAACATTATCTAGGTAGTGCTTGGTCCTGTCATGAGGACAGAGGACTGGACTTGATCTCTCAAGGTCCCTTCCAGTTCTAGTGTTCTATGATTCTAAGTTCTCAGCCCATGATCACTTCTTCTGGCTTCCCATGTAAATGGGGTAACCAAACCAGTTAGTGATGCTGCTCAGCATACTGTACAGCAAAACATGATCACGATGCATATTTTCCCTCCTGTCAGCCACACCTAAATAAGGGCTCTCCACACAATAATAATTGTTGGCAGTTTGCATCTTCAACTAATGAACCAGAGGGACTGAAATGATCCTTTCAAGCAACAAAACAAAGCAGCACCTCTCTACCATGATAATAAGAGTTCACACAAAACTTCATGAACAACCAAACCACTTACACATCAGAAAGAAAACCCAACTTGACTGAGTTGAACAAAGTTATTTCCTTTGACGGAGGACAGGTCAGACGCAAGCAGCTACTGTCAATGATGAAAAATAATAATACTTACTGAGCATTAAGACTTTTATCTTCAGAACCTTTAACTAATCCTGACAAACACTCAGCAGGAAGGGAGGTAAGTAATATCCTTGTGTTATGCAAGGAGAAACTGTGGCAGACAGAATAAGCAACTTGCCCAAAGCTACAGAAGAATTTAATGTCAAAACTGAAATTAAAAATCAGGAATGTCTGGTTCCCAATCCCACGCTGAGACTACACTTCTTTTTTTCTAATGATAACTGCCTGTTACATCCCTATCCTGCTTGTTCTCTGGTGCTTTTAAAGAGCTCAGTCCTGCTCCCACTGAAGTCAAGGCCCAAAATCTGTTGGTTCCAGCAGGAGCAGAATGGGGCCCAGATATCCTGGGAAAGACCCAGTTTTCCCTTAAGAATCCCAGTGAGAACATGCTTGCTATCCACAGCAATAATTATCACCTGCAATTTAGATAAGGGATTGACTTACCAGGAAAATGTGCACAGGAGAGGAAGGATGGCTCTGTGATTAGGCACTGGGAGGAATGGATTCAGTTCCTTATTTTGCCACAACTGTTCTGCATAACTTTGGGTATGACACATCATTGCTCTGCACCTCAGCGCCTCGTCATTAATACCTCATTTCTCTCACCCTTTGGTAGCCTGAGGAACATGGACAGTTTCTCTGTGTATGTACAGTGACCAGCATAATGGGCTCCCAGTCTCAGCTGGGGTTTCTATACACTCCAGGAATAAAAACAAAATAATAATGTGGCAGCCAGCTTAAAAGTAATGCCTGAAAGAGGCCATCTTGCAACCTACAATTACCTACAATTGCTAATACTTAAAGCTCAAGCATCTGCCGGTTAGTTAATCCAACCATAAAGTAAACAAAAATAAATACTATAATTTAATAATATTTTCATGTAAATGCAAACTTTAAAAAATAAGGTATGTGAAGATAATTATCAATTTCAGCTGTTGCCTGACAGACTGGTTCCTGGAGATTTTGTCATGGACGGCCCAGTTTTCAAAAGAGATCAGAAGTGCAAATGCAGAAATCTAAAGCTGTACGTAAATGAGCAGTTATGCATTAAAAATGGGGATTTGCATATTTAATTTACAGTTTCCACGTGTAAGGCCTGGGATTGTTTATCTACTTTACTGTGCACAAATTAAGAGATAGAAAGGTTAAGGGTCTGATCACATGCAGTTCTCATTCACTTCATCTGGAATATGAAAAACAAGCCGTAAGTGAATTGCCCGAGCTCATATAATGAGTCACTGTCAGAAAGGAGACTCAGAAATTCCTTCAGTCCCTGGGTCCAAACACTAAACATTCTCTTTCCCCATAAAAAATCTGTACAATGGGCTGACTCCTCTCTTGATATAATTTACTCATAACATTAAAAACATAGGGCAGACAAACAACTCCATCATCATCTTTAATAACTAGCAGATAATGCCAGCTAGGGCAAGTAAATATGTGTGAAGCACCACTCATTCGACCGTTAACTTGCATGTGTGTCACAGATGGTTTTATTGGAGAGAGACAGAGAGAGAAAAAACAAGTTACAATCCACATTAAAAAAAAAAGACAAAAAATTGTGTGGTGTAAGAAATTAAAGGAAAAATACAAAGCTATTCCCTCGTCTTGAGAAGATATGGACTAAGCTCTATGTAAATAGAAATAACAGCTCTTTGAAATGGCAATGATTTGCTTGGAAAACATTCATTAAAAACGTCCTGTAATTATTGACTCTATCATTATTTCTTGGCAACGTCGGCGTCTTGCTGCATTTTGTGTTTTTCATGAAAAGCAAAGCATTGTTTCGGGGGGGAGGGGAAGCCAAGGACACTATATTTGAAATATGTGCTTGGTGACATGAAACTGATTGCCCAAAGGAATTGGGATAAATATATTTGTGTTATTGTACACGTGAGTAGCTTGAATCATGTACTGCTCCCTCTCTTTGTTTGGATTATGCAGCTTGGCTGGGCAGCCATCCAAAAGATTCACATTAAATTCTAGCTATATTCAGCACAAAAGTCATCTAGCATCAGAGGATCAAAGTTACATCAACCAACAAGCACTAAGGAATTGATAAGCCGCTAAAATTAGGTCATCTCCTAGCAGCTGCTTTTGATGGATGAAGTGGAATTTAGCCTCAGGTTTTCTATTTAAAGATCTGTTACAGCATCTTTTCCTGCAGCTACAACAAGAACACAACAAAGTATAATGCTTCTGATTAAATGTTTAATCATTTCTATTCACTCTTCTGATTGTTTCTGCCATACCACAGATTTACAGCACTCCTTATTTGCAGTTTTGTTAGACATTTTATACCCACATTGCAATATTTAGAAAGCTTTAAATTCCTAACAGCAAAGGCTAACAGAGGATATTTTTCTTCTATTTGGACTAAATTCTGCAAACATGCTCAGTTATTTTAAAGGACTATGTTGACAGACAATGATCTTTAAGTGGTCCTAGCTTCAATTATTTTAATGTTGTATTCAATAACAAAAAAATCCTATCAGTTCATCATTAGGCATTTTTAAAAAATACTATTGTAATAGGACCTACAGGATTTTTTTTTATGCTTTTCATTTGTGATCCTTTCAGAAGAAATTAGTCAATGAAATCTTATTGTGAAAACTGATTATCTTGTCAGTGATTATGATTCACAAACAAAATGGATTAATTCTGACTTCTGCTGCATTGGAAAAACAAAGAAGGAAATCTGAATGGCTAGTAGAGACTAGTTATAGTATCTAATGCTAGCTCTTCTCTAGGGGTGCATCTATACTGCAACATAACTCGAATTTGAGCTATGCAAATTGTGTATCTTATTTCAATGCTATTTCAAAATAGCTTATTTTGTCATTTGACGCTGTCTACACAGCGCCAAATTTTGAAATAAAGTGCCATTCTGAAACATCCCTTACTCCTCGTAGAATGAGGTTTACAGGGACATCGAAATAGCAAGCCTGAAATAACGGGCTTGCTGAGAAGATGCAGGATAAGTATTCTGGGATACTCCAGTATCCTGAAATAGCGTTGCAGTGTAGATGTACCGAAGAAGAGCACTGGTTCAAAGAGGAGCCTAAGTGGTTGGTGGCTGAAAATTGTTACCATCACACATGAGAAAACAGTGAACTACATGAGTCGGTTGTTTCAGTCAAATTCCACATCCACCATATAACCTCAGCCCACAATTGATACCATTATTAGTGTCTTACCAGAGAGATCAGGGAGGAAATGAACAAGTCACTTATCAGTAAGAAAGAAAGCCATGGATTACTTGACCTATTAAGACATGAGGATCTGCTTCATTTAGACATCATTTTCTACATAAGAATAATTGGATTGTCATGCTCATATCTCCTCTGAAGAGCAATCTGTCTCATTTAAGTGTGTTGAGGGTTTGGCAGGGAACGTTCTGTTCTTCTAAGAGAGAACAAATGCCATTGCAAGACCACTTTACAAATATTGTATTAAATTGTGTGCTTCTCTATTTGTTGGTTTAATAATAATAGTACTGCATTCAGTACAGGCTTTGAATGGTGTAAGTCTGGGGACACACATTGAATGATTAGGATAAAAATAAATGTTTAATAGCTTCCATCTCACTGAATGATGCTGAACCAGATAATCACCATTTCCTGGTTATGTCTGTGAATTTACATGACCCTATTACTTATTCAATTTGTATTACCAAACACCATCCAATTATAAAAATTAAGTAATGATGGAACAAAGGTGTCTGGGAGGAAGTTTGGTTTATGCAGTGTGCCTTGTGGAATCAACATTATTTGCTGGTCTTTACGAAAAGAGCTGCACTAATATAAACTAAAAAAACTTTATGAAAAGAACATTTAGGTTACCCAGGGAAGGCACTCAAGAGTTAGAAAATGCCAGAACTAAGGTTGTCTGTGTGGCTTTAACCCACCCCCTTGTGCATAGGCATTATGATGCTGTTTTTAAAGCTATATGATCACAGACTATTGTTTTTGTAGGAGCTTCTGCATCATTCAGTGAGAGGGAACCTATTAAACATTTATTTTTATCCTAATCATTCAATGTGTGTCCCCAGACTTACACCATTCAAAGCCTGTACTGAATGCAGAACTATTATTATTAATTATTATTGTTTGGCTTTTTCTATGGGTCTTTCACCAGGGTCTTGTTCTTTACAAACATTAAGGAGCTTATTTGTACAACACCCAGGCAAGGTATCTCATTTTTAACACACAGGAAACTGAGGCAGAAAGCAATTAAAGCCAAAGTTGCCAAAAATGTGAACAAAAAAGCTCAATTTGAGATGCCTATGTCCCGATTTTATAGCCCTTCATATGTACAAAGCATTAAACTCACTTGAAACTCTGAGGGCTCCATGCTTTTGCAAATCGGACAGACCCCAGGGTCTCAAGTTGGATCTCCATAAAATGAGGAATGTTACACTGTTCACTTATTAAAAACTTTGGTTAAAAACTTGGTCAGAATCAAACAGGAACTCTGTGGCTGTCAGGAAGAGAAACCAAATCTCTGGGGTGGCATTAAGTTGCTTTAGCTCTGAGATCATCTTTCTCATATTTTAAGCCCCTGCCTCATTCACTACACATCTTCCAACTTCTCCAAAAAATGAGGCAGGTATCCTGTGCGAAATCTAATATGTGATCATGTAAGTAAAGACTATATCATAATTAATACACACAAGGGAATCCAATTAAAGGTACACACAGGAGTGGCCCGAGGCCAGCTGCGGCAGTTGGTGCCCCAGGCGGAACACGCGATCGGCGCCCCCGCCTGCATGGCCGTCAACGGAGTGACGTCATCATTGGGCACCCCATGACATCATCATTGGGCACCCCGGGTGCACTGTTGAAGGCGGCGCCCTAGGCGACGGCCGAGTTGGCCTATAGTCACAGGCTGCCCCGGGTACACGAGCAACCTCAATTCTGGTATTTCCTAAGTTGTGTTTGCCTTTGCAACTTTAGTATTTTTGAACATATTTATTATTATGAAAATTCCTATTCTTAAAAACATATATGTAAAAAAAATTGTTGTGCAGGACCATATTGACACCCTGCATGGGTCATCATCAGGGTTGGGATCTCTACATCCAGAGCACAGTCCTCTACCATTAAGGGTACGTCTACACAGCAGTGTTATTTTTGGAATAACTGACATTATTCCGAATTAACATAGTCTGTGTCTACACTACAAACAGTTATTTTAATATAACGTGCTGGACTTCTTATTCTGACTCCTGTAACTCTTATTTCATGAGGAGTAAGGGAAGTCAGAGGAAGAGTGCTCTTCCTCGGACTTCCTGCTGTGTAGACAGCACCAAAAGCCAAAATAAGCGATTTCAACTTAAGCTACGCAATTGACATAGCTCAGGTTGCATAGCTCATTTTGGCTTTAGCCCTGCTGTGTAGACATGCCCTAGGAATGAAATTGGCAGTAGAAGTGCATCTGACAAAGTAGGTTCCAGACCACAAAAGCTTATGCCTAAATAAATGTGTTAGTCTTTAAGGTGTCACAAGACTCCTCATTGTTTTTGCTGAAACAGGCCCTCTGAAACTTGGCAGTAAAAGGCTATTATCTTGCGTTTGGATCTGCAATTATAAGTAAGGCCCTGCCATGAAAAGCATGTCACCTTAGGTGACACATGGTAGGACCCAGGAATAAGGGAGTAAGGGATGCAATGTCAGGTTTGGTAGGGGAATGTGGTCAGTGGGTATCTGTGTCTTCCCCAGCCTCTCCTACTCGAATCCACAGCCTTGCCAAGCTCTTGCCCTTCTGTTCCCTTTACCGCCTTGTCTTCTGTCCCTTCTGCTCTTTTCCTTGTCCCTTACCTTCCCTCTGCCCCTCCCTTGCATCTGTACCCTTCACCTACAGTTTCTCAGTCTTTTAAACTTTGAGTCAGGTTGCTTCCACCTCCTCCTGCACACTGGGGGCATGTCTACACAGCAGGGCTAAATTCAAAATAAGTTATGTAACTTGTCCCCCAACTTCCCTTACTCTTCGTACAATGAGGGTTACAGGAGTTGGAGTAAGAAGTCCCCCAGCTGGACCTTATTTCGACATTAGGTTGAAATACCTGCTTATTGTGTAGACACAGACTATGTTATTTCGGACTAACGCCAGTTATTCCGAAATAACACTGCTGTGTAGACATAGCCTCGGTGGGCACTCGCAAGGGGAGCACTGAAAGTCTCCCTGCTCTTCATTCTGGCACGTAGCACCATTGCAGTCAGGAGCAAGAACTGCAGGAAAAGTCTGAAACACAAGTTCTCTCCTTTTGTGGGTTCAAAAAGGAAAGTATCATTTCCTCTTTTCTTTCACCTGTCTTGCCTACAGCTTCGCCTTACCTTTTCTGCTTCTATCCAGCAGCTAGTCCTCAACTGTATGGAGCCCATGCCTCTTAAATTCCCCCCTTCTACTTTGACATCCTTGCAGAGCAGACAGAAAAGCAGAGGGCTGGGCTGATGCTGCCCAGTTTGAACTAAGATCCATAATATAGAGAAAATGTTCACCGGAGGCAGAAAATCTCACTCTTGGGAAGTTATTAGATTTTGGACCAGGTTTCCAAGTGAAATGACAAAAGGGCCCTTGCTTGACAACCTGGAAACTAGACTGGACAAAACATTGATCCAGCATGGGCTGCCAAGGGCTGCCCTACATAGATGGATCCTAACAGGTCTTTTCCAACTCAGATTTCTGGATTAAAACTGGCTATTGTATAGAATAGTTGGCAACATTACAATGATCAGTTATGCCTGGCCTTAATGGTCAAAGAACAGACCATGCATAGCTACCACTGTAGTGCCTTTCACACCTCTTTGCAATGGTAATAGCAGAATATGTGAAGTATGTCACACGCCCTCTCCCTTGCCATAGATAGGAGTTATTCCATCATTTATCAAACGTACACAAATCCCTTTTCATATGCAAATACACCATTTGCCTCAGAGCTCTAGCCAAACAGTTGTGCAGTGCTTTGTCATGAAGATAATATCTTTAATCACAGAGTCCCTTGTTTCCATTCTACTGAACAGGTGTTGCATAATGTCAAAGCCATTGTAACATCATATTCATGTGTTAACGGAGTGCAATGAATATGCTGTAGGGACATGAATGTGTCAGTCGCATGGTTAGGGTTAGTGGTTTCATGTGATGTGGTATGTGTAGGATAGTGGCATTGGCTCACAGACGCAGGAGTACATTACAGCAAATTTAACTGATGTGGCTGCTTTTAGTTCTTCTCACTTTTGGAAAGAAGAGAATACGTGAAAGACTTCATTGCAAATGAGTAAGTTCTTCAATGTGGTTAATTCTACACTTTATTCTACTCCCTTTCCCTTCATAGGTGATGACCTCTCATCCTCAGCCTCTAATTTTATTTATGGGGAAAGTAAAAAAACAAAGAAACAAAAAAACCCCCATAGCGTATAATTAAGTAGCAAAGACAAGCATTGCAAAATCAATCTGTCCTGATCCCAGGCCAGGGGTTATCACCTTCCTCTGAAAGATCTGAAGATAGACCATTATGTGACACAAGATACTGTACTGTAGCAGATGAACCATGTACACCTTTTCTGATAAGCAGCCTATATCGGGTGGGGGAGAAGGAGAGTGTTACTCCAGGGCCCGGCTCTAGGGGCTGGCAGAGGGACCAGGGCCATGCTCCAGACCTACTGAGGGCTGGCTGCCCCGGCTCTGCCCCTTCCAGCTGAGGCCCTTCCCCTCCTAGGGGTGCAGAACCGCCTCCCCCCCCCAACACACATACCTTGCCCAGAGGCAAATGGAAGCCGTCAATCCGCATGCTGATCCGTCGTGTATGCATCTGTAGCTGTAGGCTTTATAACCAGCACTATCACCACCGTCCACTGCACCCCTTTCACATCCGCAGCAATGCCAGCCTAAAGGTCCCTTTCATTTGCTTTTCTCTTTTCCCTATATTCATCTCTTCTCCAGTGAAGCCACCCCCAACCCACTGTATAGATGACCTCCAAAAAACCCAGAGCAATAGATCCTACCCTCTCTCATCATCTAAACTCCATCTAAAGACCTTCTTCCACAAGACTCAGATAACAGAACTATGATAAATATTCATCACCACCCATTATTAATTCTTCCGAAGAATTCCAACAGGTTAATAAGGCATCGGGAAAGGTCATGCTGGTTTGGTTTATATCACACTGTTCTCATCTACTATAGGTGCTGTATGGAGTTTAAAACAATATTGATATTATAGCAGTGCTTAAAAGCTCCAACCCAGACCAAGGCCTCATTGTGCACTGTGGAAACACACTGCAAGACAGTCCCTGCCCATAGCTAAAAGGCCTTGTCTGCACTTAATGGGAGAGCGATGCTGCAGACCTCAATCTCCAGGGGGTTCAATTTAGCAGGTCTGGACTTGGATCTTGGACATAGCACATGGAGGCTAATTAGAGCCCATTCTCTGCATTGATAAACAAGACAGAGGTGGCTTTCAAACCTCTCCCTTCCTAAAGAAAGTGAAAAACACTAAGCACTATTCCCAAACTGATATCTTGTTGAACAGACAACCCAAGTTTTTCCATTACATGCCTCTCTGAAACATGTGAGGTATCTGTGCTTGATACTCATTTTCTGATTGCCCAGCTCAGGCATACCATGAGATGGTCATATATATTATTAGCCCCAAGAAAAGTCTATCATAATCAAGGAGGCTGACAGAATTGCTGGGCCACTGGCCAAGGTAGAGGAGGGGCTGGCTCCATGTTCCTGGAAGGGGTGAGGCATGGGGTAGCAGGGGCAGGGCTGAGGCAGCCAGCCCTCAATGCTGCCCAAACTGTACATCCCCCACCCCTCCCAACATTCCTTAGTGTCACATGGAGCAAGTTTTCCTGGGCTCCAGTGGCGATTTAAAGGGTCCAGGGCTCTGGTTACTACTGTTACTGCAATAGCAGTGGTGGCAGCTGGCCCCAGGCTCTTTGGAATCACAGGGCCCCAGGGCAGTTGCCCTCTGTGTTAGTGAGCTTGCTCATCATTGGCAAGCAAAAATGCTGTGACAACAGAACACAGTAGGGAAGTAATGCAGACTGTATGTGGAAATACAAAACAAAAATATAAGCAGCTTGGCAGAAACAGGGGGCAAATTCCACTCAATTATTCTTGTGTAGATTTTTCCAGTTGAATTATCCTGGATCTAAACCAGTGTAACAAATCAAAATTTTCCCAGTCAGTATAGTGTATCTTATTATAAGCAGTCAATAACATACGAATTGATATCCACTGCCAACTATTACCTTAAAATAGTACAGCAGCTAAAAAGGTAGGAGATTTGGCTGATGGCAGGTTTTCCAGAAACATTTTCCCTTGCAGAAATAGGCTGCCCAATACGTTCCAATAATAAAATCAATATCCTCCCTCTACTAAGTTAGAAACAATATTTTTCATTAAAGGCATTAATGTATGATTGCACTGCATCATTTAACCAGTGATGGGGACAACACCCCAATTTGCGAGGCAATAATCCAGGTCCAAAGCTACCTGGTCTTTTCTCCTTAATGGGAAATCAAATCTGGTAATATTATTGGCAGGAAAAAGACAGTGCCCTTCTTTTTCAGCTGTTTCACTGGGAGCCTTTTAACGTTTGTTTTCAAATAAAATGATCATGATGAAAACGATTAAGATTAAAATCAGTCTAAGTAAATCCGCAGTGGAACTGGCAGGCACAGAGCAGGAAAGGACACAGAGCTGAGCCCAGGTAGCTCTAGCTTTATGAAAATGCAAGTATGTCTGAAGGTTTGGGAAGTTACATGTATATAATGTAACTATGGGAAGTCCCTGGCCTTTGAAAGTGAGGAGATAGTAAAATTACTAGAGTGCTGAAACTATGTGACCTGCACACACAGATCAAATTATTTTAAAGTGTCTTCACATCAAGGAAGAATCTCACTGGCAACAAGTGACTGGACTTGTTGAGAGAGCCTAACTACACTGTAATTCAGGGAAGAGACACACTAGCCATTGCGCATAAATCTTAAAATAAGCAGAAGCAGAGCTTGGATGCCACAGTCATTTTTTTTTGAAAAACTCCATAACAACAGTCTCCACCAAGCCAGCTACTAACTGCTCCATTACACTCATTGATAACTTTTAAGGGTTTGCTACCATGATCTCAGCCTCAGTTTTCATTATATACTAGACTAAAAAAGAATCTGCTTAACATGCTGGAAAAACTGAGGCCCTCATTTCAAAAAACATTTACTGCATAGAGATCTCAGCTGTTGTGTTTTCTTCCATCATGTTTCCAAAGCTGTGTTTGATTGCTAAGAAATCCTGGAGCTTGCTCTTTGCTTCTGCAGGGAAATGTTGGGTACCATACAGGGTAGAATCAGACTGAATGGAATAACTAGCATGAGAATCTCCACATTTGTAAGGCAATATTACTCCTGAAATGCTCAGCAAAGAAACTTTGAGCAGCATTTTGTGCTGTGTTCATATGCAACATGAGACATGGTAAGAGATAGGATTCCAGAAACAGGACCCCAAAGCAGAGTTGTTTGCTTGAAACATTTGTCATTAACTGAGGCTGCCTTAACTAACATGTCATTCATGAGAAAGTTTTAAAAAGAATACTAAAAAAGTTTCTTTAATAATATTTACCCATCAGGTTTCATTTATCCATCCTCAAATGCTTCCCAAACATGTATCTAATGAGCTATTACCTCATTCAAATTATGCATTGCTTCCACAAGAGCTTTCAGATTATAAATGGATTTTGGCCAGGCAGCATACTGCCATGTGTCCCTAAATTATCAACTGACCTGTATTAATCCAGAGTTTGTGAAAAGTTATAAGGCAAAGCAGCAACAGAATTACGGAAGCAGAAGCTACACATTACAGTGCCCCTAGCAAAAGTGACAGGACTAAATTTGCATTACAGAGGTATTTCAAAATGCTACACCTACTAGGTGTAAGTAAAGATCCCAGAAGAAGTGTTAATTGAAAGTCAGAGAGGTAACAAGCTATGAAAACAAGATTAGAAGAAGAGTTCCGAAGAAAAAAACAGGCTCAGCACATTACAGAGAAATTATTCATAAGACAAACCACTGTACTTGGAAAAACTCCATAAGCAACTGATTATATCTTCATATATTTATGCTAAATTCAGAACTGTGAAAGATAGACACTGGAGATGCTAAATCCACATGCTGGAGAAGCCACATGGGGACAGAGTGACCCAGCCTGAAATTCAGGATAAAGTCCAGAGAGGTTCTACGGTTTCCAATTACTTGCCCACCATGCTCCGTTTTGACTGGTGGTAGTATGGTCAGTGCCAACAGGAAGACTCACTGCAATTTGACACACCCTAACTACTGGTTGTTTGAAGGTCACTGCAAAGGCAGGCTTGTCTAACTTTATAGCTTTTAAAAATTTTATTTAGAGTCCCTAGCTATCACACGATTAAAAACAAAAGCAAACAGATGAAGAACATTGCATCATCTTCAAACATGCCTCGTCTAATGAGGACGGTCATTAGGACTGTCAGAAGAGGACACTAATGAGTCAGTGTGATCACAGCTGAATGCATTGCCCTGGGCATTGTGTCATGAAGGTCCCCGATCTGGCTGGCCCCATGCAGATTCATCAATATCTGGGGCAAACCCACAAGTGACTCCAGGTATGGTCATAGGGTATGACCTTTGCACATGGATGAAGAGCATAAGAGCACAGTATGCTGGGGTAGTTTTATCCATCCTGGTGACACAACTGAAAAACATGCAGTGTTGCTTTTCAAGGATGTGTCTAGACTACATGGCTCTGTCGACGGAGCCATGTAGATGAGTATATTTGGCAAAGGGAAATGAAGCGGCGATTTAAATAAGTTTCACGAGGCATAAGGGATCTGACGACAAAGAGATCTGGGGTCGGTTGATCCCCGTCTAGACTACCGCGCTGTGCTGACAAACAGCCGATCGGCACAGCACGGCGGCCATTTTGATGTAAATGAAGCGGCAATTATTTAAATCGCCGCTTCATTTCCCTTTGCCGAATACACTCATCTACATGGCTCCGTCGACGGAGCCATGTAGTCTAGACACACCCCAATAGAACAATTGAAGAAAGACCAGATATTTGAGAGATTGTGGCATTTCTTGACACAAAGTCAAATTGTTTTATGCTTAGGAGTTGGTGCTGCCAGAAATATAGAATTCCTCTATCCAACCCAAGAGCACCCAGGGTTCTGACCCAGATGGCAATTCAGGCCTTTCGCAAGCTTGATAGATCCTGAAGTTAGTCTCGCGCAAAGACATTCTCTGCCCATAAGTGAGACACAGATTCCATGGAGGAGGCGGCAAGACCTATTCACTGAAGAACATCTGCTTTGCTGGTTATCTGAACTCTGCTTTCAGTCTAGGTAGAGGAACTTGTCAGTGGTCTCTATGGTATTCAATACCACATGCACTGCAAGCTCTGGTGGCTCAGCTCCAAGGTTCTGGTCTTCTCCTCTGAGCTGTTCAGCCTCATTGTGAGGGTAGCATCTTAAAGACTGTGGAGGGCAGAGCTAAAATTCTCTGACTTTTCTACAACCAAGGCAGAATCATTGACATAGTTAATCTTGGTTGGTGAACACTTCTGGAGTCTGACACATGTAGTGTCAAGTCCTAATATCCAGACAATAGCTCAACACAATACATTTCTGCTGCACACCTGAGATTGTGTAGAAAAGCAGCAAAAAGCCAAGAAGCAACATGCACTCTTGCACCATTATCAGTGTGACACAATCATACCGCAGTTTTAGCACAACCTCTAGAATAGCCCCTTCTTCCAGTGTCAAAGAAAGTGCTCACCTGTTGACCAACTCAAAAGCCTTTTTGATGTTGATATATGCCACATGAAGCAGGCCTTTAAATTCAGGTGGTCAACCATGGAGGACAAGGAAAACTTTCATAGTCACCGCCCAACAGTGAAACCTGATTGCTATGTATAACAATGTTTTTCAAAGAGCAGCTGCATCCCATGAAGCAAAACACAAAGCAAAGATATTTTCAGAAACTGATAGCAATGAGACAAGTCTGTAGTTGCCACACTGCAAGATTTTTTGTCCTTGCACAGAGATACTAGGATGCCATCTGTCCATTTTGCTGATGCTTTGCCCGATACACACACTATTAAGAGTAGCTGATGCAGGCTGATGTTCACTGGTTCTAAGGCATCTTTGAGCTGCACAAGTGGAATACTATCAGGTGCAGCAGCAGCACACCCCGTTCTGTAACTTTTGGATTTTTTTTACTTGTTCAAACAATGGAGGGCCTTCGAGATTGACCAACATATGATAACACGTTTCTACATAATAAATTGCTCTATTTGTGTTAATGTTTTTTGATAGTGCCCATCACAAGTGTTTCTAAGTAGTGACTGCTTCCATTGATGTACCCTGATCATTCAGGGAAGAACTAATTGTATCATGCGTGTGTTTCACTGGAGCATTTGTTGTGACTGGAATTCACAACACTAAACATGGCACCATCCATTCACATAGTGCTATCACATTAAATACCGCCAATGCTGCCATGGTGTTGAGAATGCTCTTTTTCTCCTCTCCACCCATTACCAGTCCTGGATTCTGGTGGACCCTTCTTGTCCTCCCCATTAGTTTAGCTGAAGGAGCAGTAAGACTAACAATAGTTCCACAGCACTAGGGATGAAATCCTAGCCCCAACTGAAGTCAATATAACAACCATTGACTTCCCAGACGCTGCTAGTATGTAGTGTGGCAGCCTTTTCTTCAGCTAGGCAGACAGTTCAATCCCTACTTCAAATATCTTTCATTGACAACATACCCCAGCAGCTGCAGAAGGCCCTTGCACCGAGGAGGCCATGTGGTGGTTGCAGCTGCTGCCACCAAAACCAAAATATCAGTTTCCAAGAACTGCCTCCTCTTCCCTTTGTCCTTGTTTTGCCTTCAGGAGAGGAACAAGGAAAGAAGTTGTGAGGGCAACATAAAAGAGAAGTGGCCAGAGGAGGTGGGGAAAAATTGCCAAATCCTGGTCTCTTTATAGGTAGTTCCTCTTTTTTCTAGGAAGAGGTGAAAACAGCTGGTGGCTTCCGGCGAACTCTCTGTCTGCCCCCAAACTCCAGTGGCGACTCTCTGGAGTGGCACTATTTAAGGCAGACACTCACCCAGGGTATGATCAGGCAAGGTTATTTTCTGCCAGTCACTAGGAAAAATGGTCAAAGGCACTTAAGAGCAATCTAGGGTCTGAGAATGGGGAGTGGTGTCACAGAAAGTCAGCAGGTCAGGGCCATCAAAGACTTGTTCCTCGAAAGAGCAGTATGGGTTATGAACACATTGGGAGTGTAGTATAAAGGATAGACATGTCAACAGTGCATTTCAAAGGCCTCCATGGATGCCTTATTTATATATGGCTTGGGGTTTCATCAGAATATTGTTACACCCCACAGGTCTTGAGTTAGTCAGTGGCTTTGAACTTATCAATTACACTGTGTCTCAGTTCCTCCACTTATAAAATGGGGATAATATTTGCTTATCTGCCTCACAGAGGTGTTATGAGGTTTCCCTAATTAAATATCTTTACAGGGCTTTGAAGATGTAAGGCACGATGAAAGTAGCATTTGATTAGGCACAGTCACACAAAACTTCTTTTCGCTTTTCCCTTTTTTTCTCATTTTACATGCCCAGTGGTCAGGAAATTCAACTTCAGCATGTGTCATTTAGCCACATAACACACACATAATAGAAAATGCTACATGTGAATAAGGAGAAATGAATTTTAGTTGATGTGGGAATCATCTTGCATATTTGTCTTGTGAATTTACACAACCTCTCAACCATAACATTGTAGGGGGTTTTCAGCAGTAAAGAACTATGCAGTCTTGAACTAGCAGGCTCATAATTTTGGTATACCCTCAGATGGTTAAGTCGTCATGTGAGCCATGCTTATTTACACCAGCCAAGGTTCTGGCCCAGTTAGCCTAGCTGCTTAGTTTGAAGACTGGTTCTTATAAATCATATTTTCACTTTATTTACTCGCACACACTTATGTTAAGGTGATACTCCTAAATTGAAGGCTATGTAGTAAAGTCCTCATGAATGTACTGTGTATTTAGTAACTGCAAATACACTAGATGGGAACAGAGTTGCTCATTCTTTTTGTTGTTGTTATCAAAGTACTTAACCTTGTTTAAAAGCCCAGCTTTGCTTAGCATTGAATACTTACTTTCAATATTGAAGCTTATGCATTTCTGTGGACCTGTACCCAGCCATTTTAAGTCAACAAACATGTCTTTTCCCTGACCCTTTTGAGCTTTTGTTCAAAAGTTTGAAGGCTGCTTACTGACAAGTGATTTGTTTCCATTAGAACATGCCTCATTCCAGCCATCCGTGACCATTTTGTACTTAGGGCTTTATAAGCAGCACGTCTCAACATTCCTAAAATCCCAGAGAGGATCTGAAAATAGAATAAGAAATGAGCATTTAAATTAAAAGCAACAGCCCTTGCAGGAAGCTGCCAGGTTTTTATGTTAGATAGTGTCTTTCTGCCCCCCTTCTTCACAGGATTGTAAGCCGCATTTTCCATAATATTTTGCAATGCCATGGAGGTTTGCATTCACTCGTCTATTTATAGGTGTCTGTTTTAAAGTGAAACAGGTGTCAGATTGAATGAGGTTCTTGCCAGCATACATGTCCTTTCAGGGTGGGGGTTGCACAGGTCTGGCAAGAGCTAGCTGAGCTGCGGCAAAAGCCAGCAGGGAGCCATTTAAAGACCTGGCAGGAACCCAGGCTGCAATAAGACAGTACCTGTAAGAAATTTTAAGTTACTTTCACTGCTGGTCCCAGAGCCATTCTGTTTCAATCTATGCCCTTTGTTACGTTACTGGTGACATGGATAGCATTACCAAGAAAACAAAGACGACCAGCCCTTGACCTAGAGAGCTCACAGTCCATGTCACAGAGGAGGCAACATGTGTATGAAGCGGACAAATGGCTTAGAAATAGGGGTAGGAGGATGAGATAACAATAAAATAGAGGCTACCAGAGAAGCACATCTCAGCTTGCTACTTGCCTTCACTCCGATTGCTGTCTTAGCTGTTTTTATTATATCACCATTAATACCCACTAGAGTGAGACCACAGCCACTCTTAATCAGGACCAGAGTTCCCTGTAAGTTGTGTCTTGGGTGGCCACTCAGGAAAGATTCAAATGCCACCCAGCTGATTAGCAAAGCACCCACAGCTGCCAGCATGTGTTTCTACTTATGGTGCACATCTGCACTTGCCTTGGTGCATGTAACAAAATTTATTCTGCACATGGATGGAAAATTAGAGGGAACATTGATCACAACCTGAGTTTATCTTTACTTGTACCATTTTAGCTGTGTACAAGGGCAGGCTAGGTACCTCACAGTCCAGGTAAGGATATGTTACTCCTGCCCCAAGAAGCTTCCATAATAAATTCAAACTTGACTTGACAAGAGCAGGAAGGACAGAGGTAACATCAAGAAGATTATGTACAACTCAAAGAAACTATTTGTTCAAGGAGACTGACTTTTTCTTTTAAAAAGTTAAACAAGTAGGAACAGTTTGATAAGGTTCAGGTAGGTCTTCAGGAGGGATTTGAAAGACAAGGGAGCGAGTATCCATGCACTCCATGCACATAGAATAGCAGGGAGGAAAATACAGATACGTGTGGTGGTGCATTAAGATGGACATCACTCGTAGAATGGAGAAACGAGGGTTGAGAAGATGAGCTAAGGGATATAGTTGGATAAGTAGGACCTTGAAAGCAAAGACAAGAAGCAGGAATGCAATGGTGGTTTTGAACTGTGACTTTGAGGTGAAAGGCTCCATCTGCCACTATCAGTCTGCTTCTCCAAGGCAGTATTCACTTGTGGCAGTACCGGATTTAGTGATATTCATATTTATTTACCAAGATCTGCCCTGGTGTATCCTCTGTGGTCCTCTAAAATATGTACATGTTTCCAGGGGTAAAATTACCATTAAAAAGTAATTTTAAAAAGACCACAAGAATGCTGGTCCATCCAGCTATCTTGCATCGATGGACAGTGATTTGTAGTTCCTTGAAAGAGGAAAAGCTACAGGGGGCCATCAGTGCTACAACAAGGACTAATTTTTCATTAAAATAAGTGGAATTACAAGTGTAAACATGCCAATGCATTGCTTGCATGTGCAGTTACTGTGATTCATCATGCATTCATAGAAACTGAATATACAAATGACTACTTAACTTTTGAACCAGCTATTTGCATTTGTAATGACCATGATTGCACAAGCAATCATCCCCTAAAGCCATAGCACTGCTGTTTCTGAAGCAAGAAGTAAAGTAAGTTTGAAACAGGGTCTAGTAAGAGTTACATATAATAAAAGAAGCATCATAAACTGGCACACTGCAAAATTCTTTTTTTTCTCCAAACATAAAACGATTGAAGTAAACATTATATGGGAGGTGGGCAGTAGGATGTGGACATAAATCTAGCAGCTGAGTAACCCAGAAACCACTAAATTCATAGCATTGAATGTTGCCACTCTATAAACAAAATTAAATTATACAAACTTCATTTTCTGATATTCCCAATAAGATCGTGGTAGGCTGAAGATACCCCATATATTAGAATTAATTGGTGATTACATTGTTTTCCAATGGGTAGTACAACTCTCTCTCACTCATCCCATTTCCATTATCCCTCAGGCTGTATTGTATGTGACAAAGATCCCATTCACAGAAGGATGTAAGGATTATGTTTTAAATTAGAGAGACTGAAACAGATTGCAACCAGGTGAGTTGAAAGGATAACAGTATAGTTGCCCTCAGGAAGCGAGCTGCTGGCAGGGTGTTTTCCACGACTCTCCCCCTGGGTTCATTAAAGTCCAAATCTGTTAGTCTTGTGAACTCTCACAACTCTTATTTTAAGACTATATATTTTTATCTTGTATATTACTTGATGCTTAGGAAAAGCACTAAATAGACTAAACTGAATATACACAGCACAGCTACCCATTGTTTATTTGTCTCGGGGGTAGCCATGTTAGTCTGCAACTTTAGAAACAACAAGTAGTTCTGTTGCACCTCAGAGACTAACAAAAATATATAGTACCAACAGTGGCGGCCTGTCAATACAGGCGAACTAGGCAGTCGCCTAGGGCACCAAGATAAACGGCCGTTGAGGGCTTTGGAGGCGGGGCGCCAATCGCGTGCCAATCGCGCGTTTCGCCTAGGGCGCCAGTTGCCGGCAGCTTGTCTAGGGCCGCTCCTGAGTACCAGGAGCTTTCATGGGCAAATCCCACTTCATTATACAAGCTCACAACTCTTTCAGTCTTTAACAAAACAGGACATGCATACTACTTACAGACATTGAATCACAGAAATGTCAACCTGGAAAGGACTTTGAGAGAACACCAGGTTCAGTCCCCTGCACTAAGATAGAACCAAGTAAACCTAGATCATTGCTGACAGGCATGTATCTAACCCAAACACAGATTCTACAACCTACCTCTGGAAGCGTACTCCAGAGCTCAATTACCTTTATAGTTAGAAAGAATTTCTTAAACTTCCGTTGCTGAAAACTAAGATAACAACATCTTCACCTTTCTTCAGTGGACCTGGAGAACAGATGATTATGCCTTCTTTATAACAACCCTTAACATATTTGAAGACTCATATTTCCTCATAAATCAGCTTTTCTAAACCTTTATAATTTTTGTAGCTCTCTTTTGGACTCTCCCCAATTTGTCCACATTTTCCTAAAGTGTGACTCCAGAGCTGGACACTAGTCCAACCAAGGCCTCCCCAATGCAAAGTAGAGCAGAAAAATTACTTCTCTTGTCTTCATAGACATTCTCACTAATACACCTCAGAATTATATTAGCTTCTTTTACAAATGTATGATTTGATCAGGAGAAATCCATGTTGGCTATTTCAATGGATAATATCAATGTTTATATTTAAGTTTTTTATTTTATGAATTTGTCATAGTTGTACAAAATTGAGGTTTTTTTCATTTTTGTCTATTTAAAAGTCACATCTGCCAAAATTATAGGATCAGTCAGATAATATTTTAATGACAATAGATGCTGAGATTAAAAAAGTTAGCTTTATAATCATTAAAACAAAAATTGTCAACATCAGATGTCAAACTATACAAAGGCTATGTCTACACAGCTTCCCTCTTCCGTAAAAGCCTATGCAAATGAAGTGCAGATTAGCATATTGCCATGCTTCATTTGCATAATTAATTAGGAGCCTTTTTTGTGCAAAAAGGTGCCATCTGCACAGCGCCTTTTTGCACAAAAACCCCATCTTGTGCAAGAGCCATTCTTCCGAAAAAATGAGGAAGAACGGCTCTTGCGCAAGAGGGAGTTTTTGTGCACTGCATTTACTATACATTGCATTAAACATTTTGGAAATTAAATCCTGTACAGCATTAACTATCCATGTGTAAACCTTCTGCAAGGTGGAGCCAGGGTTGGGTTCTTTTCCATTGATCCAACACAGAATTGACTAGCGCCCCCACTAAATAATCTGGGAAATTCACACATCACCCAGGGTGCCTCAGAGGCTGAGTGTAGAAAGGAAGCTTTTACCAGAAAGGGAGGGAAGTAACTTGGCATTCTGATGAAGGAATGCCTAACATAGTGAATGCTAGTGGGAAGGGAGTAGGTTTAGAAGATAAAATAAAAAAAGAACAAGTTAAAAATCACTTAGAAAAGTTATATGCCTGCAAGTCACCAGGGCCTGACGAAATGCATCCTAGAATACTCAAGGAGCTGACAGAGGAGATATCTGAGCCTCTAGCTATCATCTTTGGAAAAATCATGGGAGACAGGAGAGATTCCAGAAGACTGGAAAAGGGCAAATATAGTGCCCACCTATAAAAAGGGAAATAAGAACAACCCCGGAAACTACAGACCAGTTAGTTTAACTTCTGTGCCAGGGAAGATAATGGAGCAAGTAATTAAGGAAATCATCTGCAAACACTTGGAGGGTGGTAGGGTGATAGGGAACAGCCAGCATGGATTTGTAAAAAACAAATCATGTCAAACCAATCTGATAGCTTTCTTCGATAGGATAATGAGTCTTGTGGATAAGGGAAAAGCGGTGGATGTGGTATACCTAGACTTTAGTAAGGCATTTGATATGGTCTCGCATGATATTCTTATCAATAAACTAGGCAAATACAACTTAGATGGGGCTACTATAAGGTGGGTAGCTCTGGGAGAGCAGGGGCTGCATGGCTGCTTGGCGCTGTGGGGAGGTATTAACCTTGGGCAGGGGCCAGTGGCGATAACAGATGGGGGAACACAGGGCTGGGGCCAGAGGCCACAATGGGGCTGGTGGGTGCAGAAGGGGAGGAGCAATGTACAAAAGGGATGGGGCTGTGGTTTGCCTCCCCAAGCCATCAGTTCACCCACCGCCCATGTGCTTATCCCATCCTACACTTCTATTCTATTCAAATTACAGAGATTCTTCCTGTTAACCTGGGCCAAATTTCTTCCCTGCCTTAAGCTTGCGTGGGATGTGTGTCTGCATTGCTCTTTCCATTCCTGATGTATCTTCTGAAGTACAATGTTTCTCAAGGGTGGTGGAACCCTGTGAGTTCCCTGACAGCGGGGGCAGTAGTTTGCACAGTGCTGATCACACTGTCTATGCTCAATAAATAATAAAATATAAGTATCAATAAAAGGAAATAGCATGTCAGTAGGGCTGCACACTCACCTTTCAAAGATGTGTCACCCTTAGGGAGTTCATTTACATTACCATAAATATTCCATTAGCAGAACCGTTTATAACGTGCTTCTCTCTCAAGAGGCATTCTGCAACATGATTCTCCAACCACTTATGTTTGACTAATGTGTATCACATTTGAATAATATAAGAAGACAACTGAGTTAAGTGATTGACTGCCTGGTGAAAAACAGTGTTAATTTTCACTGAAAGTAAGCAGCAGTCTCTTAATTTTCTAGACAAATTACTGCAGTATTTGGCTTACAAATAAAAATATTTCAAGAAAAAAAATCAAATACTGTACAGTAATTCCTCATTTAACACTATAGATATGTTTCAGAAAATGATCGTGTTAAGTGAAAATGTGTTATGAGGGGTCAATTTTCCCATTGAAAATAATGGAAAAGATGGGGGTTGAGTTTCAAGCAGTGGTGTCTGTTGGGACCAGGACATAAGGTTGGGGGAGAAAGGGGACTGGGTTACAGCAGGGAGGGGAGGCGTTTGGCTCTGGGGAAGGAAAGGGGAGGGGGATAGGGTTGGGAGTATGCCCCTGTAACAGGTCTGCCGGGACCCACACTGCGTCCGGCGAGGCGCAGCGCGCGGCAAACCCTCCGCCACTTTGCAGGGAGGCAGGGGAAGCCCCATGCAGCCGCCGGCAATGGGTCGGCTGGGGAAACCCAGCTGCCAGCCTGCAAGCGGGGGCAGAGGAGAGGGGGCAAGGCGTACGGCGAGGGGGAGTCAGCGGGGAACGGTGCGGCAAGTGGCAAACCCTCCGCCGTTTTGCAGGGAGGAGGGGAAGCCCCACGCAGCCGCTGGCAATGGGCTGGCTGGGGAAATCGTGTTATTCCAGGGATGGTCGTGTAATTCAAAAAACCTTCCCTAAAAAAAATCGTGCTATCACAAAAATGTGTTAAGTGGGCACGTGTTAAATGAGGAATTACTGTATTTGTTTTTTAACAAAAATCTTCTTTGGAATTACCACTTGTGCGCCGTTTCCAAGTTATTTCCATGATTCAGAGCCAAGAATAGCAAAATTCTATATGTTTGAGCATCACAATGTTAACATAACTTAACCTGCAATCTTAGGAGCATTCTGTGCTCATGACAGTTCTTCCTCATAAAATCCTGCATCGATATTTAAGGTTTGGAAGAGACTTGTTAAGAGAGAGTGAGTAAAATATTAGAGATGGGCTGAGACAAAGTATCTGTTCTGACTGGGCTACTCGCTGGTGTAATATACTTCAGGAACCATTAGTAATAGTGATAATTACAAGCTGGGGCTATCTGGTTAGATCTGGTTATGATTAATAAGGAACTCTGCCTATGAGCACCCAAAATAGAGTATCTTCCCCCAAATAGATTGTCATCATTTAAAAAATCCCACCAAAAGGAACCAGGAAGAAAAAGAACAAGAATGAGTAAAGAATGTATTACAATTTAACAAGCCTGCTGGGCCAAGCCTCCGCCAGAGAGGCTACGAACACGCTCGGCTAGTGTAAAGCAGCAAAGCACCACTGACTTCCGTTGAGCTATGCCAGTTTGTTTCATCTGAGAACCCAGCCCTTGAGATACACCAGTATTCTGTTTTACATTACAGCTCATTGAAGT
Organism: Pelochelys cantorii; assembly: GCA_032595735.1. Lineage (NCBI taxonomy): Eukaryota > Metazoa > Chordata > Testudines > Trionychidae > Pelochelys > Pelochelys cantorii. Next base: position 83,638,145 of record CM064330.1, on the reverse strand, counting down.
AGTGATTTCCACTCTAGCAGTTGGAAATATGACATAAGGTGTACTTAAAGTGTAATTATTCCCACTGTATCACAGTTGCAGAATGACGACTTGCTCTGTGCTGATTTTCTGTGAAAATTCCAAATCTTGACTTCAGCTAAAAATGTACATCTAGTGAGGTTTCATTACATGGATATGCATTAAACTTGCGTGTCTGTGTGTGAGAAAGAAAGAAAGAAAGAACACATTAATTCAAGGCTTCATAAAGTTTTTCTTTTATTAAGCCTTGCCACCTTTGTTTTTGCATAAATTAATTTTTAAAATCCCTAAAAGGAAAAAAAATCTAGATGAAAATGCATTTTCACTTTAAGTCAGATTTAACAATTTCTTCTATAGTGTAACAATTTTAAAACCAAAAGGTGTGTTACTGGATAAACTACATAACTTGTTCTGCTCAGAGCACATGGCGTTTCCACTGAATTTTTCCACAGTATTCATAAATGTAAAATTCAGAAAAATTACCTATTTTACGTAGTTTCTTTCCCAGTCATATAACCTCACCAGAGAAACTTCCGTTAATACAGCTAGACTTTCAACTGCTAACGGAGAGCCATTTTTAATCACATTTGTTACATGGAGCATACCATGATGGCTGTTTTGTACTATTGAATTCTGTGGGCAGTATATCTCAGCCTTCTTCCTGAACATGGCCATAAGCAAACTGCTAGCTTGGGCACAGAGGGCTTCCAGAGCAGTCTGGGTGATTAGCTAATTTAAGAGCCATCATCTTCAAGGAGGGCATGGAAAAAATTTAAATGCTGGTGCTGGGTCCTGCTGTGGGGGCAGAGGACTGGACTCAATGACCTCTCGAGGTCCCTTCCAGTTCTAGTGTTCTATGATTCTATGAAGGAGCAGAGAGACAGCTGCCAAGCAAAGCAGGGATTAAAGAAAACCTGTGGGTTCAGCTAGCCCTGCCCCATTGTACCTGCTGCTAATACCAGGCTTGGAGTAGGGAGAAAAGAAGGGAGCCTGGCTCAGTCAGGGCCAGGGGCTGACTGGCAAAGAGACAGGAGCGCTCTCTGTGCTGCCTGAAGGCACAGAGCTAACCTGTCTGCCAGTGTTGCCACTGGAGGCAAGTAAATCTTCCTCTGCCACAAGGAGTCTGCAAACAAACCCCAACAGTGGGGAAACAGAACTAGTAGGGCCATATCCCAGACAAAAAGATTTACATCGGGAGCAGCTCGGCACAGGTCCTGAAACCCCCACACACCTGGGAACAAGACTTGTCTTCCCTGTTTAAGGGTAGGAGCAAACCAGGACTCTGTGCCAGGACCCAAGGAAAAAGAAGGGGTCACATCCCCTACAGCCCCAAACCAACCATCTAGCCACTAGGCTGCCCAGTCACTAAAGGCCCTGTCCAAGCTGGGGTTTATTTTATTTTTTTTTTTAAAAGAGAGGGCCACTTGCTTCTCACATCCATATTTGTGATTACAATTACTGCAACTAGGTGGGCAACTTGAGTGGTGTTCACTCATGCTAGTGTCCATCTGACTATATCATGGATATTGTTCTGTCCAATTTGTATATATAGGTGCACAATTGCATGTAAAAGGGGACATCTACTTAAAGAGATTTGGCTCTTAAAAGTTATACAGAAGGCAAAAAAACAGGTAAGAGTATATATCTATGAGATATTTTCTATGTACACACAGACCTACAGCTTACGTGGCCGCTACTATTTACAAGAGTTGTGCCAATTATGATCTATAGAGAGTAGGAGTTTTCTTGGCAACAGCTTCTGCAGGAAATTATTTTATTTTATGTGACCAAGGGTCTAATAGTTTCAACTGTGTATATATGAATTCCCTTTACTGGCTGAACTAATGGTCCTGCACTTTCAGGAAGCACTTCAGCAAAGGGCCAATGCAAAACGCCTAACCTTAAGCATGCAAGTACATCAGAGAAGCTACTCACATCCTGAAAGCTAGGCACATGCTCAAATTTCTCATTGAATCAGGGCCTAAAATTAGGCCACTTACCTTACAATGACTGGAGTTCTTTGAAATGCTTTTTGTCCATAGAGATCCCTCAGTAGCTGTGTGCACAAGGCCAGAATGGCTTTGCCAGCAGTGCCCTTTGGGCTGAACGCACACTGTGTGCTCCCTCACACTCCTTCAGCCAGAATATAAAAAGTAGAGGAGCCCCAATTGCTACTCAGCTCTTTCCCTAATACAGAATAGCTAGGTCAGGATTCCGTGTCAGGGGGACAGTTGGGCAGGTCATGGAACCCGGGTGGAGAAAGCCATATCCAGGAACTCGGCAATTAGTGTAAGTTAAATAACCTCTCTTTCATCTTCGCACCTTTGTCCATGTGATTCCCATGGTAGGTGATTGACTAGCAATTATCGTTCCACGAAGGGGGGGGGGTGGTGGTGGTGAAGGGAAGAGATAAGAGTTCTATTGAAATAATGATTTTACGACTCTCCTGCCGAATTGGGCAGCTGATCCAAAAGTTGCCATACTGGAGTTATGAGTGGTAAACATATAAACAAGACTCTTAAATAGTTGCCCTACAAATCTCAGAAAGAGGGTGTCCCCTGAAACAAACAACAGCTGTTTACTGCATTCTAACTCCAGATGTGTGCATGGAGAGTGTAATTTACATTAAAGTATAGAAAAAAGGAATAAAATCAGTTTCCTGCTGAAAGAGGTATTGAGAGGAAACAGCCTGCCCTTTAGACTTATCACTAAAACCTACAAAAATCTGGCCGAGCTATGAAATGGCTTTATTGTAGACAGGTAAAAAAGCATAGCCCTAAGAAAACAAAATGTGTGGGGTTTTAGCCCCATAAATTTATGCAAAACCACATTTTGGTAAACAAATTGAATGTAACCTGAGTATAATTCTGTCTTCATGAAATACAGTTTATAGGGGGCCAACCTGTGAACAGATTTGATAGTTACCAAAGCTGTTGTACTAATAAAGTAGTAGTATAATGAACACGATGACATATATACAATGAAAGGGACCATGAAAGGCCATCAAGTTCCAGGAAGGGAAAGGCTTCTTAACTAGCAGCCCTTCTGATGTTTTTTACCACGTGTTCAGGTAGATTGACGTATTCCTGCATAGTCCGATTTGGCCTAGGGACGTGAATGGTTAACTATGAATCAGGTCCTTTACATATTAGATATGGGGAAAGTAGGGCAAGTTGCCATACTTCAGAAAAAAAAATCAACCTTAAAAAACAGACTGCAGCATGAAACCACAGAGCTGGGATATGCAACACTTTATCAACAATCTACAGCCTATCCTGGAAAATGACCCTTCACTCTCACAAGCTTTGGGGGACAGGCCATTCTGTTCCTACAGAAAACCCCCTAACCTCAAACAAATTCTTTCCAATAACCATGCAGCACACCTCCATCATCTGCCCCTTGTGCATGCGCCTTGTCGGGGTGGGGCAGCTTGCGTGTTCTTATGATCCCAGGAGCTATGCGGCAGGAGCTTAGTGCTCCTGGTAGGTTCAGCCAAGCCAGAAAGGCCAAGGGGAGAGGAGCCAGACTAAGCATGCACACCGGTCCTCCAGGATTGGGGGTTTGGCTCAGGGCTAACAACCCTGACCTAGAAAAAGCTTTTGTTATGGAAACAGCAACAAAGAATTCCTTCTCAACTGTGTGTGACAGCCTTCCAGAGTCACTTACAGCGACTTGTATGATTGCCAATGGTGAAAGCAGAAATGAAGCTATTGACATGAAGATGGAAGTCCTGAGCGCCAAGATTAAGACCAGAATTGACAACATGACAACATGATGCTGGACCGTTGAAGTAGAAATGAAGAGCATGAATTACATTTGGGGCACTATTGAGAGGCTGGCCAGAGACAGATGGAAGTGGAGGACCTTTGCTGCTGCCCTATATGCCAGTGGGCATGAAGGACGATGATGATGATGACACCTCCATCATACTCACCCAGGAACCCACGCCTGTATCAACCCCAGTGTCAACTCTGTCCACACATCTACATAGGTGATATCATCACAAGACCTAACCACGTAAACCCCCACATCAGAGGCTTGTACAACTGCACATCCACTAATATGCCATCAACTGCCAGCAATGCCTCATTTCCATGTATATTGGCCAAACTGAACAGTCTCCATGAGAAAGAATGAACGGATACAAATCAGATATCAGAAAAGGCAATACACAGAAACCTCTGTTGGGGAACATTTTAAGGTGCCTGGGAACTCATTAATGGATCTCAAAATCACTGTATCATTTCAAACCAATTTCAAAAGCCAGTTCGACAGGGAATCTACAGAACTTAATTTCATTTACAAGTTTGATTCCTACAACAGAAGTCTAAACAGAGACATCATGGCCCTCTACATTCCACATCCTAGTGATATAAAAAACCAAACAAAGGGTACTTAAAGTGGGTACTAAGTATTCTTATCAGCTTCATTTAGCACGACACTTTAATTGACAAGTTCTTTCCCCTTTTTTCTTCTTTTTTCTCCTCTCCCCTCCTCCATCCCTTCTCTATGCTATTTATTTGAAAACTGGAACCCTTAAACTCCATTCATCTGGAAAAGTGGGTTGTGCCCACGAAAGCTTGTGATACCGTCTACATTTTTTGTCAGTCTCTAAGGTGCTGCAAGACTATTTGTTGTTTTTTAAGTTTTTCCAGTTACAGACTAACATGGCTACCCCTCTGAAACATGACACTATCAGTCTGAGTCTGAATAGAGACCAGGAGTAGCTAGCACACTACAAAAAGCAATTTTCCCTCTTTTGGTATTCACACCATCTCATTAACTGTTGGGAGTGGGTCACATCCATCCTAACTGAATTGACCTCATTAGCACTGGTCCTCAGAATAGTAATGTAACACATCCATCTTTGCATATATATATATGCACACCTGCCAAACTGAAGTTTCCACTCCATGCAGCCTGTGAAAGCTTATGCCCAAATAACTGTTAGTGTTGAAAGTGCTCCAGGACCCCTCTTCATTTTTGCTGAAACAGACTAACAAGGCTACCCCTCTCAAACTTATATACTGTACATATATAGCATCATGAGCTTTCACAGGCAAAACCCACCTTTTCAGATAAGCTCATCTGAAGTGGCTTTTGCCCACGAAAGCTCATGATGCTATATAATATATATATTCTGGTTAGTCACTAAGGTGCCACGGGACCACTGATTGTTTTTAAAGTTACAGGCTAACATGGCTACTCCTCTGAGGCTATGTCAACACTGCCTTTTTTTTGGCAGAAGATATGCAAATTGCACTCTCATTTGCATATCTTCTACCAATCCTTTTCGCGGAAGAGGTTTTGCCACTAAAAAGCCCCATGTAGACGGGGCCATTTGTGGGGGGAAAAAAAACCTTTTGCGCAAGATCCTGTAAACCTCATTTTTTGAGGAATAAGGGATCTTGCAAAAAAAGTTTTTTTTTTCTGACAAATGGCCCCATCTACGCGGGGCTTTTTAGTGGCAAAACCTCTTCCACAAAAAGGATCAGCAGAAGATATGCAAATGAAAGTGTGATTTGCATATCTTCTGCAGAAAAAACCCAGCAGTGTAGACATAGCCTGAGACCTCTCGAACTGTCATCCTCGACAGCAGATCTTTGTGTTCACATTGGTAGCAAACAAGTCTATTGAGGGAATTTCCTAATCTATGAATGCTTGATCCAGAACCAAGCTGCATAGATGATGCAGCTTTTTCTGCTTAGTTCATTTGCCACATGGTTTGGGGTACACAGAATGAGGCTCTCAGGCTGATCTGATGAAGGGAGGACAGAAAGGTTAGAAGTTCTCTAGAACTGGTCTAAGGACTCTTGAGTAGAGTCTCAGACATGAAATTCCTGGGCTGAGGAATTCACAACAGTAGACAAAAGGCCTCTTTTCTTCTCGTAGTAAGGTTTAGGGAGAATAATGCCGCGTGAAGGCACATTACATCGAGGTGGATTGATTTAAACCAGTTTTAATCACGATTGAACCACCAAGCAGGAAAACTTGATTTAAATAATCTCTGTTAATCTTGTTTGCATTTGTACTTTTTAAAAAGAAAATAACTATTGAATCTCTTGTTTGGTAGCATTTTTTGCTAGCCGAGAAGCTAGACTATGCCTGTACATATTTTAGAGGTTATATAACATAGCTAACGTTTATTTATTTATATTCTTATTTTTTAATGTTAGAACATGGTGAATGATATTTCTTATTTACTAGATGAGGAATAATTATTACTCTTAATTTGGGTCAAATCGCATTTTGAGGGAAATTGGAATTCAATTAAAAATTGCATAAAACCAGCATTTTAAAATGTTTTCTATTAGTTACATAAAATAGCGCCACATGCGAGAGAGAGGACAATTATCTCCACTATGCTGGACAAACCTTTTTGAATTAAGTTGAAGGTTACTGAATTAAGCTTAAGTATGTGAGGAACTCACTGAACTAAAATAAATGTTTGTGTTTTATTATGGGAATGTATGTAATTGTCTAGGACTCATGACCAATGTAAACCTTAAGAGGTGTTATGAGCTTCAGTGGATTATTCAGAACAGCGGGTTAAGATGAGACTGAATTGTTAGTTGAGGAGGTTTCCCAAGACATGCTCAGGAGTAAAGGAGTACAAATCTTTCAGATCCATCCGTGTGAGGCTGCACTGTGAACACAAGTCCATTGTCTGGCTGGCAGCCTGTTCAGGGACTCTTCAAACACCCAAACTGGATAAAAACCATGACTTTCAGTTTCAGGGGGTGCTTGTTCTGAACTAAGAGTTATTTTGGACTTGTGACCATGGAAAAACTCCAGGGTGGGATTTGGAGAACTGTTTACTAGATAGAGCCCCCTTGTTGGAATCAGGGAGTGATTCTCTTGTAAGTTTATTGGCATGTATGTAGGCTTGTCTATTGTTTTTAACAAGTCTTCTGGATTTGCTTTCACCTTAAGAATAAATGTGCTTGCTTAGAAAGGGCTGTGTGGTAGCTTAACTGTTGGCAATTTTATTGTTTTTAGCTTCTGAGGAGAAATGTAAAGTAGGCCTGCTTTTGCAGCTTGACTTTGCTGGGGAATTCACAGCATAGGCAGGGACATGGGCCACTGGCTGGGGCAGGCATGACCCCAGCCACACCTACAGCTCCGCCCCCTCTGCTGAAGTCCTGCCCCACAGGGAGGGGAGGAGGTGGGGCAGTGTACCGAACATGCCCACCCCCGAGGAAGGGAGGAGGTGGGGCAGTGCGCTGAGCACACCCCAGCCTCCCTGGTGCACTGGGGAGGGGCCAGGCTGGTGGTTTGGGAAGGCAAAGCCTTTCCCCAACTAAGCTACTGGACGCCCATGGGCAGGGAACCGTCTAGCCTACAAATACGCCACTCAGAGGAGAGAGACAGTCCCATGTCGCCTCCCAGCTGGGGAGCCAGAAGATTGAGAGTGGGTGCTTTTCGTGGTCCATAGAAGGGGAATACAAGTGAACAGTGACACTGGATACGAAAGAAAAACAGGTTTCTCAAAACACGTTTTCCATTTAAACTCCCTGATTTATTAAACAAAGGAAATATCTGTACTTTTTTATTTACAGGCTGGAAGAGGAAAACAAGCTTCCGGCTTTTCAGCTCTCAATTTTATTTTTATCTTTCCATAAATTAGTCATTGAACTGAAGTAGCTGAATAAAGTGAAATGAAGAAAATACTCTCTCTGCACCCGGATAGTGTTGTGAAAAACTGGTTTCGCACATCAACAAATTCTGATTGTAGATGCTCAGCCAATGGCTACCACTCATTCAGTGCTTTGGCTTTCTTTGAAACTTGTCAGCAAATAGGCAACAGCTTGAATATTTTTTATTTAATTTTAATTATTTTAGTAGATGTATAGTAAGCTTAGGTCTTAACATAGGTTGTGATAATGTTAAAGAGTCTGTCTTGCCAGATGCATATTCCCATATTTTTGAAAAATTTAAATTAAAATCAGATTTTTTTCTAAATAGATTTTTATCTTTTGTACCAACAGGGAGGGACAGAAGAAAGGGGATGATTGCTATTGATTTCAGTGGGAATTAGATTAAGCTCTATTGCAAAAGAAGAGAATGTGGATCTGGTTTAGAAAAATAACTGGCAACAGGAAGGATATAAAGAAAATCTGCTATGGGAAACTTCATGTGAAGGGAGGGGCTTGTGGAATTATTATAGGAGGAGGCTCATGGGGTTGGGGGACTATTATGAGGCACAGGAAAGATGAAGGGAAGTGGACTGACAAATACGGGAGTGGGAGGACAATATACATGGAAAGTAAAGGATCTGGTGCAAACGAAATCCACAGGATTCTTTCATGCTGTAAACATGTAAGAGCAACACGGGGCTCATTGCCACAGATGGTTCCAGAAACATCCGGAAGCACTAAGAGTTAATATGCAAGATGCTGCTTAAGCTTCACATGTCAAGAGAAAAAAGCAGCTGAAACATAAAACACAAAACAAAACAGAAATTCCAGCATTTAAACCATACAGACAGTTAATGCCTGGAACCTGGTTTAAAACAATAAACTCCAAACATCCAGAGGACATTTCATCACATATAGTTATGAAATTATGTCAGAAAATATGATGCTTTCCAGAAAACTCAGCTTGTGAGCTTGCCTGGGGAAAATGCTCACCAGTTAAGTCTGCTAGCTACATGAAGTACTTGCGCTCATCCATGTTTGTAATAATAGGCTGAACCGGTTTACAATCCTGCAGGTGCTGCTGATCTTGGGAGAGCTAGGCAGCTTGTGGGGAGGTCAGGTGCATTTGCTGCCTACGTGCCTAGAGAGAGCTGCACACATTTTTTTACAAGGTTCCACTGCAGCTATGCAATACCTGCGAGTAGCAAACAAAAGCCCATGCTTTGACTACAGTGAGATCATCTTACCTGAAGAAACTAAATCCATCCTCAGACAGAATGGAACTCTGAGGGATGATACAAACAGGGAAAGGCTCTTACTGTAAAAACAGTCTTCATGAACATTCATTCAATTTAGCCATATTTGTACTCCTTTTTATTTGCTAGTCCTGTTCTCACAAATATGTAGGAAATGAGCTGTTGTTGTACAAGTACTCTTATTCCTATGCAAATAAGGCTATTTGTGCACAAATAAGCACATTCATTATTCCTGTTTAAAACCTTTTAGCCATCCAGTCAAGAAGTAAAACCACAATGTGACTTAGGTGACTTATAACATGCCAAGACTGGGTCTTGTCTATATTTTCTTCCCTAAAAATTCTCACAACCAAAATGGCAACTATGAGATCTCCAGTGTACATAGAGTGATGTCAGCAGCCAGTGTTTTAAACACCAGGCAGGGTTAGATGACACAGTAACCATTGATGCTACAAGGTAATAACCGGAGTAGTAGCACCTTTCAACCATATTTCCTACAGTTTCCCAGCATAGTCACTGTCATAGTGTTTACATAACAGTTAGCAAACAGCCCGTAGGCTGAAAATTGTTTGTCCATGTTGTCACAGTTACCAGATTAACTGCCTGGCATACCTCTCCTGGTCTCTTCAAATACACCCTCGCTCCAGTCTCGGGCCTCTGGCCACCAACTTTCTTAGCATAACTCAGAGTTTCCATCTCATGTTTATCAACCATGATTTTCCTCATTGGGCCTGGCTTAGGCTCAGTTCTGTTCCCTTCTCTGGGAGCAATGACAATGGTACCAACTGACCAGACAGCCTTCTTCAAGCAGAGTATTATTGATTAGAAAAGCATTTAAGAGAAAATTTATCTTAAAAACAAATAAACCAGCTTATGCTCATGCTTGCTTCCCCCGCTAAGGATTACTATTTCCTGGAGCTGGGAAGGACCAATTCCTTCAAACTCCCTCTGCAGGGTGTCTCCCTGAGTCAGCTTGTCTCCTTGGATAGCTTCTGACAATTGGTCCCCTTCTTTTCCTGAGAAAGGTTTTTTAACTAGTTTTCTGTTGATCTCCAGGCTCCCAGCTTCAGCAAAACAGTGCTTGCAACGTGTTGAAGGCAGGATAAAGGATCCGTGAAGCTAACAGCTTGCCCCATTGTCTTTCAGTTCTGAGCCTGGCTGTTCTTATTGGGAAAGGGATTGCGTTGCTTTCATGCATAAACCCACTGAATTACCGCATTAAGGCATATAATAAACACTCCACAAAGTAAGTTAGAATTTCCTTTATGACTGTTTTAATCTAACCCCCCCACTGGTCACAAGGTGTTCATAAAAATATTATCTCTCAGTCTTCTTAGCTTGCACAGGAATTCCTCAACCATGATATGTCTATTTGGTGAATACTACGAATATCTGTGAAAGTATTAAGACAATTTGTGTACAGCAAGAATAATCAATTGCATAATTTACTCCCAATGAATAATGCAAACATCAGTAGATGTAAATACAATTGGGTAGCATAGGTCCCGTGCCACTGCATGTCAAGCAATTATTGCATGAGTACATAAAAAGTGTAAATATCAGACTTTTTCCTGATATTTAGCTTGTAACTGCAATAATGATTTTAGGGGTACAAGGACTAACCTCTTCCCCTTTGCTTCCCTAGCTAGTTATTAGTCTCTGGCAACTGCCACTTTTTCAACTGTTGCTTACAGTAATTCCTCATTTAACACTATAGATATGATTCAGAAAATGATCGTGTTAAGTGAAAATGTGTTATGCGGGGTCAATTTTCCCATTGAAAATAATGGAAAAGGTGGGGGTTGCGTTTCAAACGGTGGTGTCTGTTGGGACCGGGACACAAGGTTGGGGGAGAAAGGGGACTGGGTTACAGCGGGGGGGGAGGTGTTTGGCTCTGGGGAAGGGAAGGGGAGGAGAAGGGAGGAGGATTGGGTTGGGAGTATGCCCCTGTGATGGGTCTGCTGGGACCCGCACTGCGTCCGGCAAGGGGGGGTTGCCGGGGAATGGCGCGGCAAGCGGAGAACCCTCCACCGCTTTGCAGGGAGGTGGGGGAAGCCCCGCACAGCTGCAGGTGACAGGCCGGCTGGGGAAATCGTGTTATTCCGGGGACGGTCATGTAATTCAAAAAACGTTCCCTAAAAAAAAAATCGTGCTATCGCAAAAATGTGTTAAGCGGGCACGTGTTAAATAAGGAATTATTATATTTAATTTCCTTCCTTAGAAATTATTTTGACAAGGTCTTTATTTTAAGTCACTTTTATCTGCCCTCTTTAATCATTTTTCACTCATGGCTTAGCAGCCTATCATGTAACCTCATAGATCCTCCTAAACTTGTCGGACTTGATTCTCAGAAGTGCAGAACTGCCACTCCCATTGAAATGAATAGGAACTATGAGTGCACTCTGTACTTTCGAAGTTAGGATTCATAGTCATTTAGATAGAGATGATTATTTGCTTACATTTCATATTACTATGCAAAGATACAGTTTAGAAACCACTCTCCACTATTGTCATGTTTTCAGTTTGCAGTGATGATTTTGCTACTGGCTTGAATTTGTGATGGGAAGCTCCCCCATCTTTGTAGACTGGTCTTGACTGTGGAAAGTCTTGACTCCCTCTTGCACTGTGCAAGAACATTCATCTTGCCTTTGCATTTGAGTTGGTAACTGAGTAAATATCAGTCTAGAAAGGGGTGAAAAAAGTAATATGGGATATGACTGCTTTAATTGCAATAGTTACTTATTGTTTCACATATTTTAGATGCACTCAAATAGTGATTAATATTGCACCCATCAAACAAAAATCAAACAACATTTTTTCTGATTTTAATATGTCTAATACTGCTGAAGGGTAGCTCTAAAGCAAGGGCGGGGAATCTTTTTTGGGTCAGGAGCCGCTTACACACAGGAAAATCAGGTGGGGCCGCACAAAAAAATCCCCCTCATTGACATGGCCCCCAAATGAGGAGAAAGACATTCCCCACATTCCCCTTACACACGTGAGCTTAGGGGGACCCAGGCTAATAGATTTTGGGTGCTCCAGCCCCGCAGTGGGGCAGCAGTGGGGCTGGAACAACACTGCATGCTCCCCAATGCTGGGGCGGGACAAGCCCTGAGTCACAGGGGCCGGATCCAGGCAAGTGGGGGTCCATATCTGGCCCCCGGGCCTTAGGTTACCTATCTCTGCTCTAAAGATTGAAGATCTCTATTTAGGAGCAGAACAATGATAGTAGTCAGCGCCAGTGTGATTTCTCTAGTGTCTCCCCAATGGACCAACCACATGCCTGACCTGACCTTTCAGGATCAGCACTAGTAAATCCCTATTATTGATGATGTGATTAAAATAAAAATCACTCAAATTCAAATGGTTTTGAGGCTCAAAAATGTGCCACTCACCTCTTAATGGTAAAATCCTGAATACCCCTAGCACTACAATCCAAAAACCAAAGCATGCCTAAAAAGCTTCTTACATTTCAGATATGCCGGGGTTTCCCACATATAGGGTGCATTCAAAAACATCTCTACTGGGCATCCCCAAAGAACTTGTGAAATTAAAGCAGAGGGGTGGAACCTTACCGGCTGTGCTGGCTACATGTTGGAGTTCCCCACTGAAGTGCCTGCTAGGAGAGCAGGGCAGGGCTACTACTTCTTCTTATACATTTGACCTCCGTGTGAGTAAGGCCTGCAGGATTTAGGCCCCAGTGAAAATAAAATTAATCTCTCATGTAAACCTGTGGAGTTGTACCTGTGCCTAATATATGGTACTATTTGTTTAGTGGACATTTTTGTTGTTGTTTTTTTAGTATACATACAAAATATGTTAATCATTCCATGTTCAAAGATGGAAGTTATGTAAAGTGTTACAACACACAAACACAAAAGATGTGGATGACTCACTGCCCTTATGCAAACTAAGTTGTATAAGCCTGTTTTTTGCAGCTGTTTAAAAAAACCCATAAACAATGCCTTGAACTTCTCAGTTATGAAAGTTAAAAATGTTTAATAAAAGCAGAACTCACTCGGCTTTTTCAGGGTCCTTCACGCCCACATCTGGTGCAGTGTTTACTAACTACTTAAAATAGAAAGTTGGAACTTACTACTCCCTTACATTTATCATAGTATTAGAAAATCTATCCAAACACCAAGCATTACTGAACTGGAATTCACTTCAAACAGAAAGTCCAGATCATCAGTTTTACATTTGCAGAGAATGTAATTGTATCCACAGAGATTCCACACCTACTCCAGCTCACAGAGGCAGGGCAGAAAGAGAGAAAGAAAGAGACAAAAGAAAGAAACAAAGAAAATTTCACTTTATAGAATATTCCATCTAAACTACCAATTTCAGGCCTGCTCTGAGATGACAGTTACCATGGGGACTGTTTCTTTATAACAAAGAAAGTGTTTTTCTGTACTTTTTATTTATTATTAATAAACACATTCTAAGGCACTGATCCCCATAGTATCCAGGTGGCCCAACTTAAGGAGATTAATTCAGCAGTTAATGAACATGTAACACAAATTGGGCTTCCAAGCAGGTTATCAGAAGTGTGAGCTACAGTTACTAAACAGAGGTTCAAGATAGATGATTAAAATAGGCTTTGTCTACACTCAAAAGTTTAGAGCACAGCTGGGGCAGCCGTTTAAACTGAAAGTGTGACCACAGCGCTCTATGTAAACCACCTCCCTAAAAGGAGTAGCAACAGCACTGGGCTCCCAATGCAATAGATTGGTTCACACTGGCACTTTACAGCTCTGTAACTTGCTGTGCTTGGAGGAAGGGAGGTGTTTTTTCATTCACCTGAGCCAGAAAGTGACAGTGCTGTAAAGTGCCAGTGTAGCTTTACCATAGGGTAAACATTTTTAACTGCATCTACTGACCATATTAATTGCATGCATCAGACCAAAGAATTCCAAGAGTCAATCAACCTACCACCAGAGGATTCAGTTCTAACTCCCTTATGTCCATGAATGGTCCCATTGATTTGAAAGCAGGCCCTATAGGTGTAGGTTCTTTGAATGGAATGTGAGCTCAATGGAAATGCTCATTGGGTACGTTTCTGCTCAGCATGACCAAAGGAGATAGAGATGTGCTAATCACTACCAGCAGTATTCCAGAGACATAGAGCAAACAGGCAATACATAGAGCAATATGTAAAGCTCCTGTGATCATCCTTAACGTAGAGCTGTTCTTGTGGTAAATAAAGTCACATGGGAAACATGGGGCAGTAAGAGAGGCAGGCAGGCAAGAACACACACACACAAGGATAGAGGGAGGGGGGCAACAGGACCCTTGAGAGCTTGGGGGAATTTCAGAGGAGAGAAGAAAGCATGGTTTAAAGACTTGGCTCTGTGGGTTATATAAAACAAAACAGGCACATCTTGAATGACTGGCTACAATTCTGTCTCCGGGTTCTCATGCTTATGTATGCCTTGCTGAGTTTTGCTTCTGGTTTTTGACATCAGAAGAACCCCCGAATGAAATTCTACCCCTTCACTTCAAAGGCTGCTTGCTTTGTTGTATATAATACACAGACATGAATTCTGGTTCCGTGCCCACTGCCTGTTATTTATTCAACATGACAGCCACACAGAAAGAAGTACAGAATATATTTAGAGGGAATAAAAGCCTAGACACCAAGGCCACAAGCCACAGCTCTATGGGTTGGGGAGATATTTTTAGCAAAGCAGTGTTCAGTGTTGTGGTAAATCGACATTCTTGATTTGAATAAAAGCATTGGTTTGTGAGCCGCAGAGTTCAAGCACAGATTGCGAAAACCAAGATCTTGCTCTCTGTCAATACAGGAAAATTGGGCCAAAATTCACTTCTAGAGATTTATTGCTAGCCAGACCTCCAAGGTTTCAGCTCAGGTCAATTTATTGCCTTTGAAGAATAGGTTTAGAGTACACTAGTAACCTGACAGAACGATTATATTCCCAGCTACAGAAACAGAGAGCTGTTTTTCTATAATTCAGGGACCAGTTCTGATCTCACCAACACTGATTCTTCACCAGAGTAACTCCATCAGCTGCAATAGTTATTCCTACCTCATTACTACCCAGGCAACAGAGAAGAATCAGGTCTTCTGACAAGGAAAAAATTCCAAGCACAGGCCTCTGCTTTCCCCTTATCCTTGTATTAGGCTCATCTAATTCTAGTTTGGGAGGAAAAAAAATCCTTCACAATTCAAAAACACTTTACATTTGACCTCAGTGAGCAAGGTCATGCCTAAAAATATGTATAGTCAGAGGATCTTTACCTTCAATTTTAAATATAGGTCAATGTGGGACATAACTGAACAGGAAGAAGTATACAGTAATTACTCGTTTAACACGTGCCTGCTTAACACGTTTTCACAATAGCATGATTTTTTTTTAGGGAATGTTTTTCGAATAACACGATCATCTCCGAAATAACATGAAAATAATCAAGTGGCGGACTACTTCGTGTGGCGGTATAAGTTGGTGAAAACAGTGGTAATATGCATTAGCGGATGAATATACATAGTCACAGCACTCCTCCTCTCACTCATGTGTTTATCTTTGTGTTTTAACAAACCGTGGTGACTTGTGTTGCTAGATATCTTGTGTTGCTAGATATCTAATGCGGACGTTGATGACTGAGCACCAACAAAAAACTGACTTTGCCACCACCACCTGAAATGCAACCCCCACCTTTTCCATTATTTTTAATGGGAACATTGACCCCGTATAGCACGTTTTCGCTTAGCACGAACATTTTCAGAAACACATCTATAGTGTTAAATGAGGAATTACTGTACTAGATTAACAGCAACAACAAGAAAATGTCCCTGTCTCCCCACTGAAGGGCTAATGCCACAAAAAAAAAAAAAATTTCTTAAGAAGCTTGGTGAAAAGTGTTCAATATGAGCAATAATACTACAAATTAAGCCACTTAATTTTAGTCATCCAAAATTTTTCAGGACATTTATAAAATCCAGTAGTATAAACAGCTGACACAAAAACCAGCATGGCTGAGAAAGACACAAAAGTGCTGGACGTCTAAGATCCAGTGTTAATCCTTTCACTAGTTTTGCAAAGTCAGTCCAAGATCCTCACATACTTTGCAAAAAGCAGTGAAAAAATCAAGTTATATGTAAAATATTTCTTAGGCCCAGATCCTGTAAAGACTGACACATGTGGTTAACTTTACACGAGAGTAGTACTAGTACCAATGAAGTCATATAAGACTGAACGCATGTTCAAGTGTTTGCAAACATTCAAATGTGTCTTTCCTGAATGTCTGAGTGTTCAGTATGGTGTGTGTGACACCAGTGTATGACCTCAGTGAGCACGTATTAAAGTTTCCACATATTAAACTTTTCATTAGAATACTGACATTTGGAAAAATATTATACGAAATCTTCATGCATTCCATTCTTTTTGTGGTAAACTGGAAATGCTAAGTAAGAAATATTTGCCATTTCATTTTGGGATGATTTCATTTTGGTAAGAAGAGCTGTAATAAACAAAAACAAAAACAAAAGAAACCCTTGTGACTGTAATTTTAAGGCCCAATCTTGATAGGAAATAAGGACCATAAACTTCCATAAAAAGGAAGAGCAGTTTCAGCAAGTGCTTAGTATGTCTCAGGACCATGTTCTCCATGATGATAACGTATTTAGTGTTTATACTTTATCTTTAGAAAGAACAGAATCTAGGCTCTCTGTTGACCCCACACTTGAAGTACTATTTCAAGTATAAGTACTTGTATTCATGTCTATGTCAAGTATATTCAAGTACTATTTCAAGGATATGAGAATTAAAACAGAATTCAATTATAATTTAATGAATGAAAAGTTGCATTAGATGATTTATCTCTGAACTCTCCACTGATTCTTCAAATCTGTTATGCTGTAAATGTCCTACTGGTGGGTGACGAGAGAATATAGGGCAAAACTGTTACTTCACTTACGCTCTGTATGAGACTGAGAAACAGGAGTGGACCAGAAAAAGGAAGGCGCGTGTGAGCGTGGGCTTTTTTGTTTGTTGACAGTATAACCAAGGACATGAATGCGTGCTTTGCAAACATGATGGTCTAAATGC
This sequence comes from Pelochelys cantorii, assembly GCA_032595735.1. Classification (NCBI taxonomy): domain Eukaryota; kingdom Metazoa; phylum Chordata; order Testudines; family Trionychidae; genus Pelochelys; species Pelochelys cantorii. Next base: position 83,621,168 of record CM064330.1, on the reverse strand, counting down.
CAAACTACCCCTGCCAGGATATTGTATTTTTAAAAATAGGTATTTGCTGCATGCCCTTGCTCAGAAAATGAACACTTAGGTTTTACAAGACAGCAGGTAATCACAATCTAAAGTTGGATGTCTCTAATATGGTGACTTTTCTATACAAGCATTCTATTATGGGTAGGGAAACAAGTTAGCTGAGGTCCCCCCCTAAATTTCAGGAGAGATGGCTGTTTGGTGGCACATGCAAAATGAGATTGCAGTTTTAATACAGTCATAGTGAACAAGTGATCACATAATTAAAAACCATCATTATAGGCATTTTCAGCACCAAGCAGTTTTTCCTTTGTAGATGCTTCTAGGGAGCATCTACTTGAACAATACATGAATAGAAATACAGGGCGTCCTGCTATAAGTTGCCCTGGTACACATCCATTCCACACTAAAGTAGTTCACGCTTGTAAGAACTGATGCATTATAAGAACTCCCATTCCCCGCTCTTGAGTCGTGAAAAAAATTGTGCAAATGGAATTCAGCTGCGGGAAAAAAAGTTTTTTGGAACATGTCTTGGACTTACAGGGAGAACAGCCTGTAGTGTGCAAGCACAGTGGTCCTGTACCTGTCATTTCCAAATTGGGCTTTGGAAACCAAAACTCCTTTTACTCCCTGAGTTTAGAGAGCACATGCTATACTTTTAATTGAAGTAATGCCATTCCAGATATTAAAATCTCATTGCAGCCACCGTATTAACAATGAATCTATTTTCCATCTAAAAATAACACCTTTAACTATAGAAGTGAACACTATCTTAAACAAACCTCATGTCAGGAGTACATGATGTGCATGATGCTGCTTTTGATGCTGCTGCCAACATCAATAGTTCAAGCAGTCCTCTGTGAACATTTTAAAAATATTAATAAAGGAAAAAGAGCCTGATTCAAAAAAATCTGTGGAAGTGTTTCTAGAGATTTCATGGCACTTTGGATCAGGCACTCAGGGAATAAGGGATGGCTCTCCCTCACAATAGATGGATAATCCTAAGGATAGTATTACTGGTAATGGGGAATACAAGGCTTTGTATATAAATTGACTCAAGCACTGATGAGAATTGAAAACAGAGCTGCAGTTTAATGGGACTCTCCCCTGTGCTTTGCTTTGCTTGAATCCTGAGATTGGACATTGGTTAATGTTAGCATGTGCATTTAGCAAATACACATCGGGGTTTACATTTTTGCTGAGCCAGCCTAGATCAAGAATAAAAATGTAGTCAGGTACAGTTGTAAACTGGCGCTTGAGTAACTCGACCCATTTTAGAATCTCAAGACGCAAGTGAAGCTGTAAGTTCATTTGAATTCAAATATAAAATGATTTGGTGAGCAAGACAACACTACTCTGCAATTTTCCACTTGACATACTTATTAGATAGACATATTTGAGCTGCTACTGTATATTGCTGGTTCTGATAAAAATTGTCACAAGGGCATACAACACCTCTCTTATCCTCATTTTCAAGAATAACTGCAAACTCTCATCCACACTGTTGGACGCATAAGCAACAGAATATCTCAATACTGAAATATGCAATACTTGCAGGACTACAAGACTGTAAGGCTACAAGTCCAATGGACACTTTAAGAGATCACGGCTATGAAAAAGCTAATAAAGGTGGAAGAATGGATAATCATGATTTGAATCACACATGCTGTCTGGGAAAGACCTGCCCCTTGGAGGCTTCGTCCACACATCCCATTAGTCATCCACAATCAAATCCCAGCTGGTTGTTGGCTGGAGTTGGAGATGGCAGACAAACATCCTTCTACCACCATCTAAGGCACTCCTCCTGACCCCAGAACTCTCCTTCTCTCTCAGGCTACAGCCCTAAAATAACATTAGGGAAGAGAGAAGGAAGAGAATATGAGAGATGGGATAGCATATCCCCAAAGATACATGGCAACAAGCCCATGTAATGGGCTGTAGAAATACAGCACCAGGGTAGAAATGGACTATTTCAAACCTCAGGCTAGTAGGAGTAGAACTACTCCTCTTTTCAGAGGATCTCAGATAAATTCAAAATCATTAAGTCTGTCACATCAGCCTTCTGGGACAAGTATTATCTCTATGTATGTATGGTGAAAATGAGGCAAAAGCAATTAAGTGACTTACCCAAATTTACACTGTAGCTCAGTGGCAAATTCAGAAGTAGAATCCAGGAGTCCTGACTGCCAGGCCTACTCCCCAAGCCACTGCTCTATATTACTTCCCCAAAGGACATGTGCATGTATGTGGCTGACCAATATGTTGTCCTTGTTAATAAAATTACACTTTTCTAGCAGGACAGGTGGAATTTTAAGGTCATCAGGACTGTACAAAGCAGGGCAATGACAGGCAGTGAGATGGGAAAATTAGATCTTTCCATCTGCACAACTCAAGACTGGTTTTTACCCTGCAGAACTTGAATTGCTGGTGTTAATGTGCAAGAAGGAAAGAAGCTGTAAAATCTGGACTTATGTTTGTACAGCTGCTTGCCAGAAAAAAGTATCTTTTTTTGGAGTTTGTGCATAGTTGTGCTTGAATCACTGAGACACAAGAAATAAGAAGCCTCTCTTAACTGGGATTCTGTGGTCCGGCAACATGCATTGTCCGGCACAGATGTTGCAGAAATGACCTCCCCTGGTCCAGGTTGAGAGCATGGAACACAGTGAGCTGATGACAGGGCTACCCAGCAGGGTTGGGAGACCTGGCATGTGGCTGCCGGTGGTGCTGGTAGCCATGGTATCTGTGGCTCAGTCAGGCAGGGAGCCACAGTGGCAGTGGCTTGGTGGGGCAGGGAGACACAGTACGCCACAGCGGTTGCCCAGTGGGTGTCAGAGCCCCAGTGCACAGCTGCCCGGTGGTCTTGGAGCCATAGCGCATGGCTGCCTGGCAGGTCCTGGAGCCTGTGTGTGTGGCTGCCCAGTGCGGCCGGAAGCCATGGTAGTGATGGCTGCCTGGCAGTGTCAGAAGGGCAGTGGGGCCAGCAGGAGGTGTGGAACTGACCAGGAGGCCAGGCCAGGGGAGCCAGTAGCAGGGGTCCAGAAATGGCCTCCCTTAGTCCAGCAAAATCCCTCATGTGGGACCTATCAGGTCCCAAGGGTGCCAGACCAGGGAGGTCCAATCTGTAGTAGAGGCTCCATAGCTGTGATGTGCCGAGGGCTCCCAACATTCTTCAGTAGGTGAGTGTTCTGCAACTCACGGCTGAGAATTATGCCCTTTATCCAGGAGCAAATTTCTGGTCTATCTTCCCTTTGGCAGACACTTGCAATTTCCCTCTGAGATAGGCTCCTCAGCCCAGTTCTTCCCCCACATCTCTCCCTCACCAAAATGGCCACGTTATTCTTTCCAATAAGGTGGCCCATCTCATCCCAATAAGCTCACAGCAACCAGCTATGCTGATATGTTTATTTAGCCTCTGACACACACTTCTGTTGGAGCCCATCTGACCATGAGGCCTAGTTGTTTTTAAACAAACACACACTCACTCTCTCTCTGTTTTTAATAATTAGAAGTTTTCCCTTAAGGGTAAAATGTTCTGTAGAACAACTGCTCCTTGTTATGAAATAATGTAATTGCTGTTGGTGTGGTAACATTTTGTAACAGTGTTGTGTTATGCAATTAAGACTGTGTGGTTCACTTAGATTACGATGCACCTGGAGACACCAGTAATGTCCTGAAGGCTTGGAACAGTCAAAAATATATTTACTTATAAAAAATGAGCCAATCTCTGGCACCTGCCTACATCCTTTTATAAGGAATAACTAACTAGGAAAATTGAGCTCCATGTAGTTTCCCTAACTATAATTACCCACCTGGCTCTGCAAACTATTTTTCCCTTCTCCATATTACCTTTTAAATCTTAAAAAATAAAATCAGGCCAAAGGACTTCTGTTCTTCTTCCCCCTTTGCTTTATGGAGCTGGGGCTGGATTCTCCAACTCTCACACATGGTAAGTACTTGATTACACAAGCAATCCTCACTGAACACATGAATAAGTGCTACTCAGTATAAGGGTTGTAGAGCCGAGCTCTGTTCTGTCAGATTCTTTTGCTTTACTATAGCAGCTTTTCTTCAGTCATGCTCCTGAGAATATAGAAACTTGCCAAATGTTCATGTTAGCAAAATGAGCTCTACTGCCAGGAACATTATATTTTATTTATTTAGCATGTGGGGTTTTCTGAAGTCAGTTGTTGGGATAAATCTGGGCAGCAGAATGAATAAAATAATTATACAGCACAGAACATTGTTTTCACCTCATCTCCCTCTTTGTTTAATTCCAACGAAGAGCAGAACTATTCATGGCTGATTTTATCATCTCTGCATAACCAAAGCTTCCATTAAGCACTGTAGTCCATGATTTAGCTTTAGGCTGCAGCTTATGCCATCTCATTAAATACTGGCAATATGACTTCCTGTGGATGCTATCTCCAGAAAGAACTGGGGCTTCAATGCCACAGTAACCACGTCCCCACCTGCAAAAAGGATAGCCATTGTGCAGCCACTTGGATGTGCCTCCTGGTTTTATAGTGTCAGACATTTAAGACCAGAAGGGATAATTAGATAATCTTTTTTAGCCTCCTGTATTATCACAGGTCAGAGGACTTCACCCAAATGCTCATAATCTTTGAACTTACTACAGGAGTAAGTGAACAAGACACTACAGTCAGGCATCCAGACAAAAGATTCTCTGAACCAAATCTGAGAGCGTTTGTCCATCACCCACAATAACCTATCTCCAGTGGTGGCCAATCTCTGATACTTCCGAGCAGGGTGAAACCCTCCTTCCTCACTCTTCCAGACTATATCTTAGCAAAATTACATGAGGGGTGGAATTCCTTCCTAACTACCCAAGACGACTACTGAAATCATGAAGCATTAGACTCGATTACAGTCATTATCTTAATACAGAGCTGCAAGTGTTACATGAATGTTGTAGGCAACGTTGGCAGTGTTGTTCTCCCCACAGCCCATGAAGGAAGGGAGACTCAGATTCATAGATTTCAAGGCCACAGGTGACCAGACCCCTCCGCCTGTCCTCCTTGTCTCTCTCTCTCTCTCTCTCTCACACACACACACACACAAATTACAGATTTCTCCCAATAGCCAGACTAAAGCATATTGTTTTAAAATATATTCACTCTTGTCTTAAAGATTTTAAGCGATGGTCAGTCTATCACTTCCCCTGTTTCAGCGCTTAACCAAATCTCACAACTAAGAAACTACATGATATTTAAGATTGGCTCTATCTCACTAACTTCTATCATCTCAGCTAGAGAGTTCCATTATCAGGTCTTGTCTCAGGTTTGGGGGCCAGTGATATCGCTGCAGTATCCAAGTTTTTCTACCAGAAAAACCTGCTATTAATGGGAGAATAGCTTGGAGGCTCCCCAAACAACAGTGCATTACTGCAACACTCTAGAGCAATCAGTGCTCAGAGAGTAAAAGTGTTGTAGGCAGAGCAGGAGTAGAGTTTACAAAGGAGATAAGCCAGGGATAGACGAGGTTTTTGATGGGAAAAATGAGGCCTATATGGGGGATGGCAAGATATTAAAAGTGTTTTTTTTTTTTAAATAGGAAACTCAATGAATTACTGAAATAATCAAATTGTTTTAAATGCTGCACTTCTTTTCTTCACTACTTTCTGTGAAAATGAAGGTTGTTCCATGCCATTTTGTCACTTCCGTAATCACTTGGAACCACGTAGCCCACATACACTCTCGCCTTTCACTTTGTAAAGAGAACATCAGAACACAAGAACGGCCATACTGGTCCACACCAAAGGTCCATTTAGCCCAGTATCCTGTCTGCCAACAGTGGCCAATACCAGATGCCCCAGAGGGAGGGATCACAACAGGTAATCCTCATGTGATCCCTCCCCTGTCACCCACCTCCAGAGAAACAGAGGCTAGGGATACCATTCCTACCCATCCTGGCTAATAGCCATTGATGGACCTAACCTCCATGAATTTATCTAGCTCTTTTTTGAACCCTGTTAAAGTTCTAGCCTTCACCACATCCTCTGGCAACAGAAAGAGATCAGAACTGCCTGAATCACCTTCAGAAAGACATTAAGAAATATTTTCTGCATTTTGAGGCTGAATATTATGCAAAAACATCTGTTTCTTTGATTTAAAAAATGCTTAAATTTATCCTCAGTGATTATGTATCTGCAACAGACAGTATGATGTAATCTCAGTTTTCCCTCCTTCCTCGCTACTACTGATGTAAAAGTTCTCATATGTATCATTCTGCCTTCCTCGAGCTAATTTCTGGTCTGCATCCTGCCCTTATTATTACTTATTTGCATTCAAAATACAATGGGAATCCCAAAGTGCTTGGAGCTGTACCAACTTTAAGAAACAAGCCTGCCTCTGAAGATTTCATCCTCTGAGGCTGCTGATTTCATGTCTTCTGTCCCTATTATTTTCCTCTTCCCATCCCAGTTTTCCTGCAAACCAGAACCTGATCCATCACCACTTTGACTACCCTGCCTTGATTACTTCCAAGGTCCTTACTACTGGATCATTCTTGCTGTAGGACCCAGGAACACTAGGTGATGGAAAGAAGAGCTGACAGACAGTATGGGGAGTCAAAGCTTACTAGTATTGTTGTGGGGCAATAGCCCCTGGCACAGCCATCTAGGGGTACAGTTAGAAACACCACTTCCAAAGTTTAGTTTCCTAGCTAGATTAGGTTTGCAGCAGCTAATGCAAATGTGCAAGTATAGAGCCATCTACCCAAGCCTTCTGTGCCTTACTGAGAGTTAAGAGCAAAATTTACAAACACATATACGAAAAACAAAGGATGCTGAACAGAATTCAGATTTGTTTAAGGAATTAGGTTTTGGAGCATAACATGTTAACCACTTCTTTTAATTTGTTTATAAATGATGAGGCAAAATAAATGCCTGATCCCGACAGCTGCTGAGCTCTCTAGACTCCAGCACAGATGCTCTACACACTTACAAGGTCTGGCCTTGAACAACTGAGGCTGGTTGATATAGTACCAACCTGATTATGTAACATTCTGCGTATTTATATTTTTTACTAAAATAGCAACGCTCTACCCTAAGGAGACCCAAGAATCTATTCGTTCAGCACCCTGCCCCTATTGTTCAGCGCTATCTTCACGAATGGTACTGTATAGATAACAATAGTTAGTCATGTCTTATACTTGAAAGGCTTACATTTGATTCCTCTGCACAGGAACTCCCCAGAGTGACCACTATGAAGAACTGTGATAATATTGCTTACAGTTGAACTATAGGTACTTTTGAAAAATACTGAATTTTCTTACTGTTATGTAAGCCAAATAAAAGCACAGCCAACCTCCCCGTTCCCTGTTCTCTGTCATCCAGTAGCTAACCCCACACTTACACTGCAACAAATGATTTTAAAGGAGAAGTAAAAGCCTTCGTTGAATAAGAACTATTATGAAGGCTTTTCCCATACACAACTCACACTCGCATTTTAGTTTTCATAGTTACATGTTACTGGGTGTGTCTGCATGTCTGTTCAGCAGAGCTGAAGCTGTTGATTTCAAGCTTATTCAGACTTTTAAGTGTAATTCATGCAGTTGCTCTAGAACATTAATGGAGGAGAAGGTCTCATCAATCTGATAAAGTGTCTTTACAACAGCAGATAGTAATTTGTTGACACTTAAAGCTTTAAATGGACTCTCTTACACAGCACTTAAAAAGGTTTCTTTAAAAAAAACCCCTACAAGTGTACAGATACTTTAACCCAAAGAAACTGCTGACAGATTTGTTTTCAGCCAGTAGAGTAAAGAGCTGACAACATATTTTTGCAGGATATGGTAACTTGGGTCTATTTTTAGGCTTTTTGCTTTTTTAAAAAAAGCACACCAAAATAGCAGTGGGTTTAAAAATCACCATCTGCTACTAGCAGTTAAATTATTCTCAGAGGAATGGATGGGAGGCATAAAAATAATCTGATACTCCCCACAGTAAGTCTTAAAAGTCATAATTTTGTATTTCTAAATGGTGTTCATCTAATTACACAAAAGGAGAGTCATAATTCTAGTAGCATTTAAGAAGTCTATTGAGCTGCTATTCATTCTTGACCATTATGTAAGCTGTTTCCAATTCTGTTGCAAATCTCTGATGGGCAAAAGCCATTGTTTTTATTTTATAATATCAAATAGTCTGGAATTGTTGATTTTTAGGGCATTCAGCAGAGTCCATCTATTCTCCCTGGCTTTAACAGATGTGGCTGGTGATTTTTTTTATGGTTTATGTTCTACCCATATTCTTTTGCTTCTGGGGCTTGGGCAAATTTGACAAAATGGTAATTTGTAACAATTGTATCTCTAAATAATTTCCAGGGCATAGAATCATACTTATGCACTCTTTTCTGTATACATTGAAATGAAATTTCAATAAGAAACAAGATATACATTTCTTCTACTGTACTTCAAGAAAGACCAATCTTTTTTTTACAGGTATCAAAATTAATTATTTTAAACCTTGGAAAACAGAGAAAATGACAATGAATGATTTTAAGCAAAATACTACATGGTTTAAAAAACAACCAGCTTTATTAACCCAGAGAACATCAGAAAGAAGCATTTGTTTATTTAGCTTCTTGTATAATTTAAGTTAAATTTCACACTTCAGTTCAAAGGCTGGTGCACAAATAGGCCCAAAGGTCCATATAATTCAGTATCCTACCTGATGGCGGCAAGTACCAGAAGCTTCACAAAAGTGTGAATGAAAACAATTATGGAATAAACTGCCCATAGGGAAAGTTTCCTCATTATTGTCAGTCAGTGATTAAATTACATCCTGAGGCATAAGATTATCTCTCTCCTAAAAATAACACTAAACTAAATTTTACAGGCAACATGACTTTTTCAAAAGGAAATCATGCTTCTCCAATCTATTAGAATTCTAGGGGAGTGGAGGGTCAGCAAACAAATGACAAGGATGATCCAGTAGATATAGCGTACATGGATACAGTCCCTTACCCAAGGCCGGATTAAGGGGGGGGCTAGCCGGGCGGCTGCCTGGGGCGCCAACCTATGGGGGGCGCCCCATGGTAGCTGTAAGGGGTGCCATGTGCCCGGCCGCACGGTGCCCCTTAGAGCTGCAATCAGGCGCCGTGCGCCCAAGGCCGGGGGCCGCACGGTGCCCCTTAGAGCAGCAATTAGGCGCTGCGCGCCCGATTGCAGCTGTAAGGTGTGCAGCGCGCCGAGGCATGGGGCCGCGCATGCGCCGTGCACCCAGAGGCAAAGCCATGCATGCGTCGCGCGTCCGCTGCCCGGGGCGCAGGAATGGCTCGAGCCAGCCCTGCCCTTACCAACGGCTCTTAAGCAAAATAGGTAGTTATGGGATAAGAGAGAAGGCCCTCTCCTGGAGTAGAAATTTGTTAAAACATAGCAAACAAAGGGTAAGAATATACAGTCAGTTTTCAGAGTGGAGAGAGGTATATAGCTGGTTTGCCCGAGGATCTGAATTGGGTCTGATGTTGTCTCCACATATTTATCAATTATCAGGAAAAGGGGGTAAAAATTAATTTGCAAAAATTACAGTTCTGTAGTTGCTTCTGTTCAATGTCTTCACCATTGATTTAGATAATGGCATAGAGAGTACACATATGAAGTTTGGGAGGATAGGATTTGAATTCAAAATGTTCTGGACAAACTGGAGAAAAGGTCTGAAGTAAACAGGATGAAATTCAATAAGGACAAATGCAAAGTGCTCCACTTAGGAAGGAACAGTAAAGTAAGTTACATACATACAGAATGGGAAATGACTGTCTAGGAAGGAGAACTGCAGAAAAGGATCTGAGGGGCCGTAGTGGACCACAAGCTAAATAAGAGTCAACAGCGTGACACTACTGCAAAAAAAGCAAACATGATTCCGGGATGCACTAACAAGAATGTTGTAAGCAAAACACGAGGAGTAATTCTTCTGCTTTACTTCATGCCCACTGGACCTCAACTGAAGTAGTGTGTCCAGTTCTGGGTTCCCCATTTCAGGAAAAATGTGTATAATTTGGAGAAAGTCCAGAGAAGAGCAGATTTAAAACAAATATAAGAAAGTACTTCTGCACACAATTCACAATCAAGCTGTGGAAATCATTGCCAGGTGATATTGTGAAGGCCAAGTGGTAACTGGGTTCAAAAATAGTTACCCAGAATGGTCAGAGATGTAACTCCATGCTCTGGATGTCTCTAACCCTGACATCCAGAAGTTGAAACTGGATAACAGGGGGTGGGTCACTAAGTGAATATTGGTGTGCTGTTCATTCCCTCTGAAGTCTCTGGCACTAGTCACTGTCAGAAGGCAGGACACTGAGCTAGTCAGACCATTGATCTGCTGCAGTATGGCTATTTTTGTGTTCTTTTGTTAGGCTTAAGTGGTACATAGAGCCTTATGCGGGATCTCTGTAGAGAGGTCAAATTCATTCTATGTTCACCAAGGGCTGTAGAAAAAAAATCAGTCATTTACACCCAAGATTTCTAGTTACCTCACTGGAAACTGCATATGCATTAGGAATGCACGACTGGAAAATTATTAGAGATGTTAAGTGTGATCCAGTTCCCATTATGTGAATGGAAAAAAACTCTTACTGGCTTCAATGTGAATTAGATCAAGCTCCTAATTTTCAATATTTCCAGGCTACAGGCTATCAATTACTGAGGCTAATTTGATTATTTATCATATTCATCATTAATGAACAGCGTGAAAATCACAAATTAATAATAATGTATATTCCATGGAAAAGAAAACCCAACTTGAAAACCAACAAGGAAAAAAAACACACTCAAGTAACTCTGCTCTAGTCATATAGATAACTCCAGGTAATAAATCCCCACCTCCACATTATGTAACTAATCATTACTAAATACAGTGCTTCTTTTTTAAACAATATATCATGCTGTAATAGTACGCTCCCCTCCTCTTACTCTAAACAATAAGCTTCTATGGTTTAAGTTTTATGCTTCCAGAGCTGATTTGGTTAATTACATGGAATCACAGAATGAGACCCTGATTCCACAATCCGATCCTCACACCCACATGCAGTTCCACTGAAATCAACAAGGTTCTGCACAGGTACTCGAGGCTTTAAGCAAATTGCAAGAATCTGTCTGAACGCCTCCACCTCCTGTTGAACTCAGTGGGTGTTCAAGGCACTTAGCTACTCATGGGAGTTGCTCAGCAACTTGTACAATTGGACTTTTACAATGGCACATCAGAGCCATAACATATCCTTCATCATTCCTGGATAATAAATAAAATGTACTTCATGATGTAAACAAATGTTTTGATCATTAAAAAATAGTTCATGTAAGCTATGTATAAACGGACTCCCCCCAGTCATTTCCTCCAAGAGTTTAAACAGTGAAATCTTCAAGGTAAACAAAATAATATTTTTCCTTTTTATCTTAAAAATGTCTAAAATGAATTGGTTGCTAAAGAAACCTGATAGACTTGTGACATGCTGTTTTGAAATCCTTAGTGGAGTTCATCTGAAACCTCAGCATAACAAGTGGCATCTTATCTGCGTACTATTCCAGGAAGACATGCATGGCATTTCGTCATCACAGCTGAAAGACTAGCTGGCTCTGCACGTAGGCTCTGGGAGAATAAGGGCCCTTAGCTATAATGAGACCATGCTGATAGCTAATGCTTAGTCAGAGTCTGCTTTCTTGAGCATTTGCTAATGCTCATAATAATTGGAATGAAGGAAAAGGCACAAATTAGAAAGCACACACAAAAAGTCAATGTTTAACTACTTCATTTGCTTTCAGTTAAGATTATATTCTAAGGAAGGAACATAGGCAGTATAATGGTAATATTTCTAGACCATCCCTCCTAGTGGAATATTAGTCCTAAAGCCCTTACTCATGCATTCAGTCCTATTTAATGTAACTGGGCTATTTGCAAGAGGAAGGATTATACACATAAAAGTGAGAGTGTCAAGAGCAGACTTAATTTGCAGGCTGGCATTTAATGTGAATGCAAAACGGGATAAACAGCGCTCTTCTTTACATAGCAGGTATTTATGCCTTCCTCTGTAATTTTAACTCCATGCATCTGACAAAGTGGGTCTTTGTCCATGAAAGCTTATGCCCTGATAAATCTGTTAGTTTAAGGGGCCACAGGACTCCTCATTGTTAGGAGCTCTTCTTGTATTGAAAACACAGCATTTTAAAGAAATTTAAAGTGCAAGATGATCTTGTAGGCTGAATTTCCAGGTATACAAAACAACTTTTCCCTTAAGAAAACTATGAAACATTTTCAACGGGTTGCAATCAGCACTGTAGAAAATAAGGTATTTTGGATGGATCTTCACATTTGCAGGAAAGTGGGAAAGGGACAAAATACTTATTTTTTATGTTTTTCTCTTCTAAGTTTGTTTTATGGGGATCGCAATTGTATGCATCACCATAGTTTCTTCACACCCAACAATCTGCAAAATTCAAACACATGCTAATTGACCTATGGAAAAAAAGGGATGGAAAGTCATGGTCATTCAAGGATTCAAATTTTCTTCCACAATTTGATCTGAGGAAGTGGGTCTGGCCCACGAAAGCTCATCACCTAATAAACCATCTTGTTAGTCTTTAAAGTGCTACATAGTCCTGTTTTTTGTTTCAGCTACACCAGACTAACACCGCTGCATCTCTATCACTATTCAAGGATTAAGCATTCACAGCCTCTGCTTGGTAATGAAAACAGGAGGAAAAGCATGGAGACCTAATTAGTATTGCCATTAACAGATTAGGCAACAGTGTCCTGCCTATATAGACGCTTAGAAATATCACAGGGTAGGGTGAGCGAAGGGGACTGAGAAATTACTGAGATTTTTTTAAAAACACGTGCTCAGTTTTAGCTATGAAAATCTCAGGAATAAAATAATTCAAGTGTAATATTTAGGAAGAATCAACTAATTTTTGGCCAAATCCTTGTGACCTTACTGAGTAAAATCTTGGTCTATACTCCGGATGTTTGTCTGGGAAAAAAAAAACTTACCTCAATATATTGACTCTAGACTCAGAACATGTTCCTTTTATTTGTATGTACAGGTATTTGTAAATTATACTCTTATGTAAGGGAATTGAGCCCACAAATAAACATTAGAATTGATTCATTTAGGACCCGTCTCCTCTAATAGCAGAATAAATACAGAGCAACTTCAGCGGGTTCTGGATTTACCCTGATACAATAGAGCTGAATTAGGCCCATATGTATATACACAAACACTACCCACACTGGACCAAATGCTGACCTCATTTATACCTATTCAGCTGCAATGATTAAATGGGCTGCACAGATCTAATAAGAACAGGATTTGGCTTGCTCTACTTAGCTCATTTGCTGAATACTGGAAAGAGGTGGCCAAGATAGTCTCAGGGAATTCAAATGTATACAAGCAAAGGAAAAACACTGTGAATGAAAAGCTGCTGTGTGCAAAAATAATCTTAGGTGAAATTTTAACTCCTAAATATAAATCTTGTTTTCAGATACCCCAGACAGACTTATCTATCCCTCTCTGAAGCTTTAAAGCAGTTTTTAATCATGTACAGTACACAATAGCAAACAGTAAAGAATTCAGTTGTTATTTCTGAAACATTATTTTGAGGTTATGTTTGAGTCCTTCATATTTATGTGATGAGAATTATGTCACAAAGTTAATCATTCCCAGGACGCTAGCATCCAGGGTAATGAAAAACTTCTTGCGCAAGCAGCCATTAATCAGTGAGTATAACATTGCATAATGTTTCCGAAGCATGTGTTATGTGATCAGAGTACAAGGCTGCATAATACAGCAAAGTGTTTGTGCCATATGCTGACCTTTTCTAAAACAGAAATGGAGCCATGTGATGCGTTGCTCTTGCCAGCAGTCATTTATTGCCAATAATTAAGTCTGATGATATGAAGAAACACAAACTTGTATTCCTTTGGAGTTCTGAAAGGAAGAAGCTTTGAAGTTCCTGGTTCCTGGCACAGAGTGGAGTATAAATACGGCCAAGTTGACTTGGATATATTAGTGTTATGACCAGCACCCAGTTAAACTGGAATCACACACTCAGTTGAAGTGGTTACTGGCATTTATGTTAGAGAAAACACATGCCACTTTGCTTTGTGATCCAAAAAGGTTGTAGGAACAAAACAGCCAAAGGAATGCTACCTCAAATCTCAGTACATCACAACGACATTTGATGTTCTTGAGCAATAATTTAGTAAGAAGATATTACTTAATCTCCTCTACCAGTATTACACAAAAGAACACTTGTGAAACACGCCAGACAAATATGCTGTAGTTACAAGAAATAACAAAAAACCTGTATAATACAAAATGTTTTTGTTACTCTCAACACACAAATTTGTGGAGATACAGTTTTAATTAGTTTTTTAACAATGGAAACAGTATTTTAGAAGCTTCAATGAACAGTCTTAAATCTACGTAAGCAGATACAGTGTGCATGTATACATATATATTATAGATACATGTCCACTTGCACACAAAATGAGAGAGATCCTCGGGTATGCTGCAGCTGCTTTGGCTCCTTGGTCTGTGAAATTTGGCTATGGAGCTGGAATATCCATCTCCAAATGATCACCCTAGCAAAGAGCTATCCTTAGATTGTGTCAGCACAGCATAGACTCTCCCTATGCAATTTCCTGCCCTCCCCCTCCCGCCCCACCCCCCCGTATAGGTGATATATGGTTATGGCTTCCTTACACCTTGTTGATTCCTTGGCCCCTCAAGGACTTTTGGCAGCTGGTATGATTATGGGGGATCAGATCAACACTTGTAATCTGTGGGCATTAATGTGTGTTAAAAAGCTTCTATTCTATTCAGGTTCTTACAGTGTGTTCATGACCATTAATTCGGAACACTTTCCAGCACTGCATGTGCCATCCCAGAGCTGACTGCACTTCAGTGACCAGGGAATTGATCTCTTTTACTTGTGCCACCTTGTTTTGAAGCTTTGAAAGAGGCTTGGAAAGGGCTAAAGTGGAGAAGCTAGAAGATTTGTATAACTCCAAAATAAATGGATTGCTTGAAACCTATGCTGAGATCCACTTTTCCACTCCTGCTTGCCTAACATATGTGCTATTGGGTTTTTACTGCTTTTTCTTCAACGCTGGAGATGAAGCGAGCTAACAAAGCAAGACCAAAGGTTTCATAAAAGTTGCTCTTAGTTTTCCATACTCCCCTTCTTCCCCCCCACTCCACGCCAGCCTGGGCCCTTTCTCCCTCCCACCCTTTGCCCTCCCACTCTGCTCCACCAGCCCAGGCCCCGTCACCCTCCCACTGGCCCCCACCATCCCGGGCCCTTTCTCCTCTCCCCTCCCCTTGCCCCTGCCAGGTTGGGCTCTTTCTTCTGCCCCCCCGCCAACCCTGTCAGCCCAGGCCCTTTTTCCCTCCCCTCTCCTGGCCCCTTTCTCTGACTCCTTCCCCCCCGTCCTCTTCCCCAGCCATGACCTAACCCTAAGCCCGCACCTTCCCAGCTGCGGCATGCCAGGCCTGGCTCTGTCCCTGGCCACTGGGAGTGGGAAGGAGGCTACCCCGAGGCCTTTCAGGCCCTGCGCTCTCCCACCACCCGCCGGGGGGGTGCTTCGAGGTCTTGCAGACCCAGCACAGCAGCCGAACACTGGGGGAGGAAAGGAAGGGAGGTGGCAGGCAGGATGCAGAGTGATGTGATGTTGTCACTCTGTTGTCCCACAGGAAATTTTATATATATATATATACACACACACACACACACACACACACAAAACTGATAGTTTCAGATTGTGAACTTGTTAAAGCTATTCTATTAACACTTTCAGAAAGTTTTATTTTCACGGCTATTAAACAAAATTCTTGTGTCACCATGGTACTTGTGCATCCAAAAGAGAATACATGTTCCAAAAAACAAAAACAAAACCCAGTAAATATACAGGAGGAAAAAGGAGTCCTTTAAGCACAACGTGGAACAAACTTACCACTTACCCACTCCCCAAATATAGTAAGTGCACCATTCTCATGATATGGTATATCCCTGTGACTTGCTGATAGTGTTATTAGGTGTAATGTTTGAGAGCTTCAAGCTTATGCCTCCCCTTCCCCCTAACACCACCAAAGAAACGGAAGCACAACAGATTTGATCATGGGTGAGTGCACAGCAGAGAAACATTTTACAAACATAAATAAGAAGTGGCTGTGTGTGAAGCATAGTAGTACTTTATTTTGAGTGCAGTTAGTTAAGAGAGCCTCTGGACTGGTTGCAGTAGGAATCATGGAGTAGAACGATGACCAATTATCACTGCTTGAAAACTAATTCACATTTCACTGATTTGGCAGAAAAACAAATCACACAGAAATGTTCCATAAACCAACACCTTCAAAGTGATCTTTAGCAAGCTCAGTAATCTCAACAGAAGGGCAATTTGAAACATTTTGACAGTGGGAAAAAATGTTAAAAGCCCTTGGGGGGAGGGACATGGTCCTGCACTGCCCTTCACCACTCCCATTAGCCACGATTCCCAATGAATGAGAGTGGCGGGATGGAGCCTGTAGGCAAGAGCTGCTAGCAGTGACACAGGCGGCTCCAGCCTGGGTGGAAGGGTAACTACAGCACAAAGAGCCACTCACCCTCCTGCCCACACACACAGCCAAGCAGAACTGCAGCATGCAGGGGCTTAGTGGCTACATCCAAGGGCCCTGGGCTAATCAGGCACCCGGGTTAAGGGGACCCCTGGGCTTCAGCCCCTAAAGCCTCTTTCATAATCCAGTCCTGCTGCCAGAGATTGACAGGGCTGAGCCCCAGTAATTAAAGGAGTGAGAAATAGCAGTTAGAATGAATACAGATCAGATATAATGAGAGAACTTTTTGCCCCAGTGCCCCAATTCAGGAAGTAGAATTCTAATATTGACATTAATTAATCAAGATGAAGTCATCATGAAGTTATTTCACTTATAATTTAATATACACACAGAGGTCTTGCAAATAACTTTTGCAGAATAAGTTTTCCCTCTAAACTGTTTCAGCATCATGACTTACAAGTACTTTTGGAAAAACGTCTCCATTTTATACTCACTTTGCAATATTATTCAAATTGCTGACTTCAAGAGAAGGAACGCAAAATGCTACAGCATGGCAACATCTTCTCCTGAGAAAAAGGAATGTTGTAACAATTGTGGCAACAAAATATTATACTTAAATCAAACCTCCTAGCCTAAGGCCAAGAATTTACACATTGGGTTGAGCAGACTTTACATACCTACATACATACATACACACACACACACACGCACGCACGCACGCACGCACGCACAGGGTGCGTCTATACAGCACCCTAAACTCAAAATAAGATATGCAATTTGTGCTATGCAAATTGAGTATCTTATTTCAAAACTATTTCGAGACAGCTTATTTTGAAATTTGGCGCATCTACACACTGCCAAATTTCAAAATAACCTGCTATTTTGAGCCATCCCTTATCCTTCATGAAATGAGGTTTACCGGGACAGTGAAATAGTGCGCCCATTATTTCAAAAAATATTTAAAAGTAATGGGTAGCTTGTGTAGATGTGGGGAAGCTATTCTGGGATACCTCTGGTATCCCGAAATAGCCGTGCAGCATAGACATACACTCACACACACATATTCTGAAGTTATTTAATATACAATGCTTGTTAGAAAACTAAACTAAAGGAAGGTCAATAACCAGTCTATATATCACAGTTATGAGACACAAGCCATTCAGCAAAGACTTAATATTTTTCTCCTGTTAATATATAAATATTTCCTACTCAGTAAAAATGAAAATGACATGTTAGCATTTTGAAAATAGGAGAAAATGACCTCAAAGGCTTTACATGACTATCAAAAAGCACCAGTGCTTTATTTACAAGTTATCATGCATGAAATGATCAACTAAGCAAGTTTATAAATCAGCAAAGTATGTGCTCCACCAGACATAATCAATTCCCATGTAATGATATGGATAATTATGTGAATGAATTCTTGTCATTTCATGCTGATCAGCTGCTATATCTCCACAGAGTGACCATAAGCAACGTTGCAGAAACAGCAGTGCATGTGGAAGTTTCATGAAGACAATGCAAACCAAAGATGAAGAAGGTTGTTTCCATATAAATATGTTAACATTGGATTGCTGAGACACATTTACTTACCAGTAAAGTTAATAGAATATTTTAAAGAACCCATTTTCCATAGCACCTCCACACATATGGGTATTGTGGTTTCTTCACCTCAAAGCCAACAGGTTTATGTTCCAACAGAGGAAAAGAGCATTTCAATTTAGAGCAGCTGTATATAAATACAGAATTTATTAGAACCTGCAAAACGGTCATGCAGAAAATCCAGCATTTTGTGGAACAAGGAAACTTTCTAGCTTTAAGTACATGCGTAACCACAGCTCTGCACTAAAAGCTGCAATACAGCCTGGAAGTAAAAAACAAATGGGACAAGTTAATTAAAGGTTACTCCTTAGCGGATAGTGCTGGTTAGATGATATTTTGGAGGAACGTGGAATAAGAGACAAGGTTTACAATATAACCTTGTGTGACCGAGGGCTGAAAATGAACAGAGTAACAGAGACACCACTGTATAGTAGTCTCAGAATGAAGGTTTTCTTACTTATTACAGTATGAGACAAGTAAATAAAGTTTATAATCCTCCGAACAATTGTTCTTCTTATTGCCATTAACTTTATTAATAATTTACATATTCAGCTAGAACAGATAGTGAACTATGATTTTGATCGATATACAGAATTATTTATAAATCATATTTGGTATAATTTCACATTTTTGGTATGTAGAAATCACTTATTCTGATAAAATGGAACAACAGACAAACATTCTATATTACCTTATAGGTTTTGTCTATTTAAAGTATTTCCTTCTTTTTAAAACTGTGGAATGATTTGTTTCATACATGTTAAATAAAAAAATGCTTCTGAACCTGTGACCTTGCAAGTATACAGAGCAACCTCATAAACCATGATGTGTATGACTTGATACTTATGCTTGGATCAGGCACATGTCTGAACACATTCCAGATGTTGTAATTAAGTATGGTTTGCTATTACTTTGGTGGTTGTGTTATTCCATGCGCTGAGGCAAAGGGCAGGTGAAAGGTCCTTCCAGTCATTTTATCTCATTTGAATTTTCAAGGCATCAGTTTGTCCTATTCTCCCTTGTAGCGAGGGGGCCTCTTTTCTTTAAAAGCAAGGAGACCTTCAATTCTGTCTTTTGTTGGAATAGTCTACAAAGAACAGAATAGCTTTGTATTATCAATACAAAAAATTAAAAAGGTATATTATCACCTTTCTTTAATACAAAAGAGCATGAAAACACTCTACACGCAATTGATTTACCTACTGTGGACCAGATATAAAGCTGGTATAAATCAGTATCTCTGCAGAGAAGTTACTTCAGCCCTGCTGATTTAAACCACCTGTAGGTCTAGCCTTTTGTGTTTTAAAATAATTATTTAACACACTTTTTAGTACAGAAATTTTTGTATTAAAACTGTAAAATAAGAAGATAATGAAAACTAAATTATATCCAAAGTTGTACTTTCCCAGGTGGTTTAACACTGCAAACAATGGATGTACTTGAAATTACTGAGCTTGGAGAAGAAGAGAGGGAGTTAACATTTTCAAAGTTCTTGAAGGATCAACTATGGTGCCTGCAGTATTTCCTTATATAACATGTAAACACCTCCTCTGGAGGAGGTATGGAAATAGTATGAATGGATTAAAAAGATACTGAAGTGATGGGCATATTAAATGATGCATTGGACAGAGTAGCCAGATAACAGAAACAGGCTAGTTCAATTCTCTAACTGATCAAGCCTCATATCATTTTAGGTGGTCATCAAAAATTCACTCTCTAGTTTGAAACGTGACTCACACCTACAAAATTAAAACTACATAAAACTATGCCCTGTATTCTTATGTTAAAATGGCACTTCTACTCATACAGTTCATAGTCTGATCTTCTGCATAACAGAGCAATAGGACTTCCATGTATTAATTCTTGCATCAAGATCAATTGCTGTACCTGAACTAATGCAGCCAATCCTGATTTAAAAATTTCTAGTGATGAAGAATGCATTACATTGCTCTGTAAGTTTTTTCAGTGATTAATTACTCTCCTGTTAAACATATTCTTAATTTGCGCTTCACTAGCTTCAATGTCCAGCCACAAGTTCTTGTTATATTTAGATCGAAGAGCTTCTATTATTAAATTTCAGTTCCCACTGAGGTACTTACAGGGTGAGATCAAGTCATTCCTTGAGCTTCTGTTTGATAAACTAAACAGATTGAGCTCCTTAAATCTTTCACTGTAAGACACATTTCCAATCTTTTAATACTTTTTGTGACTCTTATCTGAACACCCTTCAATTCTTCAACATCCTTCTTGAAACTCGGAAGCCAGAACCAAACACAGTATTACAGTAGGGGTCCTACCAATGTCAAACACAGAAGTAATATAATGCATCTACTCTTAATTACTTACTACTTTTTTAAGGGGTTTAGGTAATACTCTTTCTTCTGTGTAGGCAGCAAGCAGAATCCTTCTAGTTTTCTCCAGGTATGATATATCAGCATCTCTCAACAAGGATGCATCCATTTACACCATCTGATGATTTGGTTCTGTGTCCAAATTCCCCTTCTGGATTAGCCCCTTTATACAAAGTAATGATTTTGCCTTACACTCTAGTTCCCTCTTTAAGATTTCCATGTTTAAAAAAAATGGCTAAGAGGAAAGGTTAAATTTCACATCTGAAATACTGCTGGGAGAAAATATAAATCATTTTCAAGCTGAATATCTGTATGATTTCCAATCTTTAACTGAGGGGTTTTGATTTGTTGTTTTGTTCTTTGCATAATTCTATTATTGCATTACGTACCTGAGCATAACAGGCTTCTTCAATTGCTAAGCCTGTTACTAAATCCACCTGTGAAACAAAATTAAATTTAAGAGTGAAAATCTTTCTGTATTAGCACACACTTTATTTTCTGACATCTAACTCAAATACTGTATTCCTATCCCAAAAATTAACTCGGTCCATGGTCTTCACGGTATCGTTATGCTGAAATTCTTCACTACTCTGGTTATGGATCGGGCAGTATTTTGGTAATCAGTTTCCTTATTCAGTGCTGTAATTACTACTTAATAGATTGTCAGAAATAATGGGTGA
This sequence comes from Pelochelys cantorii, assembly GCA_032595735.1. NCBI lineage: Eukaryota > Metazoa > Chordata > Testudines > Trionychidae > Pelochelys > Pelochelys cantorii. The sequence goes on along the minus strand of CM064330.1, from coordinate 83,599,955 downwards.
CTACACAATGTATTGTCTTACTACAAATTGTCTTAGACTAAAACCAATTCATTAGCTGCATATTTTTGATTGTTTCAGCTGTTACTGGGAAGAAACCTAGACCTCATATAGATTGGTCATTAATGATGTTTTGAAACAGTTATCTCCCAGGATGTGACTGTCTTTTCATATGTAAGGAAAGTGCCTGGAACATGCCGAATGCTACTGAAATTCAAATAAGCTGACACACTTAACTAGTTATTCAAATTACACCTAAGAAGAAGTTACTCACTACCATAAAAGTTATACTTTCAGAAAAGCAGGGCAGATGTTATTTATGTTAATATTTGTTATGGAACTTTATCTTATATCTGCATCACAGTAGATATCCCTAACACTTCCAGAAGTGCTCATAAAGCCTGCCCATTTAAGAAAACATGTTTGACCCAACTGCAGTTTCAACACTTAAAAGGGGACAATTTCATGATATTTTTGTACTTCAGTATATTACATAGTGAAAACACAGCAATCATATACTCAGTCAGGCACAAGGTATATATTCCTGATGTGATATAATATTTCTTCTTCCAGCATTTTATTACATTTTCTTATTAATATATTTTATCTGTATACCTTGTATCATTTTACATGTCCTTTATTTATTGTATCATAATATGGATTGATTTTATATTACATCTATATACGTATAAAATTAAAAACTTAATACATTTACACCCCTGCACTTTACCTATTATAATTCCAATGTTATAGAATTTAAAATATACTCCACTTTTAACAAAATATACTCCACTTTAACAAATTAAACTACAAAGTGTATTTTCTCAAGATGTGCTATTACATAGCCAGAAATCACATGATCATCAAAAGCTTTGGTGGTTCAACAAGACTGCCAGTGATGGACAGACTGGTTCCCCACCCAGGCCATCTTAAGGACTTAGCCAGAGACAGATCTATAGGAGCTTGATCTGCCAGGAAGCTACATCTCTTAAGGATGTGTGTTGCTGCTGATGAAAAATTATATTTCTCCCATGTAATGATGAAACCAATTGTGATCTTGGACTATGTCTGAGACGATCTGAGATTTCTTTGTTGTGGCGGCCTGGACATTTCTAAGGCACATTTTATTCCTTCATTATTTAGCTACCTTCTTTTCATAAGTGTCATCTATTACATCAATGAGAAGATTTTAATTCTCAATTTTAGGATCTCCTCTTCACCCTCTAGGCTGTTAATGACAAATATATATCCTTACCTCCATCCCTTGATTGATGGCCAATTTTGCAACTCTTATTGCTAGAGGTCCCTAAAATTAAAAATACATCAGACAGATCTACAGGTCAGCAGATACAGCAAAATTATGTTTTAAAGTGTCTACATATGCATGCTATCATATCAGCACACTGTAGGCTTTGTCTGTACTTTTTTAATAAGCACTATGACTGTGATACTCATTTTTCCCCCAAATATATGTTTCTAGAACTAAAAAAAACCCTAAAAGCAGTATATAGTTTTCAAAAAACTATATGGTACCAAAACAACATACACGGCCTGAATTTTAGAGGTGCTGAACACCAGCTGCTCCCATGGACTTTAACTTGAGTGTGGGGGAGTCAATGCATTTGAAATCAGATTCAAAGTAACCAAATAATAATGGTAATGAGCTTATAATAAAGAGACATGGAAGCACCTCAACATAAAAAGAATAAATCAATGTTAGCCTCAAAACTAAAATGCATGACTATGCCAACAGTCAGATTATGGTCGACCTCAAGGTATGCAAGGGAGGGAAGAAGACATTTCAAGGAGCTCAATCTCACAGAGAAGGGCCAGGAATCCTTTCATTCAGGGAGTGCAAATATGTTGCATAAGTAGGGCCACCACAGGCACTAGTTTCTAAAAACACATGTATTGGCCAGAAGACAAGAAGCATGCAAAGGAAAGAGGCTAATGCAGTCTCTTAAATGGTTACACAGAATTGTACCTGTATGAGGCACAACGCCTTCAAGGCTCCTACTGGAGCAGGGAAATCTCTGCACTGTCCCCATTACAAGGCTGTGGCTACAAATCACAATCCAGGCCCTTTTTCTTTTAAAATGTGCTTTTTTCCCATGTGTTGTTTGCTAATTGGGCTTTAAAATAAAAAAATCAATAGCTATGTTCAACAATAGTTAAATTTACTGTTTAATTTGTAATATTTTCCACCCAAAGAGAAGGATTTCTAAAATTACTATAGCAAGCCAAATAATCTGGAAAAGGAGGATTTTTTTTTTTTAAATGACACTCAATATAGACCGGGATCTGGTTGGGATTAGTCTTGCTGCAGAGCTTTCAATAGGGAAGAGGATTTATCAATGGCTCCTCAAAACTCATAATCATATGCTGGACACATTTGTGATTCCCCATAATATCTTCTCTAGTGTCAGTGTGCAAAGTCTCCTGAAATATTCCCTTGAAGATATCCATTTCTGTCATAAGCTCAGTATCAACATGCAGTGCTCAAAGACTGAACATTTCTCACTGGGCGCGAAGGACACGAAAAGATTATTAATTTGTTAAGTGATGTCAGTCTAGTAACAAGTATGTATCAAAACAGTTCCTCGCTCAAAGAATTTACAGACTACGAAACTAAAACAGAAAAACAAGATACACCTGGGAGATCTAATGAAATCACCATTGTGTGCTTAAAATATATGTGTGTGCATACGATTATATATATATACACACATTTTAAAAAATTAAAACATCTAGAATCTCAGCTATCTGAGATCAAGGGGGAGGAGTGGCATCTTTTGTGGACTGATGGGAAAGAAGAGGGATATAGATTAGGTCATAATCAGTTTTCTAATGGATATGGGGCAGGGAGGAGGCTGAGGAGACTGGTGAAGACTGATGTCTATTGCAGAAGGAGGGCACGTCACAATAATCACCAATGCTCTTGCAGCTTTTTCCAGATTTCTTCCTAGTGTTCTAATATTTTGGGGCATAGAAAATGATCTAGTTCCACACGTTTGCATGCCACAATGAGGGAGGATGATACATTGGTGTTTTGGTTGACAGTACAGAAAAAAACCCCAACTACTGGATGAGCTGCAAGAAGAAACACTGATGTATGTGCACTTCCTTGTGAGTAAGGGAGAGAATGATCAGCTAAATAATCAGAGATAGATTAAGAGTTATTTAGGCTCTGGGCACAAGAACATTTGGGTTCCTTAATTCCTGGGGGAAAGGGCAGAACCAGAACGAAGGGGGCCATGCCCACTCAATTGTTAACATGGGCATTATAGCCTTGGGCAGGTGCTGAATAGTGAACACAGGGGCTGTGCTTCACAGTGGAAGTGCTGATAAGGTGACCAGCTCTTGCAAAGGGCAGCTCCTGCTAGCAGCACTAGTGCTTTGCAGTGTGGGAGCTGATAAGGCTTGCCCAAGGAAGGTGGAGGGTCTGGGGCTTCCTGAGTGACTCTTACCATCAACTGGCTCCAGCTTCCGACTTGGCCAGGACTTGGGACTTCCTGGGGAAAAGATGGGGCAAGGGGCAGGGTCACAGCTCCAACACCAATGACCCCTCACTTCTATACTGCTTCCGATGCTCCTGTGGGGACCCCCAAATTAGTGAGGGCCCCATGGATTAGTCCTCCAATGTACATAAATGTTCCCTCAACATGCTCCCTGACTGATGAAGAATCAGGTAGTAGATTCTCTAGTCAAGTAGAAACCAATAGTGAAATTTCAAAGTAAGGCAACCCAGAATTAACTTATTTGCAGTTCTCTAATGCTGAATAGAGAGTATGGTTAAGTAGTCATATTTCAGGTCTCTCTACCACGGTTACATCAAGTGAAAGGAAAAGAGTATGTAATCTAGAGCAGTGCATGAGCATGATGGCATCACTGTGCTAGTATATATGGTCCAGAAAGCAAACAAATGAGCCTTCTAGTAAAAAAACAATATGTTGCATAAATGAAAAAACCCTTTAATTTGGGAAATAATTTTCACTGTTAAATTTCCAGGGAAATGTTAGTATAATGGTAGTAGTTCTCCTATCCTCAATACTTTTCCAATATTATTTGAACAGTAATATCGCAGTCTCTAAAATTATTCCTTTGCTAAAAAAATGATTTATAATAATTTAAAAGCAAATAGGAAGACAAAAATTAACAATGCAGACAGTCAACTGAGATAATAGTAATTTTCTTCTTGGTTAAATGTGCAAATGAACCAGATTATTATTTAACCATAGCACTATATTACAACGAACTAACCCATTCCAAAATAAAATCAAAATATAGCTCCATTATGTTGTACCTGAGGTAAAAATTCTTGTGCGAGGGCTAGAGCTCTTCTGTAGGCAGCATCCCCTGAATCATTCTGTTCCACAACATGACTGATCAATCCTATTGATCTTGCTTCTTCTCCATCCACAATACGTGCAGAGAAGATGAGTTCTTTTGCTAAAGATACACCAATTGCACGAGGTAATCTCTGTGTCCCTCCTGAAGTTTGTAGAAAACAGAAAATGCAAACATAAGTTTTATGGTCATTTAGTCTAAACACTAGATGCTATCTATTAAATTGCCAGATTTAAACATTGCCATGTTTAAATACATAAGTTTCTTTTGTACGTATACACACACACACACACACACACACACACTATTTGTACTATATTATGTGAATATAGTAAGATTCTGCTAAGCACCTCAGTCTTTTGAAAATGGGGCTTAGACTCCTAAGTCATTTTAGCATGTTTGAAACTTTACCCTATATAAAATCAACTTTTCAGCTTCACAGAAAGCATTTTTCCTGTCTACATAATGTGTGGCTTTATATGGCATCCATTACCACAATATGATCATTGTGCAGATCCACACTTTAGGTAACATGCTACAAGACTTCATACTATATCCCCTGTGGCCACACACAGATTCTGCCCACAGAAACAAGCACAGTAGACAACATGTTTAAAAAGGTGATGTTTAGTGTTACCACCTGGTCAGATTTTGTACTGCCTTACTAGTAAAAAGATTATTGTGCCTTTTTTCCCCCTCACTTGGCACACATTAGCACACACTACAACTGACAAGCCTGGCAGCTCAGAGCACAGGATAAGGTAAGAAAAGTGATAAGATAACAACATAAAAATACATATAGGGTGTGACTGGTGTGTTTTTATTTTATTAAAGAGTCTCTAAAACATTTAGTAATAATTAGTTATAGTCAGCACTAGGACTCTTTTGATGGTTGGTGATGGGGTGGCCAGTCAGAGAGCTTTAGTTAGTGGTCATTAAGATTCCTTTCTATTTCAGGAATTACTTCTGTGGCTTCCCACGTTTGGGTGATTAATAATCAGAAACAATTTTTCAAGGATGGCTTAAGTATGCTTAATTATTCAGAGGATAACAAATTTCCCCAAACAAGCATGCAATATGAAAGAAAGAGTAACATTGCGTAAAGCTCTGAAAAGAACTCTACATGGAACGTTTACAAAAATCTTAGAACTAGATCAGCCTTTGAAGGCTAACTACAGAGTTACTTTTGCTATAGCAGAATTGGATCTAAAACAATTTGATACTGGTACTCCTGCTTTGACATGGCAGGTCTAAATCAAGTATCTGAGCCATTTAGGACATGTCTGTACTTACCAGCGGATCGATGTTACAAAGATTGATCTTCTGGTGTTTAATTTAGCAGGTTTACTAAGGACCCATTAAATCGAATGCTAAGGGCACCCCTAACGGTGCCAGTACTCCCACTCCTTATGAGAAGTAAGGGAAATCAAGGGGAGCGTTTCTCCTGTCAACCTCCTGCTGTGTAAACGGCGCCAAAGTTTGAATCACGGTACGTCAACTCCAGCTATGCAATTATCCCCTAGTGTAGACCTAGCCTTAGGCAAATTTTAAATAGAGATGTCTTTCCAGATAGTGTTATAATATAAACCACAAAGACATAAAAGCAAAGGGCAAGAGAGAGTAAATATGTGTGATGGTGTACTTACAACAGAAATCCAGGGAGGAAAGTCTGCACTAACTGAATTAACAGGTGTTCAAGCAATATAAAATGGATGTAATTTCAATTTTAAAATGGCAGACTAAATCAGTATTTAATTAAAGTCAATCTGTTTCTTTCACTGTTGATTTAAAAAATATTTAAATGTGTTTGTGGGCCAAAATAAGCTAACTGGAAATAAATCAAAAGCTTTTATTACTCCACTTTCATTTACTTTTATTTGCAACCAGCTTTAGCACTACAGTGCTCATTTTCATGAAAATATACCTGGTTTTCAGCGTATTACCCAATACTAAGATGTAGTTCACAGATTAAAAATCTCAACAAAAACTGAGATATGGGCTTGTAGCAGCAAAATTGGTTAACATCCCTTTTTCAAACAAAAAGAATCAAAATAAAGCCCCTCTTCTGAGGTAAGGTTTATTAATAAGAGATTCTTCCACCTTTCTTTGAGGGGTCACAAAGCATGTGAACAAGGATAATCCAGCATATATTCAGAAAGCCTTTGACAAGTCCCTCACCAGAGGCTCTTAACCAAAGTAAGTTCTCATGAGATAAGAAAGATCCTCTCATGAATCAAAAGCTTCAGAAGAAGTTCTCTCATGAATCAGTAACTGTTTAAAACAGTGGTCACCAACCAGTTGATTGTGATCAACTAGTTGATTGTGGAGGCACTGCCAGTTAATCTCGAGGCAGTGTTCCCAGCCCTCTTCCGCCTCCCCCCCCCCCCCACACACTTGCAACAAGGAGCCCATGCTAGCAGTATAGCCTCCTGTGCCTCTAAAAATGAGCCAGAGCTGGCTTCCTGCAGGGAGGGGGGGGAAGGCAAGTCCCGAGGCTCTGCTCCACAACCAGCTTCTCAGGAAGCATGTTCATGTGCTGTTCCTCCCCTTCCCACAGCAACGCGCACACTTTCTTATCTTCTCTTCCTTCCCCCGTGCTCCAGGGAGGCAGGGTGGGAGGGGGGTTTAAGATGGGTAGCAGAGGACCGTATGAGGAGCAGCTGGATTTCTTAAAGGAGCTGCGTGTGCACTTCTTCCAGAGCTGCCTGCAGATCCTGCCCAAGAAATACTCGTCCCTGGAGACCCCCAGGTACTGGCCAAGCTGCTCCTGCCCCCCACTCCCCTGGCTAGATACCCCACCCGTACCCAGCTCCTCCATCCTTCCCATGGCCAGACACCTATCCCCAGCTTGCTCCTGCCTCCCACCTAGATCCTGCATACTCATCCCTATCCCACTCATTGGCAGCTCTGTCCTGCACACTGGACCCCTCATTTTTGGCCCCACCTAAGGAGCCCATGCTAGCAGTATAGCCTCAAAATCCACTAACCCTGGAACCCCAGAAGAGTTCATTTGGCCTGAGGCATTGAACCTGTTAATCTGGCTTGAGTCCTACCTACCCTCCTCCCCCACTATGGGGCTAGCATGCCAGGGGAGTAAGGTGTCTCAGTTGGGACCGCATCAGTGAGTTTTGGGGTCTTTTGGAGGGGTTGTTTTTCTGCATCTCACTTGTGTTGTCCCCAGCTGATTTTTCTCTGAATCACTGGCACCTGACCCAAAAAAGATTCCCCATCCCTCCCATAAATATAGTCAATGTTGAAACCTTTTGTGTTGGACATATTTTATTTAAAAATGAAGCCTGGCCAGAAAACCCCAATTGGGGCCAAGCCCTCCTCTGGCCACAGCATCATAACAGTTCTGCACCTTCCACACACCCCAACCCTGAGCCCATCATTCACCTGAACCCCCTGCCCTGAGCCCCCCACATCCCCAGTCTTTTGCCAAAACACTCCTGCAGCATCCACACACCGCAACCTATGCCCTGAGTCCATCATATTCCCACCCCCCCTGCCCTGAGCCCGGCATAAACTCCAACCCAAACTCCTGCACCCCCACAACTACAAGCCTGCAGCTTGCTCAGTACCCCAACCCTCCACCTGACCCCAACACTCTCCAGCCTGGAGTCCCATCCCCAAGCCAGCATCCCATTCTCCACCTCTTCCTGCACCCAAATTCCCTCACAGAGCTTGCATCTCTACCCAAATCCCTCATTCCCACCCTAGAGCCTGCACCTCCTGTCTCAACCCAGTGAGAGTGAGTAAGGGGGCTGGGGACAGCAAGTGATAGAGAGGAGGGGAATGGAGAAGGCAGCGCCTCAAGGAAGGGTGGAGTATATTTTGGCTTGCACTGACATTTAAAAAGTGATCTTGAGTTAAAAGATAGGAAATAATGGGTAGGAATAAATGGCCAGTTTTCAGAATGGAGAGTGGTGCTCCTCCCCCCCCCCCCCAGGGGTCTGTTTTGGGACCAGTACTTTTCAATATATTCATAAATGATCTGAAAGGGGGAGGGCTGGAGTAAACAGTGTGGTGGCAAAATGTGCAGATAATACAAAATTACTCAAGATAAGTCCAAAGCAGACTGTCAAGAGTTACAAAGGGGTCTCAAAAATTGGATGACGGGGCAACAAAATAGCAGATGGAATTCAATTTTGATAAATGCAAAGCAATGCACATTGGAGTACATAATCCAAACTAGGGATGCTAGCTAGCAGGTGACACAATAGTCGAGTAACCGCATGAATTCTGTCTGTAGCAGAGGAAGCAGCATGGGGTGGCAGGTGGGAGCTGGTCTATGAGGGGAGCCAGTTTAAAAACCAGCTCCTCGTGCAGACTGGCTGCCTGCTGCCCTGCGCTGCTGCTTCTGATACAGAGGCAGCAATGTGGGGTGGCAGCAACCTCTGTCCGTGGGGGCAACTCATGTGCAACCAATACATATTGGTCCAGGCTCAAAATAATTTCTCTCTCAATCTCATCTCTGTGTCAAAACATGGGAAGATCCTCTTTTAGCAGGACTGCTTAATGCACTGCTCTTCTACCATCATCTTGTAACTTGGCTAACATTTTTGCATTCGTACTGTATATATATTTTCATTTTTCACCCCAAGAAACTGTCACACTTTAATCAATGTACAGAGCAAATGTCTGTTTGAGAGGAATAGTTTCCTCAGAAGTCAGCCTGTACCAGAAATACAATCTTGAAATACATCAGATTCAGCTTTTGATAAAAACAAATTCTTTGCCCAAATCTGAAGGTCAAGATTCTTATATCTACTGACTGCATCTCTTCTTTTTCTTCCTTGTTCACTCGTGCTTAATATATTTTCCTACTTATCTATATTTTCTTCCTTTAGAGTTTTATCTTCTCTATTCCTGCCTCTACCAGGAAATGTTGAAAACAAAATTTAATTGAGCAACAATATTTCATAACTTTGACCAAACAATGGATATGTTTAAGCATGAAACAATGCTTATGGATGAAAAATGTTCTCTTGCCAGTGTCTTGCACAATAAGGATTAAAGAGCAATGAAACAGTCCACACTGCAAGGCCGTTAAGCAAATGAGTATGTTCTCTGGTTAACATTCATAGGCCATTAGCCAACAGTTCAGTGCATCATTCACATACGCAGCAGTGAGCATGGCATATATTCAAAAAAGTGTCATATTCAATCAAAGATGTGCGTAAGTTCCATAAATCTGCAGGGGAAACAGCAAAAGTATACTGTAAAAAGATGTTCTTTTTTGATAATACATACAAAATGTGTAATTCCTGCCAACTGCAATCAGAACTAAAGGAAGTAACACCCAATTCTCAAAGGCACTACCTAAACTAGTCATTTCATCTAAAAGTAGAACACTGTTTGATAAAAGACATATTGCTGCAATTTTTTCAAATTTAGTGTCACATTATTTCATATTATTACATTATTCTGGTATTTACTCACTGTGCTAATACAAAAGAACTGATCTGCAGCTGCACTGTAAATGCATTCTTAACAGAGGTACTATCATTTAATGTAATTGTAAACAACAGGTTTAGATGATAACCCAGCTGATGTGAAAACTGATGTCTAACTACAGGTATAAAAATTATTAAACAATGTCTTTATTCAACAAGATCTTAATTTTCTAGAGACATATATTTAGTGGCAGTAATTTAATCAATTACAAAATATAGTACACAACTGGTTTAGATTAAAAGAATTACATGAACAGTTCCCAAAAGCATATCCAGAATGACGAAGTAACTAGCTTACTGGAAATAGATTCATCATTCTGGCAAAAGATATCTAAAAACAGTAGTTTCTCAAAGTTCAAGGCTCCATCACAACATTTTGTGAAAAATCCTGTTGTGACAAAACACCCAATATTTAATTTAATTATCCTGTCATTCATTAAGCCACATAAAATAATGTCATCTTACTTACACCAACTTTTTTATTTACATTATGATGGCTTAACTGTTATGATTTTAAATTTTTCCTTTAAAAGCCCATTAGATACTTTAAATATTTATTAATAACTAATGGTGAACCAAAGTTAATCAATTACAGACTTCCCAGTTATTCAACTCAACCAAGGAATATCTGGAATCTTTACTTCATGGTTACTATACAAAAGCAAAGGAGAGTGACAGACTTTCTCCTACTCATTAAGACTGTTATAACAGTGTGAAATACATAAGTCTACCATAAATTATTTTCCATTGTCCCTCAATGCATAAATATCTAAACTCAAAAGTAAGCTACATAGTTTAAAGTAATGACAGATACTATAGCAATATAATACCATTTTAATCATGTTTCTTTTATTATATACACAAAAATATATACTTAAGTGTTTCATTTTTATTTAAATGTATTTGTAATCTATTCACTATTCAAGACAGCACTTGAAGCAAGTGCACTCACCCAGTGCATTCCGCTTCCCAACAGCTACTACCACCGCAGGGAACTGTGACAGCTGCTGCTACACGGCATCAGGTCCCCACCTCCCCGCACTGGTGATTCCTAAAGCCGCGTGCTCAGGGGATGGGACGCCATGGGGAGGAGAGGAGTGATGGCAGGAAGGGGCAGGGCTTGGGGACCAGAAATGGGTAAGCAACCCTCCAGCCCACTGGGAGTTCCAGGCTGGATTACACAATCGCTCTGGTTGGAGATGGCCCATAGTCCGAGAGTTTGAGACCTCTGGCCTATATCCCACTGGGTTTCAAAATTCCCCCAGCTCAAAGATTGCTGAACCCCAAAGGTACCTAAACTTACTTGGTGCCTAAATTTCTGTTTAACAGTTTTTTGGAGGCACCTATGTTTTTACTTCTGGGCATGTGCACTGCTGTCCCACAGTTGGCATCTGGGTGCCTAAGCCTTAGTACAATGCACAAACCAGAGGAAGATAGGTGTTCCACCACCTAACTCACCTGTAGGAGCCAATGCAAGAAGTGGCCTCTGAACACTCTCACTTGGTTGGGTCCCACATAGGAGTTCATAAAAAACAAGACAATTGAAGTGGAAAGCAGAAGCAGCTCATGTACTACCTTTAGTCCAGTGCTCAGCACATTCATCTAGGATGTGGCAGACCACAGGTTCAACTCCTCCCCTACCTGAGGCAGAAGAAAGAACATGAACAGGGATCCTATTATCTCTTAGGTGAGTGCCATAATCACTTGATTATGGGCTATTTTGAGGTCAGTTTTCCTCAGTCTCTCCTGCTGATTCTGTGCCACGGTGGCTAAATAATGGAAGTCTTCGGGCCAGAGAAAGCAAGCAAATATGAGAATGACTCTTCAGCCTGGTGATTAGTGCACTAATTGCAGACACAAGATCCAGATGCCCTACTCCAATGACCCTTCAATTATTTATGCAAAATAGAACTCCTACAGAAGAAACTAAGGCAGACCTACATCAGAATATGCCAAAGCACAGTGGCTAGGGCACCCTCCTCTCAAGTGGCAGAACCCCGTTCAAATCCCTTCTCCTCATCAGAAGAGGGGGCACTTGAACCAGCTGTCTGCCATGTCTCAGTTAAGAATCCTAACCATTGGGCTAAAAGTGAGCAGAGAGGTCCTCTTCCCTACACAGAGTTCTCGTAAAAAGCCTTGGACATGTAACTGCGGCTAATACTCTTATGAAAGAGGTGCCTCCCTACAGCCTGGACCTAGGCATTGAACTGCCTGAGAGGAATAGGATACATCTCTTTTTGTATATCTCATTGGCTAGCTTAGGTGGGGAACCACCTAGTATGCTGGCATTCTTTGGCACTTATCTCCCTCCATTCACTGAATATGGAATCTAAATACCTAACTCAGGCTTTGAAAATGCCAATAATTTTTTGGTGTCTAAAACTTCATCTGTAAATCAGCACTACTAAAATCAGGAGTTCAGATGGGAAACACAGGCAATCTTAAATACAGCAGTTACTGCAGCTCCCATCAAAACAATGTAGACCCAAGCAAAAAGTTCGAAGTCGGGGCCAATTACTAGCTTTACAGAGGATTACAAAGAGTTAAATACATATAAAATTACTGCTACAAGTTTACCATTATTATATGGTAGTATCATCCTTCAAATTCGTTCTCTTGCAATTAGAAGCTGCAAAATAAAGCTAATATTCAGTGGTGTAGTTGTGCTGGTCCCATGATATTAAGTAAAGCTAGGATAATTAGATAAATCCTAATGACTTTTTAAATTAACTCATAACATTTCCTGACAAGCTACTTTTTAAAATAGTTCTGGTTAGGCAGCCATATATATTAAACACACATACACCCCTCAGTGAACCAAGTGTGTGTGTGTGAGAGAGAGAGAGAGAGAGAGAGAGAGAGAGAGAGAGAGAGAGAGAGTGTGTGTGTGTGTATAAAACTCATTAGTCAGCCTCTGTGCTTGACTCAGAGGAGATGGTTTGTAACAGCTTTCAGTCTGAGAGTCTTGCTCTTTAGGTGAAGGTGTAAAAAATTCATGCTTTCAGCCCTAAAAATCCTTGATTTCTGGTGTTAGCCAAGATGACCGTTGTTATTGCATATACAAATACTATTTTCTGTTAGACCAGAGGTGGGCAATAATTTTTGAGAGAGGGCCACTTCATAAATTTCGGAAGTGACCGCAGGCCGACCCAGAAGGGGCAGAGCATCAGGCGGAAGTGTGTGTGTGGGGGGGGGGGGGGGTGTTGAGAGCTATCCTACCAGGAGCTTTGCTTGGCCTGAGGTCCCTACCCCCTGACTTCTGGCCAATGGAAAGGAGCTGGAACACTGGGTGGGTGCTGGGGGCTAGCTTTCTCCCAGAGTTGTCTGGGGTGGAGGCTTAACATTCACCTGACACAGCTCGCAGCTCCTGGTCCCTGCTGCTAGGCTGTTGCCTGGCAGCCACCCGGCAGGCACAAGCCCTTTGAACAGAAGCAGTTCAAAGGGCTCATGCCTCCCAGGCAACAGGCCAGTGGGACTGAGAGCTGCAAGCCCTTTCAATTGCTTCTGTTTAAAGGGCTTGTGCCTGCCGGGTGGCTGTCAGGTAATGCAGTTACCCAGCAGGTGTGCGCCCTTTAAATAGAAGTGGCTGAAAGGGCTTGTGCAGCTCCAGCTCCAGCTCCAGCTAGAGGTGCTGGGAGCTGCGAGCCCTTTTAACTGTTTCTATTTAAAGGGCTCTCATGTTCCCCGTGGCTGCCAGGCAACATGGTGCCTGACAGGTGTGGGGAAGGCACAAGCCCTTTAAACAGAACCAGTTAAAAGGGCTCGTAGCTCTGGCACCACTAGTGAGTGCATTCCTAGGGAGCTAGAGACATGTGAGCCCTTTCAACTGTTTCTATTAAAAGGGCTCATGCCTTCCCCAGGGCTGGTAGACAAGGCACAGGGAAGACGTAAGCCCTTTAAATAGAAGCAGTTAAAACGGCTCATGCATCTCCAGCTCCCAGGCAACGCACTAGGAGGAGGGGCCTGGAACTGCATCCCGGGCAGGATCAAAGCTCTAGGTGGACCGGATCCGGCCCACTGAGAGGCTTTTGTCCACCCCTGTGTTCGACCCTCCTCTTTCCCAAAGGACCTGCACTGTGCCAAGAAAAGAAATTATTTCTCAGAAGCTTGGGACAAACGGAAGTGCTGTGTGGGCAAACAGCAGCGTTTTGTTTCATGCCTACAACACAAGGACATCTGGGGAGTCTCGGTGACCGATGGTATCAAACTCTCTTGGAAGCTTCAAGAGTAGAAACAACTAAGTAGAACAACAGAACTGAGCTGTCAATCCAAAAGGAAGGGGATTGGCGTAGAAGACGATATGTTCCATACAAATAGTGGGTTGGAGGTGGGAAAAGCGCACTGCTGAATACGTCTAAGGCAGGGCCTTTAAACTTCATGATATCATTAGTACTTTTATAAGAGGTATATGATAACTGAGGGCAAGAGAGATTGTCTAGAATTTTCCATTAGTCAGGAAATGCAAAGGCAGTTACTTCCATAAAAAAACTAGTTAACAGTTTAATTTGCCAACCAAGCCAAGCTTTGTAGTAATAAAAAATACATATGGACTTGAGATTGAAGGAGGACAGCCTCTATGCATATGTCTACTCTGCAGTTAGACCCCCATAGTTGGCACATGCCAGCTGAGTAGGGCTTTGTGGGGCTGTTTAACTGAAACATACACATTTGGACTTGGACTACAGCCCAAGCTCTGCAACCCTTTCCCCATCCCATAGGGTCCCAAAGACTGTGCTCCAGCCTGAGCCCAAACTCCTACACCAAAATAAAAAAGGTGCATCGCCTGAACCTCATGAGAACAAGTCAGCTGGATGGGCCAGCCACAAGTTTTTAATTGCTGTGTAGAGATATCCTGTTATATTTTGTAATAGTCTTCCTTTGCAAAGTCAACTGTTGGTAAAAGACCAGGCTGTTTAATTTTCAAATCAGAGACTGACTTTCATACATATATGTTATTAAAACAGTGTAACTGTTACATAGACTTGCTTGATTTATATCACAGAATACTTCAAATCTTCCCCTTGGCTTTTATTTTACTGGATGAGAGAACTTTTTAAAGCAAGCATTGTGAATCAGTAGTAGAGGATAATTTTTGGTCTAAGAATGTGAGAAAGCTTACAAAATTACACAAAAGCTTATGTGACTTAGTAATACATGAAACTCAGATGTAAAGATGCTTTTAGAATTCACTGGAAGTTAAAATATTTATAAGTTTCACATCAGACAGATTAAATGTGTTATTTGCAAAAAGACATGAGACATTTCTGATAAAAGCAATCACTTGTATAAGGAAGTAAGGAAGTGTAAGAATGAGAATGGATTCCCTACATGTAGTCATCTGCCCACATGAAATGCACAGAAAATGAAACTGAAAGCTGTATTTAGAGATAGCAGATTTGAGGGGCAGTAAACATTTTTTTGAGGTAAATGAGTCTTCAAAGTAATTACTGAAGAACTATCAAATCTGTTTGCTGGAGTCACTATTAGGTGGTTACACAACTGGTTGGGTAACCATTCCAAGAGAATAATTATCTATGGTTCACAGTCATGCTGGAAGGGCATAACAAGTGGGCTTCCACAGGGACCAATTCTGTTTAATATCTTCATCAACAATTTAGATAATGGCATAGTTAAAGAGTATGCTTATGAAGTTTGCAGATGATACCAAGAGAGGGGCTGCAAATGCTCTGGGTGGTAGGGTTATAATTCAAAATATTCTGGACAAACTGGAGAAATGGCCTGAGGTAAATAGGATGAAATTCAATAAAGACTAATGCAAAGTACTCCACTTGAAAAGAAACAATTACACATATACAAAATACAAAATGGGAAATAACTGCCTAGGAAGGAATATTGCAGAAAGGGATCTAGGGGTTACAGTGGACCACAAGCTCAACATAAATCATCAGTGTAACACTGTTGCAAAGAAAAGCAAACATCATTCTGAGATGCAGTAGCAGGAGTGCTATAAGACAAAAAGTAATTCTTCTGCTCTACTCATCATTGATCAGGTCTTAACTGGAGTAGTATGTCCAGTTCTGGGTGCCATACTTCAAGAAAAATGTAGACAAAGAGGGATCCAGGGGATTTAGTGTAGATTTCAAGAAAGCTTTTGACAAGGTCCCTCACCAAAGGCTCTTAAGCAAAGTAAGCTGTCATGGGATAATAGGGAAGGTCCTCTCGTGGATTGATAGCTGGTTAAAAAGATAAGGAAACAAAGGGTACGAATAAATGGTCAGTTTTCAGAACGGAGTGAAGTGAGAGGTGGTGTCTACCAGAGATCTGTACTGGGATCACTCCTATTCAAACTATTCATAAATGATCTGGAGAAAGAGGTAACTGGTGAGGTGGCAAAATTTGCAGATGATACAAAACTGCTCAGGATATGTAAGTCCAAAGCAGACTGTGAAAAGCTTCAAAGTTTCTCACAAAACTAGGTGACTGGGCAACAAAATGGCAGGTGAACTTTAATGTTGCTAAGTGCAAAGTAGTGCATATCGGAAAAAATAATCCCAACTGTACATACCAAATGAGGGGTACAAATTTAGATATAACCACTCAAGAGAGTTTTTTGAATCATTGTGGGTAGTCCTCTGAAAATATCCACTCAATATGTGCAGCCACAGTTAAATAAAAGCAAACTGAATGTTAGTAATCATTAAGAAAGGGACAGAGAATAACTTATTGCCTCTATATAAATCCATGGTATGCCCACATCTTGAATACTGTATGTAGATGTGCACCTCATCCCAAAAAAAGGTATCTTGGCATTGGAAAAAGTTCAGAAAAGGACACACACACAAAAGATTAGGGTATGGGAACAGTTGACATATGAGGAGAGATTAATAAGACTTGGACTTTTCAGCCTGGAAAAGAAACAACTAAGGGGGCATATAATAGAAGTCTATAAAATCATGACTGGTGTAGAAAAAATGAATAAAGAGTTATTTTCTCCTTCCTGTAAAACAAGAACTAGTTCTCTCAAAGGGTAATTAACTGGGAGCAGGTTTAAAACAAACAAAAGAAGGTACTTCTTCACATAATGCACAATCAACCTGTGGAACTCCTTGCCAGAGGATGCTGTGAAGGACAAGACTTTACCAGAATTCAAAAAAGGTGATAAGTCCATCAATGGCTGTTGGCCAGGAATGCTGTCCTTAGCCTCTGTTTGCCCAAAGCTTGGAATGGATCACTTGATAATTACCTGTTCTGTTCATTCCCTCTGGGACACTTGACATTGGCCACTGTTGGAAGACAGGATACTGGGCTAGATGGATCTTTGGTCTGACCCAGTATGGCCATTCTTATTTTCAAATTGGAGAAGGTCCAGAGAAGAGTAACAAAAATTATTAAAAGATTAGAAAACACGACTTATAAAGGAAGATAGAAAAAAACAGGCTTGCTTAGCCTGGAAAAGAAGACTGAGAGGGGATATGAAAACAGTTTTCAAACATCTAAAAATTCTTACAGAGAGGAGGGTAAAAAATTATTCTCCTTAACCTTTATGGCCAGGACAAGAAGCAATGGGTTTAAATTGCAGCAAGAAGGGTTTAGGTTGGACATTAGGAAAAGCTTCCTGACTGTCAGGGTGGTTACGCCGACAAAGGTTTTGGAATCACCATCATTGAAGATTTTTAAGAGCAGGTTAGACAAACAACTGTCAGGGAGAGTCTAGGGTGGTGCTTGATCCTGTCTTGATTGCAGGGGCCTGGAATCAAAGACCTCTAAAGGTCCCTTCCAGTTCTATGACTCTATGACATTATTAAACATCTGATTAATCAGTTACAGTAGCCACCATTCACATAGTTTTAAATGCTTTGAATTCAGGAAGTGACCTAGTAATACAATAATAAATAGCTTACCATGACAACGTAGAAATTGGCAATGCAAGATGACTCTACAAAGAAACTGAGTGAGGAAAAAAATATACTTAAACATATTTAAATACAACAAATGAGAGTGCCTATTCATATTTCACAAGATACTTGCCTTACACTACACATAGCTCTTGGTGGAAATACTGTTTTGTTCTGAAGTACTGCAGAGTACAAAGTGAATTTAAAAGTAGCTCCTCCCCCACTCATTCACTCTCTAAAGCACAGTCACCAATGAGGCAAGATATAAATGAAGGGCCCAAACCAAAATGCTTTCTAGCCTTATTAGGTTCATGCCCACACATCCGTGAACAGAACAGCTCCTGGCAGCAACAGTAAGTAGGCCTAATGAAGGATAAGTTTAGTGTTATTTTGCATGATCACATCTAGATTTCCAATCACAGCGACTTTAGTTCTAATAGGATTTAAGTATTAGAATTTTTATCTGACTCAGAAAAATGTAGTTAGATTCTCACTGAAAGAAAGGCATTTCAAATGGATTTAACTGAGAGGATGAGCACACAACCCCAAACGGAGGCATTGTTTTAAAAACAGATAATCACATTTGAAATCTTAACTGTCTGGGGACAACTAGTCAGAAATTCCTCCTCCCTTCAGCCTGATCTCCTCACAGAAATCCCTCCAACCCCCATACAAAGAAATTAATCATTTTACTGAACCTCACAAAAAGTTAATCATTTTCTTCCACTCCAACTTTCATCAAATCCTCTCAACACTCACCACTGAATTCCATCTGCTCCCAAGTCTCCCAAATTAATCTGTAAACACCCACCCCATGAAATTCTGACTCACGTGGGGCTAGAGAAGGGCACTTTGCTGACCCTTGTGACTACTGATAGCAGGAGTCCAGTGGAACAGTAAAGCAACAGGCTGTAGCTAGCACTAAAGCCTCCTGCTTTAGCAGCCAAGCACCCCGAGCAGCAGCAAGTGGGTGGAGGAGAAATTCTGTAGCTAAGATAATCAGCACAAATGAATGAGGTAGGAAAAAAAACAGACCAGTATAATAACATAAGAATGGTCATACTGGGTCAGACCAAAGGTCCATCTAGCCCAGTATTCTGTCTACCGACAGTGGCTAATACCAGATGCCCCAGAGGGAGGAATCACAACAGGTAATCCTCACGTGATCCCTCTCCTGTCACCCTCTTCCAGAGAAACAGAGGCTAGGGACACCATTCCTACCCATCCTGGCTAATAGCCATTCATGGACCTAGCCTCCATGAATCTATCTAGCTTGTTTTTGAACCCTGTTAAAGTTCTAGCTTTCACCTCATCCTCTATCAAGGAGTTCCACAGGTTGACTATGCGCATTTCATTTGGTGACCCCTAGTTCTTCCATTGTGGGAATAAGTAAATAACTTTTCCTTAATTCACTTTTCCCATACCAGTCATGATTTTATAGACCCTCTATCATGTCCCCCTTTAGTCTCCTCTTTTCTAAGCTGAAAAGTCCAAGTCTTTTTATCTCTCTTCATATGGGACCCGCTCCAAACCCTTAATCATTTTTGTTGCCCTTTTCTGAACCTTTTCCAATGCCAATATATCTTTTTTGAGATGAGGCGACCACATCTGCACGCAGTATTTAAGATGTGGGCATATAATGGTTTTATATAGAGGCAATAAGATATTTTCTGTCATATTCTCTCTCTCTTTTTTAATGACTCCTAACATTCTATTTGCTTTTTTGACTGCCGCTGCACACTGAGTGGATGTTTTCAGTATCCCAAAGAAGGAATCACCAGACAGGTCAGTCAAAGCCAGTGTCCAACTAGACTCATGCTGTTGAAGACAACCAATTATTATGGAGAGACTAGCTGCATCTCTCCCAATAATTCAGGCTAAAACAAGACTTGCTTTAAAAAGACATTTCTGATCACCACCCCTCTCTGGTCTTTTTCATTTAGTCAAAAAAGCAGCTAAATCACCTCAAAATTGGTACGTAGTATTTTACAAACTTTATGGTAAATCAGAAAACTGGATTTTCAGAAACCATGTCTGATATTTTTAGCTAATTTGTTATTGTGAAATCCCAACTTTTTTTTTGTTTGCTCTATTTCACTTATTCCTATATCTAAAAACTTCAAAATGACCTTTTGTTCTTTGTCATTATTATCAAAATAATAATAAGAATGGTCCTCTTATTATTATTTTGCAGCTGTAGTAGATAACTGAAGAGATATTCACAGATGCAATCAAGTATATAAATTCTATAGGCCATCATACATACATATTTTATATATTATTTTGTATGCATAATTGAGTTTGTATTCACAAAGTGGCATATCTATGTGCCAGAATAATTGATCTATTTGAAATTCTTTATCAATTAAAGAAGTAGTCAATATATTAATGTAAGATAAAAATATAGCATGTATTTTATGACATTACGTATACCAATTTTGTGTGCTTCAGTGATTGTGTGTGCCATGTAACATAGGTTAGGCCTGAATTTTCAGATGTGGAAGGGTTTAAATTGTCATTTATTTCCTAGAACCTTGATACCCCTCTCAACATGCTATAAAAACTCTAGGGATTAGCGGGGGCAGGCGGGAGAAAGGACTTCAGGCATCAGCTACTGGGCTGGAATTGGGGAGCTCGGTGCTTCTCCAGGGCTGAAGGGCTTCCACTGTAGGGAGGGGGATCTCATGCTTTAGCCCTGCCCAGGGAGCAAGTGCACCAAAGTTTGGGCTTGCTGCCCCACACATTCAAAAATATGCTTTGCTCCAGACAGCTCCAGCTGAATTTAAGCCCTGAGAGGTACTGAATATCTATTGACTTTAGCTGTAGTTATGAACTCTCAACATTTTTGAAAATCAGGCCCTGTCTTAAACAATGCACCAAAGTCACAGAAACATGCAATTTATGGCCACCTTCAAAATTTAATATAAGGGACTTACCAAGCATCACATACAAATTTTATGGCACAGTCAAGGATTGAACCCAGTTTTCCTAAGTCAGTCAATTGTCTTAACCACAAATCATTTTCTCCTTTCCTACGTAGATCTAACAGACAACATCTTTATTCATTACGCAAATATGATTCATTCACCCACCTAATGCACTGAATGAATCAGAGGTCCCATGGAAAATAGTATATAATCACATAGTTAAAGACAAGAAGAAAAAGAAACTGCAGCCAAAGAGCCATTCTGTATGTGTCCTGACAGGTGATTGTGTTCTATGTAGCTGCTTCAGAGTGATGTAGGATGGTCAGTGAATTAGAGTGTACTCAGGACAAACAGAATATTGCAAGAATTGAGGAGCAAGACTGTAAATGTGCTTGTCATGGTGGTGATGTTTGCTGTTCGTCATTTAGCCAAATCTGGATGGATTTTCATGGGAAAAAGTGGCACCTCTCTGATCCAGGAATATACCTGTGCTGAACTTTAAGTTCCTGAACCAAGCTCATGAGGTACAAGAGCTCTTCACAAATACAGAGAAATTAAGATTTACACTTGTGATATATAGAGGCAGTTTTGCTATTCTCAGAAACCACTGCACCAGTTTTGTGGAATTTGTTTTATAAAATACACCTATGGCAGACAAGCATGGTAAATTTCAGCACAAATGTTTATAGTCTAATACAATTATAAGAAAGTGAAAAGAGGGTGAGGGTTGAATGCCAAATGCTAGACAAACTTAATATATATGTACCACCAACACCTACTAAATAAATACTGCCTGCTTTGATTGCTACAAATGAAGCCACTTCATGGCAATTTGTTTTATTAATTTACACATTCTGGAGGTATATAATACTATAATATGGTTTTAGTACATTATGTGCATTTAAAATGGTTTCCTTTGTCCTGCATTCCTGCTGCTGAAATAGGCTATTATTTTACTTTATTCATATTGGTACACATGCTTTAAGATATGGATTTCACTGATTTCTAATTAAAATATTTAAAAGGTCTCACTTGAATGTATATAAACAGTTCATTTAATTATATCCTCAGCAGGCAGAAAGCAGTATAGTTCCATTAACTTCAATGGAGGTAAAATAATTTACACAAGCTGAGACACTATCTTTACTGCTTACTGCTTCAGAACATAAACATGAGTTTCCTCAATAGTACTGTTCTTCCACTGTCTTCCTTAGCCTGTGATCTATTTAATTTACACCTGCAAAAAATAAAGTTGCCCATTGACAGGAAATCAAAAAAAGGAGTTGGAACAAGCAATTGTTTCTAAGCAGTTGCTGTTAAGCTGTGGAGTGCAAAGAGGAAAGGGACATCACTAAGAAAGGGCCTCTGTCACTCAGCCTATCTGCTACTGTGACATAATAGTGAAGACTTAATGTCAGTGACTAGTTCACAAAATAGAATCCAAGAGATATGTAGATAATAAAAATTCTCTCTTCCTGAACCCTCCAGAAGGGAGAGGTATCAGGATCTGCTTGGTGAGACTGGAAGTACAGGTTGGACCTCCCTGGTCTGGCACCCTTAGGACCTGACCTGTCCCAAATGAGGGAATTTTCCAGATCAGAGGAGGTCCCCTGCCAGCAGCCTCCGGGAACACTGTTCCTCCCCCCTAGCTGACTTCGCTGTGGCCACACTGACACTGGGTTTCAGCCCTGCTGCTACAGGGCTTGGGCTCTGGCCTGCTGTGGCCAGTTGGATGGGCTTCTCTCCACTTCTGCCCTGTGAAGCAGGGGCTCCCCAGGGCTCGCTGACTGCTGGCGGCCCTGCTGCGGCTGTGCCCTACCAGGGCTTCTTGGGGCTAGGGCTCGCTGGCTGCTGCCTTCTGATGTGCCTCACTGGGGCTTCTCGGGGCCAGGGCTCACCGGTCCTGCTGTTGCCCCACCTGGCCAGAGCTCCCCTGGGACCAGGCTCGTTGGTCCCAATGGTGGGTCTCTCCATCGCTGGACTCCCAACCGACTTGCACTCCAGGGTGCTGGAGCTTTCTGGTCTAGCAATATCCGTGGTCTGGTTGCCAGACCAGAGAGTTCTGGATTTAGGAGCTTCATCCTGTAGGACTGTCATGAAGATGCCCTTGTCACTTCTCCACAACAGGAGAATGAGCACCTTTTAGACACTTTAGAACCATGGTGTCCAACACGCTAGCCACTAGCCACAATGTGGCTGTTTGGTCGGTTGAGTGTGGTTAGTTCACAATAGCAGTAATATTAAGATGTGTTTGACATCTTACTTGGACAGCAGGACACCACAGGCTGGCTGCTTTAGACTCTGGCACAAGTACCACAGCTTTCCTGAGCTCCCTGTTGCTTTCAAAATATTCCCCTTGTGTTCACCTGATTGTGGGAGCTCTGGTTTCCAGTTCAATCCTTCAGGGACAATATGGCAGGTCTTCATGGAATACAAATTTAGCAAAAGAATTTCTTAATTGCAGTTACTTTACTGCTGAAAGCATACTAAAGAATTACAGATATTTAAAAAACAACACAGACTTACGAATGCAGTCCCCATGAGTCAGATCACAACTCTCTCACTTTAGTCAACAAACTTATACCAGGGAGCTTGTCCTGCATTCTTGGACTAGTCTGCTAGCATCTGGTGGGTTTCTGTACCAATTCAGAGAAGCAACTGTCTTTTAAAAAAAGTGTATTTTCCTTTTTTTTTTGTCATTAACTCAAGGCTGAGGAACTGCAATCCATTTCCTCAGCCAGCATGTTATGGAAAAATTCTTGTGGATGACTAATTAATAAGAATTTGGATTACTTTAGTGATTGCTAGTCGTGGACCAGGACTCCATTATGCCAGGAACTGTACAAAGAGAAAATAGAAAGATGAGTGATGGCAGTTGAGAGACGACCAGAGCAGATGTCTCTCTCATTGTCAGCCTTCGCTGAAATATTCCACACTATAGCTTGAGTACAATGTCCAGAACAGATTGACCCAGCCAAAAATTAGACTGGTTTTCAACACTACATGGATATTTAATCCAACATGAAAGTTATAATGCAAAGTTAAGTTTGCAATGAAGGTTACAGTAGCAAAATAGCATTCACAAAACAAAATGCAATTCACAATTTGACACGACATCTTCCAATCATATCATCTTTAGGTCGCCTGTCTTTTTACATGTAGACTCGTCAGGGGCGGGATCATACTTTTCTCTTTGTTGAAAAGCACCTTAAATACTGCAATATAAATATTTATAATAAAGATATGTATTTTGTGGGTCACTTAATTCCCACCTAATTTCAATAAGGACAGACATCAATAGCCTATAGGCTAGATCAGGGCTGGGCAATAATTTTTTGCCGGTGGCCAGTTCGGAAATTTTTGAAGTGGCCCCGGGCCGCACAGGAAGGGGCAGAGCCAAGATACTTCCAGGTTCCCCACCCCCAGACAATGATTGGTCTGGAGGTAAGGGAGTGCCTTTGCCCCCTGCCCCGCCCCCACGTACCGCATAGCTTCCCATGCCTCTGGCGTGGGAGAAGACTTCTGTGCTCCCCTGCCTGTAGGTCAATTAGGGCCTGGGGGTGGGGGAGCACGCGCAGCCTCCTCGGCTCTGCCCCTGCCTTGAGAGCAGAGCACCTACTTTTGGCAGGATGGGAGGAGGCTTCACACGTGCTCCCCCGCCCACAGGCCCAAATTGGCCTACGAGCAGGGGAGCAACAGGGCCTCTGCGGGCCGGATCTACCTGCTTGGTGGGCCAGATCCGACCCGCAGAGGCCCTTTTGCCCACCCCTGAGCTAGATCCTCAGGTACATCACAGTTCCACTTGGTACTATTGTTATGGAAAGGGTGGGCAGAGATGATTAACAGATCTTTGGCTTTTCTCTAATCCAGAGAGTAGCCAGGAACTAATTAAGACCCCTGCAAGTTACTATAGCCACAAGCCTGCTTCATATTTATAACAATTAGAATTGCTCCCAGCAGTTAATATGGACAACTGGAGTGTAGTGTACTCCTACCGTGCCTCCTCCCAACTCCTAATTATATAGAGGCAATTTTAAGTCCTTTTCCTGTTGTCAGTACAGCACAACAGCATTATCTAATCAAGGATTTGGCCTTTTTATATAAAATATACACAAAATTCTGTAAGTTTACAAACATTATACTTCAGTGTTTCAGTAAACATCAACATTTCATTCGTAACAAAATCTTAAGGTATATCGAGACATTTTTTCTCTAAATCTCACCTGAAAATCCTCCTTCTCTTTAGCGATGTTTTTGTTGAAAAATATTGTGTGATTCTATGAAGTAAAGACTATTGTATTAAAATTAATTGTACTGCACTGAGCATATAGTACATAACAGTTTACAAACAGTTTGAGTTTGCAAAGGACCTTTGCTAGCAGTTTACTTTATTAGACTAAGGACTAAAACTTTCAGATTAGCATCAGCTGCACTTAAAGATCACTCAACTGGACAAATTTAGTTTATCAGCCTGCTGTAATTCTTTAGAAACTGAAGTCAGTATTGATAAGGACATACAAATTAGAATTGAAGAACACTGACCAATTGCTTAACATGAATTAATGTTTTCACTTAAAAACATAATAAAAGACTAAAAAATGATGAGTAATTTTAATTGGAAAAAGTGTACTACAAACACAGAAACATAAAATACTGCCCCTTTCAACATGGTTAGCACTAAAACATCATTTTATGTAATACATATGACCTAATCTGGTACTCATTCATAAATTTATATTATGAATGGTTAAATAGGTGTAATCATCAGGCCATCTGCCTTAGATGCGGTTAGGCTGCATAAGGTTGTCTCAAGGAATGAACAGGTAATTGTACAAATAACTCTCCATTTTTATTACATACTATTTACCCGTCATTGCTGGGGCTCTTAACTCTATTGTTTTTCTTCATTTGAATCATTTCTCTGGGAAGGGGATGAGTAGTTCAGTACGCAGGCTGCCCCTGGGGAGAGAGAACAACCTCAGCCCCTTCTGAGTGCAGCAGCTTAATATCGGGTCAGAAGTGCCTCTTCATGGCCACTGCAGTTCCAGTGGGCACAGCCGGGGCAGGGCCAGGTTTGTCTACTTCTTGTGCTCCCCAGCCAGATTGAGGAATGGAGCAAACTGTGCAATTTCCCTTTGCTCCCTGATGAAAGGGAACAGCCAGAAATGTTCCCATACAAATTGGGGAAAGGGGAGAAGTTTCAGCCACCACTATCCCCCCACACAACCAAACTGGGACTTTGCTCTAAGAAGTTATAAGAGGAAGCTGCCGACCAAATGTGGTGGTCCTAGCTGTTACCATTTATTAGGAGGAGCTCTTGAACAGACAGATCGACAGAAACTTCCTTGCTCACAAACTCTCACAAATATATGGGAGATGAGCCTGTAGGAATACCCCAAAAATCTAATTATATTAAATAACAATCCTATAGCAACCACAGGCAAGGGAAGCACTGCCTTCCCTAAAAAAGTGGTGTAGCCCCACTGTGATGGGGCGCCGACACCCCGCACTGCAGTCCCCGCCATGCGCGCCTTGTTCGGGGGGGGCTAGGGACAGGGTAACGGCCTTGTGCCAGCTGTTCGTGGGCTGCTGAGCGTCTGGTGGCTCCAGGTGCGGCGTCTGAGACGCTGCCTGGACAATACCGGGGGGGCGGGGCCACCCAAGGGTGGGCGGATGATGTCCCGGCTGGCGCCGGAAGCGGCAGGAGATTTAAAATGTCGTGCCGCACTGGGAAAGGGGCAGGAGGCGGGCGCGGCTTAGCGGGGGCCTTCTCCTCCCCCCCCTTCAGTGGAGCAACTGGAGGGAAAGTAAGCCCGGGTAGTGCCCTCAGCAGGGGCCCCATGAGGCAACACGGGCCCGGATCCCGGGACAGAGGTCAAGCAGCCGGGCCGCCAGAGGCTGGGTAGGCCTCTAGGGTGGACGGCCAGAGGGGACAAAAGGGGAGCAAGAGAGCGAGAGGAAGTAGCCCAGGGCAGAACCTGACAAGGTTGGTGGGCTGACGAGTTTCAGCGGGAAGCCCCATCAGCTGGACCGGACTCCGGAGAGTCCAAGTCCTTAGGGCCCTGGGCTGGGGCCCGTGAGAGTGGTCAGGCCTGGGCACCCCTCTCCCCTCTCCTCCCTGGAGTGTGAGAATATTGTATTGTGATAACTATAAACTGACGGGCCGGGGAAGCCGGCTAAGGACAACACTGCGAGTGAGGTGGTGGGGACGGCTGGAACGGTTCACCAGTACGGGGGTGGGGGTGGGGCTGGTAACTCGCAGAACCTCCCCCGTACGGTCACAAGATTGTGGAGAATGTGGGTAGTCTGTGCTAATTCCAGATTGGTCCATGCGAATTCACCCAGCGTGTGCAGTTTTTGTCGTAAGTTAAGGATATACTGCACCACACCCTGCACCCTGGTCTCTTGTTCCTCCCAGCTTTCTCTTACAATGTCCAGGATTCCCCAGGGTTGTCGCCCGTACAGTAACTCGAAGGGCGAGAACCCTGTGGATGCCTGGGGGACCTGGCATACTGCAAACAACAGTGCGGGTAATAACTTATCCCATTCCCTGGGGTCCTGTTCCACAAACCTTTCTCAGCATCCCCTTGAGGGTCTGGTTAAAGTGTTCTACCAGCCCGTCAGTTTGCGGGTGGTATACTGAGGTCCTCAGGCTCTTTATCCGTAAAAGATGACACAGCTCCCCCATCAGTCGGGACGTGATGTTTGTGCCCTGGTCCGTGAGGATTTCTTTGGGCACCCCGACGCGGGCGAAAATCTTGATTAGTTCTGATGCCAAGTTCGGGGCAGTAGTGTTCCGTAGGGGTACCGCCTCCGGGTACCGTGTGGCATAGTCTATTACTACTAATATGTATCAGTGCCTGGCCCTCGTCTTTTCAAGCGGCCCCACCAAGTCCAGTGCAACCCTCTCGAAGGGGACCTCTATCACTGGTAATGGGACAAGGGGGGCTTTTGCCACTCCCCTCGGCCCCGCCTTCTGGCATTCAGGGCACGAACTACAGAAGTCTTTTACTTCCCTGTATACCCCAGGCCAGTAAAACCGCTGCAGGACTCGTTTCACTGTCTTTTCGTACCCCAGGTGGCCTGACCAGGGGTTCCAAGAGCCGGAACTGGTACCTCTGGGGAACTAGTAATTGCCGGACCAAACTATCCTCCTCCTCCCCCTCGGTGACCCGGTATAAGCGATCTTGGCGTACTTCAAAGTGGGTCTGGTAGCCTCTCCCGCTGTCTCTGCTCCGGGTTCATCCGCTCCTTCGGCCTCGGACCAGGCGTGCTGCAACGCGGGGTCCTCCCGTTGTTCCTGGAGGAAGTTGCCCGCCCATAGGCCGAGGTGACGAGGGAGCGGGTCCCGCATGTCATTTTAGGTGGGACCGAGCCTAACCCCAGGGCAAAAAGCGGAGATGGAAGTGCTCCTGCAACGGTTTCACAATGTGATGACCGATCAGCCAGGCCAAACCACCGTGGCCTACCACAACATCGCGACAGAGGCTGGCAAGAAGGTGCGCGAGCCAGTCCGCCCCCTGCCCCAGAAGATGTGGGAGCCAGTACGCGAGGAATTACAATGAATGATAAGGTGGGGGGTAGTGGAGGAGTCACGCAGCGAGTGGAGAAGCCCGATAGTCCTCATCCCGAAGCCTGACGGGTTGATGAGATTCTGTATTGACTTCCACAAGGTCAACAGTGTGTCACGGTTTGATGCCTACCCAATGCTAAGAATAGACGAGCTGCTAGATCGCCTCGGGAGTGCCCAATACCTGTTTACCATCAACTTGACCTGAGGGTACTGGCAGATCCCTCTCACCCTGACCTCCTGAGAGAAGACGGCCTTCTCAACACCCTTTGGACTGTACCAATTCGTGCGGATGCCTTTCGGTCTCCACGGAGCAGCCACAACCTTCCAGCGGCTAATGGACAAAGTCCTGAGAGATCATAGCCAGTACACCGTGGCACATATCGATGACATCGTCACCTATAGCACAACATGGCCCAACCACCTCCAGAGAGTAGAAGCCGTCCTCAGAGCGCTCCAAGACGTGGGGCTCACTGCCAACCCGATAAAGTGTCATTTTGGCAAGCGAGAGGTGACATATGTAGGCTATACCGTAGGTCAAGGTCAGCTACAGCCCCTGGTGGACAAAATTGAGGCCTTACGGGACTACTAGCCACCACGAACCAAGAAGCAGATACGACAATTTATGGGGTTGGCAGGCTACTACCGGCGTTTTGTGCCCAATTTCGCGTCAGTGGCCACCCCCTTAACGGATTTAACCCGAAGTGCGTTGCCCCAGAGAGTGCAGTGGACACCCAAGTGCGAGAGGGCGTTCCGGATGCTAAAGGACCGGTTAACCCATGTTCCTGTACTGGCGCTGCCTGACTTGGACTGCCCATTCATTGTGCAAACGGATGCGTCCGAAAGTGGAATTGGGGCAGTATTGTCCCAAGGAGAGGGACATGAAGAACACAATAGAGAAAGAGGCGCTGGCCATGAAATGGGCAATTGACATGTTGCGCTATTATCTTCTAGGGAATCGATTCTGGGTGGCAACCACGCCCCTTTATGATGGCTGCAGACAATGAAACACTCCAATGCTCGCGTTATGAGATGGTACTTGGCCCTGCAGCCCTATTCCTTTGAGGTGGCCCATAGAGCTGGGGCGAACCACCAGAAAGCCGATTTTTTGTTAAGACAATATGACGCAGAGGAAAGTGAAGAACAAGGGGTAACAGGTGACCCTAAGGGGGGGGTGGTGTGATGTGGTGCCGACGCCCCGCACTGGAGTTCCCGCTGTGCACACCTTGTTCGGGGGGCTAGGGACAGGGTAACAGCCTTGTGCCAGCTGTTTGCGGGCCGCTGAGTGTCTGGCAGCTCCAGGCGCGGCGGCTGGGATGCTGCCCGGATGCTATGGAGGGGGGGTGGGGCCACCCAAGGGCAGGCGGATGATGTCCCTGCCGGCGCTGGAAGCAGCAGGAGATTTGAAATGCCACGCCGCGCAGGGAAAGGGTCAGGAGGCGGGCGCAGCTTAGCGGGGGCCTTCTCCTCCCCCTCACCTTCAGTGGAGCAATGGAAGGGAAGGTAAGCCCGGGTGGCGCCCTCAGCAGGGGCCCCATGAGACAACGCGGGCCCGGATCCCAGGATGGAGGTCAAGCGGCTGGGCCGCCGGAGGCCGGGTAGGCCCCTAGGGTGGACGGCCAGAGGGGACAAAGGGGGAGCGAGAGAGTGAGAGGAAGTAGCCCAGGGCAGAACCTGACAAGGTTGGTAGGCTGATGAGTTTCGGCGGGAAGCCCCATCAGCCAGACTGGACTCCGGAGAGTCCGAGTCCTTAGGGCCCTGGGCTGGGGCCCATGAGAGTGGGCGGGCCCAGGCCCTCCTCTCCCCCCCGGAGTGTGAGGATATTGCATTGCGACCACTATAGACTGACAGGCCGGGGAAGCCAGCTAAGGACAACACTGCGAGTGAGGTGATGGGGACAGTTGGAACGGTTTGCCAGTACAGGGGCGGAGGGGGGGCTGGTAACTCACAGAACCTCCCCTGTACCGTCACACCCACCCACCACTCTGCAGATGGCAGGGGAAGGCTGGTATTCTGTCTGAGGTGTGGCTGCTTGGCTGACCAGTGCTCCAGCTGCCTGACTGCTCCCCGGGCCGGAACTAGGGCTGCAGTGTGGCTGCCCAGCTGCTCCTGGGGCTGGGGGGGAAAGTGGGTGCACTAGCCTTAGGTGGGAGTGGGAGGGCAGCAGACATAAGAGAGGAGCTTGGGGGTGCAGGGCAGAGGCCAGTGGCCACAATGGGGGCTGGGCTCTGGTGGAAACGGAAGAGGCAGGGCTGGGGCTTGCTTCCCTAAGCCAAGCTTTCATCCACAGCCCAGGATAGCAACCATCAGTGCATATATTTTAATAAGAAAAGACTTATCAAAAACATGAGACTAGGGACCAAATTTTCAAAGAACTTCAAACTGGCTTCTAGACAAATACCAACTGCATGTGCAAACCTTAAACATTTTCATATATAAAAGCTGTGTTTAAAATATAATACAAAATAGTAAAATAAAATAAATATTTTATTTCCTGGGATTTCAACTTCTCTTTCAAAACATATATTACGTTTTATATTTCATATCAACACCATGTTCATTCAAACAATACAACATAAACATGGACAATGGAGCATAACACAGGGTGTTAAATTTTGGGGGCAATACTGAATCACAAATCACGTTTTTATTGGTGATTATTAGGGTGACCAGGTGTCTTTTTTTTTTTTTTTTTTGACCAGCACACCCTGTCAAAAAGAGAACTTGGCAGCTCCGGATAATACTGCCATCAAACTGTTGAAAGTCAAGTCAGAGATTTTTGCAGGGCTAAGCCAGTTAGTCCCCACCTGTCCTGGTTCCACACCGTGCATCTGAAGTGGCCAATAGGTCTGGCTCCTAGGCAGGGGTAGCACAGGGTTCCATGCCCTGCCTTCTGCCCTAAGCACTGGCTCTGCATTTCTATTGGCCAGAAACTGGCCTATGAAGTTGGGGGTGAAAGTGGCACATGGAGCCTCTTAACTCTCCCTCCCCTCCATGCCTAGCACAGGACCCGCTGACTGCTTCATGGGTGCAATGGGGTGCCAGGATAGATAGGCAGCCTGCCTTAGACTTGCTATACCACTGACCGAGAGCCAATCGAGGTAAGCCCAGGCCCCAACCCTCTTCCTAGCCCAGCAAACATAGAGCCTCCTCCTGTACCCCAAACAACCTCATCCCTGGCCCTACTTCAAAGCCTTCATCCCCTCCTGCACCCCAATCCTCTGCCTCAACGCACAGTCCCCTCCTATACTCCATATCCTTCAGCCCCACCCCCAAGCCAGAAACCTCCTCATGCACCCAAACTTTTTATCCCCAGACCCACTCCGGAGCCAGCATCCCCAGCCCAAAGCCCTAACTGCCTCCCAGATCCCCTTCCTGCACCCTGAGCCCCTCTTTTCTGGCCCCACCCTAGAGCTTGCATCCGCAGTTCCAGCCCAGTTCCATCCCCAGTTTCCAGCCTGTTCCAGCCCAGTGAAAGTGAATGACAACGAGGGAGAACAAGCCACCAAGAAAGAAAAAGTAACGAGCTGGGGGTGTAACCTCTAGGAAGGGCTAGTGTGTTCAGCTCTGTACTATTAGAAAGTTAGCAACCCTAGTGATTATATTAACAGTAATTATTTTTATTAAGTTCATAGTACAGTAACAGTAAAGGAAGAGTGGCCTACAGAGTTTGCAAGCTAAAAAAACCAGATACGCAGAAGAGGAGACAAATTGGGATGACAATGCTTGTTTCCCTCCTACACAAAAATTATGAACCCACTTCTTGTGTACCTCACAGAAGTGGCTTTTAAAGAAGCATGTGAATGAGAAGAATGTAGAGTTGGTGTTCAGAGATGAGTTACTGTGGCAGAGAGGATAAGTGAATTTTCAACAGACACAAATTAACTTGCCTTTTCTCCCTGCCTCTTCCACTTTCATCTGGGCCTTCTATGCAAACCTGTATATCTGAAACATGCTCTTTGACCTTTTATTTTTTTAAATTTCTTCCTCAAGGCTGTCTGTGAGCATGTGGAATGCTGACCCAGAAAAGCAAAGACTATTTCAGCTGCTATAAAAAATGCTACTTTTTTAAAATAAAAAAAAGTTAAAAATTGAAATAAAATCAACAAAAGCAAAAAACTTACACAATTCAATCTTACTGATTGAGCATTCTCTCTCACCTGCTACTTACCTTCTCCACTACTGACATCCTATTCTTAAGTTTCTATAGCATTTTTTTTAGCTAATGCAACTTCTACCTGCTCTTGCAATAGAAAACTGAGGACTCAGCTTGCACCAGCCAGTACATAGGGCTGCTTCAAGTTCAGCCTTCAGGTCAGACAGCAGCAGACAGGCTCCAGCACTGCATTCACGCAAATAAAGCAAAAATGTAGTGCTCTGTGGATTTCTAACTATCACACCCTTTTTGAAAGAATGTACTTCTTCCCTGATATCTTTAAAACATGATGGTCTCCTATCAATCAATCAATCAATCACAAAAATCTCCCCATGCAACTATTAAGATATGTATTAAACATCACTGCCCAATAGAATTGTTTTTTTTCTTATATACCATTCTTATCTTTAACCTACGTATTATTTGCATACCTCCCAATTCTGCACAGACTTATGCATATGGTGAATTTTAAGCATGTGAATAGTTTCACTGTCTTCCCTGAGAATGGTGACATGCTTAAAATTAAGCATGTGTATCAGTCTTTGCAGGGCTCTACAGAATAAACTCTTTTGAGCAGAGATGTTCTTTACATCTCTATAAAAGCCACTGCTCATGTTTTTTCCTAAGTAAATAATTTCTATTATATTGATTGTTATGCAATAGAGCCAGATGTTCCATCACTCAGCCTACCTCCCACTATACAGTGAAGTCTAACAGGGTGTGTCTACACGGCAGGGCTTAACTCAAAATAAGCTACTCATATTTAGCTACGTCAATGGTGTAGCTTATTTCAAAATCTGGAGCATCTACACAGCACTTATTTTGAAATAGATCACTCTTCCTCCAATTTCCCTTACTTCTTGTACAATCAGGGTTACATGAGTCGGAGTAAGAAGTACTCCAGCTTGACAGTATTTCAACATTATTTTGAAATAACTGCCTGCTGTGTCGACGCAGGCTAAGTTATTTTGAAATAACACTAGTTAGTTCAAAACAATGTTGCTGTGTAGACATACCCATAGTAAACAATATAAATTCATGTATTCTATGGAATTGCAGGAATATTCAGAATTTCATTTGCCACATTCTTCAACCTATTTGGGTTTCAAAAGTTTGCAACTGTGAAATGTTATGCTAACAATTCTTACTGTGTAATTAAAAATTAAATAAAATAAATAACAAGCACAGCCACGTTGTGACAGCAGTCCTACCTGCTATTAGTATAGTTCACAATGTGTACTCATGCATGGGGCTGGCTATGATAGACAGCCGTAAGTATTTCTCTACTCCAAAACCAAAATGCATTTCAACACTTGCCCCAGTACTTCTTGGTCTTCCTTAGCAGACCATGAAGGGATAATGCAGCTTAAGGTGTTAGATTCAAATACCACAGTCAGAGCCACTGACAAAGGGGGCAGCTACTCAGCTGCTCCAGGGCTCAGCGATTTAAAAGGGCTTTGGGCTCTAGGCCACTGCAGCAGCAGCAGCCCCAGGCCTTTAAAATCACCACCGGAGCATGGCATGGTCTGGGCAGTGCTGAGGGAAGGTGTGGCATGGTCCAGGCAGTGCTGAGGGCTGACTGCTCCTAGTCCTGTCCCTTCAAGTGGCATGGAGCCAGCCTTCTCCTCCTTCCCCCTCCCCCGCCAACATTGCCCAGGGCCCAGTGAAGTCTGTTGCTAGTCCTGATCACAGCAGACCTTTTTTATATTTCTGAGAATGGAAACAGCTGTGTCTCTCCTTTATAATTTTGCTCTGGGTTTGTCACTCCTCTTTCCCCTGCCATGAGGACCACAGAATGATATGGTTTTATTTAAATGTGGGGATCACAAGAGTTTAAATACTTCCTCCTCTAAGACTGAAGCAGCATCTTCTGAAAGTTCACATTGTATGAGCACGGTATGCTACACCTGAACAGACAGGCTGGATAGTGACAGTCTCTCCCTTAATATAAATTCATCGAAGAAAAATAAGATGGCTGTAGATTGGGCAAAAAAGCTAAAACTTTTTTGTAAGGAACAACCCTGATTTGGTCAGAGCTTTCAAGTGACCCATCATATTAGCAGATTTCGGAGCCCTGCATAAACCTCAAGTTCTGCTCACTCTTTGTGGTAAGTGAACCTCCAACCTTTATATAAGGGACTTGAGAGAGACTTTCTAAAGCAGAAACTAGGCCAGAGCAAGTTTTGAGGAAAAAACCTAGGGACCACCAAGTTGGGGCAGGAAACTTAGGCAGAGATCTAAATTTTACCATTTTGAGTTTATCAATAAAATCAAACTCAAGGAAGGGGGGTAAGTCTGGACACTTTCTCGGGGAAGCATGATCTGTTAAGGACAGAGCAGGAATACAGAATATTCACAATGAGCCTCTTCCCTTTGTAACAGAATTAGTTGTATACTGATCTCATTAAAGAAAAAAGATCCAAATGACTGAATACTCTGCTCTCCTCTTTTAATATAGATAACTTGAACTTCAAAACCATTTTTTAATCTTTAATTGCAAAACAGACCTACTTTCTTCTTGAAGCAGTATCAGGATAAGAATATGACATCAAAAAAACCATTTAAAGAATATCTAACTCACCCACCAAATACACACATCTATATCAAGTATATTAGTATGTGCTCCTATTTTTCTTTTACAGGCACCCAAATCTTTAGGAGTAAGATTTAGTTATCAACAGGAAACTCAGACAAAAAAGCATACTGGTCATTTGAATAAAGTTGATTTGTCTGCTTTCACAAGTTTATATTAAAATGTAGACAATATTAACAAACTATTGCACAACTAGGCATTGCTATCTCTTTTAGCAACTTTTACTTCTTAAAATAAGTTTGGTTTTGATTATGGTTGACAACTGAAAAAAAAAATCCTTTGTTGTGGATACCAGAATGTAGATGATGAAAGAGGGAGGGCAAAGCAAGAAGGGAAGCTAAGGTTTCTGAATACTGACATGGAGTTTTGTAATAGTTGGCTCAAATAAGTCTCTGGAGCCATAGTGGTTCTGTGACATAACTCAGGAAACAATATTTCATAAATCATTTTGTCAGACCTCTTTTTACTGTGAACTAACTAATCCATGCAGCTGTTCTTTTAAGGTGGACTACATAAATGCTGGGTCATTTGTTGACTTTTCCAGAAGCTTGAGAAAAACAGACCCAGAAACACCTACCCACAAGAGAATGAGTCAACACTGGCTATGAGAAGCCCTTTTACTTCCTGTCTCATTACACTTATAACTGAATATGAAAGTAAATGATTAACAACTATTACATATTGATGGCAGGTCACCAAATTACACAAACTAGATTTCATAAAATTTAATTTTTAATGTACTTCAGGTTTAGTGCCGGAGGTAAAAAGGATAGATTTTATATTTGTATTTGATGTTAGTCTAATGGAGAGATCCCAAATATTCCTAGCTCCTCTACTGCCTACCAGCAAAAGCCAGAAGCCTAGAAAAGTACCAACACTTCAAATTTGGAACAGGGAAGTGAAAGGTGCCTCTGTCCTCCTAGCTCCCAACCTTCATGACAGTTCAGGAGTATGGCTGATGGGCTGTAGTGAGAACCTCACCAGAGATCTTCAACTGGAACATGGTGACCATACAATATAATTAAGATACTGAAAGTGAATTGAGGTACACATTTGCCATTTGTGGCCTACATCAAGGCCTATATTATCTTCTAAAACTATCATATCTTATATCACTAATTTCTGGAGAAACTCCCCTTGATTTAGTCTGTCCTTGGAAAAAGTGTTTAAAAATTTGTTGGTTGGTTTTGCCTGGTCAGCTAAATTTATCCCCATAGCGCTCATTGTCAATCAGGATTATGGTCTTGTCTTATCTATAATGGCTCTAGTTTAGATGGCCACAGACTTTCATTTGATTGGAATAGAGGTTGGCAGAACTTAATTTGTAATGAAAGAGGTGTTAGGACTCAAGCAATTTTTTCTTTCTTTCATAACTGAGGCAGCAAGCCCACATGTGCCAGGGCTATGACCTGCCAAATGTAGAGGTGCTGGACCTCAGCCCGGCAAGCCCCGTCTGTTGGATACTTCATTTTTTGATACTATCGTTTCTCACTTTGTTCCATTGCTGTGACCATCATCAGCTGGACATGCTCATTAGGCCCCAACTCAGGGTATGTCTACACAGCAAAGTTATTTCGAAATAACAGCCCTTATTTCAAAATAACTTTCCTAGTGTCTCACAGCCAAACCGCTATTTCGAAATAAATAGTGGAGCGCTCGAAATAGTGGAGCGCTTATTTCAAATTTGGTAAACCTCATTCTACCAGGAATAACGCCAAATTCGAAATAGCTATTTTGAAATAAGTGCTGTGTAGACACTTATTTCGAAATAGGGGGCCTCCAGCCTTCCCAGGGTGCACTGGTGGCCACTCCAGCCTCAACCAAGAACACTTCTCTCCTTCCCCCACTCCCCGGAGCCCTTAAAGAGGTAGACTCTGGCCACAGTGCCTATGCCAGCTCCAAGCCTGCCAGCCCAGAGCCAGCAGTCACTGCCCCTGACCTAGTGGCTCCAAAACATAAGCTTGCAAGCCACTGGCAGCCAGCCCTCCACCACTCCCCAGGAGCAGTCTGCCAGCTCCCAGGAGCCTGCCAGGGCCCAGAGAAGGCGGGAGCCTTCCTGTTTCAGGGTGGAGATCATGGACCTTATTCTGGTTTGGGGGGGATGCCCCCAACATCCATGATCTCCGCCTAGACGGAGGAACGTGGCCGTTTATGGCAGGATAGCTGCCAGCCTGGCCACCCAAGGCCACACGCGAACCCAGGAGCAGGTTTGCATGACAATCAAGTTGGTCCGCCGAGACCCCCCAACCCTGAGCCCTGAGCTTCCCCTCCCCCTTCTTCCCTTTGCTTCCCTCTTCCAGCTCCCTCCTCCCAGGTTTCCCCCTCCCCTCTCCCACCCTCTCTTCTCCCCTCTCCCGCCTCCTTTCCCCAGTCTCACCAGAGTTTCATTCCCTCCCCCCCAGTTTTGTTAAATAAAGAGAGTTTGTGTTCATGAAAATACGTGTATCTTATTTGACATCAGGAAGGGGGCTTATGGAGAGGTAAGTGGAAGGACGTGAGGGAGGAATGAGGCACAAGCCCCCAGTGGGGCAGACCAGGGAGGCTCTTAGTGCTCCTCAGGGTGGAAGCTCTCTCGCAGGGCCTTCTGGATACTGACAGCCCCCCAATGGACCTCCCAGATGGCAGCCTGCAGAAAGTGCAGCCAGACTCGCAGCAACGCGTCCACGAGAAGCACCAGAGTGCCCAGGGGCAGCTCTGGCTCTATGTTGCCAAGTGCTGTGGTGTCCCGAGTGAGGGCAACCAGAGTATGCAGAGACAAAATGCTTTGCTGTCCCTCATTGAGGTAGACAAGCAAGTAGGGAAACCTGAGAACTGGCTGTCCGGGGGGGTGTCCCTTTAAGCACAGATCTCAGATAACCTCAGGCAGCAGCCCCACACAGTAAGTCCTGACCTGGTGCCCTGCCGGAACTGGTTCTGGCTGGCCTTAAATGCGATGCAGAGTCCACTCAGTGTGGATGCGCTATTTTGAAATAGCAAAATGCTATTTCGAAATGCATTTTGTGTGTAAATGTGTTATTTCAAAATGAGCTATTTCGAAATAACACTGTAGTGTAGACATACTCTCAGATACTCACAGGACTTTTAAGAATTTAATTTGGAGCCCCAGGCTTTCAATAATTGAAATTCTCAGACTGGTGTTAATTACTATTATTACACATTATCTGTGCCTATTATTTTTATTATTCTAAAGATCATGAGCTCAATTCTCTACTACTTCCAACCTCCACTTACAGCACCCTGGTTCTGTGCCAGCATTGCTACAGCATGAGTTACAGCAGTTTCAAGCAGGGGTTTATCTAACTCAAGATACTGACATCAAGCTGAGTACCCACGAGTTAAGCAAAGCTCCATATGCCCTTTCGTATAATCCTCTTTCCCTTGGGATGCTCCCTAAGTTATAGGGAGCTTGTGAATGGTCTAATGGCTATTTACAGCCACAATCTGGCCCCTTTACACCTGAACAGTTTCAAGAAGTTGATATTTTAAAAAAATCCAGCACCATATCACATTGTTATCTTAGACCTGATGCAATTAAGGAAATCTTGGTTTGAGGCTTCCAGTGGAAGCTATTCTGTGCAGAGGACTGACACAGGACATTATATTTTTTAGTGTGATCTTTATTCTCTGATGTAAATTGGCTATGAACACAATTCTGATTACCTCCTATAAGAACTCCCCAACTTCCCCTGTTGTCATCATCACTTACTACTTTGTAATTGCAGATATTACAAATCTATTTAAAAATTAACACCAGTAAAATTCAAAGTACGATAACTGGCTTTTATAATTTGATTCTGGAGCAAGTTTGGTTTGATAATAACCAGACTCTACTACTTTTTCCTAAATAATTAGGAGTTTAGCATGTTAATGGATTTAGCTCAAAGCTCATGTTCTCTCTTTCTTTTCCAAAATGCTTTGCTATTCATGTTATTTAATAATACCAAATGTTTGTGCATACTTTTGTAAAATATACATAAATATAGGTAAGAGATTATTGTAAATATTGGCCTTCTTACTAATTCACCATTGTTCATTTAACCCATTGTTGATATTTGAGAATATAATATTGCATTTATTTCACTGAGATTTTAGAAAATTTCAGCCTGAGGCAGGCAGGCAGACCGCCATGAAAATTTTAGCTCAAATGATTATGTTTGCCAAAGTTATATGTTACTGAAAATAGGCTCTTATAATGGAAAGGAAACTTTAACAACAGGTAATACTACTAACCCTCACTTTAAACAAACTATTTTTTTTTTTAGCATAGCTGGAAAGGCACAAATTTTAATGAAAAAATTATGGCAGAAAATTAATGTGGAATTTTAAATGTGTTTCTAAAAACCTGTAAGAATTTAGGTCCCCAGTATGATTAGGGTTGCCAGAAGGTTAGCACCGAGCCCCTTTAATTGCCGGGCCGCTCCCCTGCCACTTCCCCCACCCCCACTGTGTGTCCGTCTGGCGCCGAGCCAGGAAAATCAGAAAATACAGGACATTTTATATGTACGGTATTTTCTCAATTTCTTTGTTAGACAGAAGGCACAATACCGGACACCTGGCAACCCTAAGTATGATTTGAATTTGTACATAACCTTTCATTTGAGAAAAAGCAGGGGTACCAGGAGTACAAAAGACAGATTTCAAAACCAGTAAAATTAGAATGATATACCATACTACAAAAACAATTTAATGTACTTATGCTGCCGAGTCAAGTAAAACAATGTGATATGGACACATCATCAAAACTCATTACAAAGTCATCCAAGGTGCAACGAGATTATTATGTGATGCTCTAAGAATAAAATGAAATGTAACAATACAGTGAATTGATGAAATTCCATCTCTACTTTAAATATTTTAGAGATTTTTCTTTTTACATCCCCAATTGTCATCATGAAGTTATTTTGTACCTCATTCATAACTTAAATACCTCAGTGCTCCTGTTCATCCTTATGACCAGAATTGTGCAAGGAGGTCAGGACAACCTGCCCTGGATGATAGGAAGTACGAAAATAACTATGATGGCTAAACACAATACCAACAATAATAACAGATACTGTGGTAATATCAACAAGATACTATCAGTTTGCTGAAATTTAGAGGTTGGGGTGAAATCTATTCAGAACTGCCTTTGATATTCTCTTCACACAGAAGCCTAGAAACTATTTTATTAAATATTAATAACAACATAAAAGACATTTGGTCTTATTTTCATTTTAATTAGCCAGGATATACATGCCATTCACTTTGAAGCCAAATGCTGCTCCTTTGAATTAACCTGCAGGGGGTACTGGAAAAGAAAGCCAGCTAGCATTTAGTTATTTCTCCTCTCTCCAAGTGATAATTAACATCTAATCTATGCAAACCGCCTTAACATTATCTGATCCTCATAATATGAGTCTTATATTGATTCCCAGAATTTAAGTGCTATGGTTCTATTATAGCACTAGGTCAGCCATTTCTTATAATCCAGCAGAACTCAGTAATTGAATAAAGGTACTAACACTGCATCTAACTGCTGACCCTGCATAGGGGACAAGAATTCATAATGGATGAGACAAAACTTACAGTAATTGTTGAGGAAGGAAACCGAACAAGCATATATACAGCCAGATAAGTTTTTCAGGAAAAGATCAGGACAACCAAAGCACAATGACTTATACTAGTCAAAGCAGCCCACGGGAATAAGAAGGGTTTTGGTAAATAATACTGTAGTGGGGTAAAACAATGAGAAATTTTGATAAATCATGGAAGAAGAATCAGTGATAATTATGAAAAAGCTGAGATATTATCTGAATCTATCTTTAATAAGAAAAAACTTTAAAAAGCAAATTAGGGCTGTCAAGCGTTTAAAAAAATTAATCACAATTAATCGGAATTAATCGCGCTGTTAAACAATAATAAGAATACTATCTATTTAAATATTTCTGGATGTTTTCTACATCGTCAAATATATTTATTTCAATTACAACACAGATACAAAGTGTATAGTGCTGATCCTGGGCTCCGTGAAGTGCTGCCCCTTTGAAATGCCACAGCGGCTCCCGTTTCAAAGGGGCAGCACTGCACAGCTAATCCTGGGCTGCGCATGGTCCTGCCCCTTTGAAATGTCATGGGGGCACTTCAAAAGGGCAATGTTGCACGGAGCCCAGGGTCAGCAGGGGACTCCAGCTGACCTGGGGTCTGCCCTGTGCTGCTCCTTTTGAAATGCCATGGCAGCCTTTCAAAGGGGCAGCGCTGCATGGAGCCTGGGATCAGCTGAGCAGAGCTGCCCCTTTGAAACACCGCAGCGGTGTTTGAAAGGGGCAGTGCTGCACAGCTGATCCTGGGCTCCACACAAAATGCCTGCAATTAACATGCATTAATTTTTTTAACACGTTAATTCTGCCCTGCGTTAATTGACAGCCCTAAAGCAAATATAAACTATTGAAAAATAATGAAGACTTTTAATTACAACTTATGAGCAAAACTACAAATTTTTCATTAGCTTTATTCTCAAACAACTGAAGCATTTTGGCTTAAATGTGTCCTCCACCCCTAAAAGAAAAAATGAGCCTGAGACACTTGGCATAGAGAATTCCAGCCTAAATTGTTGAAGTTGGGCAAAGTTATAAGCAACTGGAAACAGGGAAATTGGAAGTATCAGGCATAGGGGCTATTCTATGAGGCCTCCCTATAAGAAAAACAAACAAACAAAAAATATATACAGGCACAGAGGATGAATTTCTCACCTCTACTCTGACTCACACTTAGC
This sequence comes from Pelochelys cantorii, assembly GCA_032595735.1. NCBI lineage: Eukaryota > Metazoa > Chordata > Testudines > Trionychidae > Pelochelys > Pelochelys cantorii. The sequence goes on along the minus strand of CM064330.1, from coordinate 83,558,302 downwards.
CATATAAAAGGTATATAGTGGCGTAAGTGCCTCCTAAGAGCCTCATGTCCAGAAAAAAGAAAGATTCCTTGGGTGTCAGCGCCTTGGAAGTCATCAGTCTGCTTTCAAGATCTCACTCATAAGGCCTGACATAAGGCAAATGCTAGGGAACATGTCAAGAGTGAAGCCACACCATAAAGCACTGAAAAAATTCTGAACAGCATTACGGCCCCATAGGACAGCCCAGGGTGGTTGCCATAAGAGAGGCACTCAGGGCTGTTTTCACTACACAAGGGGCTGCAGAACAGGTCAGAACTGCAAGGACACAATAGTGGTTTAAAGCAACAATACCCTCTCACTCCACCCTAGGCTGTAATGCCTGTGCTATGCTTAATAAAGGAGCAGAACAGAATCTCGTGCATGGATCTCAATATCATATGCATGCCTTAAACCAAACTGACTGACTTCAACAAAACCTAATGCTTTTGTTGTCTTGCCACAAATGTTCCTACAAACATGTTCAATCCAGTGCTTATGATGCAAAATGATAAAGATGTTACATAACATAAAAGCTTCAGGGGATAGCCGAGTAAGTCTGTTACAGAAAAAAAATAACTAATAGTCTAGTAGCACTTTATAGACTAAAGCTCATGATACCATCTACATGTTTTGTTAGTCTATAAAGTGATGCCAGACCATTTGCTGTTTTTTTTCCTATAACATACAAGAACAGCCATACTGGGTCAGACCAAATGTCCATCCAGCCCAGTATCCTGTCTTTCAATTGTGGCTAATGCCAGGTGCCCCAGTGAACAGAACAGATAAATCACCAAGTAATCCCACCGCTGTCACCCATTCCCATCTTCTAACAGAGGCTAGGGACACCATACGTGCCCATTGATAGACCTATCCTCCATGAATTTATCTAGCTTTTTTTTTTTTAACCCTGTTAAAGTCCTGTCCTTCACAACAGCCTTTGTTAAGGTGTTTCACAGGTTGACCATGTAAGAAAAGTGAAATTGACAAATGAGTGTTCAGATGGCAGTCAGGGACTAATCAGTCAGTAGGTTGGACTACTAGTAAAGTACTTTTTGAGAATCCTTTCCATCCAATCTCACTACAATTTCAGTTAATGGAAAACAGAAATTCAATATAAAATACTATAACAGGTGGGAAATGTTGTGTAAAGCCTCCACCTGAGCTACTACCCTGTAAATTGAAGCTACTTGATTTAGACATAAATTTTCTGGAAATGCATTAAACTGTAAGATCCTGCCAACACATGCCTTACAACAGTGGTCACCAACCTTTTTACACCCAAAATCACATTTTAAACGTCAGGGCAAGCCAAGATCTACCCAATCCCTTCCCCAAGACCTCACCTCCTTTCTGGAGGCCCCACCCTCTCCATTCCCCTCTTCTCCATCATTTGCTGTACCCAGCCCTTACTCACTCTCACTGTGTTGAGACAGGAGGTGCAGACTCTGGGGTGGGAATGAGGGATTTGGGTGTGGGAAGGGGTGAGAGGTGCAAGCTCTGGGAAAGAATTTGGGTGCAGCAGGAGGTGGAGAATGGGATGCTGGCTTGGGGATGGGGCTCCAGGCTGGAGAGTGTTGGGGTCAGGTGGAGGGTTGGGGTACTGAGCAAGCCACAGACTTGTGGATGTGGGGGTGCAGGAGTTTGGGTTGGAGTGTATGAGGGGCTCAGGGCAGGAAGGTTGGGAGTATGATGGGCTCAGGACACAGGTTTGTGGTGTGTGGATGGTGCAGGAGTGTTGTGGCAGAAGATTGGGGAAAGGTGTCTGTCCAGGAGGCAGGGGCAGGGTGCTGGTGGGTGTCTGGTCATGAGGCAGGGACAGGGAGCTGGATGCTGTCTGGCCAGGGGACAGGTGCTGGATGCTGTCTGGCCAAGGACAGAGTGCTGGTGGGGGTTGGGGTAGAGGATAGGGGACAGGGACAGCTTGGCCAGTACCTGGGAGTGGCCAGGGATGAGGATCTCTGGGGCAGGATCTGTGGGTAGTGCTGGACAAAGCGTATGTGCGGCTCCTTTAAAAAAATCCAGCCACTCCGGATCCTGCGCTGCCATCTTAACAAACCCCCCCACCAGGGGTGGATGAGAGTTTTGCGGGGCCCAGGGCAGCACAATTTTGTGGGGCCCCTCTCACCTCTTGTCTCCTCTCTCACCTATGTTGCGCGGTGTTTCAGCACGCTGCGCATGTGCTCCTCCACCGTGTGGTGCGCAGCGCTGGGGAGTTTAAAGTGTGGTATCCTGCCTGGTTAGTCTGCCCCTGAGCGCGGGGCCCGGGGCAGCTGTCCCGCTCGCCCTGCCCTATATCTGCCGCTGCCCCCCACCTCGCCTTCCCGGAGCACAGGGAAGAAAGAGATGACAAGAAAGTGCATGCACTATTGTGGGCAGGAAAGGAGCGTACACTGTCTTGACTTCCCTTCCTTCCCCATGCTGCCTGCCTTTCTGCGGTGTTGGGGGGAAGTCCAGCGTCTGCGCACCAGATCCGGCTTCTGAGAAAGCACACCTGCAATTGTTGGTAAGGGAGGAGCAACACACATACTTCCTGAGAAGCCAGATCTGGAATGCTGCCACAGGCCCCCCACCCCATCCCACACCATTTTCGCAGGAGGTTGTAGTGCCGGTGAGGAGAGCAAGGGGGAAGCTGAGAACACCTCATGATCAACTGGCAGTGTCCCCATGATCGACTGGTTGGTGGCCACAGACTTAGAGAATGACAAAACCTGCTGCTGACTGCACTACTATCAACACTGTTGCGGGGGGAGAGGGGAGGAATCAGTTGTCTTCAAAGTCACTGCATTACTGAAGATCTGTAGATGATTAGGATGGGAATTGTTCTTAGTCAGTTGCTGTGCTTTGGAAGGTATCTTTGTAACTGTTGAGCTTTAAAGCTTAGTAACTGTTTCTTTGTAACTTTCAGCTGCTTTGCTTTTTAAGTTCAGCTACTTGTTGTAAGCTCCTTGATAGTTGAACTTTGCAATTTTGTAGGGTTGCCAGATGGTTTCAACAAAAATACCGGACCACTTGACATTATATCACAATCTACATTACATCTTATTAAGAAAATACCGGACATTTATATTTTCTCAGCTATATTTTCTCAATTTGTTTCCTGAACAGAAAGCTCAAATACTGGACTGTCCAGTTCAAAACCAGACACCTGGCAACCCTACAACGTTGTAATCTTCAAAACTTTCAGCCACTTTGCTTTTCAAATTCTGTAACTTACTCTATGCTATATTCCACCTGTGTTAAGAGAGTGTGTGTGAATGGAGGCTACAGTGTGTTTGGGGTGAGGAAAACAGCAAGGCTAAAACCATGGAGCCAGGAGCCAGGTGATGACTAATTAAAGCAATCACAGACACACAGCTTCTCGAAGCAAACAAAGGACCCAATTGAGGGAGGTCTGGAAATGCTCCTCGGTGACGAACGTGAAAGACAGACCCTGCATGCGTGACAGGAGCTGCACAGTTCCAATAAAAAGGAGAAAGCATGTGGCAGAAGCTCTCTTTCTGATCTGTGCGCTGGCCGAAATCCATGACTGCAGGCAGAGGCTCCGGACCTACTACGCTTTGGCTTTTTTTTCCTCTCTCTCTCTGCAACCCTTTGCCTGTGTAAATGTGTGAAGTGCCTGAGGGCATGAATGAGAGAGAGAGAGAGAGAGATAGCGCCTTCCCCTTGAGTTTAACTCTGTAGTGGCATTCAATGACAGCTTAATCCCCTTTAGTTCAACCTTATAGCGGATTGTTAATTCCTCAGTTAATAAATCGATATGAGTGTAACCCTGGGGTGGTGTTCCTTGAAATTAGGGGTAACAGAACCACGCTGGTCTGGCACCCTAGGGACCTGAGCGGTCAGACAATGGAAGGTCAAGGCTCCTCTCTCGACTGTTGGCCCTGCTCCTCACCACAGATCTGCTGCCCCAAGTCCTGCTGGGGCTATGCTCCCCACCCAGGCATATGCTCCTTGGTTTGATGATCCTGGTTGGGGCTGTACACTCAAGGTATGTCTACACAGCAACGTTATTTTGAAATAACTTTACCAGCATCCACACAGCCAAACCGCTATTTCAAAATTAAATTGAAATAGTGGAGGGCTTATTTCGAAATTGGTAAACCTCATTCTACGAGGAATAGCACCAATTTCGAAATTGCTATTCCGAAATAAGCATTGTGTAGACACATTTCGAAATAGGGGGCCTCCAGCCCTTCCCAGGATGCCCTGGTGGCCACTCTGGGCACAACCAAGAAAACTCCTCCTGGCCGACCCCCCCCCGAGTATCCTGCCCCAGCACCCTTCCCCCACCAGCACAGTTGGGGCCACATTAGTGAAGCTTGGTGGGTTTTGGAGCGGTTGTTTTTTTGCATCTCACTTGTGTGGCCCTGACCGACTTTTCTGTGGGTCAGTGACCCCTGACTCAAAACAGGTTCCCCACCCATCTCAAACACAAAAAGTTTCTGCACTGGCTTTATTTATGACATAATATTTTATTTAAAAATGAAGCCTGGCCAACAAGCCCCCAACTGGGGCCAAGCCCCCATCTGGCCGCAGCATCACAACACTCCTGCATCCCCTCCGACCCCAAACCTGCACCTATCATATACTGGAACCCCCTGTCCTGAGCCTCTCACATCCCCAAACTCCTGCACCCCCACATCCCCAGTCTTCTGCCACAACACTCTTGCACCATCCACACACTGCAAATCTGTGTCCTGAGCCCATCATACTCCCAGCCTCCCTGCCCTGAGGCCCTCATGCACCCCAGCCCAAACTCCTGCACACTCACAGCCACAAGCCTGCGGCTTGCTCAGCACCCCAACCCTCCATCTGACCCCAACACTCTCTAGCCTGGAGCCCCCTCCCTGAGCCAACATCCTCTTCTCTACGTCCTCTTGCACCCGAATTCCCTCCCAGAGCTTGCACCTCTCAGCCCTTCCCAGTGCTTTTTTTGAGAGCCACAATAGCAGTGGAGAAAGCGTGAAGAGCCGCGGCAAAGTTGTTAGGCCCCCCTCCCGCCCCCCCAAAAAGGGCAGGGCCATGTTGACCCCCCCCTCCAAAAAAAGGGCAGGGCCATGAAGACCTGGGGAAAAGTTTAAAAAAAAAAAAAAAAAGCCCCGTGCCCTGGAACGGATGTACCAGCACCTATTTTCCCCCCAGCGCAGTTTTTTTTTTGCTCAACAACTTTGCCCTGGCTCTTCATGCTGTCTCCACTGCTATTGTGGTGCTTCGTCTGGAATGGGCTGGCCACCCCTGGGCTGGAGGAACCATTGGTCTGAACCAGTATGGCCGTCCGTATGAGCAAATGTGACTGACAGAATGCAAACTGCTGAAAATTAAGATCTCTGTTTTTCTGAACTCTAGCATAGTTATACCGATTTGGTCTCAAAAATCTGTCTTTAAAGCCCCTAACCATAATGATGAGAGACGCTGGGCGGTCTTGAAAGTTGATGAAATAATTGTATATGTCAGAATTTTTGATGGAAATATTAGCTCTCTTTCTGTCCATCTTGTGTTTCTCTTCTAATTTTTGTTTTATGGAAATAACCACAAAGGTTTTTTATTTGCTATGTTACAATACACTAGGGTACCTTTGGAACATTTGTTTTTTGAGCTTCTTCTTCTTTTATAGTAATTATACAAGAAAAAGGCTGGTTACCCAAATTATTAAAACAGTTTGCCTACCAAGCCACTACTTTTGACTGGATTTTTCAAAAAATTAAATGGCTGAAGTTTACTCTCATTTGCATTGATCACAGAAGTATAACATTTTACATTTCCTTGCACTTATTTTTTAAAATGTGCCTATACAAAAGTCACCTCCTTCAAATGCTTGGCTCATAAGGGAAGTTCCATAAAATATTTAAAAGAACATAGTATCTGTTTCCACTAGATGTGCTTACACTGAATAAAAGTTTCTATAGTGATATGTTATCTTCACTAGTTCTGACATCATTTCCATCATAAGCACCTATGATTTCAAAGGGTCTAGGAAATAACCAAGAACTTATGCTGCAATTTGAGGTAGATAATCTAAGGCCAATAGTAACTGTTTTTAAATCAACTTTTTTATTTCAGAAACACGGGGAGGGGAAGGGGACGAGGGGAGAAAGAAAGAAAGAAAGAACGAACGAACTCCATGGCAGCGCACTCTGAAATACTCCTGTTCCATGCACTGGGCCAGATAAACACGTAGTACTGCAGGGCACGAATGCATGGACAAGATGATGGGGCTTGGAGGAGGGACTGTGGTTTGTATGGTAATTGGATAACCTTTTGGGATAGGAGGAGTCTATACAGGAAGAAGACCTCCACCTAAACCAAAATGAGCAGATTATGACCAGCAGAGGAGTTTTTGAACTAATGGCTGGGGGAAAGCCAACAACTGTTGAGGAACACACACTTCAGACAGAGAAATCTTTTAAAGGAGGCTTTATTAAAGTGAATACTTTATATCCTAGTAAAAGGGGATGCAGCACAGGTAGGAACTGAAGAGAAGTAATCAAACAAAAAAGAGTCCAATTGAGTTATATCACGTGAAGGCAGGCACCTAAATACATATACATTTTATAAGTGCTTCCATACAAATCCTAGACGTCTAAATACTAAGATGGGTGAACTTTAATGCCTGGTATTAACTGAGGATACTGATATCTACTATATATTTGAGTTTGTCTGTGAGTGAGTCTTGTCTGTCCATCTGTATGTTCAAGAACTTCTCCTAAACAGTAAGAGTTAGGACCACTAAATTTGGCATGCAGTTTTTTCTTATCATAACTTAAAACAAGGTAAGGGTTTAGTTGTGCAGAGGAGGTGGCCTGAAGCTCCTTCCCCATGCATACAGGGATGCATAAACCATACAAAAAAGAGACAGACTCACTAGACAGGTGATAGGGGCTGGCTGGGGGTGCCCCCTCTTCCTCTCCATTCAAGACTGTTCCAACCCCAAGCCTTCCACTCCCAGCACCTTTAGGGAGGGCGGCAGGCTGCAGCTCCCCCCTATTCATTCAGGAACATTGCTGCCTGTTCCCCTTCATCAGACAGCGAGGTGAAATTGCACAGTTTGTTCCATCCTTAATCTGGCTGGGGAGAGGAGGGAGCAGTTGAACCTGGACCTGCCCCAGTTGGGAGACATGCACTCCTCCCCATCTATGCCCGCTGAAGCAGTGATGGAGAGGCACTTCTCATCTGGCCCCAAGCTGCTGCTGTGAGAGAAGGCTGGGATAGTCCTCTCTTCCCAGAGCAGCCTGCATATAGAAACCCTCATCTCCACTCTAGTGATAACTATTCCAGAAACTAATGGAATGACGATAATCAATGGGGACATGGTCATACTAAGGTAAATAATATATTGGAATGATAGATAGTAAGTCCTGCTGTGAAAGAGTTGCACTATATGAAAAGAAAGCACAGAATCAAATATAGTAAAAATCTTAAATGACTCAAACTGTCATAAAATCTCTATGATTAGAATTTCTATGCTTTAATTTAAAAAAAGAGTATAGCAGTAGGAATATACCACTGACCACCTGCTCAGAAAGGTGATGGTGAATGAGAAATTCTCAGGAAGACTAGAGAGGCCACAAAAAGAGACAACACATTAATAATGGTGAATATTAAGTATCACCATATTGATTGGGTACATGCCATCTCAGGATGGGATGCAGGAGAGAAAAACTTACTGATAGCAGCTAATTACATGGAACTCTGTAGCTCTCATCACTTCTGAACAGAGGTTTTTGAGGTAGAGCTAGTTGAAGTTTTTGGGACAAAAGTTTATTCACCAAAAAAAATGCAGTTTCCGATATCAATGCAAATTTGATAGTTTTGGCCCACAATTTTTAAAGGGTTGGTGGGGGATGTGGGAGACCCAACTCTGCATCTCAACTCTGAAACAGGAATTCACACAGCTTAATTTGAAGCCATGAAGTGTGGCCTGCCAACCGTGTATGATTTGGGAATTCCTATCTTCTAATCTACGGATATCTAGATATCCTCAAAAAGGCATTGCCCCATTCCTTTTGTTTTCCTTGCTTCGAGGTCTTTAGTTACTACTTGAGTTCCCCATACATACCTTTGCCCATCGCCATTGCCTCAATGTCTCTCACACACACCCAGAAATGGGTGGGTGAGCAGATGGTAGAAGATATAGATCAGAAGTTAACACTGTAACAATAGGCAACAAACCGCAGTAACTGTATTTACTGTTTGGATGTATTTTCCAAAACCTCCCCTCCCACTTCCTTCACCCAAAGAAGACCATAGCAGGCCTGAATGGATTTTGCAGAGAAGGGCTTCTTTGATCATTGATCATGTTGGTTTCCTGTCACTTCCTTTAAGAACTTTTGAAGCAATATTTCCACTCCTTTCATCAAATGCCCAGTAGCATAAAGGTTTTTGTCTTCTATGATTTTTCTGAACACATATTTAGCACATATCCTACATAACTGTTAAAATTATTAATCTGGTGTCACATTTCTGTATCTACATGCTCAACTGGGATGTATCTAGTACATAGTATCTGTTTTTAAAATTCAGAATATATAATTGGACACAATTACTTGAAACAAATATATCTCCATTAGTATTCCATGGAATATTTTTCCCCTTGCATTTTTAGCAACTCCACTGGAAACTGAATTTCAGTATATCTTAAAATATATTCCTCGTTCTTAGCCAGGGAACACTGAGTCTAGCACATACAGCATGAAAGCCATCATGCACTCTTCTGAAATACACAGAGAATTCAAAGACAAATTGAAGAGGAAAATTTCTATTTTTGGTGCAACCAAACACAAAGCCACAACAACAGGTTATATTCTAGCTCTGGTTCATTTGCATCACAGCTGCTATCCCAAACCTGGCATAAGGTGGCTCTACTTTCCCTTGCTTGACATAAGGGACATGTCAAAAATGAAGGTAAGAGCAAGATTTAGAGCATTCAGTACTAAGAAGACTCCTGCCCCACCCACAGGTGTACAAAACAAGCTCTGGCACAGCCGAGAATCCAGCACAACATCTCAAACAGAAATCCACAAAATTAAGGTTAACAGAAAACCCCAGTGTTTTTCCAGCCTGGATTGGGATCTCTCCCCCAAGTGATTTTCCCCATCCCACTAATGAGAATGATCCTCCAAGGATGACATCCTACTCACCCTGGAAACAAAGCTGAAGAAGAGGCAAAATGCTAGTGAACCAACACTGTTCCTTAGTGGGTGTGAGGAGCAACTGCCATAGTACCAAAGTGGAAAAATGCACGACTCACAGAAAGCAAAGAAAGGTGCTGAGAGTTTTAAAAGGACTAGGGGAAGAGCATGGGCACAGCCAGTGGTCCTGTGAAGTGCATGGATCCACAGGTCAATGATTTCTGTAGGAAGAAAGGAAGCACATTCAGACTTTTAGAATATCGTATGGGTTATATCAGAACCTGGAGAATGATTGCACAGGCGTTCTGTATATAGGTTACTAAGAAGAACTGCATATGACTAGACTTTGCATAAGCATGTACTCAAACTCTATTTGGTTAGGCTTTCCAAAGGTGTTAAGAATTTCTTTTTACATGTTTGCATAAAGTTCTGCTTTTCAGCTTCTGTAGAGACAATACCTCAACAACTTTGTTCCGTAAATTATTCCACTGCCTAAGCTCACATATTATTTCTGCACAATTGTATCAGTATACACATTACTATACAAATCTGAACATGCAAACAAACTAAAAGATCCTGCCCCAAAGATCTCAATATAAAGGCGCCTAAGCAAAAATAAGTACCAATCCTTTTGTAGCAACATGTAAAATGACCACTGGGATGAACATCTCTTAACTCTGCTTTGTCCATCCTGCCAGGATATCACCCTTCCAGCATCTCCTTTTCTAAACAACCCCTTCTCAAAAAACAAACAAACAAAAAAACCCACAACACCACCACCACCACAAAGACAAAACAACCCCCACCCCCCACGCACACCAGACATGCATAATGGAAAGGCAGTAATTTGGTAAGGGGTATGTGGAGAAAGTTGAGAGCGACAGAATAAGATTGCAACACATATTCTATGGTGTATGGTAGCTAGGAAATGAAAGGGTGTGAGACTGAGTCCAGGAAAAAAAGGTTTTTACTATTAGGTGGCTTAAATTTTCATTTTCCTGTTTTTGTGGGTGAGAGCCAGGGTTGTCATGGGTACAGCAACTCTAACTGTTCATCACCAAAGTGTCTGCATGTTGCTAAAATAGTAATAATAAATGCTTCATTTCTATATAATGTGTCTCATTTGCATATCACAGACTTTACACAGAATTGTATCACTGACCCTGTTTTATAGCTTGATGAAGTGACTTGCCCAAGATCACCCAGGAGGTCATTGGCAGAGCTGAGAACAGAACTCAGAGTCCTGTGGTCTATTCACTAAAGATACCCTAAGCCCAATTAATCATTTTATTATGTCACTAGAATATTTACAGATGTTAAAAAATTGAACGTTGAATATTTATACACATTACATTTAAAACTGATTAACTATGCAACAAACTGTTGCCATTTAATTCATTACAAAATATAAAAAGGGAACAGCGCAACAGATATGTTACAAATTCTTTTATTTTCTAGCTATGTAGTCAGATTTTCAAAGTCAGGCACAGTTACCCACATACACTTGTATGTATATAATTTATGTGCCCAGATAGGTTCCTTATGTGTAAATGGAAGTACCTAATTTGCATAAAATGTGACCCCAATATGACTTTTGCATTTCAGGTTTTAGTGGTAACACATGCAAATCCTTCCCATTTTCGTGAAGTCAAAAATCAGATTCTGGAGATATATCATGATTTATTTCCTCTGCAGTTGCTACTCCCTCTCACAGAGTCTATGATTTATGCTTAAAACACCCAGAGTCATCACACACAAAAATTACTGATTTCATTTTGCTGGCTGGGAATATATCATCAATAGTACTCTTGTCGGTTAACCCCCTGATTCATCAAATACTTTAAGGATGTGCTTAAGTCCCATTAAGTATGTGCTTAAGTCAACTGGAGGCAAATACTATCTTAAGTGATTTTCTGAACTGAAATTTTAAAAATAAACATAAATCAAACCATTGGTATGATACTGCTGTCTATATTAGTTAGGATGACTTTTTTTTTCTTAAATTAGACACTTGTCACAGAAGCCCAGAGTTTTCAGCATGGGGACTTTCCAGATTAATAAAGCTAATGGAAATAGAAACTATTTTAAAAGGGCAAGCTCAAGATGACTCTAGGCACCATGACACATTTTTTAAAAAATCTCAATAATACGGTCTACTAAAACAAGCTATACATGATGTTTTCCTTAAAAAATGCAAACTCTGCAGTAACAGAATTTGATGGTAAATAGATGTCAGATTCTACTGTGTGTTGCAGATCTTCTGTCAAACACTATCATTTCATACAGAACTCTGAACTGCTGCTGACACTTCATGAGAGAAAATTCTGAAAACAATTTTGCTTTGAGACTGCTTTTACAATCCTCTGTAGGTTTTAGAAATAAAGGCGTTTACATTCCATCTTCTCCATCTCATTTAATATTGCCCTGACTGAGCTAAATATGGGCCCCAACAGACACGCCTTGAATGCTAATTAACTTCAGTGAGAAGTCTGGATGATCAAGAAATGCAGGATAGGTCCCTACTGCAAGTGGCCAGATCTATGGAGTACACTTCTCAGATTGCAGAGGCCAATGAAGGTTTTAACATGCTGCAAATAGAAAATATGAGTCATATCTGAGTTAATTCAAAAGCAGCAGTTAATTTCTGCCTTCTGACTGCTAACTCATAATCAGTGTTAGGGAAAGGTTATTAGTCCTGAATGCATTTTTAGTCATGTGGCAAAGCATTTCTATCCAATGAGGGTCAGAATCCAAGGACTAGGGATGTTAAAATGTGGTTAACTGACTAGTCAAGTAGTCGATGGAATTTCCATCGACTACTCAACTAGTCGATAGGCACTTCCGCATTTCTCCCTTGAAATGTGCAAGAGCCCCTGCTGGGCTCTTGTACATTTCAAAGGAGGAATACGGATCTCTGCATACAATCCAAGGCCAGTGGGAAGTCCCGCTGACTCTGGGCTGCATGCAGGTGCTTGCTTTAAAATGTACAAGAGACCCCAGTTCCATGCGGCATTTCCGCTCAGAACTCAGGGTTAGCTGGGGAATCCCCAGATGACCAGAGCTCGGTGTTTTAAAGGGGCAGCACCACACAGCTGAGCCACGGATCAGCTGTGCGGCGGCTGACCCTTTCAAACGCCGCCTTGGGATTTCAAAGCGGCAGTGCCACACAGCTGATCCCTGGCTCAGCTGTGCAGAGCTGCTGCTTTGAAGTACCCCTTCTCCCCCCCGGCTGCCTCTATCTCACAGAGGCAGAAGGGGGGGGGGGGGAGAACCAACTAGTCGACTAGTCCTTAACATCCTTACCATGGACCATCTTGCTTCATCTCCCACTTCCATTCTAATATGATTTCAGCAACCCAAAGCACACCAACAAGGTAAAACTAGAGAGAGACAGAGACACTAAGGGCTTGTCTACAGTTACAATGCTGCTGTACAGCATTCTGAAGATACCACCTACACTGATGGATAAGATTCTCCCAATGGTGTAGGTACTCCAGTTCACCGAGAAGCAGTAGCTATGTCGATGGGAGAAGCCCTCTTACCAACACTGCACTATGTATATCAGGATGTTGGTCGCTATAACTGGTTCATTCAGGAGTGTGGATTTTCCACACCCTGAATGATGTAGTTATACCAACATAAGTTTGTAGTGTAAACAAAGGTTTAGGCCAGGGACGGGCAAGATGCAGAGACCCAGCACAATTTCTGATCAACAGGAGCTCAGAAATTTGCTGGAAGGGGTGGGGAGAGCATGAGAAGCCTCCCACTCCTCACAGAGCAGAGAGCCACAGGGAGCAGCCAGCCATTTTGAACAGTTTGGGGCTGCGGCAGGTAGGCAGCTTGCCTCGGTGTCCTGCTGGGCTGCCGGCTGGGAGTCACCTAGGTATGTGCCTCCTGGTGAGAGCCTGCCTCTGGTATCCCACACCCTCCTGCACAAACTCCCTGCCCCAGGTCACTACCCAAACCTTTTGCACCCTCACCTCCCCAAGATCAAAATTCCCTCGCAGACTCTGCACCCTCTTTTGCACTTCTCCCCCAGGCCAGAATCCTCTCCTGCACTCAACGCCCCCCCCAACCATTCACCGCATTCCTCTGCCCCAGATTATCACCTAAGCCCTTTGCACTCCCTCTCCCCCAGCTCGCAACTCCCTCCCAAGACTCTGAACCCCCTTCTATACCACTCCCTCAGGGCAGAATCCTCTCCTGCACCCAGACCCTCTCCCAGACCCAGATCACAATCCACTCATTCAACCAAACTCCCTCTCAGACCCCACACGCTCTCCTGCACCCCAGTCCCTACCCTGAACTCCCTTCTGCACCTAACCTCCATCCCAGACCCTACAGCCCTTCTATAGAAAAGTGCAGCCAAAATCTTGGGAGTGGCCCTACATCAACCTTATTGACCACCTCTGGTTTAGGTACAGAAAATGTCCCTAGCCTTACCTGAAAACATGAGGGATTGTGAGAGAGAGTACGAAAAGGCTTCTCCTTTTATGTCCCTGTGTAAAAACCAACAACAATCAGGTTAGGCAAAACAAGTTTTCTACCACGTCAAAGCTGCTGCCAATTCTTGCTTCCCCACAAATTATTAGAAGAGCATGGCAATCTTTCACCTACCTTGCTCCCTGCATTGGCAAATGAAGTCAACTAGGCATGCTCGACAAGCGCCATATATGGTATACTTCAAAAAGTTGCAAGGGCCTGATTCATGGGTCATACCCACAGGAAAAATTCAGGTCAAGTTCAGACATTCTCCCAAGTGGCACATGCTTAAGTGTGACTCCTATTCCAACTCCATCCTTCAGAATAAATAATTGGAAGATTTACCCAGAGTTGCTCAGGTACTTAATTATTTTCGCTTTTTAGAAAATAAAATGAAAATGTACATGTTTCATTTGAATCATTATGCTGCGGTAGGGCTAGGGATGAGGGGTTCAGTATGTAGGCTGCCACAGGGAGAGAGGACTACACAAGCCCACTCTCACCACTGCAGCTTGGGGCCAGGTGAGAAACACCTCTCCATGGCCACTGTGGCTCCAGCAGGCACAGTCCAGAGAGAGGTGCATGTCCAGGTTCGTGTGCCTCCTGTGCTGCCCAGCAAGAGTGAGGAATGCAGGAAATTCTGCTATTTCCCCTTGCTCTCTAAGGAAGGTGAACAACCAGCAATATTCCCGTATTGGGGGGTGGGAGGGAGATTCAGTCCCCTCTTTCCCTACCCTCTCTAAGGGACAACTTAGAGGCTTGGGGCTGGGGCAGTCCCAGACAAGGGCTGAGGGGGATGCCCCCAGCCAGCCCCTTTAACCTGCCTAGTGATTCTGTCTCTTGTCTATATAGTTTTATAAGACGCAATCCCATTCTAGGCACATCCCATTTCCCTGGCACAACCAAACCCCTACCATTGCTTTAACTTATGATAAGGGGAAGCTGTGTACTGAATTTGATGGTCCTAGCTCTTACCATTTAGAAAGAGTTCTTGCACACAGACAAATTCTCTCAAACATGTAGTAGATTACTTTAAAGTCATGATCTGACCCATAATGCTTCATAGAGTTTGGAAGCTGGGAATCCAGTTTACTCTCAGATTATAAAAATGTATAAAGTATTTCTAGCTCTGACAGTCTGAAAAGTTAGAGCATATTTGAATTAGGCTGGAAGACAAGAAAGTTGGTAATTAAAATATCAGGATCACATATCTGAGAAGCTTCCAGGGCCAGAAACAATGTCATAGCTTCAGACATGTGAATCCCATTTGCATAATCAATAGTATTCAACCCTGATAATTTTTGAGATATCTGATATTAAGATTTTTTTATTGGCCCCTCAATATACCAACTCCAAGCCCTTAGATCAGTGTATCTTATTTCTTGACTGAAGCCTATTATGAAAAAGAGAGGACAAAGACTATAACAAAATATCTTCCATGACTAAACCAGAAATCTAAGCATCATTAGGAGATATGGATGATGCTTTTAGGGATTTTTATAATCTGTTGTGAAGTGTATTTCTCTTTAGGGAAGAGAGGACTTTTATAGTATTGCTCATGGGAGCTACACTGCTACTGTGCTAACCTACAGGTTCCCTTAGGAGAACACTTCAGGTAAAATGCTATTTATAAAAACAGGAGTGAAAAAGCTCTGACATATCACTAGCAGACAGCAAAATATAAAGACGTACAAAAACGATCAGAGAAAAACAGTTACATAAAATTCCACCTCTCTTACCTAACTATATAAATAGAACGAGATATACTGAAATAAATGTATCGTTACTTGTATTACGGTAGCACTTAAAGGCCCCATTCGTAAAATGCCTAACATGAACACTCAGTAAGAAACAGTCCCTACCTTGAAGAATTTACAGTCTAAACCAGTGATCCCCAAACTTTTCATGGTCATACTCCTATCCCTGTCAGCGTGCCCCCCTGGGAGCTGAAGTCGGGCTGTGGCTTAGGAGGGGAAGGCATGCAGCCAGAGGTAAGGGGGCCGAGGCTGGGTCTGGCAGTAGAAATACAGCTGGGACTGTGGCAGAGCTGGGGGCAGAGCAGGGCTGGGTAGTGTTTCCTCCCTGCTCCCCATGGAAGCTGTCCCAGTCCCTGCCACACCCCACAGATATTCTTCTGTGCCATCCTAGAGGAGTGCCACATAGTTTAACTGGTCTAAACAGACATGGTGTATGTGACCCTCGAACCTCAAGATGCCAACTGCCAAAAGGCATAAAGTACAGAGGGGTACAGGATCCCTTCGGTTCACCAGGCATGTAAGGCCTCTAATAGAAGCCTATGACATACTGGTCATCCTAATCACTGTAAGATGTATATATAGGAAATAATACACACACAAAATTATGTTCTGTAGGTATGTGAGTTGAGACAGATCACCAAAAGGTAATCTATATACTTCTAGCAGTCAAGGAGAAGGCTGTTTATCTCACTCTGACTGGTCATACACAAACTGAATACTGGAACTTTCACAGTGAACACTCATTTACTGAGCAAAATGCTAATCAATAGATTACAGGAGATGGAGGGGAAAAATACAGCAGAATTTCTCCTGGTTAGGAGTAAGACAATGAAATTTTGAAAGTATATTTGACATACAAATGAACCTCAGATATTCCTTCAGTCTGTTAGGACAAGCTGACAGCAGGTTTGATCTTTTGAGATGTAGTCTCAACCAAAGAAGTTCAAAATGCTGGGGAAAGAACCAGGGGTATGCTATCTTGTAAGACTTAGGGGAAGTCAAGTTTTACTGCCTAGAAGGTATTTTGTGATTTTATTTTATATGTAACCATTCGTTTCCAATATTCCACTATCACTTGAATTTCTGTTCTTTGATCATAAACTTATACGTGTTTTCACTGTAGCTATATTTTTATCTAAGTGCTGTATATCAAGCAAAGTAGTAATCCTCACTTGAATCTTATAAGATGGTATGTTATCAATACTTTGGGAACAGCAGATCTAAAAGTTCTGTGAGTCTTCTGTATGATGGAGGCTGAGCACTCCAGAGGGCTATCTAGAAGATTTGGGGGCCGGTGTATGCCTATTGGCAGAGCCATCCCACCCTAAAATGGATCAGGGCAGCCATCAGAGGCTCCATGCTTCACAGCCTGGGGAGGGATTATCTGGGGTACCTGGTGCGGGGCAGCAGCAGGGGTTGGGCCCCCTAAAACTCACCACAATAGCAGGAGCTGGAATGACCTGGTAGCCTGCTCTATTCCACTGCCCATCTCCCAACCCGTTGCACTCTGCTTCACTGTGGCGTCAGGAAGCAGAGCACCCTGGGGCTTCAGGATGTTCACTTCCCACCACCACAGGTTTCCCAACAAAACTGATTGCAAAGGATCATCTGGATCAATCCATGCTGGTACATATAGGATTAGAGGATCTGGATAGATCCATGAGGTACATACAAGATCACGGTCAATTCCCTCAAATACAGACACTATACATATAACTCTAGTATTTACAGCCAATGGAACATTAAAGGCATATTTTGGATAGCTGTGTACTACAACCTGTTCCTTAGTCCTTCAAAAGACCTTTAATTATGTCTAAGAATTTTTTCTAGTGACTACAATCACTGCTGCAGCATATTTTACAAGTCTGAAAAGAACTTCTAAAATCTTTCTTTTAAGTCATTGATAATCAGATTGAGGCTTATAAATAGATCTTGAAAAATGTCAGGATTTTCAATGTTAAAGCACCAATAAGACTTCAGTTCAGGTTGACATCAGCAGTCTGCAATTACTTACCCACTGCCGAAGTTATGGACTGGTGAACAGAATATTGGAATTTTGACCATCGATCTCTTTGTAGGCTCATCTCATAAGTTAACCTCTTAAAAAAAACAAGCTATCTTTATCAGAATGGCTTGGCACCATATTTTTTTAAAATCAAAACTCCACAATAAAAGGGAGATTTCCTCAGACACACAAATGATTCATTCTTAGATTCATGAACAGAAACCGCCTTTTAGAAACAGTGATAGAACACTTAAGTTGTTCTTTCCCCTTTTCATAATACTGTGTTATTTACATATAACACCGAAATGACTACACTTTGTTTCCCTTCTACCTAAAGATCATCAGAAATGGTTTAATCATAAAATACTTGTGAGTAAAAAGATTACTCCTTTGCTTTCATTATTGCCCCATTTCAGTAATTAATTTTACAAAGCATATATGTGCTTTGACTTGGCTACAGAAGAATGCAGCCTGAAAACACAAAAGCACAGCTGCTAGTAATAAAACCTAAAATGCTTCTCATTGTGAGCTGATTAGGATAAAGGTAAATATAGAAATAACAATATGCATATGTCTGAATTCGAGCTCTGGAATAAAAGTTGTTTCATTTATCCCCATAGACTACCCGATATGCAACAATCTTGCACAGCGAGATAAGTTACTTACAGTCATTTTTCAAACTACAACTGAGTCATACACAGCTGAAGTTTTATCCACTGAGATCAAAGCTAAAAATCTTACTTTACTAAGCAAGAAATCATTAAAGTCTAAAACTTACTTTGCTTTATCACCTAAGGCCAGAAACAACATTCTCAACCTTAATTTAAAATGCTTGAGGTGCTAACTCCTACACAATCTGTGCCTATAAATTGACTTATCATACCAAGGGAGCAATTCATCTTCTTAGACAAATGCTCATGTGATAAAGCAATATCAGGTAAGCAGTGTCTGTTTAGAAACTTCATGATTAAATGGCTTTGGATTCCAGTATTTTGAACTCTTTATTTAAAAACTATTAAAGTTGTCTAATTTAAGACATCAGCTTAAAAAAAAATTGCTGGGGTATATTGCCATAAAATAACTTCACATGAATTGTGGAATATTTTGCAATTTCCTTGCATTGAAATTAAATATACATTTAGCCATCAGTCATGTATTCAGCAGAGAGAGTTTTTGAATGCAATGTTTCCAATACAAAAAGCAAATCCCAATTAAAAATTCTAAAACTATTTGTGTACATTTTTAAAACATATCAGTGCCACTCCATATTGTTAAGTTGTGACAATGGAAAAATTAACTGGAATTGTGCAGTTTCATACTAAGACAAAAACAGGAGACAATAAATTTTAATTTAGAAAGAAGTCAATCACATTTTCATATACACTCTTAGAAGATACGTAATCAATAATAATAATAATGGAATTGAAAAGTAGCCTAGCCAGAGTGGTTTACCTCATAGCAGGCAAGATTTAGCTCTAATCTCCGTTTCTGTGCTTTAGATAACAGGAACTAAGACTACGGAACAAGGAGCATACTGAAATGCCTGTGAGCAGGAACTTCAGGCTGCTCAACATAGGCCATTTGACCAGAGTTAGATACTGCTCCAGCTGAAAACAATGGGAATTCTTCTAGTAACTTCCACACAAAAAGAATTGGGTCTGAAGAAGGCATACTGATAAATTCCTTCTGCAGCTAGCATGAGTAACCAATATAAGGCCTCAAAGGGAAAAAAAGAAATAACTGGGAAAAAACAGTGTCTAAATGATAAGTCTGTTTCAGAAAAATAAGTCAGCTGTACTTTAAACAATTAAATTTAAACAATTCAGTGCACCTACACTAGCCAAGTGGAGCTAGTTTCAGAGGCATTAATTACAGCCAGAGTTCCCTTTATGGTGTGCACCTGCACAGGCATATACCAAGAATTTGAGGCCCATCCACCTCCTCAGCAGAGCCACACAGTGGCTTTTCAGCTGCTCTGGGGCAGGGCTGGTGGTGGGTGGCTGCCTCACCCCAGGAGCAGCAAGGTAGCCACCACACAGCCTTGGCCCTAGAGCTTCAGCCCTTCCCCCGGGCTGGAGCTGCGGTCCATATGGCAGGCAGTAGCTGCTCCAGCAGCCAGGGCCTGGGCCAGAGCTGCATCAGCGGGCTCCAGCTGGGGCTGAAGCCAGAGCCACGTGGGGGGCGGCGGTTGCTCAGGTGGCCCTGGCCAGGGCCAGAGCTGCGTGGCGGGTGGCAACTGCTCCGGCGGCCCCAGCTTGTGTATCTCCTATATCGTACTGCAATGTCATATCACTTTCATGAGGGCTCTGGTTGACATTATGGGGGAGGTGGGGAGAGGGGAGGACTTGATCTTTCAAGCTGCAGAGCTTGTTGTCTCTGATCTAGCAAGGCACTGAAGCACATGATTAACTTTAAACAAGTGAGACATCCCAAATGTGCTGAGTGCTCCTTCCCAGATCCAGCAAAACACTAAGGTCATGTCTACATTACAAAATTATTTCAAAATAACTACATTTTAAATAACTCCCCAAATAACAAAATCAAAATAGCACGTCCTACCCAGTGATCTGGTATTCAACATTTGTCAGCATTTTAAAGAAATCTGGGTCTATTAATGTCACTGCCATTCATTTGTTTAACTGTGTCTGTCTGTCTTTGTTTTGTACTGCTACTTTTTCTCAAAGCAATTGCCAGTCTTACCATGATGACATACAATTCATTACTCAAACAAGAAAAAGAAAAAAATTTGCCTTCTGGTGTCTGAGCCTTTAGGGCTCATATTTTCTAGCTTTCCTCTGCAACTGTGAGGACTACAAACACAATTTTTTTAAAGGTGAAAGCAGACATTGATGCAAACTTTTGTGTCTAGTGAGGCTTTAAGAAAAGTAATGCAAGTCTCATAATAAAAATCATAAAAAGTAGGGGAAATGTACAACACAGCTTGGGTCTCACCATACTGATTAAAAACTGTTCTGTACCAGGGCTGGTTAACAATTTCTGAAGGAAAACTGGGCCTTTGACAAAACAAACCTTTTCTATGAAAAATGTTTACTTTGCTTTAAAAAATACCTTTTTTTTTTTACAAGTAGGATTTCTTCCCCCCCAATAAAAATTTTCAGCATTTTTGACCAGCTCTACTTGTTATATCCATGAACAAACTAGAGTACAAATCTTTTGTGTGTTTCCCTGCTAATTTTCCCTTAGCCCCATTTTTTAAAACTGTAGGAGTGAGTTTTAGGCAGCATGGAATGTGACACAGTTCCTATTGATGATGAAGGAACATCCGAGAGGAAAGAAAGCAGCACAACATCACAGCAAAGATATAGGAAACAATAATCAGAATCCCTCATATTATAATAGGTTCACCATGCACTGTGGCCCCAGCTCCAACTCCAGCAGTCATCATCTCTCTAGCCATTGCAAAGTACTATAAAAAGTTCATTTGTGGCAGGTGAGGTTCTGCTAACCGTCCTTGAGAACAGCAACAGTTGCTTTTTGCCAAGGAAACCATTCCTGCCACCATTTATTACTGGTGTTGTGAAGCAGCGCAGCATAGGTCTTTAAAAAAACAATAGCGTATGGTTCAAACTTTGCAGCTATGTGGGGGCACGTGTGTGATGTCTTTTTACCTTATCTGTCATTGATGGCATGATACATACAGTACATTGGTACTTAGGGTCAGCCATAATAATGAGGTGGCTCGGGTGAAAGTTCTGATTTAATAGCTCTTCTTTTTTATTCTTTGCAACTTGGAAAGGGCTGTTTTTCAGTATTCTTTCTTCCATAACATTTTTATATATATTTGAATGATATTTGTTAGAAACTGGTGGGTACAACGGTGGCTCACATCCGAACAAGTGCATATGACCTCAATACTGGTGCACAAGACAAAACTCACTCTGCTCATGGATGGAAAATCTTAATGGGAACACTGATTTACAGTCCCACCTCCACACTGGCATCATCCTAAACCAATTCAGGTGTTCAGGTGCAGTATATCCTAGCTATTTATTTAACAGTGCACTGATCCATCTAGAAATAGATGGTTGCAAGGTCAAGGGCTAGACTAGAGCCAGCTCTGCTTACCTGGAAGCGGCTTTTAGTGAACCATCTATAAGTCATCCGGCTGAGGGAACTTTCAGCCTCTCTCATCCACATACCTTCTATACTCCCAGAATCTCTTTTTAGCACACAAGGACACATCTCCACTAATGTCCTCCGCTGGTGAACTAAAGTTGGTTTACAAGTACCCTCTATATATCATCCCATCTCCTTAAATGTTTCCCCATCCATACTAATCCTTGTCCCCTTTGCTTCAATTCACCCTTAGCTCCAGGGAAAGTATTTACACTTTCTGCACTACCACACAAAGTTCATCAGACCAGGACTTGCATTCAGAAAAGCAACTGGTAGTGTATCAGCTGAGAGCATGTAGAGTCAAATGAATTCATGGGGGATGGAGTGAGTATGAAAGGCATGAATTGGGGACCCTCCACTAGCAAAATATAGAAATTTGATCATCTGAACCAGTTGCTTCATAGCCCCTTTCCCTGTTCCCTTGGTGCACTGAAAGCTACACCTGTATTAATTGGTACATTATGGAATGATTATTGGAAGGCTACACTCTCCATCCACTCTGGAATTGAACAATTCAAACTAAACTGCTTAGGCTCTAACCAATTCTTCAATTTGCCAAGAGGTAGTTAATTCTAACTCTGGACATTTGCATTGGAAATGAAGCATCTCACATGTTCAGAGGACTTTAACCAGCCAAGGAAAACTAAATTATTCTGAAGAAGGTAAGGGTTGGGATGTTTGTTAGGAATATAAAGGAAAGCTACCACACATACTGGGGGGTAATGGAGGGAGGTGAGAAACAAACCATATAAACTATGAAAATTGAAGGCCTGATTTTTCAGAAGTGTTGGATGCCCATAAAACATTGTTGTGGAAGGTGCAACTAGATAGGAAACTGTTTTCTCATCCCAGGACAAATTTGAGATTTAATTTTTTCCCCTCATTTTCAATCAGCACAAGAAGAAATCTATACATTCTTTGTAAACTGTTCAGGTTGAATTTTGAACTTTTTGTTTGCAAATGTTTTATTATAAATTACATTTTGAAATTAAAAGTTATCTTGAACTGAAAAACAGAACTTTTCATTTAGAAAATGTTTTGATACTTTTGAGCCCCCCTCACCCCAATAAGAAGAAAATTTGTCAAAAATGATATCTCAAAAATTTACATTCTGAATCAGTATCCCCTACCAAAAAAAAGTTTCATTGAAAAATGTCTGCTCCAGTTGTAGGTAGTCCTAATTCAGGCCCTCACCACAATTAGAGCTGGTAGGAAAAATAGGTATGAAAAGTTTTATGACTGCAAGTTTAAGCAACACATACTGACAGGGTACACAATTAGGTAATCCATGCACACCTTGGGCGTGTTGAGACACAAGGCTATTTAAACCTCACTAAGGAGCCTGCCTGACCTGTTAGTGCTGTTTGTGATAACAAAATAACTCTTTGAAATACAGCTGCTCATTTCTGCAACAGACTGTGAAACAGAGTTACAACAGTTTCAAAGGCTTCTGCTTCCATCAGTTACCAGCATTATTAAAACACTCATTTGTCAATATAATTTCTTCAGTCTTTAACCCACCTAATTATTTAAAGCTTTGCTAAATGCTCTTTACAGAGCAACTTCAATTTCAAAAATCTCTCTCAACCTGTGCAGCGTAGAGAGCAATGAAACGATGTATTACTCTCCTGTGCACAGTAGTGTTTGTTGGGGGATGATGAGACAGAAGTGTATTGAGAGAAGATCATGAGTCACAAGTCCTCAGTTCTAATCCTAAAAAGTAAATACAATTATAAAGTCCCAATTTATGTAAAATGTATCTGTCCACCTCTATGGCTCTTTAGTATATCAGATGCTCTATTCCCTTCACTGGCTTGCCTTCCAATGCTGCTCCAAGTTCAAGGTCTTAATCCTTGGTCTTAATCTCCATAGCTATACTGTATCAGGTCCCAACTACCTCAGAGACTGCATATCCATCTACAAAGCTTTAAAACAGTTGTGCTTCAATGGATTAACTCAGAACACAAAGCTTTAAGTAGAGTGCATGAATACTTGGGAAAATGAATTGTTAGTTGAGGTATCCCAATTGTGGATCAATTTTCATCATAATTTCAAGCAGCAGTTCGTAAACTTTAGCAATCTGAGGGCGCTCATTTTTATTTAATTTTTTTCAGGGACTGCTACCCACCCCTGCCCCCCTACTAGGACCAACAGCCACCATGAGCCCCAGGGCATGGTGCATGGGGGGGGCACTCTCCCCCTGAAAGAGGTGGGGCCTTAAGCAGAAGAGGTGGGGTTGGGGCAGCCAGCCCTCAGTACCACCCGGAACATGGTCACCAAGAGTCAAATCAAAGGGGCCTGAGGCTCTGGCCACCACCTCTGCTGCAGCAGCAGTCACCAGGAGCCCAGGGCCCCTTAGAATTGCCTGTCAATGGGCCTATTCTCCCCCACCCTCACTCACTTTCGTTAGGCTGGGACAGGGGATTGACGTGCAGGAGGGGGGGGGGTCATGGTTCCATGGTGGGGCTGGGGATGAGGTATTTGGGATGGGGAAGGGAACTCTGGGCTGGGACAGAAGGGATTAGGGTGGGCTCATGAGGGCTCCAGCTCAAGATATGGGCTCTAGGGTGGGGCCACGGATGAGGGGCTTGGAGTGTAGGAAGGGGCTCCAGGCTGGAGCAGGGAATTAGGGTGTGCAGGCTGCAGGTTCTGGGAGGAAGTTCAGATGTGGGAGGAGCCTCTGGCTGGGGCAGGGAATTAGGGTTTGAGAGGGGGTTTGGTGTGCTGGATCCTGGAAGTGCTTGCCATAGCTCCCAGGAAAAGACTGCCAGGTTGCTGCAGTCCTTAGGTGCATGGGCAGTCAGGAAGGCTCTGTGCACTGCCCTCGTGCCTACAGGCAGTTCCCCCATAGCTCCCACTGGTCACAGTTCCTGGACAATGGGACGTGTGGATCTGGCACTTAGGATAGGGCCACTCAAGGAGCCTCTCATCTAGGGGCTGCATAGAGCTGGCAGATGCTTCCAGGAGTTGCATAGAATCAGGGCTGAAAGAGAGACTGCTTAACCCTGGTAAGGAAAGAATTCATCAGCAAGGCCCACAGACTCACTGGAATTTGGAGTACTCAAGACTCCTGTTTTAGAAACACTGAATTAAAGTATTCTAGATCACTTGTCGAAAATACTGAAAAACTTGCCTCTTGAATAAGCTTTGTCCACCAGAAACTGAATGATTTTCAAAACACCGACAAATAAAACCCCAACATGTAATTCTCTAACAGCAAAAGGAAGAAGAACCAGAGACTCCTTAAAGACCACTACGTTATGTTGCTATTGCAAGTGTAAGTATGTGCTCCGATACTACAAGTGATATAAAACTCTGGGGGTACATCTACACAGCAGGGCTGAAGTCGAACTAAGCTATGCAACTTCAGCTACATCAATTGCATAGCTTAAGTCAAAATAGCTTAATTCAGCTTTTGGCGCTGTCTACACAGCAGGAAGTCAAAGGAAGAGTGTTCTTCCTTCGACTTCCCTTACTCCTCATGAAATGAGAGTTACCATCAGTCAGAAGTCCTCCAGCCCAACATTATTTCGAAATAAAGGCTTGTCGTGTAGACATGCACGATGTTATTTCAGAATAACACCAATTATTCCAAAATAATGCTACTGTGTAGACGTACCCTTGGAGCATATCTGCAAGCTTGCTGTATGTTGTGCTGCAACCCCCATTCCCCCCCAAAAATCCTTAAATGCATATATAAGTGTGTTGATTTCATGCTGATATGTTCAGCTTAAAATATGAGGCAAAGCACCTGTTACACTTTGAAAACACACCCAGAGTAGGAAGACAGTAAAAGTGTAAAAATCTGTGCTTATGTTTAGATAATCTTCCAATGCCATTCCTACAATTCCTTGTGCCTGTATGCTCTGACCCTTCTACCTACTTACTTTCCTCTTGCCCCCCCATTTTGTGGAATCTACCTACCAATTTATATACCCCTACTGAGCAGTAAGCTTTAATTTCTATTTGGCCTGCTTCAGTTTCTGAACAGCTCAGCTACCTCTGCCAAACAGCAAGATGCTCTCCATGCAGAATGCTGTTAGCTGGCTGAAACAGCACTCCAGGATTCTGACTAACTTCAGGTACTAGTAAACTGTAAAGATTTTGGGAGAAGCACCTGAAATATCCACTTATAGAAGACCATCTGGAAGAAACTGGTAGAAGTGGGCATCAGTTGGACTAGTGTGCAGTGCAGGGAGGGGCATGGAGGAGACAAATCAGCTCTGCTATTAGCTAACCTCTGCTTCCTAGTTCATCAGCCTATTAATGTTTGCTAAGTTTTCCTCCACTCCTTAGCAGGTGATCCTAAGAATCTTTCATGCACAGGGGAGCTGACAGCCTTGCTGGCCCTTTGGGCAAGGTGTGAGGAGGAGGCTCTGTGCTCCTGGAAGGGGTGAGGCCTCAAATGGAAAGGGTGGGGCTGGGGCAGCCAGCCCTCAGGACCACTGCGAACGTGCCATGGCTCTTCTGCCCCCCAGCTATCCCTTAGCACTGCCCCCAGTGTGCAGCTCAGTGCTCTGACAGTAATTTAAAGGGCCTGGGATTCCAGCTGCTGCAGCCACAGTAATGGTGGCGACGGCCAGGAGAGCTGGACCCATTTGAATCACTGGTCCCTGGATCAACTGCCCCCTCTCTCCCAATCAGCAGGCCTGTTCATGAAGGAGAAAGTCAACAGAGTAAGATTCCCAGGTAGGGCAAACTTCCAATAGCTACTGAGGTGGCTTACTCAGCCCCCCTCCTTTCCTTTCCTTGATATGCTGTTCCATCACCAATTAAAAATCTCCTTTGCATACACAGATGGGATTCCACTAGTAACTTGGAAAATACTAGAGAGTTTGTGTGTTGGTCTGAGAGATCATCCGCCTGTATGCAAATCTGTTTGTTCAAGAACTCCTTTTAAATGGTAAAAACTAGGGCCACCAAATTTCCAGGGGCTGGAAAGCACATCCCGGCCCCTCCAGGAGTCTGACCCCCGCCCCCGCCGATCATCTGCAGGGCTGAGAGGACTCCTCAGAGTGCTGCTTCTCTCCTGCCAACCAATTGCAGACTGTAGCCAGCCCCTGGAGCCTCAAACCCTCCCAGACCAGCTGCCGGGTGGGGAGGGGGACCAGCTACAAGGCAGGGGAGGGAAGTGCATGCCTAGGCCAGCCCCAGAGTACTGCCCCCATGACTAGCCTCAGAGCGGGAGGGAGCCACTGCAAGATCCCAGAGCCCACCCCTCTCCTCCAGACAGGCTAGAAGGCTGGACACAGGGGGAGTGGTACCTGCAGTTCAGGGCCCGCTTGATAGACAGCAGGGCATGGGGGAGGGGAGAGCTGCAGGGAGGGGCTGGCCCACAGAGCCTCCCCGTTCCCCAGAGAAGCTGGAGGCCAGGAAGTGAGGGGTAGCTGCAAGCCAGGCTCTACCCCCAGAGGCCAGGCCCCTCACCCCAGACAAACTGGAGGGGGCATCTGCAACCCAAGACCAGGCCCTGAACCCTCCCCCCCAACACCTCCTGGACAAGCTAGAGGATGAGTGGGAGGCACCTGGAGGCTATGGCCAACCCATGGAGCCCCGGTTTCCCCACATAAAAAGCTGTAGGCTAGGGCACCCCCTGGAGGAACCACCAGCCAGGGTGCACAGCTCCAGTCCTCTGAGAGAAACTGTCAGCTAGGGAGTGCAGCTCCAGATCCCTGTGAGGAGCTGCTGCCAGAGCAGAGCCACCTTCGCTTCCATGGATGGCCCTGGTAAGCCCCCCTACTTCCCAGCCCCCTGCCCTGAGTCCTGTACCTCCCACTCAGTGTCCGCAACCCTCCCCTACAAACAAGCCTCTGCCCTGAGGCCTCCACCCCCTGCACTGAGCCCCATCATTTAAATAAAGCATGTGCATTTCCTTTTAATTAAAAAAATCCCAAACCTTTACTACAGTTAAGAACCTGAGCATCTGCTAGCATCAACATATAATACTCAAGTGCTGATTGGCAAGACCATAAAATAGGAGGCTGATGACGACAACCACAGTTCAACCCGTCTTTATCCCACTGAGACAATGTGATCCATATACAGTAAACTTCTGATAATCCGGGACCTTTGGGATCCAGGGGGTGCCGGATTATCGGATATGCCGGAGTATCAGGAGGTACTCCGGAAGGGGGGCTATGAAGGGTCTGGGGGGGGGAGGGGAAGCCCCGCACAGCTGCCAGCAACAGGCCAGCTGGGACTGCAAGCAGCAGCGGCAACTTGGGGAAGCGGCGGGGCAGAGCAGCTGGGGTGCTGCCGGGTTGGTCCCACAGCACCACCCCTCACCAGAGTGGCGCTGCGGGACCAACCCGGCAGCACCCCAGCTGCTTTGCCCCCGGCTTCCCCAAGTCCGCCACTCATCAGTTTCAGCAGAGGCGGACTTGGGGAAGCCATGGGGCAGAGCAGCTGGGGTGCTGCCAGGTTGGTCCTGCAGCGCCGCCTCTCATCCCCCTGCTCAGCACCCGGCAGCACCTCAGCTGCTCTGCTCCACAGCTTCCCCAAGTCCACCGCTCATCAGTTTCAGCAGCGGCGTGGAGCAGAGCAGCTGGGGTGCTGTCAGGCACCGAGCAGGGGGGAGAGGGGCGGTGCTATGGGACCAACCGGGCAGCACCCCAGCTGCTCTGCTCTTCTTCCCCTAGTCCGCCACTGGTCAGTTTCAGCAGCGGCAGCAGCAGACTTGGGGAAGCAGCGCAGAGCAGCTCCAATTGTCCGGCTGGCCGGAGCACTTCCGGGTTCCAGTTGGTGCCAGACTATCGGGAGTGCCGGAACACTGGATGCCGGACAATTGGAGTTTTACTGTAATAGACATCTTCTAAATGTCTGAGAAACTATTCCACATGAACTCCATAAAAGAAGGATTAATGTATAATACAATATCTTAACTGCCCAGAAGGCCTGATACGCGAAGACATGATGGGGTCAAGCAAACAGTGATCTAATGAAAAAACTATTTAGTTACAGAGATCTATCTATATATATATCTATATCTATCTATCTATCTATCTATCTATATATATATATATATATATATATTTATATATAGATAGATAGATAGATAGATAGATATAGATATATATACACAGCTAACATGCCAATAACATTTGCACATAAACACTGAGAAGAACTGTAATATAAAGTTATTTTAATATGTTGTATACAAGTACTCTCATTTCATGATTAATTTATTAATCTACTTATTTATTTTGTATTAAATTCCACTTGTTGATCTGAGAAGCTTCAGAAAACAGTGTTTTCATTTCAGAAATTAGGGTTCTGCTGAACTCAATTGCTCTGGAAAGTCCACAAGATACTTTAACTCTGTGTCACTTTTTTTTTTTAACGAATATTCAGAAGTTGTTTGTGTGTGCATAATTCAGAATGACAAAAGTTCAAAAAATGACAAGTATTTTAAGAAACTCCCAGAGAATATGGTCTTCTTTCCCTCCCACAGTCCTATTCAAATTTAAAACAAAAATGTGGGAAATGACACACAACACTATTTTTGCAGATAGAAAAATCTTAGCTAATGCATACAACTCTCCATTTTTTCCTAGTATGGGTATTCTAGAATACCAAGTATCCAGCAATTAGCTAGATCAGCCCTTTTAAAATGCCTTGTAACTGAGCTATTTCTAATACTTACATAACCAGTGATACATAAACTATCAGAGAGTTTGTAACAGTAACCAGCAATACTAAGTAAATGTTGATACAACTATCGGCTCTTCAGTGAATCTCAGCTTTATATATCTTAAGATATTATGTGCTGCTTAGATGCTCAAAACACCTTAATATAGTTCATGTAATTATATACCTAATCCATTGCTTTCACTGATCTTCCACCGAAATACTGCACTACTGTCTCCGTGTAAAGAAATTCAAACCTGCAAAGTACAGTAAATGATACTGTGGAAAAAGAGTCATGTGTCTTTCATTAGATACTTGAAGTTGCAGTAGAAATTATGGAAATACTTTTATCTCTAGATTAAATATATGTACCGTATAAACAGCACACAAATTTTTCAGAAGCACTAGGGCATTATTCAATCTCTCTACTATATAGTCATCTAATCTATTCTTAGTCTATATATACTACCTCAGCTGCCTAGCTTTAATAAAGCATTCACAAACATAAGTACTGTACCAGCTTACATGAATTTAACCCCTGTTACGCAGTTCACTATTACATGTCCAAACATATGGTAAAACTCACTGCTGTGTGAAATTCCAGTCTAATCATCCTGAATCATTCATGTCTGCCAACCATCATGCAAAAGTTCAAGCACTTGAAGCTCTCTGATAACAGAATGGAAATACAGAGTAGGGACTCAAAACAAGGATTATTATCCTTGATCTTAATATCTCCAAAACTGTTCTAGCCAACTACATTCATACTAGATAAGTCTGGTATTGAAATATGAGAAAGGTAAAAAATGAGTACAGCAAACATTGCTTTTGTTATACTTTCAGAACTTTAAAAAAGGATATGTATATAAAAACTATGATTAGACAGAGAATGCTTCAACATCTCTCAGCTATCTTGGCTCTGCTTTTTGAGGATTATTATAATTTTGGTTATTTGCTTCTGTCATCTTAAATTATATTTAGCAAGACATGGCATAATAAAATTGCCTTTTAAAGACATGTTATATAGGAGTTCACACACTCCTAGATTATAAGGCCAGAAGGGATGATCATAATTATCTAGTCTGACTTCCCACACTGCAGGCCACAGAACCTAACACGCCCACCCCTGTAATAGACACATCATTTCTGGCTGACTATGGGTACGTCTAGACTACAAGCCTCTTTCGAAAGAGAGCAACTAGACTGCAACCACTTCTTTCGAAAAAGCGAGCCGCTTTTTCAAAAGAGAGTACCCAGGCAGTTTGGATGCTCTCTTTCAAAAAAGCCCTGTTTGCATTCAAGAACGCCTTTTTCTGAAAGAGCACTTTCGAAAAAAGGCGTTCTTCCTCGTAAAATGAGGTTTACCACAGTCGAAAAAACCGCCGCGTTCTTTCGATTTAATTTTGAAAGAACGTGACGGCAGTCTAGATGCAGGGGAAGTCTTTTCGAAAAAAGGCCACTTTTTTCGAAAAAACCCTGTAGTCTAGACACACCCTTACTGATGTTCTTAAATCATGATTTAAAGACTCCAAGTTATAGAGAATCCACCATTCACTCTAGTTTAAACTTGCAAGTGACCTGTGCCCCATGCTGTGGGGGAAGGCAGAAAAACCCAGTATCTCTGCCAGTCTGACCTGGGGTGAAATCCTTTCATGATCCCCTATAGGGAGAGCAGTTGGACCCTGAGTGTATAGGTAAGACCCAAGGCACAGACATCTGGGAAGAATTCTCTGTAGTAACTCACAGCCCTCCGCACCTAGTGTCTCATCTTCCCACTGGGGATATTTGTTAGTAGCATTTGCAGATAAGACAGCCTACAATAGCATGTGGCCTATCACATCGTTCCCTCTATACCCATAGTGCCCTAGCAGCTATTGCTATAGCGCACTATCCACACTGAACCGGCCAAATAGCCACATTGTTCAGGCCAACTAGCAACACTCCACCGGCCAAATAGCCACATGTAGCTAGTGGCTAGCGTGTGGGACACCATGGCTGTATACACTATATACTTATAGAAAGCAATCATATGTTCCATCCCCCTCTCCACATCTTCATTTTGTTAGGCTAGGCAAGCCAAGCTCCTTAGGTCTCCTCCCATATGGCAGGTTTTCTATTCCTCTCACCATCTTAGTAGCTGTTCTCTATATCTGTTCCAGTTTGAATTCATATTTCTTAAATATTAGAGATCAGAACTGCAGACAGTATTCCATATGAGGTCTCACTAGTGCTTTATAAAATGGTAATAATATTTCCTTATATCTAATGTAAACACCTTGTCCGATGAATCAGACTTTTTCATAGACGCATTACATTATCAGCTCATAGTCATCCTGTGACCAACTAATACACCAAAGTTGCTTCCAACTGATATGTCCCCAGTTTATAGTAAAAATTCTTACTGTGAGCCACTAAGTGCATGACTTTACACTTTGCAATATTAAATTTCATCCCATTTCTATTATTCCAGTTTCCAGTCTTTAGGTATTCCCACCTTCTTACCCACATCTACCCTGACTGAATTAGCTCTGATGTAACACTCCCATTTCTATAACTCTCTTATCTGTTTCTTTTTCTTTCCCTTCATGCATCTGATGAGGTGAGGTACAGCTGTTGAAAGCTTATGCCATAATAAAATTGTTAGTCTTTAAGATGCCACAAGACTCCTTGTTTTTTTCTTCAAACAGACTAACATGGCTACCTCTGAAATCAGATCTTCTTGTAATACATCCAAATTTTATTGACATATTCCCACTTTCTGTGCCAAGGTCATTAATAAAGCTATTAAATAAGATTGGTCCTAAGATTAATCACTGAGGAAATCCACCAGTAACCTCCCTCTAGCCTGGTAAATTCACATTTCAGCATGATCAACTGTAGTCTCACCTTTAATCAGTTCCTTATCCATCTTTCAGTCCTTATATTAATCCCCATCTTCTCCAATTAACTGTATCAAATGCCTTACTAAAGTCCACCTAAATTAAATCAGATGCATTTCCTCTGTCTAAAAAAAAAAAAAAATCAGTTCAAACTGGTCTGGCACCAACTACCTTTTGTAAAAACATATTGTACTTTCTCCCATTTACTGTTTACCTTTATGTCCTTACCTGCTTTGTTCTAATACTTTGCATACATTTGATGTGAAACTAACAGGTCTGTAGTTTCCAGGATCATTTTCCCCCCTTTTCTTAAAGATAGGTACTATATTAGCAATTCTCCAATCATAGAGTACAACACCCAAGTTTATACATTCATTAAAAATCCTTGCTAGTGGACTTCCTTTAAATATTCTTGGATGAAGATTATCTAGGCCCCCACATGAGTACTATTAAACTTTTTTAGTTTGACTTCCACCTTAGCTGTGATAATTTGTTTCTATATCCTCATTTCCAGTAGCCACTTTGCCACTACCCCTAAACACCTTATTACCCTTATTAAAAACTGGGGCAAACTATTTGTTTGGGTGTTGGCCCATCCTTAGA
Source organism: Pelochelys cantorii (assembly GCA_032595735.1). Classification (NCBI taxonomy): domain Eukaryota; kingdom Metazoa; phylum Chordata; order Testudines; family Trionychidae; genus Pelochelys; species Pelochelys cantorii. The sequence continues at coordinate 83,525,667 of CM064330.1, read as the reverse complement.
TTACCTTTAATATCTAGGCCATCATTCCACTTCTTTCCTTTTTTCTTTATATTACTGTGGAACTTTTTACTATCAGTTTTAATTTTCTTTGCAAGGTCCAACTCTGATTTGGCAGAACTCATTTTATCCCTTTCCTATAATGCTTCTCCCTCTCCGCATCTCCCCTCCTCACCCGCCCTCCCCCCCACCCCTGCTTATGAAGCAGGCTTCAGATAACTGAACTTATCCTTGAGTTCTTCAATCCAATCCACTCTCCTAATTTCCTTCATTTTGTAAAGTTTGCCCTTTGAAATCAAGGACTCTGGTTCCAGACCTATATTTGTTTTGCATTCCATTTAGTTTAAACTGAATTAGCTTATGATCACTCAAACCAAAGTGGACTTCCACAACCAGTTCTTCAGTGAGGACATTACTTACCAATGCTAAATCTAAAATGGCATTAACTTTTTGTTGGTTCACTTGGCCAAGAAATCTATCAGCTATACTGGATGAGACCAGTGGTCCACTGAGTCCAGTTTCATGGATCTGACAATGCTCAGTACCAGGAGCTTCAGAAGAAGGTGAGAAATTTTACAATAGGCAGTTCTGGAATTTTCTGCCTATAGGGAAATTTTTTCGTAACCCCATTTAGTTACAGTTCAGCTTATGAAGTACTGGCACTTACTTCCTTCTATTTTTAATTTTTTTTACTATAACAACTGGATATTTTTGTTATATAAATGTCCAATCTTTAATTAATCTTGCTAACCTTTTGGTCTTAAAATCTGTCTGGTGGGATGGAGTTCCTTAGCTAATTGTGAGTTGTGTTACAAACCATTTTAATCATTTTTAAAGTTGCTGAGTTTCAATTTCATTTATCAAATTAAATCAACCAACTATCTGATTTTGCTGCAAAGCAATATGTCTAATGGCCCTTCTCAAAAGAAAGTGGCTGAATAAATGGCACTAATAATTGAGGAAAAAGAAGGGAGATTGTCAGACTGACTTTGGAGATGATTGATAACCACTAAAGAAATCTGTCTGATGGAATACGCAATTTAAAGAGCAGTGTGATAGATATAGATATAAAAGTTTTGTTTCTGTAAACGAAAATAAGATAAGTTTTCACAATTGTGATAAAAACCACAAGTAACTTCTGACAAAAAGTGTCTCAATCATTACTAAAAATGAAAATATTAGTCATATGGATGTGACTAGGATTCAGATGAACTGATATTCTAATGTAGTTAGTTCTTGGAAAACATTTTTCTCCTACACACATTCTTCTTTTTTTTTCATTATGGAAATTATTACTACTGTTACACCATTGCTATATTTCTGTAATGATTTATATAATTTACCTAAATTAGATGCTCACACAGATGAATCTGTATAGTTAATGCAAATATCCCAGTGTCGCTATTCCCATAGTCAGTGAAATAAAATTAGTTTATGGATCATTACGAATTTGTAAAACATTTAGAAATGTCCTTATTGTTATTCCACTTTATATATGACTATGTGTTACAAATCATAAAACTTTATTTTTATAGCAGCTTTCATGCAAAATTGAGTATTGAAACTCCTTTTAAAAACACACAACAGTCTGTATTTGACTTTACATTATATTCACTTCCAAAATCTTCATTAATGCAGAGTTAAAATTGACCAGTAGTCCCTTGTACTCTTTAAAATGATTTGGAACACTGCAGAAAACAGCCTAAATACAGTAGAAGAAATTTGGTTTTACTAAGGTAAAAGCTATATTTAGGAGAGGAAATACCATTTAGCAATGACGCCTGACATATACATCAGATCACCACTTCATATACGCCACAAAAACCACATTAACACTGCCAGATGTTATCCACCCTCAATCATTGTTCCATGAATTACTCTGGAAGATCATCTGTATTTACCTGTGAATAAGCCCTGTGGTATATCACAGTGCACATGCAGAATACTGGACATTGGATTTATGGCTTATTATAACAACCTATAAAGCAGGGTACATGATAGCTGTTTTCAAGTATCTAAAATAGTGTTAAAAGGAGGAGGGAGAAAAATTGTTCTCCTTGACCTCTGAGGATAGGACAAGAAGCAAAGTGCTTAAATTACAGCAAGGGATGTTTAGGTTAGACATCAGGAAAATCTTCCTGCCTGTCAGGGTGGTTAAACACGGAAATAAATTGCTTAGGGAGTGTGTGGAATCTCCATCACTGGAGATATTTAAGAGCAAGTTAGACAGACACTTGTCAGGGATGATCTAGACAGTGCTTGGTCCTGCCGTGAGAGCAGGGGACTGGACTTGATGACCTCTCTAGTTCTAGTGTTCTAGGATTAACTCTCTCCCCCCTTTTTATTCTAGGACTGAATAAGAGGAGGTTACTCACCTGTGCAGTAACTGATGTTCATCGAGATGAGTGTCCCATGGGTGCTCCACATCACGTCAGTGCATCACCGCCAAGCCCATTCTTTCGGAGTCGTCAGAGCAGTGTCTCTGGGGCTGCGAATGCGCATGCTTCTTGCGCATGATCCTACTGTGCAGGCATCATAGAATCATAGAGCTGGAAGAGACCTCAGGAGGTCATCAAGGCAGGACCAATCCCAACTAAATCAACCCAGCCAGGGCTTTGTCAAGCCAAGACTTAAAAATCTCTAGGGATGGAGATTCCACCACCTCCCTAGGTAACCCATTCCAGTACTTCACCACTCTCGTAGTGAAAGTTTTTCCTAATGTCCAACCTAGACCTCTCCCACTGTAACTTGAGACCATTGTTCCTTGTTCTGCCATCTGTCACTACTGTGAACAGCCTTTCTCCATCCTCTTTGGAACCTCCCTTCAGGAAATTGAAGGCTGCTATCAAATCCCCCCTCAGTCTTCTCTTGCAAACTAAACAAACCCAAATCCCTCAGTCTCTCCTCATAGGTCATGCACTCCAGCCCCCTAATCATTTTGGTCGCCCTCCTCTGCTGGACTCTCTTCATGTGTCCACATCCTTTCCATAGTGGGGGGGCCCAGAATTGGACACAATACTCCAGGTGTGGCCTCATCAGAGCCAAATAAAGGAGAATAATCACTTCTCTAGATCTGCTGGCAGTGCTCCTCCTAATGCACCCTAATATGCCATTAGCCTTTTTGGCTATAAGGGCATACTGTTGACTCATATCCAGCTTCTCATCCACTGTAACCCCCAGGTCCTTTTCTGCAGAACTGCTACTTAGTCATTTGGTCCCCAGCCTGTAACAATGCTTGGGATTCTTCCATCCCAAATGCAGGACTCTACACTTGTCCTTGTTGAACCTCATCAGATTTTTTTGGCCCAATCCTCTAATCTGTCTAGGTCACTATGGACCCTGTCCCTGCCCTCCAGCTTATCTACCTCTCCCCCTAGCTTAGTGTCATCTGCAAACTTGCTGATGGTGCAATCCATCCCCTTATCCAGGTCATTAATAAAAATGTTGAACAAAACCAGCCCTAGAACAGATCCATCATGCATGCATGAGCCCCCCACTCCCTTCAGTTCCTTCTCTATCCCAGAAGCATATAGCCCATTAAAGAGGCCAGCATTCTGAAGTAGAAGGGAGGAAGGGAGTGTAGTGGAGCACCCCCAGGGACACTTATCTCAAAGACCGTCAGTTAACGCACAGGTAAGTAATCTCCTGTTCGAGAGAGATGTCCCCGTGGGTTGGCTATCCCTGGCATAGTGCTTTGCGAATGTATGTTGTGATGACCAGGTAGCAACAGTGCAAATGTCTGCTATAGGGACCTTTCAGAGAAATGCCACTGACGTAGACATGGCTCTGGTTGAGTGTGTTCTTATGCTGTCAGGAGGGTTAGCACTTGATAAAAAGTAACACAGTCTTACACAGTCTGAAATCCAGTAGGAAAGTTGCTAGGCTGAGATGGCTTGGCCTTTATTGTGATTAGCAATGGAGACAGTCTGGGAGAGGACCTAAATGGCTTTGTACATTGTAAATAAAAAGAAAGTGCCCTGTGTAAATCCAGTGCGTGCATGATTGCTTTGAATGCATTAGCATGAGGTTTGGGGAAGAAGGTAGGCAGATGTATGGTCTGATTCAGATGGAAGGAGGATCGAACCTTTGGCAAAAATTTGGGATGAGTTCATAAGGTGACCTGGTCTTTGAAAAAGGTAGTGCATGGGAGAGCTGCCATCAGTGCTGCAATCTCTCCTACCCATCTTGCAGAGTTAATAGCTACAAGAAAAGCTGTTTTCATAGAGAGGTACAAAAGAGAGCATGTTGCCATTGGCCCAAATGGAGATTTGGTAAGTGTATTTAAAAACAGGTGGTGGTACCACAGTTGTGCTGGTGGGATCACATCTGAGTACAGTGCCTGGAGGCCTTTGATGAACCTTTTGGTAAGAGAATGTGCAAATATTGAGGTATTATCTATTTTGAGATGAAAGGTCATTATAGCAGCAAGGTGTATCTTAATGGAGCTCAGTGCAAGACCAGCCTGTTTAAGGTGCAACAAAAAGTCCAAAAATAAAGGTAATGAAGAAGTAGATGGGTTTGAGTATCGCTGTGAACACCATTTAGAAAACCTTCTCCATTTCTGAAGATACGTTTTACGGGTGCTTTAAGCTCTGCTATGAAGTAGGATGCGTAGAATGTGCTGGGAGCACTTTAGCTCTTGTGTGGAAAACCACTGAGGAGCCACGCATTAGGGTTCATCATATGAAGATTGGGGTGGCTGGTTTGATTCCCTTGCTGATAGAAGAGGAGATCATGACTGTGGGGCAGAGGGATTGAAAGTACTCGAGACATTCTGAGCAGAAAGGGGAAATCAGGGTTGACATGGCCAAAAAGGTGCTATGAGAATTAAATGTGCTTTGTCGGTCCGCACCTTGACTGCTACCCTGTTTATGAGGGGCGTTGGGGAAAAGGCATATAGGAGATGATGTGACCAGTTGATGAGGAAGGTTTCTCCGAGGGAACCGTTTCCCATTGTGGCTCTGGAACAGAACTGTGGACACTTCTTGTTGTTTTGTGTGGCAAAGTGGTCTATAGGTGATCTTATTGGTGGAAGAGCCCCAAAAGGATATGTGGGTTGATTTGGCACTCCTGTTCAGTGGGTAGCACCCTTCTTAGTGTGTCAGCCATGGTATTGAGGTTGTCCATAAGGTGTACAGCCATGCTATAGATATGCTGTGCTTCAGGCACCAATTCCAAAGTGCAAGTGTTTCTGTGCATAGGGCTGATCAGCCTGATGATTTATATGAAACATTACAGTGACATTGTCTATGTATAGTCTCCCATTAATGTTGCTGATTAAGGGGAGAAAACGCTCGAAAGCGTATCTCAATGTCTTCAGTTCTAGCACATTTATGTGGAGACCTCTATCTTCACTGGACCACAATCCCTGGGCCGTGTGATGCTCCTAGTGTGTGCCCCAGCCAGTGAGAGACGCATCAGTCTTCACTGAAATGGACAGTTCTACGGTAGGATTTTCCTGTTTTACCCACCCGAGAAGAGATTTTTTTAATGAAGATGGGATGGTGATGGGCTTTGATACTGGGTGGATATTGGGTTTGCAAACCATCCTGAGCCACCCCTGCACACACCTTGTGCAAACACACATTTCTGACTACAAAGTTGCAAGCTGCCATATGACTCAGGAGTTGTAGACATTCATGAGCCGTTATTCTGGGAAAGGGTTGCAGCAGCTTGATCAAGTCTACAATTTTGTGAAAACTGTCTGTAGGAAGAAAAGCAAAAGCACATGTGGAGTGCACGTAAGCACCTTTACATTGAATTTTCTGAATGGGTATGAGATTTGACTTGCTCTCATATATTTGTAGACCAAGACATTGGAAGACATGTCTTGTGATCAAAAGAGTGTGTCAAGCGTCGATTTCAGTGTGCGCTTTGAGGAGTCAATTGTTGAGGTAAGGAAATATGATAATGGCTTGTTTCTGGAAGTATGCTGAAACAACTGAAAGCACCTTTGAAAAAACTCTTGGAGCTGTACAGAGGCCAAATGGTAGGACCTTTTACTGCTTACCTACAACAAATTGAAGAAATCGTCTGTGAGCGGGATAGATAGAAATATGAAAACAGGCATCTTGCAATTCAAGGCACAAGAACCAGTCACCTCTTTCCAACGCCGGTATGATGGTGGCAAGTGTAACCATCTTAAAGTTCTGCTTCTTAACAAATTTGATCAACGCTCTTAGATCTAGAATGGGTCTTTTTCTTTGTGAGGAAATCATGAGAGTAAAACCCTTCCCCCCTAAACTGAATGGTAACTAAACAATTGCACCCAGCTAAAAGAGATGGTCAACCTCCTGTTGGAGAAGTCCCTCATGAGAGTGGTCCCTGAAGAGGGACTCAGTAGTGGGATGGGAAGGGGGTGATGACATAAAAGGAATTGCATATCCAATCTTGATTATTCAGAGAATCCATTTATCAGATGCTCTGCTTGTCCAACTGTTAAGAAACGGTAGCAGACGGTGCTTAAATAGTTTGCATGGTATGACTGGCACTGGAATTGGTGAAAGGTTTTCATGACCCTCAACATATTCCTCAAATTTGCCTAGAAGATTGCAGTGACTGCTGTGAGTTGTTAGACAGTTGGCGTTGTCCCTGCCTCAATTGCAGTTTTGTTGGTGTTGATCCTGTCTGTTATATTGCTGTGTATATGGAGGCTATCTGGGCTATCTCCATCTGAGACAGGGATTGGATCTTTGCAGGAAGAACAGCACTTGAAACCCAGGGAGCCAGGCATGCCACTTGCTATCACTAACTATGAGGAGAAAAAATGTGAAAGAAAAAGCTATTTTTTTCTTTTGAATACTAAAAACGAGGGGGATAACTGACTAACTAAGTACAAGTAAAACCGGGAAAGAACTGATTTATGTAATACACAGAACGAGGTTGGGAACACTGCTGAGCTCCATCTGTGACCAGAGGCAGTAAAAAAGGAAATGGGGGGAAGGAGGCCTTGCATATGCACAATGCCTGCACAGTAGGAGTGCACGACAGAGGCAGCATGGGGGATCAGGGTGGCAATGCGCTCCCCCCAACACTGGCTGTTGTTTCCCACCCCATTGCTGCCTCTTATAGAAGCAGCAAGTGGGGAGAGGGAGCAAGTATTCGATACTCCAGTCAACTACCTGATAAGCTTAAGCTTATAGGGTAGTCAACTAGTCGACTACTCACTAACATCCCTATGACTGGAGAGGTGTTAATTGGACACCCTACCTTGAAAGGGCCATTAGATATGTACTAACTTCTTATGCTAAATTATCTGTTCCATCTTGCATTTAGCTGTGACACTCAGGCTACGTCTATACTGTAGCCTTCTTTCAGAAAAGCATATGCAAATGAAGCACAGAGTGGAATATCGCCGCGTTTCATTTGCATAATTAATTAGCAGATGCTTTTGCGGAAGAGCCGTTCTTCATGACCTCAAAAGCTTTCCTCTCACCAAGAGAAGTTGGTCCAATAAAAGCTATCATCTCATCTATTTTGTCTTTTCAATATGCATATACTGACATGGCTACAACTACACTGCATACAGAAATCCTAGTGAGAAGAACAGTGTATTGTGCTTCTCTACTAACGATGTTAAAAAATGTTTATTTTTGTAAACGTGTAACCGCTGACATTTTCAGCAATTATAGGGTTACATGCAGGGGGCAGGCAGTACCTGGTGCTCACAGAGAGCCAGCTCCCCGTGAGCACTGGCTACCGCCTGGTCCGCCCTCCCACTCTGCTACCTCTGATACAGAGGCAGCAGCATGTGGGGCAGACAGGTCTGCGGGAGTCAGTACATGCGGGGAACCAGCTTGAAAGCCACCTTCTCACTTGTACCAGCACCTGCTTGCCTCCTCCCACACTGCTGTTTCTGATACAGCATGGAGAGTCAGCTTGGGGGAAGCCAGCTTCCCACATGTAGTGGCTCCTGCCAGCCGCCTCCTGCGCTGCTGCCTCTGTATCAGCCACACCACGAGCACCTCTATGGGAGGCAGCTGCGTGGGGGAGAAGGCGACTCCACAGGAGCCATTTCTCTATGAGCACCACCTCCCACATCTTCCCCCCACCCCGCCTCTGATACATGCGTGTAACTATGAGGGTTAACTGATGAGCCCAGACTGATCGATTCTCCATCTACATGACTACATGTTAGCATCCCTAATCTCTACTTGCACTATCTACATAATTAAGTACAGAGATGATGGGTCTCTTCATTTGTAAAAAACCCTCTCTCCATATTAAGAGTTCTGTGGCTACGTCCTGTTATCCCCAACACAGTGAACAGCAGGTAATAATACAATTCTGTGGGGCACAATACACAAAATAGCACATTTTGTTAGTCATTCTTCACGTATTCTTATTATTGGACAGCACTGATTGGACTATTTTATTCCCAATTACTATCGTCATTCCAGAATAGAGGTATACACCATCCCCATCTAGCAGCTTTTCTTGTATGTTGCCCTTTTCTCAGAAGTTTTAGTGTGCTTTACTATAACTCTTATTTCCTGGGTTTTAGATGTTCAAACATAGGTGCAAGTGGCATCATAGAGACTTTGCTGAATATATCTCATGACTGCAATATTGGTACAGAAGGGCATAGCTTGTTCAGTAAGGACAGGCAGGGGGAGGAAAAGGAGGTATTGCATTATACATCATGAATACACACACTTACTTGACCTGAGGTCAACAAAGAGGTGAAAGGCAGAACAGTTGAAAGTTTCTGAGTGAAGGTAAAAGAGGAAAACACAGGGACAATGTCATGGTAGGGGTTTAACATAGATACAATACCAGGAGTAGGAGGTGGAGGAGCCATTTCTAGTACAAAACAGAAATATTCAAAACAGAAGATCTAGTAATAGAGAACTTTACCTACAAAAATAAGTTCTTGGACTGCACCAGAGGACAACTTCTCATTTCAAAAGGTGGAGGCAATAATGACAAATACTATGATTCTGTCCAATAGGGAGTAATTGGCTACAAATCAGAAGATAAAAATAAATTTCGGTCAACTTGATCATGACATTATCATCTTTGTGATTCTAAGGAAAGAAAGAAGCGAGAGCAGCAGAATAAAGACAAAGGATTTCAAAAAAGCTGACTAACAAATGTAGAAAACTGGTAGGTAAAGTCCCATGGGAAGAAAATCTAAGAGGAAAAGGAGTGCAAGAACAGCTGATAGTTTATCAAAGAGACATATTAAAGTCACGTAGGGAGAAAAATCAGAAAAGCTAAGGCACAAAATAAATTACATTTAGCAAGTGACATAAAAGGCAATATGAACAGGCTCTATAAAAATATTAGGAGCAAGAGAGACAAAGATTTTGGTCCTCTGCTTATCAGGAAAGGAGAGCTAATAATGAACGATATAAAATAAAGCTAAGGTGGTTAATGCCTTTTTTCCATTCACTCTTCACTAAAAAGATAAATTGTGACCAGATACGTAACACAATTGATATTAACAAAAAGGGAAAGAAGTGCTATCCAAAATATGTATTCAACTCAGCTGGGCTTGATGAAAGTCACCCAAGAATACTTAAAAAACTAGCTGACACAAACTTAGGACAGTGAGTGATTTTCTTTGATAACTCCTGGAGTACAGATGAGGTTCCAGAAGACTGGAGAAGGGCAAGCACAGTACCTCTCTTAAAAAAGGGGAACAAAGAGGACCTGAGAATTATAAGACAAATCTTCCTAACTTTAATACCTGGACAGATATTGGAACACATTATTAAACAATCAATCTGTAAGCACTCAGAGGATAATAACGTTATAAGAAATAGTCAACATGCATTTGTCAAGAACAAATAATGCCACATCTATTTACTTTCTTTGATGAGGCATTTTAACAGGAGTGTCAAATGTAAGACATGGAAGGTAATTATCTCACTTTTCTCACCGCTACTAAAGCCTTAATTGGAGTACTATCTCCAGTTCTTGACAACATACTTCCAAAAAGATATGGACAAACTGGAGAGCATTCAGAGGAGAGCAACAAAATTGTAAAAGATTTAGAACCTGACCTATGAAGAAAGATTAAATAACCTGGGCATGTTTAGTTTTGAAACAAAAGAATGAGAGGCAATCTGATAAGTGTCTTCACATATTTTAAAGGCTATCATGAAGATAATGATTATCAATTGTTCTCTATGTCCATTGAAAGCAGGGCAAGAAATAATGGGCCTAATTTGCTGCAAAGGAGATTTAGGTTAGATATTAGGAAAAGCTTTCTAATTATAAGGATAATTAAGCTCCAGAATAGGCTTCCTAGGGAGGTTGTGGAATCCCCATTACTGAAAGTGTTTTAAGAATAGCTTAGACAAACACCTCTCAGGGATGATCTAAGTATATATACTTTGTCTTGCCTCAACATAGGAGGATGGACTAGATAACCTTTTGAAGTCCCTTTCAGCCCTACATTTCTATGGTTCTATGATATTCTGGAGAGGTAAGAGGCAGTGCTTAACTTAACTTCATATTAATTTGGCCATCAATTTCTCTTGTTTAAGAAAGTTATGATAGGGAGGGGCATGGTTTCCAGGGCCTTGTTGGGGAAGGGGACACAAGGGTCATAGTAAACAGAGATTAGCAACTGTTACACCTATATTTTGTCTTTATTTATGGTGGACTGAAGCCAACTAGCTATCATGAACCTCATTGAAATGTTCTGGGAGCTCACATCAGAAATCCAGCAGTTGGTTACACCAATCATGGACACTATTCAGCCTTGTATTAGTTGTGGAATACATGACATTTTCCTACATTCACCATTTTTCTTTCAGAATGTATCTGAAAGGCAAGACAGTTCCTTCATAAGAACATACATAAGAATGGCCATATTGGGTCAACCAAAGGTCCATTATTCTGTCTTCTGATGGTGGCCAATGCCAGGTACTTACAAGGGGCTGAACAGAACAGGTTATCATCATGTGATCCTACAGTGTATTTATTAACTTCTTATTCTTTGCTCTCCCAGTGTTACAAAACATGCTGTGCAGCCACAGCATTAGGTACTAGGTGATCTAGTATTCCAAGAAACAGAGTAAAAGTTAAAGGACATTTGGCACTTTCAAGTACATAGTGTAATGTCCAAGGGGCTTTCTATTGCATAAGTGGTAATAAACTTGACTGGGAACAAGTTTCAAGGCTGCAAGCACAACAGTGAAATTCTCACTTATAATGCTTCTTCACCTGTAGACAGGATGCTAGTATTTTTACCATCATGGATCCAGTTCCATAAAAACTGTTTGGGTTTAGGCCCAGTGTATTTAACCTAGTGTAGGATGCCCTAGTGTACTGTTTATTTGTTTAATAAAATCTGCAGCAAATTTGATCTAAAAGCCATGTGCCATCTTATTCATAGCCAACTTTTAAGCAATTAATTCATGCATCTGGTGTCAAACGTCAGTAGATTTCAATCAACACCCGACAGCTTCCAGTGCTTTTTCAGACAGAGTAATTACAGCAAACAGCATTTAGTCTTAATCTTTCTTCTTTTTTTCTATCCAGAGTGCTATCAACAGGATCTTAAATAAGTTCTGGTTTGTTTTCCTCTTTGATTTTTGTATATTAACCAAAATTAAAGTTCAATAAGAACACACAATTTAAATTCAGAAAGATGGAGATTCACTTTGTTTCGGTATCTTATTTCCTAGTATAACAAGTGTTACTCTGATCCCTCCTGTGACTTTTCTATGACAAACTTCTATGGAGATTGCTAGCTAAGTCCACACAATTTCCATTTGCTGAATTTTATTTCTCCACCACAATCTCTTTAGAATTGCACTCAGATTTATTGTGACTATGCATGCAATCTGCATTTCTGCAAAAGCAAATGGCCAGATGATCAACTGATTCTTTGTGTACACAAAAACCATGACAGCATAAGCTTTTTGTTACTAGCATAAATTACACATACACACACAAATACGGGTATAAAAAAATCTTGCCATGTTTCTTATCTATTACTCCAAAAATAAGGGAGTTCAGAAAAAAAAGCAAGCAGTTTCTTATGAAGCAATATTACATTAGGAGTATAAGCTAAACGGTTATTATATTTTGTATTTGTACAAAAAATGCCTTTATGTAAATTCCTCCTTTTTCATTCAAGGTCATTAAAAGATTCTACAGGAAAAAAATGATTATAGATGTTCATTTCTGAGCCATTCTCTGCCTGGATGCAGCAGTATTCCATAATACTGTGGGCATGAGGTAGATTGAAGAAAATGATAGGTAGACTAGACCAGATCTGTTGTGCAGGAGAGATGCACAACAGAAGCATTTTTTGCCATCCTTCCCCAGCTCCTTTCAAAAGAAAGCTTCCCCTGTGCACTAGGGATGTAAATGAGTAGTCAACTATATGATTAACTGATAAGCCTAGGCTTATTGGTTAATCTAGTCAACTACTCGCACTCCCCCCCCCTTGCTGCCTCTGTATCAGAGGCAGGACGGGAGTGGGGAGAGAGGAGAAAGCAGGAACCAGTGCTAGGGGGAGCTAGCTTAAAATCCAGTTCTTCCCACCACCAGCTCTGTGGTGCCGCCTGGCCTTCTCCCCCCACACCTTGCTGCTGCCTCTATCAGGGCTGCGGAACAGTCTCTGTCCACAGGGAGCTCAGACCCCCCGCAGACAGGGGTTGCTGCTATGAAGCAGCCTCTGCCCATAGCGGGCCCAGAGAAATCTTTGGGTTTATGAGATCTCAGAATGGCTGATGTGAATGTGATACCCTCACATCCTAAGGGTTACCTTTGCAAGTAACTTGAAACCCAAAGGGATTCTATGATCCAGCCATCAGTTCTTAGCTTATCAGATCCTCAGCTGCTATGTTCTTATGAACAGAGTCCTGGATGCCTGAATTTCTCTTCCACCATTTAGCCTATAGGCAAAGAATGGAAGCCCAAGAGGACCTTAACAGGTCATATACCAAAGAAACTGAGGAACTGCAGAGCCATGCAAACTGGCTTCTAAGAATTTTGGAAGTAAGAGTGTCTAAAAATGGTTCCAGCTCTTTCTACTCACCTATACAGCGAGCATCTTAACAGAGCTTTGAAAGGAGCGAAAAACCTCTCCCAAAAGCAGGGCATCAAATTTTGCATCTGAAAAAGCCCAAAACAGGAAGCACAATGTAAAAGCACTATCCTGCAACAGAGAATCATGACCTTGGAGCTGATCAAAAGCTTCTTACATTTCAGTGTTGTGAGGATCTCCACACCAGATCTCTTTGATCAGATCCCTATGAGGAGCATAGAACCAAGTAGTTCTGCAAAGATAATGGTGTTGGAACTGAATACTACAGTCCCAAATCCACCCAGGTCAGTGGACCACAAGACACATGTACTCAACAGTCAAAAATGTTAGATCCTCATGTTGCCTGGATCACTTCTTGCCAACTGTGCTTGGTAACCCTTCATGTTGAGCTGTCAAATCTGGATTCAGGTTCTCAACCTAGAACCATGTTTGGCTGCTAGATCGCAAAGCACGATTGATTTATGGCTCCAGATCCCTACTTATCAGCTTCTGATAAATACTCAGTTTGCTTTTCAGGGGTGTTTTAGGGGGAAGCTCTGTATTTGTGCTCTTTTGTGATTTTGTGGCTGCCAGATCCATGCTTCATTGCTTCATCTGGATTTTTCAGACCCAGATCTGTGTTTGGCTGCCAGATCCAGATCCAAACTTTGCCACTCTGGATCCGTGCTCAGCTGCCAGATTCAAATCCAGGATGTAGAGCCCCAAGATCTGAGCTTGCTTACAGGTTCTGATCTGTGTGGCTCTAGATCTCTTAGGGTATGTCTACACAGCAAAGTTATTTCGAAATAACAGCCGTTATTTCGAAGTAACTTTCCTAGCTTCTACACAGCCAAACCGCTATTTCAAAATTAATTCGAAATAGCGGAGTGCTTATTTTGAATTTGGTAAACCTCATTCCACGAGGAATAACGCCAAATTCGAAATAGCAAAATCGAAATAAGCACTGTGTAGACACTTATTTCAAAATAGGGGGCCTCCAGCCCTTCCCAGGGTGCCCTGGTGGCCACTCTGGGCACAACCAGGAAAACTCTTCTGCTCCCCCCCCCCCCCCAGCCCCGGAGCCCTTAAAGGGGTAGACTCTGGCCACAGTGCCTGTGCCAGCTGCAAGCCTGCCAGCACAGAGCCAGCAGTCCATGCACCTGGCCCAGCATGAGCCAGCAACCCAGTGGCACCCAGCCCTCCACCACTCCCCAGGAGCAGGCTAGCAGCTCCCAGGAGCCTGCCGGGGCCGCAAAAGGCAGGCGCCTTTCTGGTCTAGTGCGGAAATCATGGACCTCATTGAGGTTTGGGGGGAGGCCTCCAATGTCTATGATCTCCGCACTAGACGCAGGAATGCAGCCGTCTACAGGCGGATGGCTGACAGCCTGACCATCAAAGGCCACATGCACACCCAGGAGCAGGTGTGCATGAAAATAAAAGAGCTGCGGCAGGCCTATGCCAGGGCTTCAGGAGGCAGCTCCCAACCAGGGGCTGACCTGGACCCCTGCCCCTATTATGATGCCCTGGACCACATCCTGGGGAGGGTCAGATGGTCTGTGCCCTGCAGGTGGTCATCGACCCCAGGGAAGAGGGCCCTGCCCATGACACAGAGGACGGCCAGGAGCCGCAGGAGCCTGGAGGGAGCGTGCCCGGCACCCAGGACCCCCGAGCTGTCCCAGCAAGCCTGTCACTGGTGTCATCCGAGGCCAGGGAGGCCTCAACATGTGAGTGCCATCACTGTCCCCTTATGAGGGGCGGGGAGAGAGGGAAAGTGAAGTTACTCACCTTCAGTGCAGTAACTGTCGTTCTTCAAGGTGGTGTCCCCGCAGGTGCTCCACTATGGGTGCTGGGCTTGCCCCGGCGCCGCAGACGGAAGCTTGTGATGAGCAGTGTTCGGCCGGACCACGCATGTGCTGCGGGCTCGCGGCTTTTGCGCTCTTTTCTGTCTCGCGTGGTCCGGCCCCCTGACAGTTCCTCGAGACCGCCTTGGAGTCTGTAAGAGACAAGAGCAGAGAGAGAGAGGACTCCGAAGCAGGGAGGAGGGCGGGTAGTGGAGCACCCGCGGGGACACCACCTTGAAGAACGACAGTTACTGCACCGAAGGTGAGTAACTTCGCTTTCTTCTTCGGGGATGTCCCCGCGGGTGCTCCACTATGGGTGACTGCATAGCAGTAGTCGCCAGAACGGAAAGGAGGGCAAGGAGTCCCTATTTATCCGCTGTGGAGAGCACCACAGTCGCCACTGCCCCATCTGAACGAGTGATTTGAGAAATAGAATAGTGTTTGGCAAAGGTCTCATGTGAGGACCAGGTTGTCATCCTGCAGATGTCCTTCAGAGATACCCCTCTATGAAACGCTACAGATGTGGCCATGGCTCTAGTGGAGTGGGTGCGTCGTTGGGATGGAAGGGATAAGCCTTTCGCTGCGTACGATAGCTTTATGCATGAGGTTACAAGATTGGAAACCCTCTGGGAAGATAGGCGTTGACCCTTTGACCTCTGTGCCAGGGAGACGTATAAGTGGTCTGTACGCCTGAAAGGTTTAGTGCGATCTATGTAGAATGCTAAGGCCCTACGGGTGTCCAAGGAGTGTAGGGCCGCTTCTCGTGGTGAGGCATGGGGCTTCGGGAAAAAGGTTGGCAGGATCACTGGTTCGTTGACATGGAAATGTGAGACGATTTTGGGTATGAATTTTGGGTGTAGTCTCAAGACTACTCCATCCTTACGGAAAATTGCATATGGTGGCATGGCCATCATGGAAGAAAGCTCGCTCACTCTGCATGCCGATGTTATGGCAAGCAGGAAAATGGTTTTCAAAGTGAGGAAATGCAAGGATACAGTCGCCAGAGGCTCGAATGGCGGCCTCATTAGGGCGTCGAGGAGTACATCCAGGCTCCACACCGGTGGGACTGGGTCGTGCGGTGGGGCCATGTTGGTAAGGCCCTTGAGAAATCTCTTAGTAGTAGGATGAGCGAAGACAGAAACGCCATCTATCGGTGATGTGAATGCTGAAATTGCTGCGAGGTGCACCCTGATGGAGGCTAACGCGAGGCCTTTGTTCTTTAGGTGCAACGCATAGTCCAGGACGGAGGGGATCGACGGACATGTCGGAACATGGTGGTTCAAGGTACACCAGGAGGAGAATCTGAGCCACTTGTGAAGGTAAGTTTTTCTCGTGGTTTGTCGTCTACTGTGTACTAGGACGTGCTGGACTGGGACGGAGCAGAGGGATTCGAATGGAGTCAGCCAGTTAGGAACCACGCTGTTAGGTTCAGCATTTGTATCTGGGGGGTGTTTCAGGCGTCCTCGGTCTTGTGT
Source organism: Pelochelys cantorii (assembly GCA_032595735.1). NCBI lineage: Eukaryota > Metazoa > Chordata > Testudines > Trionychidae > Pelochelys > Pelochelys cantorii. Next base: position 83,509,366 of record CM064330.1, on the reverse strand, counting down.
GAAGAGATTGTGGAGAGGCGGAAGGCGGATCGGTGTCTGCTCGGAGAGACGGTGGAGGAAGGGAAACCAGTGCTGGTGAGGCCAGCCCGGGGCTATGAGGATCAGCGTTGCCCTGTCCGCCTTCAGCTTCTGAAGGACTTTGGGGATCAGAGGTATGGGGGGGATTGCATAGAGGAGGGGTCCGCGCCAAGTCGTAAGGAAGGCATCCCCCAGGGATGCCCGGCCTAGGCCCGCCCTGATGCAGTACTTGCGGCATTTTGTATTGGCGGGAGATGCAAAGAGGTCCACTCAGGGATTACCCCAACATTGGAAGATCTCGTGTACGACGCCATCGTGCATTTCCCATTCATGTTTCACATGGAAGTGCCTGCTCAGGAAATCTGCCGTCACGTTTGTGGTGCCAGGTAAGTAGGATGCCGTAGGTGTTATTCCGTGGCGAATGCACCAGTTCCAAAAGCAGATGGCTTCCGTGCATAGGGAACGGGAGCGAGCGCCGCCTTGGCGATTCACGTAATACATGGCTGTGATGTTGTCCGTGAGTATCCTCACCGTGGTGTTTCGAATGTAGATGAGGAAGGATTTGCATGCGTTGAAAATGGCGAGTAGCTCTAGAAGTTTTATGCGTAGCCGTGCTTCTTGTGAGGACCATTGGCCTTGGACTGAGAGGGAGCCCATGTGAGCCCCCCAGCCTATTAGGGAGGCATCCGTTGTGATTTGGTGGAGTGGCTCCTGCCGATGGAAAGGTATACCTGACAGCAGGTTTGTGTGGCTGGTCCACCATAGGAGTGATTGGAGAATGCCAGGTGGCAGCATTACTGGCCTGTGGAGATCGTATCTGGTGTGGTCGTATACGAGTCAGCCAGTACTGAAGGGCACGCAGGTGTAGTCTGGCGTAGTTCACCATGTATGTTGTGGCAGCCATATGGCCCATCAGTCTGAGGCATATGATGAGTGGAACAGGAGGGCTGACAGTGATGGTGTGAATGAGGTCTTGGATGGCTTGAAACCTCTGTAAGGGTAGGAATGCTCTGCCGGCAAGTGAGTCCAGGCGGGCCCCAATGAAATCGATGTTCTGAGTGGGGTGCAAAACGGACTTTTGCTCGTTGAGGAGGAGTCCGAGCGACTGAAAGACTTGCCTTGTGAGGTGAACCATCTGGGAGACCTCGTGTGCAGAAGGGCTCTTGAGCAGGCAATCGTCCAAGTAAGGGAAGATGAGTACCCCTTGGCGTCGGAGGAAGGCCATGACCACGGATAGAACCTTTGAAAACACCCTGGGGGCTGACGATAGCCCGAAGGGGAGGACCTTGTATTGAAAGTGGTCCTTTGCCACGACAAAGCGCAAGAGCCTCCTGTGAGCTGGATGGATAGGGATGTGGAAATAGGCGTCCTGGAGGTCGAGGGCGGCAAACCAGTCCTGTGGATCTAATGCAGGGATTATGGCAGCTAAAGTCGTCATTTTGAATCGTTGTTTCTTGAGATATTTGTTCAAACGGCGGAGATCTAGGATGGGGCGCCAACCTCCGGACCTCTTCTGGGTGAGGAAATAATGTGAGTAAAAGCCCCTGTTCCTGAAATCCTTTGGGACTGGCTCTATGGCTCCCAGACAGAGAAGGCGGTCGACTTCTAGTCGGAGGAGGGTCTCGTGAGAGGGGTCCCTGAAGAGGGACGGGGTGGGAGGGGTGATTGGTGGGATGGCTATGAAAGGGATAGGGTAGCCAGATTGTTCAATCTCGAGGACCCATCTGCCCGTAGTGATTTTTGCCCATTGATGTAGAAAGGGCCTCAGCCAGTAGTGAAAGAGCTGGGTTGTATGATTCGTGATGCTGCCTGTGACTGTCTGCTCGCCCCCGACCAACGCATCAAACCTGTTGCTTGTTGTTGGGAGGCATGTTCGTCCTGCCGTTAGGGTTTTGGCGTTGCTGAGGCCTCTGGCGAGAGTGTTGGTTGTCGAAGGGCCTCTGTTGCTGGTGTTGTTGCTGCCACTGATGTCTGATGTAGGAGTAGTGATATCTGAGCTGGTATGGTGAGTACTGGCGTCTCTTAAGGGGGGAGTGTACATCCCCAGAGTTCACAAGGTTGTTCGGGAGTTTTTAGAGGAGTGTAAGATTGAGTCCGGGGTCTCTGCAAAGAGCTTATCCTTGTCGAAGGGTAAGTCCTCGACTTTGGCCTGTAGTTCCTTCAGAACTCCCGCCGCTTGAAGGAAAGAAGCTCTGCGCATAACGATGGCAGTAACAGGGGAGCGAGCAGAGGTGTCAGCGACGTCCATGGCTATTTGGAGGGACGTTCTCGCTGATGTGTAGCCCTCTTGGATTACTGACCTCAGGATCGATTTCTTAGAATCAGGGAGATGATCCATGAGGGGGGTGAGGCATGAAAACATATCAAAGGTGTGATTGGAGAGATGCGCCGAGTAATTGGCGATTCTGAGGAGTAGCGTTGCTGAAGTGTAGACCTTCCTGCTCAGGAGGTCAAGTCTCTTTACGTCCTTATCGGAGCCCTGTTGTTTGAGGTGTGGGGCTCTAGCTCTCTGTTGAGCTGCGTCAACTACTAAGGAGTTAGGTTGTGGATGGGCAAAGAGGAATTCCATGCCCTTCGGTGGTACGAAATATTTCTTGTCGGCCCGTTTGTTGGTCGGAAGAGCCGACGCTGGAGCATGCCACACTTCATCACCCAGTTCCAGGATGCCGTCGTCAAGAGGAATGGCCAGGCGTGACCTATGCTGCGGTTGGAGATTCCTGAAAAGCTTATGCTGCTTGTCCTTGAGTTCCTGCATCGGAATCTCTTGTGTAATGGCTACTTGCTTAAACAACTCTTGGAACTGACGGAGGTCATCTGGTGGAGAGCTGTCGCCTGGTGTGACTGCCTCCTCTGACTGGGACGAGTCTGGGATGGAAGTTCCCGGTAGGTGGTCCCGAAGGTGGTGTGATCCATCTCTGATGGAGGATGAGGTGGTGATGCTGAATGGTGCGGAGGAGTAAGGGGAGCCGGAGTTGGAGAGCGTCTGCGTGATAGATAATCATAGGCAGAACGTGATCGATAAGAGTAGCCGCTGCAGGAGTCTCGAGAGTGGCGGTCTCCGCGATATTTGTCATGTCGTGGTGAGCGGTCATGGTGATAGTTGGAACGGGCATAGTATCGGTAACGGTACGGAGAGCAGGGCGAACAGGAGCGGATGTCTGATGCCCTGGAAGAAGCAGGGGACGCAGAGAGCTGCCTGTAGTGATGTCTGTGATGGGAAGGTGCAGCAGCCAGAAATGGTGAAGGCAGCCTGGAGGAGGCATGGGGGGGATCCATCCCAGTGGGTATAGCGGCGTGGTGAGGACGGTGCCGGCGAGAGAAGGTGGGAGCGAGAGCAGCTCCGGCGTGGGGAGATCAAAGAAGCAGGACTCAATGCTCCTGATCTGGTGGCGTGCACTGAAGAGCTAGCAGGCGCTCTGTTGATCGGCGCCGGCGGCTCAGGGGCAGCAGCAACCGGCGCCGTGTAGTCCGGCACCGCACGATGGCTTGGAGCGGTGCGGGTGCCGGTGCCGTGACGGTCGGTTCCGGGTCAATTCTCGGAGCCGGCTCAGCGCTCTGCAACGGAGGCAGAGGAAGGGACTGAGGCAATGCTGCCTGGGGAGCTGGAGTATGAGAAGGCTCCCACGGGCGCTTCAGCTTTGGAGCTGCTGAGGCAGGGGGACGTGGCTTCACAGTGCCAGAGGTCCCAGGTCTGTCAGGCTGACTTTCCCCGCCATTTAAGGCAGCTGGTAGGGATCTCGTCGGGGAGACACTAGGCTTTTTCTGAAGCCCCGTAGTTGGGGAGGAAGCCCGGCGCTTGTGGGGCTGCTGGTCAGAATCAATTTGCTGCGGCTGCAGGGCTTTGTCGAAGAGAAGCATTCGCAGATGCCTCTCTCTGTCTTTCCTAGCCCTGGAGGTGAGTCTGGTGCAATGGGTACACTTCTGGGGGACATGAGATTCCCCCAGACAACGGATGCATTCTGAGTGGCCATCAGAGGCTGGCATTGCCTCCCGGCAAGAGCCGCATTTTTTGAAGCCGGCAGTTGACATTTTGCCGGTTGCCCTGAGGCAGTTGTTGTTTGCAGCCGAGTTTTATCTCCGAGTAAATGGTAATGTGGTGATAATGTCTCTGTTCTCTTGTCTTTATTTGTTGTTTTTGTCTTTCTCTCTCTCTTTTTTTTTTTTTCTTCAGGGAACGCAACTATGTACAAGGGCGAAAGGGAGAACAGCTGAGAGGCGGGAGGTAAGAACAGTAAGCGGTTTCTATTCTTACTCCCGTACAATTCTTGTAGGTGTGGTTCTTTTTTTTTTTTTTTTTAATAAGGAGAAAAAACAAGGGAAAAGGGAAGTAAGGGTGTATATACAAGGAGGGAACTAGAAATAATCTAGTTCAGTGAGCTAAATGAAGAGCGCGGTTCCAAGCGTCTGCAGCCTGAGGCGGTAAAGAGGAACTGGCAGGGGGGCGGACCGCGTGAGACAGAAAAGAGCGCGAAAGCTGCGAGCCCGCAGCACATGCGCGGTCCAGCCAAACGCTGCTCATCACAAGCTTCCGTCTGCGGCGCCGGGACAAGCCCAGCACCCATAGTGGAGCACCCGCGCGGACATCCCCAAAGAAGAACCCAGGGACTGCGCGTGTGGGCCTTGCTGACCACGGAGCATGCAGCAACCTGTGCATGTGCCATGCCAGGACTGTTACTCACACACATGTATGTATGAACGCATATGACATGCTCCTGAGCCCGGGGAGGGTCACTGCACAATGCCCTCCCTCCAGAAGCCCCCTCTACGCAGAGGCAGGGCACATCTTCCCTTTCCCCCCACACCCACACTATATACAGCACAGGGGCCAGCTCACACTCCGGGGATAGCAGGACATGATGGTGCGGAGACCTGCCATCCTCGCCTTGCAGAGTGGGGCTGGGCTTCACCCACCGTGTCCCCAGGGATAACTGACCATTTCTCATGTTTCTCCACAGCCGCAGCAGCTGCGAGTGCAGGGCGCACCACCCCGCCCAGGACATCCTCCCGCACCCGGAACAAGGAGGAGTACCAGTGGCAGCACCTGGGGTTACTGCGAAGGCAGGTACGCAGCCAGGAGCACTGGGTACAGGAAGACCTGCAGCTGTGGCGGGAGAGCTTGCGGGAGCTGCTTGACCAGGGCCGTGCCATCCGCGACCACCTGCAGACCCTGGTGCAGAGATTGCTGCCTGCTGCTGCTCCAGCCCCTGCGGCCGTCCCAGCTGTGGCTCCTCCTCCCACTCCTGCTCCCCCTCCTGCTTCTTCCTCCCCCTGCCCACCCTCCATACCCGCTCCCCCCCAGGGACGCCGAGGCCCCCGCACCCGCAGTGCTGGGAGACAGGTGGACCAGCAAGACCCCCAACCCTGAGCTTCTCCTCCCGCTTCCTTCCCTTGCCTCCCCCTTCCAGCTCCCTCCTCCCAGGTTTCCCCCTCCCCTCTCCCACCCTCATTCCCCCCTGACCTGAGTTATGGTCAATAAAGAGAGTTTGTTTTTGGCAACACATGTGTTTTTATTTTACATCTGGAAGGGGAAAGTGGAAGGACATGAGGGTGGAATAAGGCACAAGGCCCCAGTGGGGCACGCCAGGGAGACTTCACTCCTCTTCCGGGTGAAAGCTCTTCCGCAGGGCCTCCTGGATACGGACAGCCCCCGATGGGCCTCCCGGCTGGCAGCCATGTGGGGCTGCGCGTGGAGGCCAGCCAAGTGGTCGGCCTCTGTCATCCAGGCTGGCAGGAAAGCCTCCCCCTTCCTCTCGCACAAATTATGCAGCACACAACACGCTGCCACCATGTGCGGAATATTCCGCTCAGATAGGTCCAGGCGGATGTGGAGGCATCTAAAATGGGCCTTCAATCGGCCGAACGCCCCCCCCACCACGATGTGGGCCCTGCTGAGCTTGGCATTAAAGGCCTGTCGGAAGGGGTTAAGGTGTCCCGTGTAGGGTTTCATCAGCCAGGGCTGTAGGGGATAGGCTGCATCCCCCACCAAGCACACAGATATGTCCACGTCCCCGACCCTGATGTGGAGGTCGGGGAAGAAAGTCCCGGTATGCAGCCTTTGGCACACAGAGGAATTGCGGTAAACCCGCGTATTGTGTGCTTTGCCGGACCAGCCCACGTTAATGTCCACGAACCGGCCCCGGTGGTCAGACACAACCTGCAGGATGACCGAGAAGTATCCCTTCCAGTTGATATACAGGGAGGCCTGGTGTTCCGGGGCATGGATGGGGATGTGCGTCCCGTTGATTGCCCCCCCGCAGTTGGGGAAGCCCGGGGCGCCAAACCCCTCCATGACCGCGTCCAAATCAGTGAGGCGGATGACTCTGCGGAGCAGCACTCTATTGATGGCCTTGACCATTTGCAGAGGGACACACAAAACAGAGTCACTGGGGTGCCAGGGTGGCTGAGAGTGTTCCTTCCTCTCCACTGCCCCGTGCCCCCACTCTCCAGGAGCAACCCCCCCTGCAATCCTGGCCACCACGGGCAGTCCATAGTGCGGCTGGGACAGAACAAACCCTCCCAGGGAGGGGACTTGCACCACCTCCCCCCCCCTTTTCCCTAGGGCAGCCCATCCCCTCCTCCCCTTCCCCCTCCAGAACAGTGGCTGGAGATTGCGATACCTGCACGAGCACCGCTCCGACAGTGGATCTCCCCACGCCAAACTGGTTTGCCACGGATCGGTAGCTATCAGGCGTGGAGAGCTTCCAGAGGGTGATGGCCACACGCTTATGGAGGGGAATGGCGGGCCTCGTGTGTGTCCCATCGCTGCAGAGCAGTAGTGTGCCACTCACAGAGCTCGAGGAAGGTGTCCTTCATCTTGAAGTTCTGGGTCCACTGTTGGTCTCCCCAGCGCTCCAGGATGATGTGGTCCCACCAGTCGCTGCTGGTATCCAGATGCCAGATGTGGCAGGGCACGTTGGCATCCGGGCACTGCTGTTGCTCCTCCCCTGCCCCTAGGGGGGTCCGGAAGAGGGCCTGGGGGTTGGGCTGCAGCAGATGCTGCCAGGCAGTCTCCAGCAATTACTGCCAGGCTAGCAGCAAGACATCCAAAATAAGCACCAGAGTGCCCAGGGGCAGCTCTGGCTCCATGGTGCCAAGTGCTGTGGTGTCCCAAGTCAGGGCAACCAAAACAAGCAGAGAGAAAAAAAAGGTTTGCTGTCCCTCAGCAAGGTAGGCAAGCAAGCAGGGAAAGCTGAGAACCGGCTGTCCAGGGGGGTCCCTTTAAGCACAAGCCTCAGGCAGCAGCCACACAAAGCAACTCCAGACCTGATGCCCTGCTGGAACCGGTTTCAGCTGGCCTTAAATGCGATTCAGCATCCAATCAGTGTGGACGCGCTATTTCGAAATAGCAAAACGCTATTTTTAAATACATTTTGTGTGTAGATGCGTTATTTCAAAATAACTTATTTTGAATTAACTGTTTTGATGCACAGGGTTGATTTTAGGTTGTGGAGCTAGTTTCTAAGGGTATGTCTACACTACAGCGTTATTTTAAAATAAAATATTTCAAAATAACGCTGTACTGTAGACACACCCTTAGAAACTAGCTCCATAACCTAAAATCATTTTAGGTGCACAGATGGGTCTCTAAGATCAACCTGTACAGTCAGGGACCATGACAGTGAGCATATTGAGAAACCTCCTTCACCAGTAGGGCTGTGAGAGACAGCCAAACCCTAGAGAACTATCTTTGAAGACAATGTTGGATATATTCAGTTACAGTCAGTGCTGTTGTTTGTTTGTTTACAAAAAGTTCTGGTACTCCAGGGGAAAAGGTGCCGGGCTCTGACTGGAGGTGCCGGTACTGCGTCTGGAGGTGCTGGTACTGCGTACCGGGCAGTACCATCACAAAAAAAGCCCTGGTTACAGCTTAGCTGTCTGGGCCTAATGTTTGAGGAGTGCCACTTTCCCCTCCCTCTCCCAACCTCCGTGGTTCAAATATTGTGATGGATAGGCATCTCTTATTTTAAACCTAACTGACAAGCTATAAACAAAATTGGCTCCATAAGGGCAGAATGAAAGAGGAAAAAAAAAAAAAACAATGAGGAAAGTGTGGAGGATGCTGTGAACACTCCAAACTCTCTGCACCTTTGGCTGCTCAAATAAACCTCAGAGCAGATGAGCTCACTGTCTCATTTTATACCTTCCAAACGCTCCAGGATGTGAAGGCGAAAGAGGGGTGTGTGGCCTTAGTAGTGGACACTGCTGTCCAGAAGCTTGCAGAGCAAGCATCTTGGATGCACAAGTGAAAATATGCAAAGGCCACTCAAAGAAGAAAGCTATGACTTTTTGGAAAATCCCACTTCTGGTACAGTAAGATCAGGGCTGGCTCTAGGTTTTTTGCCGCCCCAAGCAAAAAATTTTTTGGCTGCTTCCCCCCTCTTTTTTTGTTGGCTTTTACATGTTTGCACTTTGCAATGTTTTTTGTTGTTGTTTTCGTTTTTGTCCCGGCATTTAAGCCCTATAAATAGCAAATATAATTTTAATTATTTTTTTCCATAAAGGCAAAGGCGCTTCAAGTAAACTCCCCCTCCCCTTTCACTCGCTGCTGGGTCACAACAGTCTTTTCCCTGCCCTGATCAGCCCCTCCCTATGGACAAGCACCCCTCACTCCAGACCCACAGGGGGAGCAGGGTGCAGGGACAGCACAGAGCCAGAGGGGCATGGGGAACAGGGGGAGCAGGGTTCACTGTGGGGAATGGGAGGCACAGAGCCAGAGGGACACAGGGATTGGGGGGAGCAGGGTGTGGGGTGCAGGGGAGGCACGGGGAATAGAACGCAGGGAACAGTAGGGGCAGAGGGATCAGGGTCCAGGGGCAGTGCAGGGAATGGGGGGCACAGACCCAGCGGGCGCAGGGAAAAGGGGCTGCAGGGTGCAGAGGAGGCGCAGAGCCAGACGGGTGCAGGGGCGGCGCAGGGAATGGGCAGTGGAGAGCCAGAGGGGCACAGGGATCAGGGGCAGCAGGGTGCGGGGTGCCAGGGCAGTGCAGAGCCAGAGAGTAGCAGGGAACAAGGAGAGCAGGGGGACTGGGGTGCAGGGGAGCAGGGTGCGAGGCGCAGGGGTGGCGTGGAGCCAGAGGGGCGTGGGGCGGGGCGGGCGCAGCGAGCCGGACGGCTGGCAGGGAGTGGTCTCTCGCTGGTGAAGGGGGCTGGGGCCACGCCAGGCTCCGCAGCTAGCTCCCAGGGACACGCAGCCAGAGCTGAGCTCCTGCGGCCCTTTAAAATCGGCGGGGTAGGGCCGGGCATTGCTAGGGGCGGCTGCTTACCTGGAAATGCCGCCCCTGGAAATGTGCCACCCCAAGCACATGCTTGATTTGCTGGTGCCTATAGCTGGCCCTGATTAAAATATTCTTTAACGTTAACTGGACTGCCTTCAATAGACCAAGAACTATGCAGAGACCAGGCACACAAAATCACAGTTCTTCTCATGAAGATGCATATTATACCTTGTCCTTTATTAGCATGCTGCTTCTGTGCAACATGGAATAATATACTTCCTCTTCTAACCCTAACCCTCAATTATTAATGTTACCACAAGAACCATTAGTGCATGACACAAATATACATATACACATTGACCATTTTTTATACAACTGTATGAAGTGCCTTGAAAAAAATTCTAATGTGTAACAGCAGCCTATATTTTGTTTATTTAATAAGTTCACAATAGTAAAATTATAATGCATTTTTAAAATATTAGATTCTTAAAATAATTGTATATGCCTTCAACATACTACATTCAGATTTCCCCCCAAAGTTATCCAGAATGTGTGACTAAGATATCTACTGGTATAAAGTTCTATAAAGCAACCAATGGAGATTGCTTATGCCTTCAAGATATTTATCAACTACAAATACTTTTCTCTGTTTAAGTAGCTAGTTGGTTTTCATAAACTAAAACTAGACACTTCAACATGATCAAAACCAAAATACTACAGCGTATGAAAATCCTGTAACTAATCATCTAATACAGTGACCATGACTATTTCCAGACGTTTCCTCTGCCTCTGTAAACTAGTGACGGATTGCAGTTATTAACAGGTCAGTGAATAAATTAATTCCAGGGCACTGGAAATTATGTTAGTGAAATGAAAAGTGGCCTTGCTGACATTACATCACCATTTCTAGACAGTGCCTTGAACACAAAATAATCTCACAACTTGGATGAGTGCCAAAAACCAGTGACCTAGTTTCATTAGGGTGCGAAAAGAATAGCAAGTGGTCCTATGAGAGTAGATTATCAGAATTACAGGAGAATAGTTACATTTCACAATTTTATTTTATATCACAAAATTATCCATTTTGACAGATCATTGAGAACCCCTCCCCCACAAAAAAAGCCATGAACTTCATGAGATCTTTTAGAAATAAAGTTACTTTAACATTAAGTTACAGGCTGAACCTCTCTAGTCTGGCATCCTCGGACCTGACCAGTGAACTTGCTGGACCATGGGAGGTCAATATTGTCTAGCAGCATTACCAACACTTCCACTGCATACTGGGTTCTTAGAAAACATTGAGGGGTAAATTAGAGCTAAATAACACCACAGAACACCGTGAGCCAGGACTGATGTCTATAATTAAAATTTATGGGAGTACGGAAACTTGGCCACACATATGATACATGGATATCCAGCTAATGAAAATCATGCCGGACCATGGATATTGCTGAACCAGAGTGTGCTGAACTAGAGGTTCAACCTGTATTCACATTGACATCTCTGTATTGCAATCACATCCACTGTATTCAAAGATATTTTTAGAATTACTTTTACATCTCATTCATAATAACTTAATATTGTTTTAAGTCAGATTGTTTTTTTGATTTTTCCAGTGAAAAAATGTCACACTTCATGCTTAAACCAAACAGAGCTTTACTAATAAAAAGTATGTCTATTTTTAAATATCCAGCATACAGTAAACTGTTCAGTAATCTTTCTTGATTAAAAATTCCCTGGCTTCTCTTCAAAAAACGCACATTGTAGATGAGCTCAACAGCTGCCAACAATTTTTTCAAGAACTCACCAAGCATTACCACTTCTATAAAAGGCCCCATTTATAGAATGAAGCATAAACTGTAGGAATCACCTCACCCCCACCCCACTACCGTCATTTAAACTGAGATGAAGACATATTGGCAAGAAGTATCTTTACAATAAAACGCAGCAAAAATCACTTCATCTTAGATTGATCATCTTTCAAAAACCTCTTACTGTCCTCTGCAAATTGCTTTCCATTCACTAGCAAAGCGAAGTACAGAAGACAAATTGGTGTACTATGTAAAGATGACTCTTCTTGAAAGACTAAACAAATTTCAGGACTCTATTACTAACCAAATTGGGAATATGACATAATACACGATATTGCTTTCAAAAAGTTGTCAATTGGCACCCCACCCAGCAAATCCTATTGATGCAAGAGGTCTTTAATTACATGAGTATGCCATTGACTAAAATACAACTGTTCTCTCTATGTATATCCTCTCTTATTTGTGTGAAGAAAAGACTGCATGACAGGTTCATATTTTGAAAGACATATGTATACCGTTATTACCCCACTTACATTACCAGACACACTGGTAAATAAAAGAAAATCGTATTTTAAATAGTCTTTATTCAGGCATGTTCTCACAAACTTTAACGTGAATTTTGACTGAATCATGACTTCAGGATTTGTGCCCTATTTTAGAGGGACATTTAGGTACTCAGTGATGTGTTTTGGGATTCTGAAAAAGCAACACTATACTATGCATAAATTTATAACTACTTTTTCAAAAGCTTTTGGTAAGGAAATTAAATTAGGAAGTTTTAGCATTTTGTCTTTGTCCCTTTTTATCTAAATCCCATAGGACAACAAAGTTTGATAAAGCAGTGTGTGCATATATTGCCAACTTTCTAAACTTTCTAAATGTAAGTTTCTTCACTCTTTCTCCTTTACTTCTTGTATCTTCCATGTTTCATGTGGGTACTAAAGAAAGTTAATCTTGAATTTTAATATGGCAATATATTTAAATATTCATATAACTATGAAATAACTACAGTGAACACACACACAAAGAAGGAATCTCCCCAAAAACCGTGCATGGTATTCACTTTCCAACTGTGGTATCTAACAAACTAATAAGAAACTAGCAGAAAGCACATTTGCTTCTATTTCCAACTGTCGATGACTCACCTTGAAAGAGTAATGTAATGAACTTTCAATAGGGGCATGAACAGGTTTGTTTGTTTTTTGTACTCGTCCACACTATTTGTTGAGTCGTGTTTAACAGTGTGCGAGTTAAACATTTTCCAGTGTACTCAAAGCGTAAGCACAGGTGCTTGGCAACAAATTTCTGCCAGCTTCTGTTCCTAAAACAAAGATGGAGTCAAGTCTTTCCTGATCGAATCAGTGGGAGAGAAGAAAACATTTCCCATCAGGGTAGATCCAGTCCTGGCTTTTCATCTTCATAGGGATTAATCAGTATCTCTCTACATTCTCCTCAACCCATCTGCATTCTGACTATCCTACCACTAGCAAGTACAGCTCTCACTCTCTCTTTACTGCTTCTGTTACCATAGAGACAAGAGTTAAACAGAGCTGTGCTCACTAGCAATCAGTCTGTCAGGGAAACAAAAAGCCAGGGTTGTGGGGAAAAGGGCATTGCAGGGATACTGCTTAATCCTTGCAAGGCCGGTGAACAAGGAATGAGCCTCTTCATAGAAAAAATGGAACCAGAATGCAAAGATTATTTTAAATCTTCACCAGCTCCAAAAGGGTAAAGGACAATATTTCAATCAGTATTTTTTGTGTGTTTTCTTTATTGTGCCCTGTCCCATTTCACTAGAGAGAGGTCTCACATTCCCCAAATGCGTAAGAAATATATTAAGCCTATTGTGAATTATCTTCACATAGTTTGCACTCTGTGTAAACATAGATTGCTATCCAGTGTCCCACACACACTGTTATACTCCATTATAAAACTGAATTATAAATACCGAAGTTTGGCCTTCCTTTCAAATATTCAGTTAGTCATCAGTGTCATGGAAAACTACAATGAAACAATCGCAAAAACAAACCACTGTCATGGAGCCTCACTCAGGCAGAACCCGAATGGGACCTATACCTGCAGGTATTATTATAGAGGAGGGAACAGACCATATCTTCTATCAATTATTTTCATTTACCAATAAATTTTTTGGAAGATGAGGAAAACTGTGTGAAAGGGAAACAGTTGGTAACCACACAACCAAAAGAAAATGAGACCACCTCTTTCTAACATATGTGGGGAAAGGAAGAGATTATGACACAATGGATTCAAGAACTTAAACTTTGGGGTTTCAAATTCTAGGTTGGCTCACAAAACAACATTTCAGCATTCTAATCCTAATCCTGAGGGTATGTCTACACAGCAAGTCTCAGAGCCCGAGTCAACTGGCTTGGACTTGCACATCTAAAAATCACAGATAGGCTAGGTCTAGACCTCTCTTTTAGAAGATATCTTCCGAAAAAACTTCTTCCGAAAGAGAGCGTCCAGGCTGCCAAAATGCATCAAAAAAGCGATCTGCTTTTTCAACAGATAGCGTCCACACTGAATGGATGCTATCTCGCATGTAAGCTGTGATTACTATGGACAGAGTGGCCACCTGGGCACCTGTGCTTTTTCCTCTTTCCTCTTCTATCGAAAGAACTCCTTTTCCCCCGTCCACGCACGCCTTTTTCCAAAAGAGCTTTATCGGAAAAGGCATTCTTCCTCACAGAAAGAGGTTTACCAATGTCAGAAAAACCCGTCTGTTCTTTTAATTTTTTTTCTGAAAGAACGCGATTGCAGTGTGGACGTGAGATTTTTTTTCGGAAAAACAGCTGTTTTCCGAAAAAAACCCTCTGTAGTATAGACATACCCATACTGATTCCGTGGAGTGCTCTGGGGTTAGAGCACCCAATGGGGAAAAAACAGTGTATACACCTACCAGCCACAGCTATTCAACCATGCAGCTAAACACTCCCTTGGAAAACGAGACTTTAGTGTCTATCCTAAAAATATCACCTTGGGCTTAGAGCCTGTGCTCTAAACACCAGAAACAGGGAAGTTTTCTGACCCAGTTCTCTAGCTCCAGCCCAAAAATCTATGCATCTATTTTAGTCCTGCAGAGTGACCATGAGTCAGTTGACACAGGTCCAAAATCACCACACTTTTCTTTTCCTCTGCAGATATACCCAATTTGAATACCGCAGCCTGACCCCTGTTTCTCTACAAGGAATAGTTCATTACACTACCTATAGTTGGGTGAAAATATTTTCCATTTATACATAAAGATATTGCTATAGTATAACTGTATTTATAATTTGGTAAACATAATTTGAATATTAGTGTCGTGTGACATTTTAAAACTCTGCCTCCACACCACCATCATTAGAACTGCTCAGAAAGACAAGCATAAAATGACTCATTTGGTGAAAGTCAACTTATTTTTATTTAAGAAAAAAGAACAAATCATATGAACCATAATTCTCCCTAACCTACAGAGGCAGAACTAATTTACCTCCCGCTATTAGCATCCTACATATTTTGTTTAATTACTTTGAGACAAGAGTGGATGTTCAAACATCTGTTTTCAACACTATTAGCATTTTTTTTACTTGAGGCCATTTATTTAACTTGATACATAAAATAAACATTACAAAATATTAACATGCAAATAAGGCTCTCTAGATTTATGTTGATCACAAAAAAGCTGCTACATGTTCATATAAGTCTTCTTCAATACCAAATCATAATAGTTATCACAAATGTTCATCAGGCATGGGGACCAATGTGAGATCTATTTTAGAGATAAGATGGGTGAAGGAATATCTTTTATTGGACCAGCTTTTGTTGGTGGCAGGTAGAAGACTTGAGCTTCAAAGAGCTCATCTTCTGATCAGCTCTGTGAAGCTCCAAAGCTGGTTATTTTTTCCCCAGAAAACCAATATAAAGCAAAATCTTTTATTCATCTACCTTTCATTTATTTGCCTTTCCCCCCTATTATTTAATGAAGGCAGAATTCAATACTTTAAACAACAACTTCTAATCTGGCTTTTCACTGCAGAAAGATTAAGATGTTAAATTTCTATTTTAAAAATTTGAAAGTTAGGAGTTATTCTTTCAGAAAATGTTCTTTTCTTCTTACATTTAGCATGTCATAGAAATTAGAGGTGGAAAAGAGCAATCACGTCTTCTATTCCATCAGCCTGCCAATACAGGAGTATTCCCAACAGTAAATAAATGATAGTTCTAATTATGTGGAAAGCAAAATGTTATATTTTGGTTTTGTTTCAAATAGTCTTAAATTAGCATTTGAGCAGAGTAAAATTTCAAATGGATTTTGATGTTATGAGTCCTGTTTTCCTCCCCCACCCCACATCATTACCAATTTGTTCAATAATTTTCTACTTTAGTAGAAGCTTTAGTATTTACACCTAGAAGATATTCTACCATGAAAATGTGACTCAAATGTTAGGCTCAAAGCTTCACTGTATTTCTTTAACCTTTGACACCTGGATGAACTGTATAACTGCTGTTTGCACGAATGCATTTTGCATGAGTGTCACATCTGGAAATTCCCCTCATATCTTACTCAACACAAAAGGAATGTTTTTCAATTTTAAGGAAAATTCATTCATACAGAACATTATTCTGGTTAACTCTGAAAGGGGATTCATTTAAAGGATTCTGAAGATCTATAATGCTCCATTAAGCCTAATTTGCACACTTACATTTTCTTCCTACACAAAGAATAAAACTACTCATGTTCCTGCTCTATATCTCTTGGAATGCATAATACAATAGTTCTGGCCCCCTAAAACAGGTTGTCAAAAATAAGAAAAAAAAAACTGTAAATGTTTTCTTAGGTGACTGTAACCAAACTGGAGAGAAATAATAAATAACCTTTAAATGCCTCAATCTTTCAAACTTGATTTATTATCCACACCATACTTTCAAGAGAAAATCAGCCCTATATATTTAGACATATATCCTGTATACATATGCATCTCTGGAAAAAATTGAGGCATGTTCAGAGGACCAACAATGGTATTAAAGGGTTAAAAAAAGCATTTAGGGTGAAATATGCAACTTAAGTGCAAAAAATCTCAAGAATTAATGTACAGAAAAATTTGTATTCTATTTTTCTTCACGGCTTTGTGACAGAAGACTTCATAATAAATTAATCATATCTTAACCAGAGGAAGCAATAGTAAAATTTGTTTTATGAACTTGCTGAAATATTGCCAATTAAAATTACTTTTTAAAAAGAGTTGGAAAGCTGTAAAAGTGCAACTCCAGCTTCTAGGATTTAATCTAATTTGGTTAAAATCTCTGTTGACATAACTCCATTGACTTTACTGGAGTTATGCAAGAGCATAATTTGTGTCTTTAGCACTGCCAAATTTTCCAAAGAACTCAACACCTTATATGCAATCACATCAAGAATATTTGGATAGTACCAGAAAGTACCTCCCGTGTTTTATCATAGCAATATCCTTACTTGGTCATTTCCTATTAGCCCAAGAAAGTATTTGTGAGTCTACCAGAATTACCAACTCATCAACCACACACTATATTACTCATGTTATGTTTCCACAGTTATTTTCATCATCATCTTCTCATGACAGAGCTATAATCCAGATCTTCTTAAATAAGATGGAGGCAGTTCTGCTGACAAGGAATCCTCCAAACATTACAATTCCCAAAATAAGTTTACAATGTTAAGCAATAGATAAATAGCAATAAAATATAAATAAAAATAATTTAAAAAGAGCAACAAACTAGAAAAGGAGTGCTCATATACGTATTCTGAGAAGAAAGATTCCTGATAAGAACAGAATTCCTCTAATCTAATATATAAAGGAGAATGTTTGTATGTTTGTGCTCTAATAACTTGGACACTATAACAGCTACCACAACCAAACTTTGCATGGGATAACCTTTCCTCCAGAAGGTTTAAGGTACCGTGGGAAGGTGTGACGGGGGCCCCACTCCCCCCCCCCCCCCACACTAGCTCCACTGCGGCAATGCGCTCCCAGGCCACCGCTGTTCTGGGCCTGTGGCGCTTGCTCAGAGGCAGTGCGCAGAGGACCACCCTCACGGTGCAGGCGCGCTTCAGCTGGCGTACAAACTGGCAGGCAGGTGGACCTGGGGAGAGCAGGGACGCCGGCAGGGACACCAGCGTGGAAAAGGGCGCTGACGGTTAAAACCGGCACTGGGCCAGACACAAGGGGGAGAGAGAGGAGGAGGAGCAGGGTCGACTCTTTTGCACGTTGTCACCCCCCCCCCACCACCTCCCTAACTGCCAGCCTGTGCCCCACACAGACAGCGCCCCGCTCTGCCCCACCCTTCCCCTGCCACCTCCCTATCTGCTACCCTATGCACCATACAGACAGCTCCCCTCTCCTTCCCACCCCTCCCCCGCCACCTCCTTAAATGTCACCTTGTGCCCCACACAGACAGCACCCTGCTCCGCCCCACCCTTCGCCCACCACTTCCCTAACTGCCAGCCTGTGCCCCAAACAGACAGAGAATCTGATTTTCTTCCACCACATCTGTCCAAGTACCACCCTATCTAATAAGTAAAGGAGAATGTTTGTAAGTTTGTGCGCTAATAACTTGGACACTATAAGAGCTACTGCAACCAATCTTTGCATGGGATAACCTTTCATCCAGGAGAAGGTTTTAAGGTACTTTTGGACCTAATCGGGGTACCGCCTTGCCCC
Source organism: Pelochelys cantorii (assembly GCA_032595735.1). NCBI lineage: Eukaryota > Metazoa > Chordata > Testudines > Trionychidae > Pelochelys > Pelochelys cantorii. The sequence continues at coordinate 83,491,621 of CM064330.1, read as the reverse complement.
CCATGGCACCTGCAGCCCCGGACACGAGCTGGGGCGCCCCTCCCACATGTAGCCTCCTGGGACTCACCCCCTCCCGCCCGCGAGGTTACATAACCGACCCTCTGTCCCCTCCCTCCCCCCCGCTGGCATGCAGTGCCCCCACCCCCATGCGCACAATGGCTCGGGCACCCACCCTGCTGCCCACATGTAACCTCCCCTCCACCTGGGGTCGCTCCACCCCACCCCCCCGGAAACCAAAACCAAAACCAAAGCTGGCCAGCCTTTCTGCTCAGCTCGCTGTGCTTATCCAAGCAGAATGAATCCGTGTGCCTGCTACAGCACAGGGCAGAGGGGCCGGGTTAAACCCTCGATGCGTTACACCTCTGTGAAGCCAGCTGGCTGCCGTTCGTACTGTGAGTGGGGCTCTTCTGTATCTGGTTCCAGCCATCGGGGTTAGATGTGAGCTCTGAGCTTTTGCTTGCCAAGGCAGGGCACGTGGATCTCTGAGCCAACCTTGCAAACAGAAGTCCCCTTGCTCCTGGCCGCATAACTGTGTACTGTTCTCCTGGGGGCTGGCTGCTCGGTCGTGGGGGGAGAATGGTCCTGCTGCTCTCAGAGGGTCAGGTGTGGGCCAGGAGCCATCAGCCCCCAGGGTCTGTGGCTCTGGGGGTCCCCTGGCTCAGGGTCCCCTCCTTTCCTACATTTTCTAAATTCTGTTTCTCCGGTTTCCCGAGCAACGCTCGGTAAGTCCAGCTAGTCTCATATATAGTATCTGCCTAAATCAAGAGGTACTACAGGAAACGACATCCAGATTCTGAAAATGTATTTCTCTGTGCTTTTGTTTGGGGCATAACCACAGGACAGAGAGAACTTATGTGGAAAAAAAGAGATGATTTTTATAGGAAATCTAAATCCATGAAAAGTACAACTTTTTCTTGATAAGGTGGAAAAACGACTGAGACAGAAAAGCAAAAAAAGCTCCTACATCCTCTTAGCAGCAGTCATACACTTGAGAAAGATTACTCTCACTGAAACAAGATGTCCTTATCTCATAAGATTCAAAAAGGTCAATTTCATAGGGGTGTAGACCAACTAACTTCAAGTTCCAGCTCATTATAGGCTGTCTGATATAAGTCTGGTAATTTCCTGAGGAAAATCTTATACTGTGTTTATCATAGACTACATTCCCTTGCCATTGTAAGACCTTGGCAGCATGGCCAATATAGTAGTGCCCCCTAGGCTCCGGTGTGGAGCCAAAAATGAGAGTTGTAGTATGCAGGAAGGGGCTGCCAGGGAACAGGCTGCAAGTGTGGGTGCGGGACCTGTGAGAAAGGTAGGGTGCAGGGTTTGCAAAGGCAGGAAATAGGGGAAGGAATTGGTGCACTTACCTGGTGCAGTTCCCATTTGGCGGGGTGCACTTACCTGGTGCAGTTCCCATTTGGCTCCGTGCCACCCTGAACTTCAGGTGCTACCCACAATTCCTGGCCAATGGGAGCAGCAGAGGAAAAGCCTCCAGGCAAGTGCAGGGAGAGAGAGCAATGCAGTTCCAGCCAGGGGGAGGAGAGGAGGAATGGCAGTGCTCGGACCTTCCCCTGGCCAAGCAGAGCCAGACAGAAACACAGTATGTAGTGGCTGCATCTTGGGTCCCTGGGCTGCAGCCCCTAAAGTCTGTTTCATATATGGCCCTAGTTGGCAGCCCTTAACATTGTGATATGAACCTGGAGACAGATCAGGTCCAAATCCTTAGGAAGTCACCCAGATTAAATTTTAGACAATTTCTAGGAACTGGGGTTTAAACCAGCAAAGAAATTTTTAAACATTGGGGCTTTGTCTACACTGCAGGGTTTTTGCACAAGAAGCTTTTAGCGGAAGAGATCTTCTGCAAAAACTTCTTGTGCAAAAGCACGTCCACACCTCAAAAGAGCATCGCAAAAGCTGCACACTGCATGGATGCTCTTGTGCAAGAAAGCTCTGATGGCCATCAAGGGTACGTCTAGACTACATGGCTCTGTCGACAGAGCCATGTAGATTAGTTTACTCGACAAAGGGAAATGAAGCGGCGATTTAAATAATCGCCGCGTCATTTAAATCAAAATGGCCACCGCGCTGTGCCGATCAGCTGTTTGTCGGCACAGCGCGGCAGTCTAGACGGGGATCTGCCGACCCCAGAACGCTTTGTCGGCAGATCCTTTATGCCTCGTGAAACGAGGCTTACAGGATCTGCCAACAAAGGGTTCTGGGGTCGGCAGATCCCCGTCTAGACTGCTGCACTGTGCCGACAAACAGCTGATCGGCACAGCGCGGTGGCCATTTTCATTAAAATGAAGCAGCGATTATTTAAATCGCCGCTTCATTTCCCTTTGTCGTCCTGCCTCATCTATATGGCTCCGTCAACGGAGCCATGTAGTCTAGACACACCCTAACAGAATGGCCATCAGAGCACCTGTGCTTTTTCTAATAGGTTGTTTTTGCGCAAGAAACCCCTGCAGAGCGTCCACACATGCCTTTTTGCGCAAGAGCTGTAGCACAAAAAAGGAGTTATGCCTTGTGGGGAGAGGAATAACTCTACTGGCAAAAGCCCTCTGTCCTGTTGATTTACTGTTTGTTTGGGGGGTTTTTTGGCACAGAAACAAGCTTGAGGTGTGGACGCTCTGCCGGTTTTTGTGCAAAAACCTTGTAGTGTAGACATAGCCATGAAGAATACTAGAGACAGATCTTGCCAGCAGAAGTCTGTCTGCCAATAGAAATGAGTAGCCAAAACACAAACATTTTAGCCTTTCATGGTGTCTGTTTCACCAAGGAAAATATCCCTGGGTCAGAATACAAGATTGGCCCTTGTATTAGAAAGCTCTTATGTGACTGGCAATATCCTGTACTATCCCAAATGAACTTTATTGAATTCAGCTAAAACTTATTGAATTGGGTTTGATGCTTTGAGGTCAATTATATTGAAAATGCAACTGTTTATGTATTATTGGAAGATTGTATATAACTTTTCTAAAGTCTTGAGCAATGTAAATTTTAGGAACTTCAAAGGACTTTTTGGGACAATATATGTAAACTCGATTTCCTAAGAGGTACCTGGAAACTAAGGGGAATGCAAATGATCCACTTTGAATCCACCCTTTTGAAGCTTTATCCTGAGGAAGAAATCCCATAATCTGTTAGTTACCTGCTCCTGAAGTTACCCATGAACTATATAATGGATGGACTAAACATGTTATAAGTATGCTAGGCTGTGATGAACTTGTGACCACAAAAGAAACCCCAAACGACTGCTACTAATGGAGCCCATGTTGGGCTGAGGTCTAGTTAGAATGCGTGTAGGATCTTTTATTGTTTTTAATGTTTTCTCAGTGACGCTTTTTACCTTAAGAATAAAGTAGGTTTGCATAGGAAGTGCTATGGTACCAATGGATGTCCTCGGATAACCTATCTGTGCCGCAAACACAGGGAAGGCAGGCAGGCAACTGCACAGCTTGGAAAGGCCCCAATCAGACATACGAGTCTCCACCCAGAAAAGGCAATGGAGTTGGGGTACTGGAAGCCTAAGAGTGGATGCCTTTGTTGAATCACTAAAGGGAAACACAAATGCAGTCACCCTGAATTGCAACACCTTAAATGATGGCAATTTCCATGTAAACAGAAAAATCTCTCTACTATATGGTAAACCATGACCTGTTGTCTATTTTGGAGCTATGAGCACTATGAAGACTTGTCATTCTGATCTTTACAGCGACCTTGGAAAGGCCAGGCATAAAGGGACCAATTTTCAATTACAGGAAGGCCCATTTACAATTGCCAGACCTGTGTAAATAAGAATCAGGCCTCAGAGTTCTGACACTCAAAGGAGAATGCATCAACGTTACATGTCACCTGGCATTCCCATTTGAAAATGCGAAGTCTTTCTACATTCACCCAGAGATAGTCACATGAGTTTTCTTGCCATCTTAAATATTTAGCTTTCCTTAGGTACAAAAGGCCAAATTCACTCAGCGTTATACAATGAATAGGACCAGTCAGGACTGTCTGCTTATTGCCTTCATGCAGTGAAGAATTCTTTCTGGTTTTGACCAAAAATAGAGACTCTGTTCATCCTTGCTTCTTTATGTAAGTGAGGAATCTATAGTTGTCACTTTGTATTAACACAGAGTTGGACTCAGACGCATTGTGAACATCCTAAGGGCACTTCCATTGGCTCGAAGTGCCAGCCAATTACTACTATACTACCCTTATGAGAACCATTTGCTTTGATATGGTGGCAGTTCACATAAGCGCCACAAACCTGATGGGTGCCTATTATGATTTGGGTCAGTACTATTTCAATCAGTTATCTTCCACCTGATATTCATGACGACAACCCACTACTTAATGAATTATGAAATCTGTGAGGGTAAGCAGTTCAGGAATTAATTGCATCTTTTGGTAATCCTAGACAAAAGGAAAAGAAGAAGAAGGGTCCCAGGTGAATAGTAGCTTACTTATATAGCCATTTGAATAATTTGTTGGAGAATCTGACAAATAGTATGCTTTTCCAGGAAGGAATAGATTTTTGGCCAGAGATTTGATCCTGGATATCTCCTTTTGAGAAAAAAATGCCGTATAACAGCTATGAAAAACCTGGAACATAGGTCCCAAGAGGTCTTATCTCTGTGCATTCATCTGAAGTATAGAAGTCTCAAAGAGGTGCAAATAACCCATTCATCTCAATAAGATGTTCTCAGCTGAATGAGAATATACCATAAAGATGAATATGCTCTGGTATGATAACTCTGAGATGTGTGAAGTGCTCCACTCATTTCATCCCCATCCCATCCCTGCAGTTTTAGCACCTGTGGGCCAAATGTGCATAGCACACAAATCACTGAAGAAGAAGATTCAACCTCACTGTTATTGGGATAACACTTGCACTCTTAAACCAGTGGTTCTCAGACTTTGGGGCCCACGGCCCAACTCACTCAATACAGACCTTTCCATGGACCACCAGCCAACCATCCATGATGATAAAATGGGTGAAGGAGGGATGGGGGTGCAGGGTCTCGGCGGGAGGGGGGTGTGTGAGAGAGGGATGGGCATGAAGGGGATGGTGGGTGCTTACCTGGTTCCATGCCTACAGTCACTCCCAGGAACTGCCCCTGATGCTCCAGTCAACAGCAGCAATGGGGAAAGCCTCCAGGCAAGTGGTTTCCTGCACTGCTTTCCTCCAGCTGGGGAGGGAGGGGGAGAAGCAGCACACAAAGCCGCTTCCTTTCCTTGCAAGGGGAATCTGGCTCGGGGGGGGTATAGGGCTGGTGCGCCAGCATGGGCTCCCCACTGCAAAGGGGGGGGGGGTCGAACCCCAAGCACTCAGCCTACCTACAGGATGGACACAGAGCACTAATGGTCCATGGACCACACTTTGAGAACCATTGCCTTAAATCACCAAGGGAGTACACTGATCAGTGTGTCACACTCACAAAAGTTTCAGAAGTAGTAACTGCTCACACAGCTGTTTTACTGTCTGTAATCAGAGGTTATAAATTATTTGTAGTGCAATTATATTTGAAATATTTCTAAACTGATCTTTTGTCCCATTCAACAGTTGGCCTCAGGGACAGACCATGCTATAAACTAAATGAAGGTGGCTTTAAGGATTTTCCCTTAGCCAACATCAAAAAGTTGTAAGAATTTGAAAGTGTTTAACGCAGCTCTTTTTTGGGAGGCTGACAACACCTCACTTTCCTTTAATCATGCTGAGTCCTACTGTTCAGGAAATGGTTGAGGAGCATAAGTCATGATTACATTATCCTAACTGCTTCCTAGAGTCTCATCTTCCCTCTATTTAATTAATGCTAATTTTCTTGACAATATTTCTAAAGTAATATCAGAATCTACATGTGGTTTTTAGAACACTTTGAAATATCAGCTGTTAAAATTTCTGCTTTAAGTAGAGAGCATGGAACATGAATAACATACCTTCTCTACCAAGGGAAAGATACGAACTCAGAATGCTTGGGTGTTGCTCAGGTTCAGTGGGCACTATACGTTACCTTGAGGCATTTGTTATTCTGACATTGGACTGCCTGCAAAGACTCTGACTTACAACAGAGCCCTAGTCTTGATGCACATGTGCATTTCACTCACTGTGGCATGCCAGTTTAGCTTGAATCACTCTGCAGTTACAAGTTTAACCCTCAGTATCTTAATATTGCTTCCTCAAAAGGGCGGTGGATGCTATGAAGTCACTGAAACCAATCTTGAGCATTTGATATCAGATTGGAGATTATTAAAACAACAATATGAGCCTCAAGTGTACACAAATCAGATAATTTTGTGAACACATGATAGATTTAGGGAGCCTATTCTCAGGAAGCAACCCCTTGTTTACATTACTCAAAATCTAGAACATTAACCCTACCTCTTGTATCCCATGAAATGCAGCAAATTTCAAAACAATCAAAGTTAGCATGAAAATGTTAGAACACTTATTCAATTTTTTAAAATATTAAGTGACTCTACTTTAACTATAGCAGAATCAAGAGTTCTGGAACAATTTTTATAGAGGGGATGATAATGATGATGGTAACCATGTATCTGATGTTTATTGTTTCTAGTTCCAACAACACTGAATAGAGCTTTTGTAAAATGCGGAATTGACACTTGACTTCCTTCTAATTTTCATTTTAATCAAACTGTCTTTAGCATTCCAGATCTTGCAGAGTTTTCTGAATGCTGGAGCTTCTAGCCCAATTCTTTTTTTTAGGTCACGTTCACAATCCTCATTCTTCAATACTAGCATTCCAAGGTACAACAATTTTTTCTACTTGTTCTAGTTCTTTGTCTCCAACGTTAATTTTGACCTCTTCCTCTTGACTTCCAATTACCATAAATTTTGTCTTCTCCATACTGATCTTCAGTCTGAATTTTCTGCTTTTTTGGTCTATCTTGTCACTTATTCTCTGTAAATGCTCCTTTTTCAGTTCTATCAGGACAGTATCATTTGTAAATCTAGAGTTAATTGCTGTCTTCCCACATAATATGACTCTTCCCTTTTCATCTCTGAGTGCTCGAGCCATTACTCCTTCCAGTACTAACTTGAACAAAGCTAGCAATAGTGTGAATACTTGTCTCACTCCTACAGTCACCCTGAACCACTCCATCAGCTTCTTGCCTATTCTCACTGCACTCATTGAGTTGCCATAGATATTCTCCATCAGCTTGATCAATTTCTTGGCATGTCAAACATTCTCAAAACTTGCCAAAGCCCTTTCTTCCAAATGCTCTCAAAAGTTGGTATGAAGTCTATGAAGTTGTTCTAGATGGTATGGCTGTTCTATGTACTTCTGATACCTGTCTTGGCACAAATACTAATCTACTATACCAGATCCTGGTCTAAATCTAGTTTGTTCCTCTGAAAGCACCAATTTCACACACCTCTTCATTCTCTGTAATGTGTTGGTGAATGATTTTGTGGGCACACTCAATAAGCTGATTCCTCTCTATAAAAAGCCATCTCTTTTTTATATAAACAATAGTATTATCACTTTTCCCCATTCATTAATTTAATAGCCTTTCTCCTCAAATCAAAAGAGGGTATTTCAGAGTACTTAGCATAATACAATACTTTGCATGTTTAAAGCACAGCTCACAATGAGTCCAGTTGCAGCAGTTAGCGATCAGCACTTCTGCAAATCAGATCCCAGAGTGATCATGTAATTAAAGATCATAAAGAATATGCATAATGCAGCTGAATTTAAGGTTGCACAGGCAAAATTAATTCCAACATATCCTAACTTTTCGGGACTTGACTATTCAATATTATTTTTGTTTGTTCAACTTAGTTTTTATTTTTAAAAATTAGGAAATTAAAGATACCTACAAAAAGTAACTGAAAACACAGAAATCCCACTGTGTGTCATCATAATACATTTTAATCATCAGAGAAGTTAGAACCTTTAGACCGGGGCGGGGAACCTTTTTTGAGTTGTGGGCCACACGCAAGTCAGAAGCAAAAATCCTCAAGGATGTGGGCCTCAACTAACAAACAAAAAAAAAAGAGAGACACTCCCCTCATTCATGCAACTCAGGGCACCAGGCTTCCCCTTGCACTTCAGCCCCTTGGAGGTTGGGGGTGGGGGACAACATGGCTCAGGGCTTCCTTCTAGGGCCAGATTAACCCTTCTAGGGAACCAGGGCTTCTAGACTTTGAGGGACCCTCATACGCTCCAGGGTGGGGCCAAAAATGAGGGGTTCAGTATATGGGAGAGGGCTTCTGGGAAGTGAGCTGGGGGTACAGGTACAGGGTCTGGGTGGTGGGCTGCAGGACTGGAGTCTGGGCAGGAGATAGGGTGCAGGAGTGGGCTGGGTGTGCAGGGTCTGGGTGGGAGGAAGATGCAGGAGCAGGGTGGGGTTGTGGGTCTGGGCAGGACAAAAGGTGCAGAAGCTGTGGGATCTGGGAAGGAATGAGGTGCAAGAGGGAAAAGGGGAAGCTCTGTTCTCTGTGTTGCCCTACACTGGCAGGCATCGTCCCCTGTTGCTCCATGGGCCAGGATTCCTAGCCAATGGGAGCAACGGGGTGGAGCATGCAAGCAAGCACAGAGGACAGAGCTTCTCTGCGCTGCAGATCCCGATGCAGAGCCTCTTCCTCCCCATGCCAGGCAAGGCCCGCGGGCCTGATCCAGCTGGTGGCCTGCCTTGGTTCAGTCCACAAAGCTCGGGGCTTCCCTCCGAACCCCTGGGCAGCAGGGAGACAGCTTTCTGCTTTCTCTTAATGACTGTTTGAGATGCTTACTCTTCCAGCTTGGTTGGAACTTTTCTATTAAGTCACATTCTGATCACAAGAAAGAGTCAAGAACATATGAAGTATGCTAAGTCACTCTATAGCAGCGGTGCAAGTACAGCATGGTTAGCACTAGGAATTGTGAGAAATCTGAGCATGTTCAATGAGGATGGAATCTTTGTAGATTTTAACTGGTAAAATAAAAGTATAAAATAAAATAAAGAGCATGCACAAACTACAATTTTTCAAACGCCTATAACTTGGACAGATTATAGATAGAATCCAGGTCTCCGTTGCAGATACATCTGTGACAGAAAAGCATTAGAGCTGTTCAAATAAAAGGTCACTAGAATGTAACATGTCCAAAACAACATGTATTTCCCTAGCCTCGTTCTTGAAATGACTGAACATCAACCAGCCGCTGCATATATCATCTTTGGTTTTCTGCCTCTAGGACTAGGGATGTAAGCAACTAGTCGACTATCCGAAAAGCATACACTTATCAGATAGTTGACTCGACAAGTCGCTCCTCGCCCCCACCTTGCTACCTCTATCAGAAAGAGGCAGCAAGGAGGGAGCAGGAGCCGGTGCTGGGGGGAGTCAGCTTAAAAGCTGGTTCTCCCTAGCACCGTCGCCATTGGGAGGGGAGGGCAGGGGCGCAGTGGGGAACTGGCAGCATTTCTGCCTTTGAAATGTAGCAAGAGCACGGGACCAGCTGGGGATTGCTTGAGTCTCCTGCTGGCCCAGCGATGCTTCCACTTTTGAAATGTAGCAAGAGCTGGAAGGGCTCTTTCTATATTTCAAAGGCGGAGGTGCCCTTATTGACTAATCGAATAGTCAATGTAAATTGCATCGACTATTCGATTAGTTGATTACTCTAAATTTAATATCCTTATCTAGGACGCCACCACCCTTTGGTAGCTCTCAAAGAATAGAACACAAGTCATTGACAGCACCACCTTCTACTCCCACTAGAATCTATTGGCAAGGCAATATCTCATGATCAGCATCAACACAGGCAACTGACAGATCTAAAGATATATGTATGAATATCTCATTCACCTATGGTAAAAGGGGGATCAATCATCAGGATAACCCAGTGTTGCATGCACGCTCTAAAAAAAAAAAAAGAAAAGTCTGAACTTAAACTGAGAATAATCTAGGTGATGTGAAACACTCAATTAAGATATTGAGAGATGTCTCATCACATCTTCTTCAGAAACCTTAACCAGTAATGGAAATTTTGAAACGGCAAAAAGCATTCAGACTGCCAAATCCAGGTTTTTGCCACGAGGTTAAACCAATGCTTCCTTAAGGACAGATGGCACCCTGCTCTCCCTGATATAGGCAATGACAATTTCCATTAGCAGCAAACCTAGTATTTCCCCCAACAGCCTTCACCAGCCAGAATGAACATTACTCCAAAACCAAGGTACACAATTCTCAAAACACTTCTAGCATCAGCCAAAGCCCAAGCAAAAAAGTTTTGTTTCCTCAAGATATTGTTCTTCCCTCACAAAGGCAAATAGCTTGGTTCAAATCAAAGTGATTTTATCTGAAAAACAAAAATAGATGCCCTTCACAGTAGAAGGGACTCAAATCAAACATTATTATCCTTTTTTTTTTTTCTTTTCAGCCATACTAATCTTGAGTAGGGTCAATTGTCCTTCCATGTTGGACGAGGGTGTTAAAAAAATAAAACAGTAGTCTCTGTCATCTGAAGATACCCACCAGAACTCTGAATAAGATAGAGTGATATATGTACATCACACTTTCACAGTTATCATTTTCATATAACTGAGCAAAAAGCACTACAAACATTGAATTAGTGTCCTAAAGGAATTGACGGTACACGGTGTTGGATCATCAAATTCTGCTATTATAATAGCTACTAATTAATGGTTTTGCACATGCTCCAACCAAATACCACTGGACTCCGGAAAAGACATTAATCCCATTTACACAATCACTCAGTATCAGGTGATTTAAGGCAGACATCCATTAAAAAAAACCCTACATAACTAATTTCCTTAAAGACGTCAGAAAAAAAATTCTAATTTTCAGAGGGAAACATGGTTTAAAACAGGGATATAAAGTAGGCTTGCCAGAATGCTTACCAATTAAGCAACTGGACACCCAGCTGCACCAGGCCGGAATAGCCCTGGCTGCATGGGGACAGCCAACTGGACTCTCACTGCATTGGGCGAGTAGGCTGGGCCTTGCAGTGACCTGGGCAAGCAAGCAGGACCCCAGCCGCACCAGAGCAACCTGGACAGGACAACCCGCCAATGATTAACCAATCAAATAGTATAATTTAACTGGTTAACTATTTAACTGGTATTTACATCCCTAGTTTAAAACTATGTTAATAACACTTAACAAAAATATACAAAGTTAAACATAAAATGTATAACCATCAATGCAAAATCACCAACACCAAGACCACTGGATAGCAGTGGGCTTATCTTCAGTATTATACAAGACACAAATTCATACCTGCACCTGGAATGATTGCCAGCTTTGTTTCAACTAGACCCATTTTAGCAGACGAGGCTTGAAAAGAAGCATAAAATGTAATGAGTTTTTTTACATAATCTATACTAAATAATACTTTGAAAAAGTTCATACAAAAGATTCTTTATAACAATCTGTTAATTTATTAAACTTGTCTTACAAACAACAAACCGTCACTTTAAAAATCATTTGCTTATGGAAATATAGAAAGACAGCAAATTGATCTGCATTTATTAAAAGAACCAAGAAGCTATTCCTGTCAAGATAGGCTCTGTACCTCATCAATTTTCACACAGGGGGATTGCTGATGCAAGTAACTTATTTAGATCCAATAATGCAGAGAATTATTTGTAGATTTTAAAGCACTAAAAGTAAGTGGCAATACTATTATTTAACAACTTGAAATGGTGGGGAAGTCTGTTTCTGATGATTATGAATTCTTTAGCTGGCTGACTACTCCCTCAGGGTCAAACAGCTTAATATACGATGAGTATGCTGGCAACCGCTCAAGAGCAAGTTTCCATTTACTTTCCAACAAATGGTTTTACGGTTCTGACAGCTGGATAGATCAAGGCTCCTCTTTTCATGTGCTGTTGTCACTTTTATTTTATAAGAGCTTAATTGCTTGTTTAATAATATACTCACAAACTACTCTGGCCTATTTCCTGCAACCTGTTTGTATCGTAACAAATTTTGATGACAAGAGAATTTTAATTGTAAAAAAATTCTCAATCTCTGCCCTAGCCTTCTGGGATCGCCGCTAATGATAAAGTGAAGACTGCTAACGATGAAGTGAAGTTCATAAGAATAAATTAAAACAGGCAACAAAAATGCTCTAGCTATCAACGGTAAGTGGTCTGAAATTAAACATCAGCAATTATTTCCGTCAAGTTTCTGCTAAATCACATAGAAATAATTGAGCATATATAATGTCATATAAGGACTATTGCCAAGACAAGGATTAGTCAAGACTTCTGTAATGCTAATAATCTCCTGTTCATTTAATAGGATTCAGTCTTACCTGCTACTCTTATGTCACAGGCTAACGCCAGTTCTAGGCCACCACCTAACGCAGTACCATCTATCGCAGCAATTGTTGGTACTGGAAGATTAGCTGGAAAAAAAAGCATCAATTAATACCAGCTCACAATGAACATTTGAGAGTTATTCCTGTATAATCTTTTGTTCAATTTACAATCATATGAAGGAAAAACAGCAACATGTTCTTTAGTGACTATTCTGATCTTAAAAATCAATAGTTTAAAATGATTGTTCAGTGAAAACATTGACACTCCCATCTTTCTGCAACCAAATTGTGTTGCAAATCTTTCCCTTCAGCAGCTGCTCAGTTCTGTCCTTAATTTTGATTGTAAGCTCTAACGGCACAGTCCATGGCATTATGGAAATAACAAAACATTTAAAATTCTAGTACATGTAGACTTGTCAGAATGCAGTTGAAACATATGTGTAACTAGTAGCAACAGTAACCTGGTTAGACCTGGCAGCTCCACCCATCTGAGCATTGGCAGGTATCGTGTCACACATCATAGGGGGCCTTTCCCAATGTACTTGACCATGTGGGAGCAGCTACTCAACAGCAGGGTGACATGCAGGAAAATTCCCAGTCTGGCAGGTTTATGGTCACCAGGGAACTGTTAAAGCACCATATTTTTGTATACATTTTTAGAACAGTCTTACATATAAAATTGTGATAAAAATATAAACATCCATCCTCATCCTTATTGATTTTATGTTCTTTCCTTTCATTTTCACGGTGCACTAAATGAAGACTAGAGAACCAATTCCAGAATTTCTTACTTTCTTCAATGTGTGGATCAAAATAAAGTTAGCTGAGAAGACAAACTTCTGACCAGCTCCCTTCCTATTCATGAACACATAATAGCCCTTTGGAAAATACAGAAACTGGTTATAGATTAAAAAAAAAGTATTAGGAAACTAATTCATTTTTAGTAAAATTTGCAAAAAGAAAAGAAAAAAAAGAAGGAAAGCCTGCACAATGTGGATAGCCAGTTGTCTGAAGACCAACAGTAAGTGGTCCATAGATAATTCTAGTACAGGAAATGAAGTCTCAAGAGTGGGAAAATATCATAAAATCAACTTGTTTTTAAGAATTACAGCTACAGTTCCTAACAAGGAGCTCTTAAAATTCAAAACTCAGAAATACAAAGCTGTTTGATTTTCTTTACTGTGTTAGCCTGCTATGCCATCACTTCATGGGTTTCATTTGAAAGAGGCCATTGCAAACTGGCAGTTCACTGTGTGACACTTGAAAGATAGTCTTTGAATTCTCCACAGCTGCCCTGTGCTAATGTTCGACATGCACATATCAAAAGATTTATCCATTTTAACATCCTTTCCCACAACAGAAAAAAATAAATGTAAAACTTTAATTATTTTGGATAAAAATATTGTACTCCAGAGTAGTAAAAATTAACATCAAGGGTAGAGCCTATTGGAATATTCATAGATTGTTCCTGTTTATCTTCACTTTTGAAATACTGTGTGCATAAAACAGTCCAGTTCAAAGCAAATTCTGATCAAACATTTGAAGATCAAGTCCTGCAGATTCAGTTGATTTGGATGCACTCAAAATTGAAGAATGCTAAATTGAGCAGACAGACATGTCAGTTTCAACAGTGATTTTACATGGCAAGACTCAGTTACCAAATGGTGAGTGACAGACAAAATCTATTTAAAGCCTTTTCCAACAGCTTGATTGCTTTATTCCAGAACATTCCACAATTTTTAGTTCCTCTCTGAAATGGTTTTGACACACTGTAAATAAAGGCACACCACATTAAGGCATGTTTTGCATATCCTAGTCAGCAGCTGGGCAATAGGAATAGATTTCAAATGTGATTAGTATTTATCAATGCAGAATCACAAGCCGCAAGGTGCAAGTCTACAGAAGGAATTAAAAATATGGTTGGGTGGGCAGATCAATGAATAATTTAACAGAAAAATAGGGAGTGCAAAATACAGATGAGATAGGTAATCTATGCTAGTATAGAGATGAAAGTTGTCTTTAGGGGGAGAAGTAGTGAAAATAAATAAAGGTCTAGGTAATAAGGTAAGGGATTAAAATGTATACAAAACAAAGGGTTGTGTCAAAGTATAGGAGAACATCCAAATAAGGAATCAAAGGCAGAATAAGCCAGGTTGCACATCAAATGCACTATGAGTCACAAAGCAACAAAAGGCCAAAACTTCAGTCATCTGAGAGAAACAATAATTCACCAGAAATACAATTCCATTAGAATTTCTAAATTAAAACTTGATAGGAAAGGTAATTCACTGCATTCATTCTTTATTACTGGCAAAGGTGCGGCATTAAAGAACTTAGATACCCCAGAGATGGATAGAGTTTTAAAACCCAGGTAGGCAGATCACATAAGAACGTAAGAACAAAAGAATGGCCATACTGAGTCAGACCAAAAGTCCATCTAGCCCAGTATCCTGTCTTCCAACAGTGGCCAATGTCAGGTGTCCCAGAGGGAGTGAACAGAACAGGTGATCATCACGTGATTCCTCTCCTGTCATCCATTTCCAGCCTCTGAAAAACAGAGGCTAGGGACACCATTCCTACCCATCCTGGCTAATAGCCATTGATGGACCTAACCTCCATGAATTTACCAAGCTCTTTTTTGAACCCTGATAAAGTCGTAGTCTTCATAACATTCTGTGGCAAGGAGTTCCATAGATTGACTTGTGTTGTATGAAGAAAAACTTCCTTTAGTTTGTTTTAAACCTGATATCTATTAACTTCATTTGGTGTCCCCGAGCTCTTAGGTTATGGGAACAAGTAAATAACTTTTCCCTATTCACTTTTTCCACACCAGTCATGATTTTATAGTCCTCTATCATGTGCCCCCTTAGTCATCACACAGTTAATGAGAAAATTTCAAAAGCTGTGTCCAGAATTTATGATTCATAACATTGCAGACTGCTATAAAACAGTGTTTCTCAACCTTTTTTGTATAAAGTACCCCCTTTAAAAAAATTAAAAATACCCCCTTTAAAAAAATATATATGTACCCCCAGTAGTTACAGTTTTCAGACACACACAATTTTTTTTCTACCATTGCAACACATTTGTTTAAATAACTTAATCATAGCCAGGCAGGCGATGACATTTTTCGGTGTAAAAAGTACAAAAATAATAAAGCGCTGTAAAACTTAAAACAAAAATCTAGTTTTCTCCAAATTTCAGTTGTGTTGACCTACCCCCCAGACTTCTCTCGAGTACTCCGAAGGGTACTCATACCACTGGTTGAGAAACACTGCTATAAAACACTGGCATGTACACCAAAGCGCACTACGGAACTTCTCGTATGCAGTAGCAGGGTCACACAGCCGTTAATATGTGGCAAGCCAATGATCTGTAGATTTACCCTTTGGCTCTCTACTCTCAAAGCATCTACATAGACAAGCCCTAATTGTCTGCCTGATTGAAGGTGGGTAATAGGAGTCCTACATAAGCAGTAACTGCAGGAGAGTCCTACTAAAGTTGGCATCTGGTCTAGAAGCTCCTACTTAAGAGCAGTGTCTTGTACATGTGTGCCACCAGTTTTCCCTTGTGGTGTAGACATGTATGAGAGTAGACATGTATGTATGATCATGTAAGAGGGCAATTTATGAAGTCCACTCATCTTCAGAATGTTGGAAGCTGTTCCAGGTGAATTTCAGAAACTTTTGAAGAATTTAAGCTTTCACTTATGACCAAGATTTTCAAAATTAATTAGTGATTTTGATACCTGTATTTATGAATGCTCATCTTCAGGCACCCACTGAGGCTTGATTTTCTGTAAATGCTGAGCTCCCACCTCCCAAAAAATTCACTAGGATTGACGATGCTCAGCTAACCATTTTTAAATGTGTTGTCTATAATAGGTGCTAATTGGTGTTTAAATATGGTAATTAAAAATGCTACCTACAAAACAAACACATTCCCTAATCTAAGCAGGGCCATCATTTTTCAGGTATTTCACACTTTGGTTCAAAGACTTTAGGACATATATACACAAGCACATACATCAGCAAAATTTTGTTACTCAGGGATGTGAAAAATCACACTTTCAAGCTACATAAATTTTGCCAGCATGAACACTCACAAGCACAGCATTTGTTGAGCTAGTTTTATTACGTTGATGGAAGAGCTCTCCTGTCTTCTCCCATTGGCATAACATGGCTACACGAGCGCTCTTATAGGGGCACAGCTGTATGGATACAGCTATGCTGCTATAAGCTTGTAAGTGTAGACATGGCCTTAATTCTCATGTTAGCATGTGTCAAGTAAATGTTTTCAGGCCTTGATAATAAAGTCTCTACACCTTTATATACACCAGAAAATTGTACTGATTCAACTGAAAGCTGGTCCACACATAGTGAAAATTAAACACACACAGTATTAATTTACAAACAGAGAGATCATTGGTGCAAGCACCTTGTGCAGTCAGTTACATTAGTATAAAGGGGGTTATATCAATATGATTTATTTCTGTAAATTTACTGAAGTGAAAAAAAAAAAAAAGGTATGTGTAGACAAGTCCAACAGAGAAACTAGTGTAATTAGCTGGTGAAGCCTCTTCGTGTAGACATTCTTAAAATCAAACTAAGTTCTCACAGAGATACGGCATGCATTTCCGAAGACTGTAGTCAGACACTGCTCTGATCGTTGTTTTGTGAGGAGTGACAAATACATGCTGCAGTAATCATTGCTTCTTGATAGAGTTTATATTGCTAATAGCCTTGCAAAAAAAATTACAATCTCAATAAAACATGCTGAAAATGCATATGCAGATCAGAAAGAACTGGGTATTCTGAATATAGATTCCCACATATTTCAATTATTCAAATACAAACTGGAGTAACAATGGTGAAAATCACTGAATGGATATATGTGGCATGGCAGTGCACAACAATTTCCCTACACAGTCTGTTGAGCAACTAACAGTATCAGACACTATTTCTGACTTTATAGTGGCAATTAAATCAAGTATGACAAATAACAACAGCACTCAGAAAGCCTAGCTGTTTCTACAGCTACTAACAACATTGCATTTTAAATGCTTCTGAGACTATATTAAACAGCAAATATCAACAGTTGAAAGAAAACAGTTTAAAACAGTTTGGAGTTAGTTTTTCTTTAAAACACAACAAAAAATTGCGTTATCTGTTGTCTGGAAAAAATCAATGGCTACGTTTAAGTTAATCAGACTAATACAGAAGGTATAAATCTAAGTTCATCATTACAGCATCTGGTTCAGAAAGATGGGAAGAAGAATAACAACAAATCTCATGATAAAATATTGTCCTGGCTCTAAAATTGCAAATGTTCTGGCTCCGTTTCTGAAAATGGGTGGCTGAGATACTATAAGTAAATGTCTTCAGTACTGGTGACAGCATAACTAGGCACTAATCTGAAGAATGGAGCGTGGATCAGAATAGGGAAAAATACTTTTCCGGTGTACTGTTTAATTGAACACTAGTCCTAGAAGAACGAGGAGGATATAATCCTACTAATTCCGCACCTACTCTTCTGATCACGTGAAGAATCTTTTATATATTTTACAAAGTGAAAAGAAATGAAGGAATGCTGCAGCTGGAATGCATTTGTAGCTTGCTTTCTATCTTGCATAATGGCTTTTGAACTATGTAAAGACACGAGGGTCATCTGATTAAAAATGGGTTGCATCTGTCAGTGATCTATGCAGTACTGGAGAGCCAAGCACTGTAGATTGATAGATATATATAAAATACTGCAATTCATTATGAGGTTAAAGATATAAGGAAAACTACACACATATGTCAGAGGCACAAGTCAAGAGGGAGAGATTTCTAATATTACCATAATCAAAAGACATCTCCCTCTCTAATATTTCTCCCAGTTTATTTATTAAGGAGGCCTGAGGAACAATGGTGTTTTCTAGATAACTAAATGATTGGTCACCTGCATAAAAGATGAGTAAGTAGTCATGCATCACAGTAAATTATACAAAGTGATGTCTTATCATTGGAAGAATGAGAAGAGAAAAATTACAATAGAGAGTAAAAATGTCAAATTACTTTCTTCAAATGTTAATTTATTAATAACGTTTAAAGTTATGTTAATCAATATACTATTTATTTCATACGGAAGTCTGCTTGTAAGCCCTTAAAAACATTTAAATATAGCTTAAAATTGCAACTGCAGGTTCCTTTCTGTAATAATTGCAATGCAGAAAGATAGGTAGAAGAGGCTGCTTCTTTAGTGTTCCTTTACTACTTCAACCTCTGTAAACCTTATGGTTGCAATTAGCAAAATACTTTCAATAGGCAATAGATTTACATACACTAGACTGTGATGATTTAAAACCAAATATTAATGTAAAATTGCTATAACCTGTAGGGTTTGGACTTTTAATATAATTTAGTCTGTCTAAATATTCATATTCTACCATTTCAAAATTACTTGCATAAAAAAGCTTCTCTTTAAGTGCATAGATTTTATGAACATTTTTGAGTAACACCTCAATAAGGATTACCTTACACTGAGGTTTTAGCTTCATAAAATATAAGGATATACAATTAATCTATTTTATTGAATAGCAAACACCGATAGTTAAAACAACTTAAATGACCCTTACATTAAGAACATTTTAATCAGAAATATGTCTTAAGACAGAATTTTAACCATTAATTAATTTTCTTCATTCTCAAAAATGTTGAAAATATCAAATGTTAACGCATTACTTTTTCAGATTAAAACACTGCAAATATTAGGGTTTTGTCTGAAAAAAAGAATTAGATGTTGTGGTTACACAATGGTTCTTTGAAAACGAAAGGTACATTTACAATCTAAAAAAGGCTTAACGATACCATATAACTTCACAGAAAGGATAACAGTTATGCTAGATTCTCATTCCTGGAGAGTAAAAAAATCAAGGGAGATCTCAAAATGAAAATTGGACTAGAACTGATTGTAGACTAGAGGTGCAACTAGTACAATAACAAGGCTATTGCCAACTGTATGAACGGAAAACAAGTTTGAGATTTTCCTGCTATCATACATAGCATAAACAAAAAAAGGGGATGAATCTACCTTTTACAAGTCCAAAAGCAAACATGACATTCAAGTTTCTGGAGTTAGTTTGCATGAGGTTCCATTCCCTGGCTAACTAAAAATAAAGGACAAACTGATATAAAGAAGAACTTTTCAGAATAGTTTCTTCTTCCCTTAGCTTGAAAACAAGATTGGGAATGAAAGTCCAAAAAAGATTCCCTCCTGGAGATCCAATCAAAAGTCAGAATGCTCTTAAAATTCTATAAAGAGACAATGTAGCTACTTTGCAGAAGTCTGTGATGCAAACATCTGGGAAGTTGACCCACAGTAGCAACCTTGCTACAAATTCAGCAAACCTACTTTCAAGTTAGCTAAGCCAGGAAAAGTGTGACCAGATATCCATTTAACGAAGTCCACTTTGCGCAGCAAAAATGATGCTAAAAGAAACAAAAAAACTTGGAAAAAAAGAGAAAAAAATCTTTATACTAAGGGCTTAGTCCAGTGGTTCCCAACACGGTGCCCGCGGGCGCCATGGCACCTGCTGGGGCATTTATGTGCACCCATCGAATGATCTGGGCTGGCCCTGCCCCGGGCACGCGGCGCATGTGCGGTGCCGGCCCCAGGCGTGCGGCTCATGGACGGCCCCTGCCCCAGGCGCGCGGCACATGGGCAGTACCTTTCCCTTGTAAAATCTGGCACAGAGCAACTAAAAAGTGAAACTTACTCAGATTCTGAGCTGCAATCATTGCCGTCAGGAAAAGGACTTTCTGCAGCAAAAACTGAAGCTCATAAGAGTTTTAAAAATTTGCTTTTACCAGTTTTTATCAGGACCTAAAAGACAAAGGGCTCCTGTTCTCAAAATTTCAGAAGTGTCAAGCTACTCAAGAACCTGACCATATGGGCTAAAGCAGTGTTTCACAAAGTAGTCCGCGAAACCACTTTGAGAAACCTGCTAACTGGACACACAAGTGTGTTTACTTACCGGCACCACAGCCGCAGAGCCTCACGGTTTCCATTGGCTTCAGTTTGCCATCGCCAGCCAAGGGGAGCCATGGGAAGTGGCGTAGGCCAGGCTACTGCTTCCTGCGGCTCCCCTTGGCTGTAAACGATGAACCAGAACCAATAGGAGCTGCGAGGCTCCATGGCTGAGGCACCGGTAAATAAACACATCAGAGCAACCAGTTAGCAGGTTTCTTGGACCACTTTGAGAAACAGTGGGCTAAAGAAATGCTGGTCCACCTTCATTTAATTTAGAAGGGATATTGCTGTTTTAAGTTAGACCAAGAGGCAAATGAAAGTTGGTCAAACCATTTTTGTGCAGGGCAAATAAAGGTGATCATTTGTGCCTGACTTCATCACTATAAATCTTTTCCTGTGGGAGTAGAGAATCTTTCCAGTAGGTAGCTTCAAAGATGTCAAAGACACCTTACCAATGGATCTCTACATTGTCAGGAACCAAACTGCCAGGCAAAGAGCTCTCAACTTGAGAAGGACAAAGGTGCCCTGGTTTTTAATAATGACCTGAGACCAGACTCTCAACTTGATGCAATCTGCTTTGACCACACTGGACAGAGTTGGTAACCTCACCCATTTGAGCATGCAGTTATCAGAAGTCACTGAGTCCTCATCTCTACAAAGCTGTGCTGTGCCAGTAGAAAGGTATGCAGAGTATCCTTTCTCAAAGGATAGAGGAAATGTCACTTGCTGATGCACACTTTTCTTATTACTAGGAGCAGATTATTGCCAGTATCTTGTTTAGGTGAGTTGAGAAGAGATCTACCTTTGGTGTCTCCCCAAATGAAAGAACATGTGGTCTCCTAATCTCCGATCTACAAACCGAGTTATATCAAGTTAGTTTGCCTGTGATTGGGTTTTTCTACCCTCTTAAATGTGAGGTAATCAAGAGTATCCTGATACAGAAGATGCAACCCAGTAACTTTCTGGTTGTTTCTGTAAAATACTGTAGCCCAGATCTGCCTGATCCAGGATAGGGATGTTAAATTTTGAGTAACTGACGAATCAAATAGTCAATGCAATTTGCATCGACTATTCGATTACTCGATAGGGTGCCTCCGCCTTTGAAGTGTAGCGACGGCCTTCGGGTTGTTGCTACACTTCAAAGGTGAAAGCGCTGTGGGGAGCACGGGGCCAGCGTCAGGCTCCTCATAGCATTTCAAAGTGGCAGTGCCACATAGAGACCAGGATCAGCTGGGGATTCCCCTGCTAACCCCAGGTTCCATATGGCGCTGCTACTTTGAAATGCTGCAGGGAGCCTGGCATCAGGCTCCTCATGGCATTTCAAAGTAGCAGTGCCCTGTGAAGACCAGGATCAGGTGAAGACTCCCCCGCTGACCCCAGGCTCCATGCAGCGCTGCCACTTTGAAACGCCATGGGAGCCCAGCATCAGGCTCCACACAGTATTTCAAAGCAGCAGCACCGCATGGAGCCCGAGGTCAGCAGGGAAGTCCCCAGCTGATCCTGAACTCCACACGGCACTACCGCTTTGAAATGCCATATGCAGCTTGGGGACACCCCAGCTGGCCCCAGGCTGCATGCGATGTTTCAAAGCAGCAACGTTGCATGGAGCCCGGGGTCTGGCCCCAGGCTCCATGTGGTGCTGCCACTTTGAAGTATACCCTGTTCTCCTCCGCCCAACTTGCTGCCTCCTTCTGACAGAGGCAGCAAGTGGGGGAAAGCGACTAGTTGACTTGACTATCCAATAAGCATTTGCTTATCAGACAGTCGACTAGTCATTCACATCTCTAATTCAGGACCACTAGATAACTGAAGGTCATCAGTGCAAACAGATCATTTTTAACTAATGACTCTTCCTAAAGAAAAACTTAAAAAACATCAAATAGTTGTGCCCACGAAAGCTCATGATACCATATACATGTTTTGTTAGTCTTTAAAGTGCTACTAGACTATTGGATGGTTTTTAAGGTTTTCCTTTTACAGACTAACTCGGCTACCCCTCTGAATCTTCCTAAAGAGACCATGTCTCCAGAAATGAAGATTTCCCAATCCATATATATAGTAACATAAGGAAATTCTACTTTTGTTTATCTCTCTGCTGATGTAGCAATTCAGAATTAAGCTGAAACTGCTTCAGGGTTGTGTAAACTATGAAAGTTGGTTTGTGTGTCTTAGCTGTAAAATCCTCTCCTGTGTAAACAGCAGAATGAAAAAGTGTCACGAGGCAACTCGACTTCTGGTGCCCCCAAGACAAGCTAACCAGAAAAAAACCAAGGCCACAAAAACCAGACCAATAAGATAAGACCTAGATGAAGCCAGTGAGGTCAACAGCAAGGAATAGATGGTATAAGTAGACAGATAAAAGTAACTTCAAGCAGAATAAGCAAAAACGTATTAATTTAGGTTACTGGGATTTATGCATGAATGTTTTAATTAGAGGCTTTGCTAGATAGGTACATAGATAACTAAGTAAACAATGTGTGCAAAGTTACAGAACAAGTGATAAAAAATAGCTGGTTGACAGCAGAAGAGTAGAGAAGACAGGGGTAAGAACATAGAGACCAGATATTTGAAAAGAACTGCCGTAACTCCAGGAGAGCTTACTTGTTCAATTGTCTTTCTTGCCTTATTTGTTCTTGCATGTTTATGTAATCCATAGGCATTAACGTACTGCCTTAAAATGAACAAAAATAAAGGCTAAAAAACTGCTTATGCCTAAATTGAAGGGGATCTCATTTGCCATTCAACAGATATGAGGCTATTTATTGCTAAGGTACAATGCGAGAGTCACAATATTTCACTACTCTTTTAGAGCAGAATTATTTCCCTTATGAAAATTTGTACTGTTTTTAATATCTTTCCCATTAAAAACAGACACATACCTGGGGAGTTTTAACATCATGCTGTTTGCACTTGACATGTTTAGAAAGAGTTAGCATTGTTTGGATACCTCTACATTGCAGCTGACCCTTGCCAGTTGACTGAGACTTGCAGGGCTGTTTCATTAAAGTGTACACTTCCAGTCTCAGACTGAAGCCTGGACTCTAGGAACCTGTGACAGGACACAGGTTAACCAAGGGGTTTTTATTGCAATGTATAGTCAATAAATAAGCCTAAGGGATCCCATTAATTTTTTTAAATGGAGGGAGAAGAGATATATATGTCTATATAAGTCCTTTTTACTACCCATTATTGTACTTTGAATCACTAGTATCTTATCTATCTTCATTTTTCCTGTATTGTTACCTATGAAAACCATGTCCATGGACTAGTATGCAGATAGACTGATACATCAAGAGTCAAGAGCAGTAAATATTTCTATTGCTAAGCAGCTCAGCTTACAAAAGATGCAGCAGAGCAAGAGCATCGAGATAAGCTATATCAAGCCAGAACAACTCAAAGGGTGAGTCTCCAAGACTGACTGAAAAATACCCAGACGAATATGCAGAAACCATCTACTTCAAGATAGGCCCAAGAAAATAGAACACCACTTGTCATCACCTATAGCCCCCAACTTAAACCCCTCCAACGCATCATCAATAACCTACAACCTATACTGGAACAGGATACTACATTCCAAGAAGCTCTGGGGGACAGACCCATAGTCTCCTATAGACAACCACCTAACCTCAGGAAGATTCTTACCACCAACCACAGGACATACCACATTAATACCAACCCTGGAATTTTCCCTTGCAACAAACCCCATTGCCAATTTTGTCCACATATTTACTCTGGTGACACCATCACTGGACCTAGCCATGTCAGTTATATGATCAAGAACACATATTCCTGTTCATCCAGAAATATAATTTATGCCATCATGTGCCAACAGTGTCCTTCTGCTATGTATATTGGACAGACTTCTCAGACACTTCACCAAAGAATTAATGCCCAGAAATCAGACATCAGACATCTTCACAAGGAAAAACCAGTTGCTTTTCATTTCAACCTACCTGGACATAGTCTTAACAACCTTACTACATGCATCTTATTTCAAAGAGACTTTATCACCAGATTACAGAGGGAAACTTCAGAACTTTCATTCATGCTTAAATGGGCATGACACTTTACGAATGGGCCTTAACAAAGATGCTAATTACCTTACCCATTACAAAGATAGCTTCCCCCACTTATCACCCCTGATTAGCCATTCTTTGACTTAAATAGCTATTCCCTCCCTCCCTCACCCCACCTTCTGTACTAAATCTGATTTGTATGTTTAATAATGTGTTCACTTTTTTCATTATATTCCTTTGGTATATATGGTCATGCCAATTCTCTTCCAGAATATGATCTGAGGAAGTGTGTCTGGCCCACGAAAACTCATCACCTATTAAACCATCTTGTTAGTCTTTAAAGTGCTACATAGTTTTTCCTTTTGTTTTAGCAAGATCAAACTAACATGGCTACCTCTCTATTACTGAAGAAACTTCAGTTACTGATATATATATCAAAATAGAACCTAAGTTAGTCAGATCATCTGCATGCTGTGCAGTAGGAAAAACTTGCATCTACATTTGTAAAAACTTACATAGTCTAGCAGCACCTTGAAAACTAACAAAACAAGTTATCACGAGCTTTCGTGGGTACAACCTGCTTCTTCAGATGAATGGAGTATTAAAAATCCAGTTCCAAAATTAAAAGAGGATTGGGGGGGGGGGGAGAAATAGTGAATTAGTGTGTTCACGTTACAAGAAGCTGATAGAGAAGATGCAATTGTTCTTAAGTACCCATTGTTTGGTTGGTTAAGTCATTAGGATGTAGAAGGTAGTGTGCTAGCCAGGTAATGTCTTTATTCATACCTTTCTGATGGCTCCCAAACTTGTAAATTAAGTTAAGGTCCAACACTAACCTGTGTATTTGACATGTGGAATTTGTATTCACTACTTGCCATGTATGTAGTAACAAACATAAATGTTTCAACCTCTTGATTCACCAGATGACAACAGAAAAGATAATTCAAATATATCTCAAAAAACAGGTATTTACTATGAGAATTTGAGGGCACTCCCTCCTAACTCTATGATATGCATATCTTAGGCTAACACCTTGGCCTTATGATCTAATCTAGTTCAGTGTATGTCAGGGGTTCTTAACCAGTGAGGTGCGCCTCCCCAGGGGAGGTGTGAAGGGGATACAGGGGAGGTGTGAGGTGCCTCCCAGAAAATTTATCCCAATTGCCTTCTCACTGGATAAAATTCTAAAGTTTAGATTTCTTTATAATTAATATTATGAATTAAAATTATAAACATTAATTTCTTATTAACTTCTAGAGATCGACACACTACAATAGCAGTGAGAATCAATCAGGCCTATGTGACGACACACTACAATAACAGTACACGAGCATTGCCGACTTTCGTCTTCAAATATTATGTAAATTTCTTAGGAAAAGGTTCAAAGTAAAAAGCTCATATTATTCATTTAGGCATTGTAACGGGGTTCACTCACCCCACAGCGCCACCAGCCGTCGGACTTGGGAATTAGCTCGGATGGCTGCGTCTAGATGGTTCGCCAGGTCCCAGGGTTCAGGCAAGCCTCGGGGTTCGAGCCGGGCCTTCAGCTCAGCCCGGTCCTCTGAATCGCCGGGCACCAGTAGAGCCTTGGGTTCCTCTAGGTCAGAGGGTAGCCCTGCCGGCCAGCTTGGCCAGGCCTTGGCAGCCCAGGCAGGGAAGCCTTCGCTGGCATGAGGGAAGGCGGCTGTGGGAGGCCCGGGCCAGGTCTCAGCCTTGTCAACCAGGAGCTCTGGGCAGGCCTCTGTCTCCCTCAGAGGCTGGGCCCCGACTGAGCTCCCTGGCAGAGTTCTTATAGACCTAGCCACACCCCTTAGCTTCCTGTCAGGTGAGGGGGTGGGGCTAGGTTGTGCACAAAATGGCTCCCAGGGGGGTGTGAACATGAAGTTCACTTTCAGGGGAGGTGTGAAGGTAAAAAGGTTAAGAACCCCTGGTGTATGTTGTAGCTCAAAATCAAAAATCTCCCTTAAATACCTAAATAACCTTTTCAAAGAGGGCTCTGTCAGAAGTCTCACTATTTTAAAATGCCAAAGAAAGGCTAATTCTGCAAGATGTTAAAAATCTTACATTTAAAAATAAGCTCTTCCCAAAAACACAAAGAACTCTGTGAATTTAAAAGTGTTCCTATGCAAATAACTTTCAAAGGGTAAGAGCACTTGCACAGCTTTTATTTTCTCTGTAAATAGTAGAGAGAGGCCTTGCTGTTGATAAAGGCGACAGGTTCTGTACCTTGTTTTAACTGAGAATATATCAAACTATTACCCAGTTAAGTTTCTCCTCTCTACATCAGAAACTACTAGTGAAAGAGGATGTCCTCAAGATAGTGTTTTTCCTGCTCTTCCACAAAATTCCCATCATCAATGGAATGAATACAGATTATTTTTATTAGCAGCTTTTTAATGTTACAAATGAGTGTTTTCTATACCCGCGTAGAAACATTCATATATAGAAAAATCAAGGAATTGATTAAACTAAGATGGATGTTTAAAGATCCCCCACCTACAAATACTGAATATGTACTTCCTGATTTCTTTACAACTTTTTGTATTAGGCACAAATGTTTATTTTTCTGTTCCAGTCTACACAAACCCAGTGTGCATCTATATTTACTAACCCTGGCCTCTGATTCCTAGCTACCAATTTTTTCTTTATCTCCATGCCTGACTCCTACTCAGATAACTTAGCATGACAGCGCACATCCTGGTCAAGAGAAATGAGGTTCCTCAACTGTGATAGGGCAATAGTAGGTACACGTATCCCTATTCTGGCACCATCTAGTCTTGCCATTTATACATAAAACAAAAGAGATACTTTTCCATGATTATGCAAGTGCTAGTGGATCAGACACACTTCATTTACATCAGCATGGGCTAGTCAAGGACATAGATGCTAGAACTAGAGGTGCTGGGGGGGCGGCAGTATCTCCTGGCTTGAAGTGGTTCTCATCATATGAGGATTTACAGTTTGGTTCCATTGCTCTCAGTACCCCCACTATACAAATTGTTCCAGCACCCCTGGTCAGCGAAGATGCATGCAGCTTGTATGTTTCAGAACATGGACTTTTTCAAAAAGATGCAAGCAGAAATATTCTTCCCTGACTGGCACATTCTTATTGATATTGAAATGTCAATGGATTTTGGGGGACTGAGCCCTACACTTGCCCCCTTGTTCATGAAACTGTACACTTGCCACATCACCAAAACGAAGATTCAACTACCAGCTAAGCAAGTACAAGGTGACCGCTGAATACGCTTTTAGTAGATTAAAAGCTCGTTGGCAAAGTTTAGAGATTAGGCTGGATCCCAGAAAGACAAATATTCCTATCATTACTGATGTATGTTGTGTACTATATAATGCTGGTGACGTGAAGGAGGAAAGACTACGGCAGGAAAGATGAAGGGTAAGACAGATTGGCTATCTGCTGAATTTGAATACCTACACATAAAAGCTATTGGAAGAGAGAACTGTGAGGGTAAATATGGCCAAGGGAGACCTTAAAAAAAATGTTAGCAGAAATCGTTATTGTGCTAGGCTTTTGAACTTGTGTGTTTTCATGTGTGCAGAGTTTAAATATGGGTGAGTTACTGACTCCCATTGAGGATTTTGTAGCATAGCATTCATGCTTGCTACAAACCAATAAATATACTCTGGGTTCCACAAAACAAAACTTTGTTTCCTATTTATTTACACACAATAAAATATTTTAGTATCACCATAAGAGGGTAACCCATACTTACAAAAACAAGTAAACAAACATGCATGCTTACATATTAAAATATATAACAAAGTTTTATTCATGATAAAAACAATTAATGCACTGTACTAGTAGGCTCATGCTTCAGTGTAGGTATAATCAAGGTTCTCCTTGTTTTCCCTTGATATGGAGGATAGAAGTAAGAGTTCCTACCACATTGCTACCTGTAATGCCTGGGGGGCACTGGCAGCAACCGTGAGTTTTTCCTGGGTTGGAAAGTCTGCTGTGCATGGGGTATTCAACTCACAAATATTCTGCAACATCTCTATTTCCTGAGCCATAATGTCCTGTGTTCACTTCTCATGCACCTTTCTGTTCTTTTCCCTCTCCTCCAGCAACTGCTCTCTCCGCACTCCTCCATTATAGCATTACATTTACAATCACAACAGAAAGGTAAGTCTCTAAACA
The DNA here is from genome assembly GCA_032595735.1 of Pelochelys cantorii. Taxonomy (NCBI): domain Eukaryota; kingdom Metazoa; phylum Chordata; order Testudines; family Trionychidae; genus Pelochelys; species Pelochelys cantorii. The sequence goes on along the minus strand of CM064330.1, from coordinate 83,463,155 downwards.
CCCTTTCTTTATTTCCATAAGCTCTTTAATAAAAAAAAAATTAGCTTTGAAGCTCCTCATTACATAACGTCTTGGCAATTCAAGCATGGACTATCTGGGACAAGGCAAGGTTGGGGACTCTTGCATGAGAGATTTAGATGCCGGGCATCTCTGTGTAGGTGTATAGGGAACATGCAGTGAATATTGTCAATATTATCAAAGTCAGTATGATTTTGGCTGATATCTCACTCATTAAAATGGCAGAATCCTACAGAGCACAGTTACTACTTGGATCCTGATGCTGCCCAGGCCCATATGCTGCTGTTTACTGCAGTGGTGCCTGTAGAAATCATAGCAGGGGAATGGGAATGTCTCCTAAACTGGGGAAAAGACATAAAGCAGCCATCCTAGAAATGTTTAGGAAAAAACTATATAGTGTCACCATGAAAATGTCTTTGAGACTGTTCTAAAGAATAAAAGGGATCCTGCCTGTTCTGATAAATGAAGTACTCTGCTTGGGATAGAACTGCAGACTCTTTCTATGCCCCACTCAATCCAAAAAGCCAAAGAAAGGAAAAGCAAACTCCACTTTTACTTTTTTCTTCTGACCTCTACCAGAGTACAGGGCAATGATCTGATGAGGACTGTGTAATTCAGCTGGCCATACTAATTTTAGTTTATTTTCTAACATATCATAGTTGATTGACGTGGCAACTGCATAAGCAATCCAAAGCATTAACTTAATACTTATAAAACCACCACTCAGAATATAATTAAAGTGAGGTATTAAAAGTTGACACTTTTGTTCTCTAAACACATGGATGGGAAGAATGCCATTTTTAAACAGGGCAGAAGGGACCAAAGGATAGATGGGAAGTTTCAAACAACAAAAAGGGGAGGAAATGCTTTTAAAAAATAAGAGGAGGTTACTCACCTGTGAAGTAGCTGATGTTCTTCCAGATGACTGTCCCCGTAGGGGCTCCATATCAGGTCAGTGCACTGCTGGCGAGCCTTCAAATCAGAGTTTGTAGAGCAGTGTCCCTGGGGCCATGCATGCACACATCTGCAGCCACACAGTCCTAGTCTGTAGGCATCGCACATGCACGAGCTCCCTCCTCCCCCCCATGCCTTCTCCACCCTGGAAACGAGACCTATTAAGGAGGCCAGAATTCCAAAGTAGAGGGGAGAAAGGGAGGGTAGTGGACCACCCAAAGGGACACTCATCTCAAAGAACATTAGTTACTGCACAGGTGAGTAACCTCCTCCTCTTCAAGAGAGATGTCCCCATTGGTGCTCCACACCAGATGACTACAAAGCTATATCCATTTAAGGAGGCAGGGACTTCAGATCTGGCATAAATGTGGTAGACAGGATAGACTTGGCAAATTTTAGGTTGGATAAAGGTCCTTGTATAAGTGCACAGTACTTTGCAAAAGTGTGGTCTGATGACCATGTAGCAGCTGTGCAAATGTCCATTATAGGAAGCTTGTGTAGAAATGCAACTGAGGTGGCATGGCCCTAGTGGAATGTGCTCGTATGTTGTTGGGAGGAACCACCTCTGATAGTAACAAAAGTTTGATACAGTCCAAAATCCAGTGGGAGAGTCTTTGAGATTAAATGGATTGACCTTTGTTGTGGTTCGCTATAGACACAAACAGTCTCGGAGAGGGCCTAAAGGGTCTAGTGCATTACAGATAAAAGGAAAGTGCTCTGCATAAATCAAGAGTGTGCATTTTTGCTTCAAAGGAGTTTGCATGAGGTTTGGGAAAGAAAGTAGAAAGTTATATGGTTTGGTTCAGGTGGAAGAATGACCATACCTTAGGGAGGACCTTAGGGTGGGTATGTAAGGTGACCTTGTCTTTAAAAAAGGTGGTGTTCCGGGAAGGGGGCGCGGGAGGGGGGGGGGAGAGTGTCTGCCATGAAAGCTGCAATTTCTCCCACCCATCTCACTGAAGTAATAGCTATGAGAAAGATGGTCTTCATAGATAAGTGCAGAAGAGAAGTAATAGCCATTGATTCAAATGGAGGTCGAGTAAGAGCGTTCAATACAAGATATAATCCCATGGGTCTGTTGGTGGAGTGATCTCTGGGTAGCAGCAAGGTTTAAGGTGCAGCAAATAATCCAGAATGATGGGTAAGGAAGACGTGGAGGGGGCAACCTGATGGTCTAAGCACCATATCAAAAATCTTTTCCATTTTCGAAGGTAGGTCTTATAGGTGCTCTGTGCTCTACTGTGCAACAGAACTCATTGGACCTCTTTGGACTTGTTGTGAAGGAGGAAGTCCTTTGGACCTGTTGTGAAGGAGGAGGTCCTGAGTATGTGGTAAGGAGATTGGTGGTGTGCGGGACATCATGGTTAGAAAGGGAAACCAAGGTTGACGCGGCCACAATGGCGCTATGAGAATTAGGCATGCTTTGTCCTTCCTTGCCTGGTGGATGACCCTGTTCAAGAGAGATATGGAGGGGAAGATGTAAAAGAGATGGGATGACCAACTGATTAGGAAGGTATCTCCATGCCGGTCCTTGAGCAGAATAGGTGGTATTTTTTGTTGGATTGTGTGGTGAATAGATCTATGCTGGAGTGACCCCACTGCTGAAAGATCCAAGACAAGATGTTCGGGTTCAACTGCCACTTGTGCTCGGTAGGAAGGGCTCTGGAGAGCGTGTCAGCAGTCGTACTGAGGGTGTCTGGAAGATGTACAGCAATGATATTTATGCCATATCTTACGCACCAGTTCCAAAGGACAATTGATTCTGTGCATAGGGCATGAGATCGGGCTCCACCCTGGTGATTTATATAAAACATTGCCACGACATTGTCTATGTAAAGTCTTACATGATTGTTGATGATGAATGAAAGGAATTTCTCGCAGGCATATTTTACTGCACGAAGTTCAAAGACATTTATGTGAAGGTTCTTGTCCTTGCTGGACCACAGTCCCTGAGCTGTGTGGTGTCGTAGATGAGCACCCCATCCTGTGAGAAATGCATCTGTCATCATGGAAACAGAGGGTTCTGATGCAAGGAAAAGCACTCTGGAGCAAAGGTTCTGCAGTACTGTCCACCAATAAAGGGATTTTTTTTTTTTATTTTTTTTTTACTGGTAGCGGAATTGAGAGGGATTTGGATAATGGGTGTACATTGGGCTTGTAAACTCTTCTAAGCCAGCCCTGTAGACACCTCATAGGGAGGTGAGCATTGCTGACAACAAAACTGCACATTGCCCTGTGGCCCAGGAGCTGGAGGCAATCGTGTGCTGTCATTCTGTAAGTGGACTGTAATGCTTTTACTAAGGCCACTATTTTGTCAAAATGGCTTGTGGGAAGGGAAGCAATGGCCCTTGTAGAATCGAGACAGGCCCCAATGAATTGAATCTTTTGAGTGGGGATTAAGGTTGACTTGGTTTCGTTTATTTGCAGACTTAAGCATTGGAATAAACACCTGGTACTTGATAGCGAGTGGCAAGAGTAAATTTCTGAGTACGCTCTGAGAAGGCAGTTGTCCAGGTAGGGAAATGTTATGACACTTTGTTTTCACAGGTATGCTGTGACAACTGCACGGACCTTTGAAAAGACTCTCGGAGCCGTAGAAAAGCCAAAAGACAGAACTTTGTATTGGTATTATTGTGTACCTAAAACAAATTGGGAAAACAGTCTGAGAGCTGGATGGATGGAAATATGAAAGCATGCATCTTGCAAGTCGAGGGATGAAAACCAATCGCCCTCTTCAAACGCCAGTATAATGGTAGCAAGCGTCACCATCTTGAATTTCTGCTTTTTTACAAATTTATTCAGTGCTCACAAATCGAAGATAGGTCTCCACCCTCCCAACTTCTCTGTGAGGAAATAATGTGAAAAAAACCCTTTACCCCTAAATTGCATCAGGATTATTTCAATCGCCCCTAGGTGAAGGAGATGTTCTAACTCTTGTTGGAGATGATTTTCCTGAGAGTGGTTCATGAAGAGGGACTGGGAAGGGGAATGGAAAGGGGGTATAGACATAAAGAGAATAGTATAACCTCGTTCAAGTATCTGGAGCACCCATCTGTCAGAGGTTATACGTTGCCAGTTTTTAAAAAATGGAAGTAGACAGAGCTGAAAAAGCTTAACTTGCAAGGATGGCATTGGAATAGGTGATAGGCTCTCTCCACCCTCAATATGATATTCAACTTTGCTGGTTAGATTGTTAGTTATGAATTACAAGGAGGCAGGCACTATCATTGATTTCTGCCTCTGCCATGATTCTGTTGATGTTGATCTTGTCTATTGTATTGCTGGGTGTACTGTGGATATCACTGCCTAGGGTAAGGCTGATACCTGTATTGCCTTCTTCTAGGTGCTGCGTTATGAATGCCTAGAGAGTGGAGCATCGCCCTGGAATCTTTCATTGAGTGGACAATGTGGTTAAGTGTTCACCACAAAGAGTTTCTGACCATCGCGTGGGAGATCTTTAACGGTAGATTGAATTTCCCTGGGGAAAGAAGTGGCATTGAACCATGAGGTTCTCCTCATTACCATCAAAGTTGCTGTAGAACGTGCGGCTGTACTGGCTTCATCCAGGGCAGCCTGTAGAGCTGTTCTAGAGATTGTGTGGCCCTCTAATCATGGCCCTGGCCTGTTGTTTCTTAGCTTCAGGAATGTCGGAAATAAAATCATTAAGCTTGGTATAATTCCTGTAGTCATATGTATTTAATAGATTGGCGCAGTTGGTCACTCAGAATTCTAATGTTGAGGATATATATAATTTCCATCCAAACAAATCGAGCCTCTTGCTGTCACGATCCAATGGTGTGGATGGGAAGTGTTGCCGCTTGCTCTTTTGGTGTGCAGCTTCTACCACCAATGAATTAGGTATAGGGTGAGTAAAGAGAAACTCAGAGCCCTTGGGTGGAACATAGTATTTTTTGTCAGCTCTCTTACAAGTAGGTGTTGCTGTTGCAGGAGTTTGCCAAATTGTCTTTGATGGCTCTGTGATTGCTGGGTTGATCAGCAGTGCTATTGTAGACGATGTTACAGAATGAAGAATGTCCGTCAACTTGTGTTGGTTTTCGATGACCTCTTGGAGGGGAATATTCAATTCAGTCAATACTCTTTTAAAAAGATCCTGGAAACGTGCAAAATCATCTATGGTAGTTGGAGGAGGAGGCATGATTGCTTTGTCTGGTGATGAGGATTCGTTTGTGTCCGGTGAGGAATCAGGTGAAGGTTCAGAGTGGTCCCCTTCTAGGGCCTGCTGTCGCTGGGGAGATAAGGATTGTGTGTGTGTGGGGGGGAACGTTGTTGTACACTATGGTGTTTCCAAGGGTGATGGCATCTATGTTGAATTTGCCAGGGGCTCCAGGATTGACACTGTGAGCATGACATGGGGGTAGCATTCAGGGGTTACCATATGACAGTGGTATGCCTCTATGTCTGGAATGTGGAGGATGGGTTCTGGCAGAGTATATAGAGTGGTCAGTGGGAGGAGAATTATCTTGGGGGGGGGGGGGGAGAGAACCATATCCATATCGTCCTAGGAGTCGGAGGAAAATCTCCAGAGTGACACAGCTGGTTGTGGTGCTGGCATACCGGGGAACAGTCGGTACCGGGAAGAGGAGAATTAAGAGTTCAGGAAACCAAGAGATCCCTATGTTGCATATATTGCTGTGCTGGCATTGACAGTGCTGTGGTTGGCTGCACTGATGCTAACTAGAGTGTCGGATGGTGTCTTGGTACTGATCAGCCAGGCGACGTAGTCAGTGCCGCTGTGGTGTCAGAGTTGGTGCCGCGTGGTAAAGATGGCGCCAAGGTTGCTTGCTGTACCAGCAGAATATTATCAGTGCTAGATGGTGCCACAGCAGACGAGGCAGGCAACTTAAAGCCTGAGGCCTTAGAACAGGGTTTTGAGCAACCTGCTTTGATTATGCTACTGGAGATGCCCGGTGTGTCCTAGGTACTCAGGTGTGGTGCCGCCGTATCTCTCAATACCAAACGCACAAGTGAGGGCCGTTTCAGGGCTAGAACCTCTTGAGCCAAAGAAGCAGCTCACTTTTTTTGCAGGCTTTTTGTCTCTGTGTTTGTGGCTCTTCAGGCTACTGGCCTGGATCAGAGGCTGGTCTTAGTGAGTTCTTGAGGAAAATGTGTTTAAGATGCAAATCTCTGTCTCGTCAAGCTCTGGATTTTAACTTTGCACAATGTGGGCACTTTTGAGAAATGTGTGCCTCGCCAAGGCATTGGACAGACTGTGTGTGTCCATCAGACACCGGTATGGGGTCTTTCATGTGGAACAGCATTTAAAACCCTGTGAGCCAGGCATGGTACTGGCTATCTAACTAAGAGAAAGAGTTAACTGGGGAAAAAAAGGTTTTCTATTTTTTTCCAAGAACTAGAAACTATGAACTTCTAAACAACTAACTAACTAGGAAATAAAACAGACTGAGAGAGGAATTACTTATCTAAACGTGTGATGAGGTATGGAGCACTGCTGAGCTCTGTCTCTGTGTAGAGAAGGAACTGAGGGGAGGGGGGCTCACCTATGCATGATGCCTGCAAACTAGGAGCGCGCGTGCCCCAGGGACACTGTTCTGAAAACTCCGATTGAAGGCTCGCCGATCTGGTGTGGATTAGGGACGGTAAATACCGATTAATTAACTAATCCATGGGTTCCCAAACTGGAGGGCATGCCCCCCGGGGGGGCGTGAAGAAATTCCAGGGGGGCATGAAGCAACCCAGCCACACACACCCCCATCAATCCCACTCCAAGTTTTGCTGCTATTTTTTGGGAGGGGGGGGTGTGAGGGTTTCTCAAAAATCAAAAAGGGGATGTGATGCCAAAAAGTTTGGGAACCACTGAACTAATCAAATAGTCGATGGGATTTCCATCAATAAGGCCTAGCATGCATTCTACTTTGAAATGCTGCATGAAGCCAGGGGCCAGCAGGGAGTCCCCCACTACCCCCAGGCTTTGAAATGTACAAGAGTCCCAGTGGGGACCTGCTGACCCCAGACTCCATGCAGCGCTTCCACTTTGAAATGCACAAGAGCCCCAGCAGACCCCTGCAAACAGAGGCTGCTGCTAGAGCAGCCACTAGCTGCCTGACCCAACCCTGGGGACCACAGAACAGTTGAGTAACCTGTAAGAATTCATGCAGTTATTAGACTATTCAATTATCCAATATCTAACATTCCATGCTAGGCAGGGAATCGGGAAGCCCATGAGCTGCCCCCACCCTGAGCACTGGCTCTATACTCCCATTGGCTGGTTCCTGGCCAACGAGTGCAGGTGATAATGTCTATGGGCAAGAGTAGCACATGGAGCCTCCCTGCCCACATCTAGGTGACAGACCTGTTAGCTGCTTCCTTTTAGGGCACGGCACGAAACCAGGACAGGCAGGGAACCTACCTTGGCCCCATTGTGCTGCTGAGTGGGATCCATCGGAGGTAAGCCCGTGCCCCAACCGCCCCCCCCATCCTGAGCTCCTTACACCCAACCCATGCCAGACCACTCACCCCCTCCTGCACTCCAATCCCTTGCCTCCACCCGCAGTCCCCTCCTATACTCCAAATCCCTTGGCCCTACCCCCAAGCCTGGAGCCCCCTTTCACATCCTGAACCCCTTATTCCCAGCCCCAGCCCAAAGCCAGCACCCCCAGCCCAGAGTCCTCACCCTCTTCCATATCCCAGTCTCTTGACTCAACTCTCATCCCCTTACCACATTCCGAATCCCTTGGCCTCACCACCCAGCCTGAAGCCTGCACCGAACTTCTCATCTCTAGCCCCCCCACCCAGCCAGCCTGCACTCCCAGCCAGAGACCTCTTGCCCCTGCTAACATTCCTACTCCCTATCCCAGCCCAGAGCCTGCTCCCACATTCTGAATGCCTCATTTCTGGCCCCACACCATAGCCTGTGCCCCCCCACATTAGAGCTGGGAGTGCAGGCTGGCTGGGTGGGGGGGCTAGAGATGAGAAATTCGGTGCAGGCTTCAGGCTGGGTGGTGAGGCCAAGAGATTCGGAATGTGGGAAGGGGACGTGAATTGAGTCGTCCTCCCATGTACCTCAATCTCCTGCCCCACCCAGTTAAAGTGAATGAGGGTTGGGGACAGTGAGCACCGAGGGACAGACAATGTAATGAGAGGGAGGTGGGAAGGCTATGATGTTTGGTTTTGTGCAATTAGGAAGTTAGCAACCCTAATGTGCACCCATGCAAAGTTATACTGGATCACATTATGTCAGCATAACTTTGTAATGTAGATCAGGCCTTAGATCCTACAATCCTGGGTTTAGAAGATTTGGGACATTATAATCCATAAACATTTTCTTATGCATCCTTACAACAAATTTTAGAATGTCTTATTAGGAAAGAGAGAGGAAAGTATAAAAAATCATGTAAGCAATATTGTTATGTATATGAATAATAAACATGGAGAATTTTAATGCTGTATTCGCTGGCATTATCAAACTTTATAACTGTGTTTTAATTAAAAACAATCCAATGAAATTTGACAAAGCACATAATTTCAGCTCTGCAGGGGCAGCACTGCCTACTTAGTTAACTGACAGTACTTAGTTATTTTTTATCTAAAGAGTAATTTAAATTAATTCAACACTAAAAGAAGCAGTAAATCAAAGCTACTGCTGGAAAACAACCAAGAATTCATCAATGTGTTTCAGCCTACTAGCAAGTCTGACTACATTAGCCATGCTCTATACTTCTGCTGAACAAACACCACATTTTCTACAGCTGGAAACATATCGGGAAAATCATTACTTCTCAATATTAAGGGGGAAGGAAAGGGCTGTGTGAGCCAAAGCAGTGTCGGATATACGCCCATTATGGTTCAAGGGTGAGTGGTATCTACGATCATCTTCATTTTTTCTGTGGGTACTCTTCCAAGTGACAGATCTACACTTGCACATCAAAGAGTGCCCACAGAAAGAGTGGAACTCTACCATTCACTGAATTTTAGACTGGATCACCAGGCTGTAGCACCCCCTGTTTACCAGCCAGTTACCTCCAACAGTTCCCACTGGGTTTTGTCCCCTCTATGAAATCCCCTCTGGAACAGTGATCAGCTGATAAACTCTACAGAGTGTCATTCCTGTTAACAATTGTTTTTAGCCAGCATAATATGCATCATATTCACAGATACATATTTAACATTAATAGAAATGAATACAGATTATTCCCATTTTCTTCACAGAGCCCCAAACTAGATAAACATTCTGATAGGATAATGTATTATAGCGTTTAATATTTTATTTTCTTAGCATTGGTCATTACACCAATACTGTTATTTCTAGAGCCCTGAAAATCCACAGATATCTGCTTTATATCCACAGGTATCCGTGTCCACAGATGTCAATGCAGATATCCGCAGCTCATTTTTGCAGATATGAATGCAGATACAAAATTTGTATCTAGAACCCTGTAAATGTGTGGAAATCTGCTTTATATCCAGGGGTATCTACATCTGCAAATGTTAATGCAAATATCCGCAACTCATTTTTGTGTATACAGATGTGGATACAGATACAAATTTTGTATCCACTAAGGGCTCTAGTTATTTCCCAGCAAGAGAGGCTGGAGAGCTAGAGGGAGGAGGAAGACAGCAGATTTATAGCATAACTATTTTAGAATTCACTTTAGTGGGTTTAACTGAACATTAAAATTCACGTCAAGGTCTTCACCTGAAACCAATTTTACATCTCTCTTTGGGTGAGTCTAGATTACAGGGTTTTTTCGAGAAAATGGCCGTTTTTCTGAAAAGACTTTGCCTACATCCACACTGCAATTGTATTCTTTCGAAAGAAAATCAAAAGAACGCAGGGGTTTTTCCAACATTGTAAACCTCATTCTGTGAGGAAGAACGCCTTTTCCAAAAGAGCTCTTTCAGAAAAAGGCGCGTGTGGACGCGGAAGAGGGAGTTCATTCAAAAAAAAAAAAAAAAAAAGCCTCCAGAAAAAGCACTGGTGCCCTGGTAGACACTCCATCCACAGTAATCACAGCTCTATAGTACCTGTCTCCTGGCATCTCTTAAAGCTGCAGGTACCCAGGACAAGCCTTACGGCAGGAAGCCGGCCTTGCAGCAGGACCTTGACCACACAGCTCTGACTGCCACAGGCTTGCTGACAGACCGACAGAGCCACAAGCCCCCCAAGACCTTCCTGGCCCTTCCAGGGAGCAGCCCCAGGGGTCCCAGGACCCACCAAAGGGCACCAAACGCCAGGCGCCTTCCTGGACCGGACCAGCGATCCTTTCCCTCCTGGAGCTGCGGGGGGGGGGGAGGCGGCCCTGAAGGATCTCAGCTCCAAGAGCCGTAATGCACACATTTATGGGCGCATGGCCAAAGGTCTGGCCCACAGGGGACACCACCCACACACCCTCGACGAAGTCCGGAACAAGGTCAAGGAGCTCCGGCAAGGGTACACCCAGGCCAGGGAGCACAGCTCTCACTCTGGGGCAGGACCACACTCCTACCCATACTACCAAGAGCTCCACCAGATACTGGGTGGTGGGCAACCCCTTTCCCTACACGTACTGGTGGACTCAGGCTTGGAAACACCCGTGGTCGCCTGGCTGGAGCTCCTTCAGAAGGAGGACAATGGACATCAGCTGCAGGAGGACGACAACACCAGCAGTGTCGTCACCCTCAACCTGGAGCCGGTACCCCAGGCCTTGGATGTCTCCCAGGTATCATCTGATGCTGGGGAGGGATCATAGAATCATAGAATACTAGGACTGGAAGGGACCTCGAGAGGTCATCAAGTCCAGTCCCCTGCCCTCATGGCAGGACCAAATACTGTTTAGACCATCCCTGATAGAAATTTATCTAACCTGCTCTTAAATATCTCCAGAGACGGAGATTCCACAACCTCCCTGGGCAATTTATTCCAGTGTTTGACTACCCTTACAGTTAGGAACTTTTTCCTAATGTCCAACCTAAACCTCCCTTGTTGCAGTTTAAGCTCACTGCTTCTTGTTCTATCCTGAGAGGCCAAGATGAACAAGTTTTCTCCCTCCTCCTTATGACACCCTTTTAGATACCTGAAAACTGCTATCACGTCCCCCCTCAATCTTCTCTTTTCTAAACTAAACAAACCCAGTTCTTTCAGCCTTCCTTCATAGGTCATGTTCTCTAGACCTTTAATCATTCTTGTTGCTCTTCTCTGGACCCTCTCCAATTTCTCCACATCCTTCTTGATCTTCTCATCAGGTGAGTGCTGTCAGGTTGTGTCACACACAGAGCGCGGGAGCACAGGGGATAGGGTGCGATCACAGGGGATGCAGGAGCACAGGGGATGGGGTGCAATCGTTGCTCAACATGCTTGGCCTGGACAGCGTGCAGCGGCAGTGTGTACCATGTGGTCTCAGGAGCCAGTCCCGGAGCGCACACAGGCTGCTGCTCACAGCCTGAGGGGAGGCCCCACACACGTCCAACCCCTGGAAAAGATGTCCTACCCCTGCCAGCCACTGCCGGAAGCAGACGGGCACAAGGGTTCATGCACGACCCCACACAGACCGATGAGTGTTGCACATAGCACACGGCCATGCCTGCACGCGCGACGCACCACCCGCTCCTGCAGACAACGCTGCCAGGTGCACGTGGGGGGGAGAGGGGCCAGGGAGGGCCAGGCCACTCCAGGCCCCTCTCCCATACATGGGATCCCACTGTGGCTGGATACTTCCCTGGCCTGCTTGTTCATGGGGGGGGGGAAAGAGAGGTAGCGGGCAGGATGGTCCCCTGGGCACCTCGGGGCCCCTGTGAGGTGGGCCTGCTGTGCAGTCCACATGTGGCCTTGCTCTCGGGACATCACCGTCCCCTGTTCCAAGGACAGTTGCTTGCTACTCACAGAGGAGGGCACACTCTCAGGGACAGTGTCTGCATGGATTACTGACTGCCTCTCCCTCTTGTCCTCCACAGCCGGACCAGCCGTCACTATGGGGCGATCCACACCATCCCAGGCAGCCGACCGAAGCTGGGGGAGCCACAAGCAGTGGAGGGTCCACCAGGACCTCATGCGAGAGCACACTGCAGTCCTGCAAGACATGCAGCAGACCCTGACCCAAAGGTCTGCGATGACGCTGATTGATGCAATCACATGTGGGACGAGCTTGTGCAGCAGAGCGAAAATGTGTACCACCACCCAGGAAGTGAAGGCATACCCGGGTCCTGTTCCCGCTCCCCCACCGCCATTCCTGACCCTGCTGCAGTCCCCCTTCCTGCGCACCTCCCTGTTGTCCCAGGCCCCACCCAACCCCGAATTCGTCGAGGTCCCCGGACCCGACGCAGCACTTGCATGTGCTCCACCTGCCACTCCCAGCACTGAGCCCCTTCCTCCTCCAGGTTCTCAGCCACCCTCCACCCCAGTTACTTTGATTATAAAAAACAAAATACAAAGTTTTTGTTGAAACCAAAACTGGTGTCTTTATTAACTGCACAGGGAAGGGGGGAAAGGAGGGGCTGTGGTAGGAAAGGTATAAGGGGGGGCATGGCACAAGCCCCCATTGTGGAGGTCCTGGAGAGAGTTACTGGGCTCCTTCAGAGAACCTCTCCCTCGGGGCCTCCCACATGCGCACCCCCAACTGATGAGCCTGGCAGATGGCAGTTGTCTGCGACTGTTCAAAGACCCTTCCCTCCTGACCAGGCCTCCCCTTTCTTCTCCACCAGGTTGTGGAGCACGCAACACACAGCGAGCACCTCAGGGATGTTGCACTCCCCCACATTGAGGCATGTCAGAAGGCACCTGAACCTGGCCTTGAGGCACCCAAAGGCGCATTCCACCTGCATGGAGGCCTGGTTCAGGTGTGCACTGAAGTGTTCCCAACTGGGGTCCAGGTGGCCGGTGTAGGGCTTCATGAGCCATAGCATGAGTGGGTAGGCCGCGTCGCCAATGATACAGAGTGGCATCTGTACATCCCCCACGCGAAAGTCCCGCTGGGGGAGGAATGTTCTAGCCTCCAGCTTGTGGTACAGGCTAGAGTTCCTGAATATTCAGGTATTGTGTCCCCGGCCCAACCACCCTACAAAAATGTCTGAAAACTGTCCCCAGTGGTTGACCAGGGCCTGCAGCATCATAGAAAAGTAGCCCTTCCTGTTTACATACTGGGTGGCTCGATGCTGAAGCGTGCAGATCGGGATGTGGGTCCCATCGATTGCTGCTCCTCAGTTCGGGAAGCCAAGGGCAACAAATCCAGCCACAATCAGGTCTAGGTCTCCAAGGCGGATGATCCTGTGCAGCAGGACAGAGTTGATGGCCCTCACCACCTGCAGAAGGAGAGACAGAAACACACAAAACAGAGAATGAGAAGGGGTGTGTGTGAGCCTTTGGGAGATGGCCGTCCCTCTCCTCCCCCCCCCCGCCCCAAACACCCCAGGAGCCACCCCCAATGAGGTTGCCCTCCCAGCAGCAGGGCTGTGTGAGAGCAGGATGGCACAACCCCCTCCCCGCCACCCACCCACCCTGGGGACAGCCCTTCCCCCCACTCCCTCTTCACTCCCCCACTCCTCCTCTCCTTTCCCAAGGGTCTCCCTTTTCCATGACTCTCCCACCCCCCCCCCCCCATGCAGGGAGTGCACCCTGAGAGTGCCTTACCTCCATAAAGAGGACCCCAACGGTGGACTTCCTCACACCGAACTGGTGCCCCACCGACTGGTAGCTGTCGGTGGTGAGATTCCATACAGCAGTTGCGAACCACTTCTCGAGGGGGATGGCGAGCCACAGGTGGCTGTCGCGTCTCCCAAGGGCAGGAGCGAGCCAGGCACACAGCTCCAAGAACGTGGCCTTCCGCATGTGGAAATTGAGCCACTGCTGGTCATCCCACCGCTCCATCATCAGGCAGTCCCACCAGTCGGAACTGATGTCCAGCCTCCAGATTCGTCTCTCGACCATGGGGTACAGGGGCAAGGGCATTGCTCCCGCAACCAGGCAGAGGGACTCTCAGATGAGCTGGGAGCTGAGCTGGGGCAGGGTCAGTACGGTCTGCTGAAACTGCAGCATAACCTGCAGCATGACAGCGTGGGGCTATCGCATGCCCAGGGGCATCTCCGGCTCCATAGCCAAAAAGAAAAAATGCTGTGGCATCTAACAAAGCTAGGCAACCAGAGCACGCACTGCAAAAATTTTGCTGTCCCTCAGAGAAGTAGGCAAGCCCGCAGCAGAACTTGAGAAAGAGCTGTCATAGGGGGTCCCTTTAAGCACGCATCTCAGATAGCCTTAGGCAACAGCACCCGGAAGTAACTGCTGACCTAATGCCTTGGCTGAAGTGGTTCCGGGTGGCCTTTTATGCGAGAGAGCGTCCAATAAGTGTGGATGCTCCAGATCAAAAAAGCGATCTGCTTTTTCAATCCACTTTTGAAGCGGAGACACTCTCTTTCGAAAGAAGATTTTTCAGAAGAGATCTTCCGAAAAAGCTTCTTTTGAAAGAAGCTTGTAGTCTAGACGTACCTTTTGAGAGGTATTCTATGTCCTTGATGAAGATCTATAGATCACATCTCATACCTCACCTACTTTCCATGTAAATACCTTTGTACTTAAAAAAAAAAAACACACACACACACACACACACACACACACACCACTTACAGTCTTCCAACTGATTGGAACAGATCTCTGAAATATTGACAGCTTTCAATCATCCAGATAGATCACTGCTGAGCAAAGTAAAGTAAGCCCTCAGGGCTGGGTCACTGCTTCCACAGGCACTAGTATTCTAAAAGTAGCATCAACAGATGTACTACAGCCAAGATGAAGGAGGCAGAGTACAAGGATTACATTTCAGGCAAAATGAGTGTAGTTCAACTAAGTCGCAAAAAGCACAATCTAATTGGTTTTGGTCTATTTTAGTACTGCTCTGACCATGCAGCTCCCATTTTCACATTCTTTCTCCGGCTTCCTCTAGCATCCCCTTCAAGACAATTCACCAACAAACACCCAACCTTTGCATATATTACATCACAGTTTTACTGCCTATGCTATCAAATCTGTTTTACATAACCTTTTACTGCCATCTTCTCCCATTCCTGGTTTTGCGGTTTCTTATGTTTGGAACTCTCTTCCTTTCCATGCTATAGCAGGTGATGTTCTCTTCATTCAAATCACTCTTTTCAAAAAGGAAAGAAAAAATAACCACTTTTACAGAGTTTTTCAGCAATAATCCCACAAGAATTATCGTCGTTGCTTCAAGGATGAATGTTATTCACATTATTTTATGTATCAAACTACTGCACTAAGTTAAGACAGTAGATTCCCGAAAACAGAGACCATGTCTTTTTGTTTCCTTAGTATCAAACACATTGTAGGCACTCAAAGATAATGTCAAAGAAATTTACAAATAAAAAATAATCCACAAAAATATAACCAATACTGTCCCTATCCTCTCCTGGAGATTACACCATCATGAAAGATGGTCTTTTAACCTTCAAAACAAGGCCTCAAAAGAACCCCACCAGTTGAAACACTAAAATAAGGGATCCTCAGTCCCAGCTGAACCCAACCCTAACCCAAGTTGACCCTGCCTGCTTTTGAGGGTGCACCAGTCAGTTTCATAAACTGAGTAGTGTGGTCAATAGCTAGCTGATAAGCAGTGGACAGGACAGTTTACATGACTGTGCATTTTTGGGGCCTAACACACCAAGTTCTGCAGCCAGTGTAAACAAGAACCTACATAATTAATTTGGCACAGTATATCTGTATGTGTGTGAAGGAGGTAGAAAATTAGGAAAAGAACTTCAGAGGACAACTGATTTTTTTCTACAGTCTGAGAAAGGACTTAAAGTGTGGAAGTGACTCTTGGAAAATCCTTAAATAAACAAGAATGAGAAAAAAAAGTTAAGGGAAAATAATAATGTGTCTTTTGGGAAGTTCTCTAGAAGCAACGTTTACTTAGGCTTTATATATTGATACCCCAATGATTAGTGCTGTTGTTCAGGGAAGTAAATGAAAATAACCAAGTATAGGCCTTTTGATGTGTGAAGGTCACAGTCAAAGAATAAATTTTAAAAAATAATTGAGGAATGTGAAAGCTATCTCCAAATAAAATAACTGCATATTATCCACTGCCTACAGCCATAACAACCACCTCAGGGTAAAAAGTAATTATCTCTTAAGCCTAAGCCAAGCAGAGTAAGGCCTGTTTGGTATTTAGATAGCTGAAAGATGTTTAAAAAAAAAAAAAAAAATCCCAACTGTTACTTGTAGTAATACTAAAATTTGTTAGCTCTCTCTGTCGAATAAGTACTGAAAAGACAGTTACCTGTTCGGTAACTGGTGTTCATTGAGCTGCGTTGCTCATGTCTATTCCACCTTAGATGTGTGCGCTCACCACATGCACCGGTGCCGGAAGCTTTTCCTTCAGTAGCATACATAGGGAAGTGGCTCTGGCAACCCCTGGAGTAGCCCCCTCATGGAGCAGTATAACATGTGCCATGCTTTCCTTCCCCTTCCCCTCAGTTCTGGGTCGTGGAATGCACACAAGCAACACATCTCCAAGAACACCAGCTACGGCAGAAAAGGTTACTCTTTTCTTTTTCAAGTGCTTACTTATGTCCATTCAACATTAGGGGACTCCAAGCAGGCAAGTAGGAATTCACATCCATATTGACTGCAACACAACTGTGCCGATTCCAGAGTCATCTCTGACCTGCTGAGTGATGGCACAGTAAGATGTGAACGTGTGGCCTGAGGACCGCATCTCAGTTCTACAGATGTCTTATATTGGCATGTGTGCCAAGAAAGCCACCGAGGACACGTGCATTCTGGTTGAATGAGCCTGGACAATTGGTAGCAGTGAGATCTTTGCCAGCTTGTTGCAAGTCTATATGCAAGAGCTAATCAAGTTGGAAATGTTCTGCAACGAGAACAGAAAGCCTTCCATCCTATCGACTATAATGACAAATACTGTGTCAACTTGCTTAGTACATTCTAGATAAAAAGCTAAGGCCCTCCAGATACTCAAGGCATGCTGACACCTCTTTTACACTGTTGTGTGAAGCTTGGGGCAGAATACAGGTAGAAATATGTCCTGGCTCATATGGAAGGAAGAAACCACCATTGGTAGGAAGGCTGAGTGAGGTCATAGCTGGACCTAGTCATCATGGAAGACTGCATAAGCTAGTTTTAATCTCTGAGACCCATCTCGGTACCATCACAGCCACTAGAAACGCAACCTTCCAAGACAAATGGGGAAGCAAACAGAAAACCAGCAACTCAAATGGTGGGCCAATAAGCCTGGAGAGAACCAGGTTGACATCCTACAGCAGGACAGAGTCTCATATCTGTGATTAGTTGCTTGGGACCCCTACAGACTGTTATATCATGAGAGAATAGCATCTGCCCCGAACTGGGTGGTGGAACATGAAGATGGATATCAGGCATATTCTGATGGAAGAATGCACCAGATTCTGGTTCCTGAGCTGCAGTAAGTAGTCTCAGACAGAATGCACTGAAAAACGTGAGGGGGAAAATGCCACATTCCAACATCCAGTGGGAGAACCTCGTCCACTTGCCCAGATAAGTTAGTCTAGTGAAGCGGCTCCCAATCACCGGTCCACAGCTCAGAACCACTGGCTACCAGACCATGGCAGTTCTGGGGGCTGGGGCTGGGGCACACCACCAAACACCTACCCTCCCACCACGGTTGCTGGGAGAAGCATGTCCTGCCCCTCCTCTCAGCCAACCAGCGCTGGGCCAGGGCGGGGTGTTAGAGCAGCCGTAACCCAGGCAGGAGCGCTCAGCTAGGAGGCAGCACAGGGCTAAGTGAGGGGGGCAGGCAGGGACAGACCGGCCCGGCGGGATAGCGAGAATTTCCCGGTGGGCCGTCGTCGGAAGGGCTGGCTGGCGGCTGCTGGAGGAGAAGAGGGATAAACCCGGCAAGCTGCTCCTGGGAGAAGATGCCAGAGTTCTGGCAGAGACAGCGCAGAGCGCGGCTGGAGCACTGCAGAACTGAGTATGTTCGGGCTCTGCTGGTGCACTCTCTGCACTGCCCTTTCTCCCCTGCGCCCCTTCCCACTCCACTGGGGGAGTGGAAGTGCACGGACCTGCTTACACAGCCGTGCTCCTCATGGCGGGTCGGGGGGTCGGGGGGGGGGGGACTTCGCTTCGCCTCGCCTCGCCTCCCCCCCGTGTTCCTGCTAATGGGAGCCAAAACTGGTGCGGGGACTTCAGTAAAATTAGCACCACGGCATGTGGTCTGGAGCCCCGGAAGCAGCTGGGGCCAGGGCTGCAGGAACTTCTGGGGCCCGATCACAGACTCCAGCCCCGCAAACTGGAAGGCAGAAGGTAGGTGTGGGGGGGGGGGGAGAAATAGGAGGAAGGGGTGGGAGAGGAAGGGGCTTGTGCTGAGGAGAAGGGGGAGGTCAGGAGAAGAAAGGGGAAGGCACCAAGGGACAGGGTGGAGGAGAGACAAATGCCAGGGGGCCAAGTGGAGACAATGAGGAAAAGGGCAGGAGGGGAGGTGTCAGTGGGAGGGGGGCCAGGGTGATGCTGGGAGAGGAGAGGGTAAGGGCATTGGGGGCTGGAGCGGGGAGGGGAAGGTGCTGGGAGAAGGCTTGAAAGAAGCGGTGGGCATGAGGAAGGCAGGGATGGAGCAAGGCATGTGTGAAGGCACAGGGGCATGAGGGGAACTGGGCCAGAGGGTGGCGAGGGGGTGAGCATCAAGGAAAAAGAGGGCAAAGGGGGCGGGGCAGTGAGGGAAGGGGGAGGCACCAGGAGGGTGTACAGGTAAGGGAAGGTGCAGGTGCCAGGGGATTCTGGGGGTGAAGCAGAAGGGCAAACACCTGCAGGGGAGAGACCAGCACCAGAGAAGAGAGGCAGGGCAGGCAGATGTGTAGAGAAAGATGTTAGGAGAGGGGATGAGGAGGGGTAGCTACACATGATCAGAGTGGGGCTACTGGAGGAGTGGGCACAGGGGGGAGAGAAGGGCTGGTGGAGGGGGGCAGATCTCAGGAGGGCTGTGGGCAGTGAGAAGGGCCGGAGTCAGGACAGCAGAGGAGGGTGAGGGGGGCAGCAGGCACCAGGGGAGCTGATGGAACAAAGGGAGGAGACATGGCAGCAGAGGGAAAAGGTAGAGGTTTATAAGATATTTCTTAATAACTTGGGTGCCACAGTGGTACATCCAAACAAGCCCCATGAACTTAGTACTGGTGCACAACACAAAATTCATTCTGCTCGTGGGAGGAAACTCTTAGAGTGAACACTTCCCCCACCCTCTCTGCCCCCCCCGCCCTCGAATTAATGTGACACACATTGGGTTAATGCAATTGCAAGATAGTCGCATGGGGGGGGGGGGGTTTGGTGGGGGCCAAACTCATCCCTATTGGTAGGAGGATGGTGGGAAAAGTCCTTAGAGGGGTCACATGACACCTTTTACTTCTGGTCACATGAAAGTAACACATTAACTCGAGGGCGGGGGGGGAGGGGCAGAGAGGCTGGGGGAAGTGTTCCCTCTAAGAGTTTCCTCCCAAGAGTGTTACCTCCAGAGGCGTGGCTAATGGGAGTCAGGGGTGTGGTTAACAAGGGGTCAGGGTGTGTGGCTAATGTGTCCCTGATTTTGGTTCAGAAAATATGGACACCATAACCATAATATCCACTGTAAAGCTTCTAAGAGTACGCACTGGTTGGATGACTAAGTGCCAAGGTATGTGCGTATTGTATTATTGCTGTCCATACATTCCGCGAGTCTTGTGTGGTGCAGTGTGTGACATCACTGTACACGGTCGTTGTTGACAGTATCAGCTGGTGCTTGTACGTTGTTCCGGTTCCAGGAGTGTATTCTCCTGGTTAGTAAATAGAAGCACCAAATTTGGCATAAAGTTTATATTTAGTTGTAAATCAACATGTTTTAAAGGTTGCTAATCAATAAGATTCAACCATCCTTTAGGAAAATATTTTAAAAGTATAATTTAAATGATTAATTGCTCATTTAAACCAAGGTTTTCTGCTTGCCAGTTTAAATCATGATTAAAATTAAAGATTTAAATCAAAGCTATTTAAATCAATCCACCCTGCTTCAGAGGCTGTTTGGTCCATTCCTGAAGTAAAAAGCACAGGGCTGTGCTCATAGAATAGGTCCTAGGCAAGGGGGGTTTTGTCGTCTGGTGCCTGTCTTGTTCTGGACAGTTGAGCTGGGGAGTTGAAACAAAAGTTCTCTTAATCCTTTTGAACTGTCTCATTGTATAGTGAGGCTGATTCTTGTCCATGGACACCAAGAGTTGGACAGCTTATGTGTTGGGGTTGGAGTCTGAGTGATTATAAGGCTTCTAATAATAAAATCCCTTTGCAGAGTGAGGAGCGGGACCAGGACTCCAGCACTAGGTGATGTGAACAGCTGCATGCTTTGGAAGTCTTTAACTGACTTGCTGTGGATGAATCTGCCCTCCCATTGTCCTCACATGGGGAGTCCCCCCGGAGCGTGCGTCCCACTGCCCAGGAAGCTGCACAAGCTGCATTTGTGCACGCACCCCCAGCAAGCCGCGCAAGCTGCATTTGCGCACGCACCCTTCCCGGACAAAAAAGGGGAGGGGGGGCAGCCAAAAAATGTTTTGCTTGGGGCGGCAAAAAACCTAGAGCCGGCCCTGGACGCAGGGAAAGCGGGAGGGGCACGCAGGGGTGATGTCATGGGGAGGGCCATTCTCAACCCATTTCCTGGGCCTATTTTGATTGCCAGTCCGCCCCTGGGGGCAGGGCAAGCACTGGTGGATCCGGAGAACTCTGGGGGGCAAAGCTAATACTTGGGAGCTCTGGGGGAGGGGTAGTACTGGGGAGCTCTAAGGGGTATGGGACTCAAAGGTGGGGGCTAACACTGGGGGAGGCACCTGGGCACCCGGTTTGAGGAGCTGATACTGGGGGGTTTGGGTGCAGGGGACTCTGGGGTCAGTGGCTGGTGCTCGGAGATAGTAGAGGGGTGGGGGGGGCTCCATGGATTAGAGATGGCACTGGGGGGCTTAGTGGGCCAGGGTGTATCCCAGTCCCAACGCCCAGAACCACTGAACAACTAACTTCAGCTGCAGCAGCCGCCCGCCCCATGGCAACTGCCGGAGGTGAAGTCAGCTGTTCACAGTGGCTCTGGGAGCTGGGGCTTTTGGCAGACTGGGAACATTCTATTTGCATATATGCATGAATATGCAAATAAAATGTTCCCCGTCCACCCTAACTTTGTGAATGGGTTTGCCGGTCTACAATATAAAAATATTGGGAACCACTGGTCTAGTGGATGGTTTCCTGCTTCCCAGGAGGATGAGCTGGACATCATCTGAGCAGATATGCTCCTCAAGCTTAACCACCAAGCATCCACACTTAGGAGGGCAGAGACTCAAGACTGCGGTGTAAGAGTTGACTATAGTCCTGTGATAGGAGGTCCAGGTGGCCAAGAAAGGGCCAACTGTTAGGTTCACAAACGTGCCATACCAGTGCTGGCAAGGCTATACTGGGGCAATCACAATAACCGTGTCTTGTCTCTCTTGATCTTTACAAGGACCTATCTGATGAGATGGATCAGCAGGAATGAAAACATCGAGCCCTCAGCCCACAACAGACGAACACCACTAGAGAAGGAGACCTTCCCCAGTCCTTTCCAGGAGCAAAACCAATGGCACTTTCTGTTTTGCTTGGTGGTAAACAGGTCCACTTGGGGAGTTCCCCACTTCTGGAAGTTCATGTGGTCTGTTGATGTCAAACAATGAAACCCTGATGTCTGTGAGCTCCTTGAAGTTAATATGCAACACTACTTCCTACAGGGTCCACAACTGTAGAGATTTCTGAGATGTGCACCCCAGCCGAAGTCTGAGGGCCCCGACACCAGGTTGGGGGGAGGGAGGGCACCAAACTGATGAACTGACTTCCTTCTAGGGTGTTCTCTGGATTGATCCACCATTCAAGAGAGGCAAACATCCTTGGTGCTGTAGCCAGGCCGAAAGCAGGACTGCAAATTGGTAGTGGGATGAACCCACCATAAATATAGGAAGTGTCTATGCCCTGGAAAGATTGTCACATGGGAGTATGCATCTTTTAGGTTGAGGGTGGTAGGTTGTCCTCTAGAAGGGATGGCTCTGGTCTTAACCCATGTAATTTGGTATCCATATGCTCTGCAGATAGGACTTGACCATGGAAGGGGAGGTCCTGAATTGACTATGGAGAGTCTGTGTATACCTCGGAGAGAGAAGCAGCCAGGACACTTGCTGAAAGGTGATGGCAGATGCCATGGTACAAGTGGTAGAGTCTGCAGCATCAGATGCCACCTAGAGAGCCACTCTTGTGGCGGCTATGCCCTTGTCCAGGATCACCCGGAACTCCTTATGGGAGCCCTCCTGGAGGACACACTCAAAACCTGGCAGTAGTCTGTCGTATATTAAAAACATGCAACCCCAGGAGACCCTGGTGATTGGCCTTCCTCAAACGTAGTCTAGACAATGAATAAATCTTGCATCTCAATAAGTCCAGCCTCTTGGGAGTCTATTTTTAGGAGTAGCTTTG
Organism: Pelochelys cantorii; assembly: GCA_032595735.1. Classification (NCBI taxonomy): domain Eukaryota; kingdom Metazoa; phylum Chordata; order Testudines; family Trionychidae; genus Pelochelys; species Pelochelys cantorii. The sequence goes on along the minus strand of CM064330.1, from coordinate 83,440,729 downwards.
GGTTGCACCTGGTGTTCTCTGTGGTTAACTGCCTTGACCACCAAGGAATTCAAGGTAAAGTGTGAATAAAGGTATTCGTGACCCTTGAATGGAACAAAGTACTTCCACTCTGTCCATTTGGAAATGGGAGGAAGAAAGGAGGGGTTTGCTACACGGTGTTAGCAATTTTGTAAACTGATTAGTAAAAGGGAATGATGATCCTAGCAGTGGCTGTGGAGAAGAGGACATCAAACAACGGTCCACCTGTTTGCTGAGATTGGAAGCAATCCTCTTCAAGAGTTCTTGGTGCACCTTAGTGTCATCCTGAGGAACAGGGTGAAGGGTCTCCATTTAACTTAATCTGGTGATGACAAAGACAAGACCACGATGCTCATTGGCAGGCAGTTCAGTGGTTTCGTCCCTTCATCCACATGGTCTTGGGGGGAGGGGGAGGGTTGTCTCTTCCGAGGCTTCAGGCACCAAAGGGGAATGAGATGTTGAGGCCACCAGCCTAACAAACTCCTGACGCCTAGCAGGCAAATTGGAAGGGCTGAGTGAACCCGCCATGGTGTCCAGAGGTACCACAGGGATAGTCACTGAGCTTGGGGCCACTGGGTAGGCTTTGATACCAATAATGTAGATGCACAACTCTGTACCAGATCCACATCCAGAATGGCTGGTACCCCCAGTGAGATCTGCCAGAGTGGCAACTTTACACATAGTGGTGCCCTTGTATCTAGAGGAGTAGTCTCAATGGAACAAATTCTTCCTCAGGGATTTTGGTAACCAGAGGTGCTCAGCAGTTCCGTGATGGAAGCCGAGCAATCCATGCCTCATGTCCCGATACAGGACAAGGAGCGGGACCAGGAGGTATCATGGGCTGTTGACCAGGGAGACCACTCAACCTGTGATGACATCTATCTGCCTCTAGGACTGATAATGGGGCCCATAGTTCCTATCCTTAGAGCAATTCCAGGAACTGTAACATCATCAGCCTGACAATACAAGATGTGACTGCCTCTCCAAGTTTGAGGTATGACAACTTCCAGCGGGTGACCGGTGCTTCCTGTATGCCCAGGCTTCCAGGCAAGGAACGTGATAGGCTACACTGTTCAGCATGAGCTAGGCCCCGACTTCCCAAATAGGGAGATAAACTACCCATCATGGCTCTTATCTCAATTTTAGCACTGTCCTTTCCCCTTATGGAGAGTGGGAGTCTGACCCCTACTAGCTGTACTGGTCTTCTTAGCCAGAACCACAGATGGGTATCGGTGATGGCTCATTGATGACACCAACGGAGTACTGCACATTGATGTCATGGTTCTGGGTTGTACATCTCCTCCAGTGCCATACTCCATTAGAGGCGCTCTGATTTCTCGCTCCTTCTCAGTCCTTGGCTTAAAAGGACTTACAAATGTGACACTTGATGCTTATGTGCCCTTCACCCAGGCACCTATGACAACTACTATGCAAGTCACTGATAGATATATGACGTTTATAGCAGTTGAAAGGTTTAAAGCCTGTGGACTGGGACATGTCCTGTCCTCAGTCTAAGTCCCACGCAGGCCTAACACATTCTAACTACAGCTAAGGTAAGCCATTTACAGCAACTTTATAAAGCCTCAGCAACACTAGACCAGGGAACTTCCTATGCACCGTCACTGGCAGCAAAAAGAAACTGAAGATGTGGGGAATGCAAAATGCCTGTTACATGAGGGTGCTACTCCTGGGGTTGCCAGAACCCCTCCCCTACAAATACTTCTACAGGCAAAACTTCCAGCACAAGTACATTTGTCAAGCACGCACACAAGGTGGAATGGTCACGAGCAAGGGCTTAAAGAAAAAAATCAATGATCCAATATGGTGCTAGGAAGCATTGTGCTGCTTTCAGACAGAATATAAAATCAGGGCTTACCACTCTTGGGCTGGAGTTAGAAATCTACAAAGGTTTTTGCGCACACACAAAAGCTGTAGCCAAACTCCAGCTGGAGTAATTGCATATAAAGCTGCCAAACATGAATTCTTGTTATTACATTTTTTCATTCTCCTTCTAAACACATTTTTTGCTGGCACAGAATGGCTACCATGTTCCAACTAACAAGGAGTTACAGCTAGAATATGAATATACTGAGTAAATACAAAGAACAGATCCACAGCTGGCATATGTAGCTACACCACCATTGACTTCACTGTAGCTATTTAAGTTTACATCAGCTGACAATTTGGCACAAGGTGTTATTTATTTCCAAAGTCTCAAAAAAGTGGATGGCTGTGTGCCAATAAACCTTTGATTTAATTTAGCCAGAAACCCTTTTGAAACTGTGTGCAAGCAGGCAAATTTACTCACGTGCGCCAACCACCAAGAACAGGATAAAAGCAGCCTTGCGTCAGTAATGCAGAGTCTCAAAGTAGAATATAGTAATGGACAAGTAGTCTTATGTTCCTGCTCTATAAAAACAACCCACACAACTCTTGTATAATTTTAGCAAAAACAACTAGTGCTAAAAATAGCAGCACGCTTTGATATTTTCCCCCTCGACTTTAAGCATTCAGAGCCACAGCTAATAGCTCAGTACAATTTCTTCAGCTCTTTTTTTCAAATGTTTATTTTTATACCAAATGATAGTTAATGTAAGCTTAATACTTCTCCCAAATTTAGCATGAAGTCATTAATTAATCCATCATAAAAAATATATCTAAATACAGTAGCAAACAAGTGCAGTATGATTTCAATTTCTAGAAAAATCTTTTCTGTAGGGTTGCCAGGTGTCCAGTTTTGAACTGGACAGTCCAATATTTGAGCTCTCTGTTCAGGAAACAAACTGAGAAAATATAAACGAGAAAATATAAATGTCCGGTATTTTCTAAATAAGATGTAACGTAGATTGTGATGTAATGTCAAGTGTGTCCGGTATTTTTGTTGAAACCCTGCTTTTGTGTTACATTCCTAATTCAGGATACTACATCTTTAAAACAATAAAACTGGCATAAGAACAAAAATATAATCAAAGTAACTACAAAAAGCTAAGCATACCAATCCAGAAGGCTGATTTTAATGGTTATTAAATCATAAGCAATATTTGTCTCATCTATTTTGGCCACACAGTTCTTTTTCTTAGACACAAGTCTCTTTAAAAGTACCTCCTTACTAGGTCAAACGTCTGAATATAAACCTGTTTTCAGAAATAGAACACATTATGAAGAGCAGAAAGTAGTGTATATTTGAAACTGGTTTCCATTGTTAAATCTGCATAGTAAAGGGACAAAACAGGAAACCGAAAATATGTTGCTACAGCATTTGTAGCAATGACAAATAAATAATTATTGGAAGATTCCCCCCCCCCCCCCCAACGCCCCCTTCCGCTTAAAGTGTCTCTTGACATTATGTTTGCTTCTGGGGAGAAAAAAACATCTTCATCTGCTTGTTGTCAGTGTACTGATTCATTGCCAGGAATCCAATGCAAATACACTGTCCCACTTGCTCAACTAAAATTAGTTTTTGTAATGCTAGACTACTCCTTCAGAACAAAAAAAGAAGAACTGAAAACCTGACATGTTAAAAGATTAATGCTCATTTCTATTCATAAAGGCATAATACACCTCACACCACATTGATCTCCTATTTCTAAGGTATACTTTTTTTTTTCATAATCTTAATCAGCTTCATGATGGAGAAGACAAGTTGCAAACTATTTTACAGAAATGTTTCAGAATAAGAGTTATATTAATCCTGCCATGGCATGTACTGCTGGCATTGCACACAAAACAATAATGCCAAAAAGATGTAATTAACATATTACTTGAAATATTACACAAGAAAAAAGGTCAAAATATAAGAATATAAAAGTAAGTAAATAGCATTACGTGTCAATGGTCCCCTGGTATAACTCCGAACAACCTATTCCCATTATCTTTCAGGTAAAAATACATCATTGTTTCTCAACATATGGATATTTTTGAGAGTTCACAATTTTTACCCCATCTTGAATCAGGATGAACAGCTGAAATCTCAAAAATATTTGTGAACCCTATTTTTTTTTTCTCGTTTTGGAGTGGAGGAGGAGGAAAAGGAAAGAATCAAAAATCATTTTGATAAGTTTTAAATTTTTATTTCAATCTCCATCTGTTTTCAGTTTAATTAGCTTGCATTACAAAATTAAAAGTAATTTTAAAAAACCATTTATAAAACACATGTTGACAATTTCAAACCTTTTTCTCAACATTTTTTTCAAATCCAAACAACGATCAAACCTGACCCTGTTTCACAAATAGTTTCATTTTTGACAAATCTGCATTTTCTACCAAAACAAATTATCAAAAATGTCTCTCCAGCTCTAGTCAGAGTACCATATTAACTTACTAAAACCTTCTACATTAGGATTCACATAATTTTAAAATGAATGAGATGGTTAAGATACCAAGTGCCTTTTCCAAGGTAAAGGCACAATTGCCTCCCCTTTTTTGAGAAAGTAAATAGAGACATAGAAGAATGAAACGTTGCCCCTGTTATGAGTAGTATTTCTGGTCTTCTAAAATTCAGTATCAATGTAACATTTAAGTCTAGGCCTATTTTATAACAATTAATCTATACTTTTGAATGTTCAATACTTACACAACCTCCCACAAGATCTAATTAAATTAAAGATAATCGCCAGTTTACCCAACACGCTTTTGAAATGTTAGGCAAAAAACAAAGAGAAATTGATTTCTCTCACTCCCCCATTTAACCCAACGTAAAAATCCAAAAACTTCACCAGTTCCAAGGAATATTTATTTTTATTTTAACTTTAAGGGTAGAGAGATTCCCATCTTCTCATTCAGGGAAAATCTTTACAATTATTACCTCTATCTAAACATTAACTGAGTGTCAAAGAAAATCTTTTCAACAACTTTTTACCATTTGCTTTATAGGCCAACCAGAACGCTAGCACTAGCACTTAATTAAATATTTACTGCAAGGAACTAATAGTTTATTCCTTTCTGATTGTTTTATTAGATATATATAAAAACAGCCTCAAGATTTTGGCTACTTTAAAGGAAAAGCAAAGGGAGTCAGACTGAAGTACCACCAAGAACTCCCCTACAAAGACTTTTTTTTTTTTAAATAGTCAGTTATTTCCATGATATGGCATATTGTTTTCATTCACAGCCATTATGCCAATCCAAATTATGAAGTTGATCCAATATTAACATGGAACCACAATATAAAATTATTCTTTAAAATATTATTGGCTCCTCTAGAGCAATTTTAAAGTGTTAAAAATGGCTTAATTATAAATGTGAAATGAAGATCTCTCTCTAGCTCCCCACGACAAAACCAAAAATCTTACACATCAAACTTTGGTCTGATTTATACCTTATAGGAGCCTATTGATTTCAGACAGATTATACACTGGGTTCTGTCATGACATACACTGACTCTCAAGGTTCAAATACAGCTGTAATTTTTACCAATATATTGGAAACCACTCCATTGTCTTCAACGGTTCTCTGACTTTTTGGCTAGGTAATAGCTTCTCAAAACATCTTAATATTTAAAACAAACAATACGCACAGTCCTATAATTTAAGATGTTTATGCGCCAACATTTTCTTTAAAAATAAGGTAAATCCCATACAGCAAATCTAGAGGATTACAAATTAAGTTTTTAAAAGAGCAATCCTTTAAAAAAATGTTGCTTGGGTCTTCAGGCACTGTCAAATTTGTGTCTGATTGGGTTCTTTAACCCACAATAGTACTTTTTGTAGTTTAAATTTATAAATAGGATTGCTTCAGAGATACTATGTTGGACTGATCTTCCTTTTAATAAAAATACATTATCCTGTCAAAACCAATCAAATTACAATCTACAAAAATCACAGAAGGGTAGCCATGTTAGTCTATAACTAAAAAAATATTTTTTAAAAAATGGTCCTGTAGCACCTTAGAGACTAACAAAAATACATAAATAGTATCATGATACTATTTATGTATTTTTGTTAGTCTCTAAGATGCTACAGGATCACTGTTGCTTTTAAATGTACAGAAATGTCACTTGGATGGAGATTTCATATTCCAAAATGCACAAAAGCAAATTAAGCTCTAAAGGGAACATTTACCATAAAATGGAAATTAAAACTAAAACTATAATTACCAGAAGACACTACTATAACAAAGTAGATTAAACAATATTTTGTAATGCCATAAAACCACATTTTCCATCAATAGCACGTTTAAAACATTTATAAGATGCATCAAATGCTGTAACAAATTTATATACAACAGAGGAAAAGGACAATACAACTGAACCCCACAGAACTCAGGGGGCACAGAACTGCAATTGTTCCTCCACGTAAACCTTATTCCAAACCACTTAGCTATATTCTTAATCAATCTGTGAAACAGTACCTTAATTTATTCTATAAGAACTCAAACCCTATTGTGCACATTTTAAACTACACTGTTGCAGTGACTCATAATTATCTCATTGACATAAGTAGTTTGGATATCCTATCGCATAGCAAGAATTAATCATACATGTTTATGTCACTTCTTTGATCTGACCTTTAGAGATTAAAGAAGCTGAGCTCTGCAAACTGTTCACTAGTGAGTTTATTTTACTTACCCATTTCATTAATAGTTGCTCTTGCTTTTGAGACAAAAGAACTAACTTCACTTGAGTGCATTTTGGCTCTTTCCTTAAGGTCAGCACCTGCAAGTGACATTTTATACATATTTTAGTAAAATAATTGCAGTACTGTCAATAGTATTCAAAGGTAGAATATTATCATACTATGTCAATAAAATTCAGGTGCACTTTGAAATATGTTCCTTCAAATTAATCAGCTATTCTAACTCTTCTCATCGTTCAAAGAAAATATAGAACTGAATGTTTACAGTGAAAACTGTGAAATGAATACTATCCACTTGGATTAATTTTTCCTTCAACTGAGACTTCTCCCAAAATTCAAGAGTTTAATGACAAATCTTGATAGACAACACAACTGCAATATATTAATTCTGAGCTGATTAGGCCTCAATTGGAGTACTGTGTCTAGTTCTGGGCACCACATTTCAAGAAAGACGTGGAGAAATTGGAGATAGTCCAGAGAAGGGCAACAAAAATGATTAAAGTTCTAGAAAATATGACCTATGAGGGAAGAAAAAGAATTGGGCTTGTTTAGTTTAGAAAAGAGAAGACGAGAGGGGACATGACAGCAGTTTTCAAGTATCTAAATGTTACAAGAACGAGGGAGAAAAATTGTTCTCCTTGGCCTCTGACGATAGGCCAAAAAGCAATGGGCTTAAATTGCAGCAAGGGAGGTTTAGGCTGGACATTAGTAAAAAACTCTTAACTGTCAGGGTGGTTAAACACTGGAATAAATTGCCTAAGGAGGCTGTGGAATCTCTGAAGATATTTAAGAGCAGGTTAGACAGACACTTGTCAGGGATGATCTAGACAGTGCTTGGTCCTGCCATGAGGGCAGGGGACAGGACTCGATGACCTCTTGAGGTCTCTTCCAGTTCTAGGATTCTATGAATTCAACTGTCATGTTTGTGTTCACTTTTCTCAAATGTGTCCCAAAAGAACAGTACTCTCTCTGGTTTCGTGCTCTTTTACTAGAGAAACATAACATGAAAAAATGAATGTGCATGTCTACATGGAAGCAGAATTAATTTGAATTGAATAAAAACTTTTTCAGTAGGAATTCCAGTATGCTCACATGTTCAAGTTGATTTTACATACACACATACTTGTTTATTCTAAAAAGTTATACATTATTCTTTGTTTTGTGGAGTTTTCCAAATACAGCTCTAAAGTTAAACATTGAACTGGAAATTGTTTCTTTCTACAATTAACAAAGCATGTCTATAAACTTACTTATACAATATTGTGGTCATTACAATGTGTGTTGTAAAATCTAAATGTACTGTGAAACTTGCTCCATGAAAATTGCCCTTTTTTCCCCTTCGGAAAAGAGAGATACAGACTTAATCACAATATCTAAAGATGGAAGAAATCTATTACAGAGAGTCCACTCCCTGCAACAGTAGAATATTATGTAAACGAAAAAGACATAATTAGTCAACCTACGTGCCTGTATTCTCCAGACATCGTTTGTGTCATTCCCACTAAAATTAATGGAATATTTTTCTCTGATTTGTAAAAAGGCTACTATTAAAACACTTTTTTGGCATGTGTACATAAAGGTTAAACACAGTACATACAACCAATGGCACACACTGAACAGGTTTTCATCCCAAAATAAAATTATTCCCCACAAGAAGCATCTCCACCCGCCCCTTTCAGGAAAAAATATCAGGCTCTAAAACAGCAAAGGTCTTATACACATGTTTGAGTACTTTATTGGATCAGAACAAGGTTGAACTGATTTTTTTACTGGACTCTATTCATCTCCTCCTATACCCTCTCTCTGGATTCCTTCATACAAAAGCATGGCTTTAGCTATCATTTTTATACTAAACTCACAGGTTTACCTTTCCCCTTTCTGACACTGTCTCTTTCTGAACAAACTAAAATAACTATATGGATATGCAGTCATCAAACTCAACGTAGCCAAAAATTAGCTCTTATTCTTCATTTTCCACTTTCATTCTACCAAAGATTCCAGTCTTTGACACTCAACAATTCAGTTTACCCTAAGGTACTTTACATTTTTTCCCCCACACTGCCCCTTATGCATTGGAGAAGGTGGATGTCTCCCTGTGAAAAATAAAAAGCTACTATATTAACCTCTTCCAAAACTATTCTTAAAGCCCACCTATGCCATGAGGTGGACAACACAACAGATCCAGTAATGTAACTACTGCTTATAATATTAGCCATAATTGTTTCACTGTTCCTTTGACCTTCATCTGATCAATCTATTTATTTGTTGCGTCTAGTCATATTTCCTGTAAACTCTGGGGGGCAGGAAATGTCTTTTAATTATATGCATATTTAATGCCAAGCACAATGGGGAATAGATTCTGAATACAGCATCTACAGAATATAAATAAATATATTATCTACAGCTAGAATTGTTAAGTTTAGGTAGAACTATCAGATACAAGCCAAGTTTCCAAGTGTAAGGACAGCGCTATATTGACAACAGTAAAATAAGTGAACTGTAAAGTCACAGAAAGTTGGGTCAAATGTGCATTGAAGAGGAATAGGTGCAATTATCTACCTCAGTAATATACAGACTTCACATACCAAAAAACTTATGAGGAACCTATGAGTCAAAAAAATTAGAACATGAAAGCACATAAAAAACTATTATTTTTATTTATAAAGTTCTAACTAAACAGAGTGCTTTACAAGACACCAAAAAGCAAAATATGCTTTGAAAGCTGAAGAGGAAAAGGTGTGAATAAAAACAGAAGCATTGTTTTTCTGACACCAACTTATACAGTTCCTTAGTTAAAAATCTGACTCAAAATTTTCATCTACCATACAAATTGAAATATACTATTCACTTCACACAGTTAAAAAATGAATACAGAGCCAACTTTACAATGAGAACAGCCAGTGGCCCTATGAATGTATCACATATTATAGAACAGTGTCATTATGAGTCTGAGAAGCACTTGTAGGATTTTGTTGTTGGTAGTGATGTTTTGTTTTCAAGATGTATAACAGAAATGGTTTTCAGCAAAAATGTAAGTACTTTCAAAAAGACCTGCATCAATTGCAGGCTTCTCACTTTACAAAGAATATTTGTCTTTTGGGATAGGCAAGGGGGATGAGGTAATATCCTTTTTCGGACCAACTTCTGTTGGTGAAAAAGACAAGGTTTTGAACTCTTCTTCAGGTCCTTTAAGAGACATTCATAGAAATTCAATCAATTTTCTGCACAAAGCTTGGTTAAAAGTAGAAATAAGGATTGCAAGTGTTAAAAGGGTCACTGTCAACCTAAAATATAGTTGTTAAACAACTCGAAATAGTTTCTATATCTGCTCTTGAATACCCCAGCCAACTTCCGTGGTTTTACAATTATATTTAAAAAATTTCTCTGTTCTATTGACACAGAAAGGTGTCAAATTCCCACAGCAGACAAACTGAAAAAATAGTGTTTTTTCTTAGTCTTTTTTTAGTTATCTTAGATATTGTAACATAATAGATAAAACAATTTCAGAGAGACGTGCGAGTTTCATATATACAGTGTTTCTTTAACTTCGACTTCAGCATCTTTTGGTTCGGGGAGAGCTGGACTGCCAACAATTTTAATATTTTTGTCCTCTTTAAAAGAATCAGTCCGTGATCAAACTATTCTTTAAGCATCTTGATTCATTTTGCAAATCAACTACTCAGAGATATTTCTCAAGAGCATGCTCACAAACTAGCAAAGGCTCCTTACCAAAGGCAGTCATGAAAAAGACTGCAGCTACAAGCAAAGGCCCATGCTCTCCTAGCTACTGTATTTAAATGCCTCCATTCCCTTAAAAGTTTAAATTTTTAAAGCATCTGAAAATACTACTTTGTCAATCCTCAGAGTCAAAAAGTAGCTTCAGATTTTCAGGCAACAGACTGAGCCTTCACAAGTTTCTTCAGAGGACAACTGAAGTCCCAGGTTCTGTTTTGCCTAATCCTTCCCAACACCATCTCTCGGCATACTTCCAGAGGTTGCAGATTGTGAGCTAGAGGTTATATACATCATACTGCAAATAGGCTTTTTCCTTCTCTTGTGATACCAAGCTACAGAGAAGCACAAGACCAACTTTAATGTTTAGGAATTAACTGTATTAAACACAGTTCCCAGGTCCCTTGTAAATAGCTCTGTCCACAGATATATGTGCAATGCTAATTCCCACTAAAATTAATGGGTGAAACCTTGGCTCCACTGAAGTTAATAGCAAAACTCCCATTGATTTCAACAGGGTCAAGGTCACCCAATCAGAGCTGTCCATAAACACTTACGGGAAAAGTTTATCGCCTGCATACAATCACATTTGGAAAACAAACATTTAGTGCTAACTTTTTCCCTACTTTGACAGTAACTTTTGGTATTATCTAATATCCGGGTCTTATAAAAAAGTTCTATCAAAACCAAGTTTCATCCAGAAAATAAATTCATAACCTTGCATAGAAACTATACTATAGTAATGTAACAAATACATTTTACTGAAAGATCAAGTAAGAATAGAGAGACCTTGTTTCAACAGACATATCATGTTTGTTAATTATATGCAACAAAAAAAATAAAAGTAAACAGACTGTTCTTCAATTTAAAGTGCATAAAAGTTTACCCCCATTAAAAATTAATCTCATTTAAAGCTGCTGCTGGCAGTGCCACAACAGAGATAAATGATTTTTAGTTATTTCATCAAGCAGTCTTCTACGTTGACAGCCATTTGCCTGAAAAAACCAACATAAAAACGAAACCAAGTACTACTTAAATCTTTATCATTGTGTCTAAAACCACTTGCAGGAATGAAAGGAAAAACTCATGCTTTGTAGACCAAATACACGTGTTTGCATAATTAAAATGTGACTCAAAACTTTCAAATACCACACAGAACATCCCACTCGCTTTACAGAAATAGCTAATTTATACATACAGAATAAACCTTAAAAGGACAATAAATCAGTAAGGTACAGAATATACTTACTAAATGAAATGTATCAAGTAAATTAAAGTAAAATTAAAATAACCTAGTTTTGTGTTGAATTCAAAGTGAAAGAAAATGTAAAGAGGACTTCATTGGTAGTCACCTCTACGCTGCACAAAATTCCATTTATGAAAAGTGACCAGTGGCAGGTATGTCACTTTTATAACTGTTAAAAAGCATATTTCCAAGAAAAATTAAACAGTGCAACAGACTGAGTGATTTCTAAAAACTATTGCCATTTAACTACATGGCTAACAAAATAGTTGAAAAAACCCTTTCGTATATAATTTTTTTTTTCACGGCAGAAATTTGAAGCCACTGATGAATAACTACAGTATTTGTCAATTAATATATTAATAACATTTTCTATAGTATTTCAGGATTGGTAATATATTTTGTTTCTAATTTTCAGAGTTTATTTGGTCGTGATGGTTACAAGAACACAGGTAAATATTTACCCCTTCTTAACATTTCAGTAACATTTAGCCATTTCATCTCCAAATTTTGTCAATCAAAAATGTTTCTATTACAGAAAACTGTAGTTGTAAAATCCTGCATGTTAAGTTGAAGGTCAATTTTCATTGTCGCTAATTTTAGGAAACAACTGAGTAACCAACTGGTGTAGTGACAAAATTAAACTTTGACAATTGTGCTTGTAAACTGATGGCTGCTGCCCAAGCCAAACAGGGTTGCAAGTCCCCCACCCCATTGACCTTGGTAATGTCCCTTGGTTGGGATCTCTGATAACATGAGGAGCCTGAGAACCTGACAAAGAGATCTTTAAGTTTTAAGCAGGCAAGGACTGCTCTACTCAAAGGGCCATTTTTCCTCCAGCTCAATATGTGGGAGAAACATGTAGAAGTTTGATGAGGCAGGAGATCCTGCCTACCTTCCTGAACAGATGGTTCCTTAAGGACTCCCAAGGGTAAGAGTGAGCTAGTGAAGGTCATTGCAGTTAGGAGGTTTACTGATTTCTAAATGATCTATACTTTCATGGGCTTTATTTGTAAAAGAGCAATGGTGTTAGAATCTGTGCAAATTATTGGGAGTTACATGCTTTATACTCACTATTTGCCTCCTGAGAGAGTTGAACTGTAACTGGAAGGCTCACACTTTTGAGTGGAAGATATTATGCTGTGGAAGATGTTATGTTGAAGCTCTAAGGCATCTAAAGGGTTAGCACTGACAAAAGGGACTAAGCAGCTGCAGACTTAAATCCAACTTTGCTCTAGAAAATTTGTTACACCTCAAGAGTATATCAAAGAATTGGACAGCAATATAGTAAGTGGCAAATAAGGAGCACTCAACTGGGGCCTGTACAAACCCCAACTATTATAAAGGTAAATAAACTGTCTTTTTTCAAGTATTTATAATTTATCTATTCCCCTCCTGGTGATTCCCAACCAGTTATATAATATAAGGAGGTGGGTGCTCGGGGTTTACTTAAAGATTGCCGCACTGCTCTGTCAAAAGAAGCATCAGGCCTAAATGTTTCCACAATGGAAAAGCACTTAGTAAAAGTACGCAATGAATCCCAGTTTTCCGACAGATTACCAAAATGGAAATACTTTGCAGGGAAGCCACAGAGGTGTCATGTGCCTAATAGGACTGGCTCTCATAATAACTGGGATTTAATGAACTACCTAACTCACAATAAAGTTTAATATATCCAACAACCCATTAGATAATCTCTTGGATGAAATCAAAAGACCCTTCATTCTTTCAGTAAAATATTGCAAAGGATTTTTGCGAAGCTCTGAAGGATTTGGTAATTTGAAGTAAAACAGTAAGTCAAAGCCTTGCAACCACATAGAGTATGCAATTTACAATCTCCTTCATTAGACTGACACATTGACAGGACTTCTCTTGGAAAACTAGACCTTGAGAAAGGTACACTAGCTCCAAACTATGGAGTTGTCATCGGGGCGGACTGGCAATCAAAATAGGCCCGGGAAAAGGGTTGAGAACAGCCCACTTTTTCACATCGAAGAATTTTTTTAAAATGTACTCTTTGACTCCCATTAGCCACGCCTCTGGAGGCACCACTCTCAGGGCAAGATGGACACATGACCAGAAGTAAAAGGTGTCATGTGGCCCCTCTAAGGACTTTTCCCACCATCCTCCTACCAATAGGGATGAGTCTGGCCCCCCACCAAACCTCCCTCATGCAACTAACCTGCCATTGCATTAACCCAATGTGCGGCACATTAACTCGGGGACGGAGAGGCTGGGGGGGGGGAGGGGGAAGTGTTCCCTGTAAGAGTTTCCTCCCATGAGCAGAATGACTTGCTCCATCCCTGCCTCCCTCATGCCCACCCCTTCTTTCAAGCCTTCTCCCAGCACCTTCCCCTCCCCGCTCTAGCCCCCAATGCCCTTACCCTCTCCTCTCCCAGCATCACCCTGTCCCCCCTCCCACTGACACCTCCCCTCCTGCCCTTTTCCTCATTGTCTCCACTTGGCCCCCTGGCATTTGTCTCTCCTCCACCCTGTCCCTTGGTGCCTTCCCCCTTTCTTCTCCTGACCTGCCCCCTTCTCCTCAGCACAAGCCCCTTCCTCTCCCACCCCTTCCTCCTATTTCTCCCTCCCGCCCCCCCCCCCACACCTACCTTCTGCCTTCCAGTTTGCGGGGCTGGAGACTGTGATCCAGCCCCAGCTGCTTCCGGGGCTCCAGACCACGTGCCAGGCTTCGAGCTAGGCCGCGCGGTGCAACTCTGGGCCGAGTGCTTTTAAAGTCCTGGGCCATGACATCACGCCACGCCCGGGCATCTCCCCTCTCATCTGTTGCGCGGCGTTCGAGCACACCGCGCATACGCTCCCTCAACCCCACCGTGCCCTGTACATGGCCGGTGCGCGGCACTGGGGCATTTAAAGCGCGGGGCTGTGTTACCCTGTCACAATCCCCCCCCCCCTCCTCCAGCAGCCTCCAGCCAGCCCTTCGAAATTCCTGGTGTCCCACTGGGCCAGTCCGCCCCTGGTTGTCATAGACTGTAAAATTATACTGTCAGCGTCTAAAGCTACCTGTAAAGACATTCTAGTGATCAACAGTCCCCTTTTATAACTAAAGATTTAAATCCGCTCTGCTTTCCTGAGATAATTCATAATATAAGATCAAAACATTTCACACAATTCAAGAAATCTTAACAGGCCAACAATGTGTCAGTTTGAAATCTGAATTGTGAGCTAACAGTAAAGTAACATTAAAACCTAGTAAGTCAAGACATTTTGGTTCCTTTCCCCAGGAGTCATTTTTAGTTAATGCTATTTTTTTCATTAGCTGCCAAGAGACTCAACATGTCAAGTACTAGGTACATATAAAAATATTCTGACCTAGTAAATAGCACCTTGTATCTTTTATTTACTCTCAGAAATGGGGTAACCTTCCCAGAACGTTGCCATATGTGCTTGGCAGAGTACAATAGAGCCTCATTAATGGAGAATGACACATGCTACATCCAAGCTTCAAGTCTGTATGGAGTTTCCTGCTATCTATGTGAATAGCTCTTGGAGCTCTTTTAGTCACTTGGGTTAGAGAGTGCAGCTGGGATCACTGCCTCATTCAGGGATAAGGCCTATATATATGTATGTATCTAAAACTTCAGTCTGAAGGTGTTGCTCTTCAAAAATTTCTTCCAGGATTATGACTGAGGATTATGTATAGCCATCCAAAGCACCATCAATTTTTGTTTTTGAATGGGGGAGGAGCTTCTCAGCCTAGTGGGCAATCAGGGGAGTGATGCACTGCTCCATATGGACCCCAGAGTTCCAATACAACAACATTGGCAGATAAGGACCATGGGGGCCCAGAAAATTAAGGGTATGTTTTTACCCTCATAATTTGTAGGAGAACCAGATCTATGTGAAGGGAAGTCACAATTCATAATAAGCAGTCCCTGAGGAATAAATAAGAAAATTCCCTCTCCGTGTTGAGATTCAGATGATGAGATATAAGCATTCTATCTTTAGGAAAGGGTTACAGATGGTATAAGATTGGTCTAGAGCAGTGGTCTCCAACCTTTTTACACCCAAGATCACTTTTTAAATGACAGAACAAGCCAAGATCTACCGTCCCACCCCTTCCTTGAAGCCCCACCCTCTCTATTCTCCTCCTCTCCATCACTTGCTATCCCCAACCCTTATACTGCTGCTTTTTTTCCCAATTCTTCTGTAGGAAGAAGTTTTTCCAACATTTGGCCTGTCTAGACCGGACCAAATGTCAGAAAAAACCCTTCTTTTGGAAGCCCCCTTATTCCTCATGGAAAGAGGAATATAGGGGTGACCGAAAGATCATGTTTGCTCTTCCACTAAAAGAAGTGGAAGAACAAACGCATCCCTGGATGCAGAAGAGTTTTTCTGGGATATCTCCGGAATCCTGAAAAACTCCTGCAATCTAGCCGTACCCTCGCTGGGTTGAGACAGGATGTGTAGGCTCTGGGGTGGGAATGAGGGATTTGGGTGTGGGAAGGGGTGAGAGGTGCAAGCTCTGGGAGGAAATCTGGATGCAGGAGGAGGTGGATAAGGGAACGCTGGCTCAGGGAGAGGGCTCCAGGCCGGGCAGTGTTGGGGTCAGATGTAGGGTTAGGGTACTAAGCAAGCCACAGACTTCTGGATGTGAGGTTCAGGAATTTGGGTTGGGGTATGTGATGGGCTCAGGGCAGGGGGTTCCAGTGTATAATAGGCTCAGATGTAGGGTCTGGGGGAAAGGGGAGTGCAGGAGTGTTATGATGCTGTGGCCAGATTGGGGCTTGGCCCCAATTGGGGGTTTGTTGGTCAGGTTTCATTTTTAAATAAAATACTGTGTCAAACACAAAAAGTTTCTGCACTGTCTTTCTGAGAAGGGCAGGGAACCTGTTTTGAGTCAGGGGTCACTGACCCACAGAAAATTCAGTTGGGGCCACACAAGTGAGATGCAAAAAAAATCTCCTCCAACCCCAAGCTTCACTAATGTGGCCCCAACTGTGTTGGTGGGAGCAGGGGACATAGTACTGGGGAAGGGTGCTAGTGGGTGCTTCGGCAGGGGACAGGGTGCCAGTGGGGACATGTTTCTGCGGCTGGGGACAGGGGAGAGGGAACAGGGTGCCAGGAGGGCAGGGGATAGGGTGCCAGTGGGGACAGGTTTCTGAGGCTGGGGAATGGGGAGAGGGAACAGGGGGATGGGGAGAGGGTGCCAGTGGGGACAGGTTTCTGCAGCTGGGGACAGGGGAGAGGGGACAGGGTGCCAGGAGGGCAGGGGATAGGGTGCCAGTGGGGACAGGTTTCTGAGGCTGGGGAATGGGGAGAGGGAACAGGGGGCCAGTGAGTCCCGTGCACCCGCCTCCTCCCAGGATTCTCCCCCCTCCCCCCCCCAGAGGGAAGCCGGCGCGTGCCTCCTCCGGGGCCGACCCCCCTCTACCACGGCGCAGCCAAACCCCCGCGCACGCCTGCCCCGGGGCAAAACCCCACTCCTGCGGCACAGCCAAACCCCCGCACGCACCTGCTCCGGGGCCAAACCCCGGGGCCGACCCTCCCTCCCGCGGCACGAGGAAACCCCTGTGCTCGACTCACACCTCCTGTGGCGCAGGGAAGCTGCTGCGCTCCTCCTCCGCGCCCGGCATGCCACAGAGCTGTGCGAGAGGAGCAGCCAGCACACTTCCGGAACCCCCGGAAGTGGCACAAAGCTGCAGGCAGGACTTCCGTCCACCCACAGGAAGCCAGCACTACGCTGGAGGTAGGTAGTGGGGCTTCTCGGGAGTGGGGGGGAAAATGGGGAGGTGGGGAGGCCCGAATGCCTCGCGATCGACTGGTCAAGGCCTCGCAATCGACCAGTCGATCGCCATCGACCGTTGGTGACCACGGATCTAGAGATTTAACCCTGGGCAGGCACTCAGAACTGGCAAAACAGAATTGGCCATCCGTACTGTGGACTGGATGGTCGGCTCTAAGAAAAGTAGAGTAGATTCCAGCTCCTAATATCTAGAGCTCCTTCCCCATTACTGAGAAGGCTAGTGCCACAATTGTGGATGAGCGAGTACAGTGCACCATGGCTGACACTGCTCACATGCTCCATACTGATACACTCCGAGCCAAGGACCAAGCTCCAGCAGTGCCAAGATAACAATCAGTGCCAAAGCACTCTATGCCAAACTAAGCCCCACAAGGACTCTAGCCTTTATACTGGAGGCAACTAGCTTTGGAGCCAATGGTCTTGGTACTGTACTCACAGGGCACGCAATCTAGTCCATGGAGTCCTTTTAACTGAAGTCCGGCTTGGGGATCTATCCCTGACATTAGCAGAGGCGTGACACTCTTTCTGCTGAGAACTTAACATTTCCACTAGGGATATAAACAAGCAGTCAACTGGTGTATCAACTACTTGTCCATCCCCCCCTTGCTGCCTCTATAAGAGGCAGTAGGGGAGGGAAGGGACAAACAGGAGCCAGTGCTGGGGGGAGACAGCTTAAAAGCCGGTTCCCTCCAGCACCATCTCCATGGTGCCACCTGTCCCCCCTGCTGCATCTATCAGAGGCAGGGGGAAGAAATGGGGGGACTGCTGCGAAGCAGCCTCTATCCGTGGGGGGCCAAGGCTCACCATAGGCAGAGGCTGTTCCAGCAGCAGCCCCTGTCCATGGGGGTCCCAGCAAGGAACTGGACCCCACCGCAGACAGGGGCTGCTGCCGCCAAGCAGCCCAGGCCGCCGCAAACAAGGGCTTCTGATGCAGGGACTTTCAGCTTAGAAAAGAGATGACTAAGGGGACTATGATGGAGGTCTATAAAATCATGACTGGTGGTGGAGAAAGTGAATAAAGTAGAGTTATTTACTCCTTTGCATAACACAAGAACTAGGGCTCACCAAAAGAAATTAATAGGTAGCAAGTTTAAAACAAACAAAAGGAAGTACTCCTTCACAACATACACAGTCAACCTGTGGAACTCCTTGTCAGAGGATGCTGTGAAGGCCAAGACTATAACAGGGTTCAAAAAAGAGCTGGATAAATTCAAGGAGGATAGGTCCATCAAAGGCTATTAGCCAGGATGAACAGGGATGATGTCCCTCGCCTCTCATTTGTCAGAAACTAGGAATAGGCGACGGGATGGATCACTTGATTACCTGTTCCGTTCATTCAGTACTGAGCTAGATGAACCTTTGCTCTGACCAAGTATGGCCATTCTTATGTTTTTGTTCCCAATTTAAAAAACAAAAACAAAAATCACGTAGTTAAGCTGATTCATATTTAGTTTTTACAAGAGAAAATTAAATTTAAAAGTGGCTTATGAGCTATAAATTTTTCCTCTTAAAAGGCAGGTTGTGGGTGCTTTCAAGAACTTAATTTTACTCAAAAAACTACTTTGAGAATCTGTAATAAGCCATCAATTTAGGATTTTATTAAATGTTAGCTTTTAAATCCCAACTACATAAAGCCCTTCGTGAAAATTAGAAAGAAAAAAAATGTAGTCTCTCTCAAGTAAAGCTTTTCAAGGGCAAGTAGAACCATCACAGCAACCTACCCTAGTAGCCTGTAACATATGATATCCTAGCTGAGAAAGGGGAAAACATACCAGTTGTTTTGTTTGAAGTTTTGTCATCAGCACTACTCAACAGTCAGAGTTGCTATTTGGATTTCAAATATAGTTTATTTTCATTTTCATCAGCCCACACAAATTCTAAGCAGTCCAATTTGGGGCAGAAATGAAAATCAAATTGACTCTGAAGGAAACAGGAAGTATTATACTAGATGAGAATATTGGAGAATGTGGCCTATCATCTTGCTTGCAACAGTAACTCGTCCCTTCAAAAACTGCAAAAGATATCACTCTCAAAATATACTTCAACAAATATGCAACTGTCCCTTGCTGGGGATTTTACAATTCTAACATGAGATGAGATTCCACTTACTGTCTTGGTGTACATAGTAGGGATGTTAAATTTTGATTAATCAACTAATTGAGTAGTCGATGGAATTTCCATCGACTACTCAATTAGTCAATAAGGGAGGTGCTCACTATCCCATTGCGCCTCTGCCTTTGAAATATACAAGAGCCATGGGTGGCTCTTGTACATTTCAAATGGAGAGGCCCAGCAGGAGCAGGAAGTCTTTGCCTTCCCTGGCCCCTGTGGAGACAGTGCTGGGGGTACCCGGCTCTTAAGCCATCTCCTGCTCCCCCCCCTTGCTGCCTCTCTCTGACAGAGGCAGCACGCGAAGGGGAGTGACTAGTCGAGTCACTACTCAACTACCCGATAACCATATGCTTAACAGGTAGTCCACTAGTCGCTTTCATCACTAGTACATAGCTCAAAATGACACTAAGGGTCATAAAAGCAAAACAGTCCTTTAAAATCAGCTACAACGTATGCCTTGACAACAGCTTGGGTCGGTGCATTTCACTGGTTAACTATGTGTCATGTAAAGTAACATTTCCTATTATTGGTTCTAAATTTATTGCTCTAATTTTATCCAGTTCCTCTTACACCACCACCACCACTCTATATTTCTTCTTGCTTAATAGTTGAGCTTGTTATCAAAACAAAAACCACAATGGCCTTTGCACATGTTTAGTCAATGTTAATCAAGACCTATCTGTCATGGATTCATAGAACTCATGCTCTATGAGCTAGACCAAGGGTCTGCAACCTGTGGCTCAGTATGGAAGCAAATATGGCTCTTTTGTCATTCCCAAAATACACACAACTTTTTAAATTAAAAGGAAAATTAATTCAATTTAAAAAAAATACATAACACTCATATAGCTTGAATGCATGCATGAACCTGAATTTTACCAGGTAAGAGGTAAATTTCAAAGAAATGTGCAAAAAGATGGAGCAGCAGAAGTCCCATTAAATAAAGTCTGTGCGTACATGGTTTCATTTTGCTATTATTAATCATCATGTCAATTATCAATAATATTAAGTTGCATATTTTCAGTCATGCTAATGGCATTCTTATATTGGCTCTTTGTTGACCAGTTGTTCTGAATTTTGATGTAGTTTGGCTCTTTGGTTTGAAAAGGTTGCTGAGCCTGAGCTAGGCCATAGGCCCCTCCGCCTCCTGGAACCACATCTCTCTCCTGAAACCTCCATGCCCAGAGATGATAATGCAAACCTGATCACTAGACTAGAGTGTCTCTCAGCTAGCATAAAACAGAATGAATGGTTTATTGAGCATCTGAACACAGCACAGGAAATTCTCTGGGCCTTTAGCCTAGCAACCCTCAGCACAGTACATCTAGGTCCTGCATCATCTTGAATCAAGGGGAGTTTCTGCAACTGCTCCATTTAGTGTCTTTTTTGGACAACAATCATAAGATGCTGTAATTCCCTGTCCCACTATCCTACTAAACATTAGTCACTTCTCTCTGTACCCTTTTCATCTCAGCTACATTTTTAAGACAAAGAAAAAAAATCTTACTTCTCTTACAGTAACTGTAGTTGTTCAAGAAGTGTCCACATTGATTCCACTTTTGTTCTACATACTCTCCACCCATCTGAGATCAGATTCATTCGGCCAGCAGAGTCCATTGAGGCTGTAGCTGCACCCTAGATGTCCTCACCACATTTGCCTTGGGAGCAGTGGTGGGGAGATAAGAAGTGGAACAGGCACAACAACACTTCAGGTCTTTTACCAGTACAAAATCCCAGAGGAGCAGGATTCCTTGGTAATGGGGAAAAAAGGTCAAAGAACCAATTACTCTAGGGTGATTGTTCACATGGATTACTGCCAAACACCTGTCTGTCTGCTTCCCCAAAGATTGATGAGGCTTGGGGGGGAAGACTGACACGAACAAACAGGTTGACACAAAACTCCAAAACAATTTTGGGCAGGAATGTGGGATGAGGTCTGAGAATGAGGCCTGGGATGACCCAAGTTCTTCTAAAACATTGTATAAAGTGGACTATGATCTTCCATAAGGGCCTGCATCTTCCCTACCCTTTGAGTTGATAAAATGGTTAATAAAAAGTCTTCATTGACAAGTGGTATAGCAAGCAGGTTGCTAAGGACTCAAAGGGGTCAACCCTGCTAATACTACACTGAGGTCCCAAGAAGGAGGGTGATCATGAAGAGAGGGAAAACATGAACAAGGTTCTGAAGAAATCTTCACTTCAAGATTAAAAAACACAGTGTGGTCCTGAAAAGGAGGGTGGCCTGCAGATATTCCTACACAAGACACCCTTCTGGAAATGATAACAAGTCAATAGTCCAATATTAATTAAATGTGTGTTACAAATGGAGACAGCTGATACCAAGGTCCTTAAATAGAAAAATATTGTACATTTACCATAAGTCAGTTTGATTAAGATTATCGTCCTTTGGAGCAAAATGTGCTGATCTTCAGCAGAACATTTATTTCTGCACACAGGCTGTCAGATGTTATAAGCCTGGGTGCAGGTGTAGGATCCAACTGTTGTTCTACAAGACTATGTCAAAGCATGCAAAATGATTGAGGGATATATTAAGACATTCACATTATTCATAGTCCCAGAACTGCCTGGCCCATACTGTAGTTATCATGAACATCGATCCAGCATCTTGCTTCAGTTTCCTCAAAACTTTCGATATCAGACACAATCAATGAAAGGTATACATTAGACCTAGTGTCTAGGGGACGCAAAAGACATGCAACAGCATTATGTATGTGTGTCATGTTCTTAGTCCTCCACATACAGAAATCA
This sequence comes from Pelochelys cantorii, assembly GCA_032595735.1. NCBI lineage: Eukaryota > Metazoa > Chordata > Testudines > Trionychidae > Pelochelys > Pelochelys cantorii. Next base: position 83,418,516 of record CM064330.1, on the reverse strand, counting down.
ACTCAAATAATCTGGTTTTGTAAAGTAAGCAACTTTTTTTCCTTCTTTGAGTTCATATTCATGTGGATCCCACTTGAGGTGGCTAGGAAGCACTTCAACTCCTTCAGGAAATGTTGATTGTCCTAGAAAACTATAAAATCAAGGGATGGGGGAGGGGGAAATGTAGGTGACTGTACTGGTTAATATAAAAATCCTAAACAGCTTCCTTCATTGGAAGATAGCATGCACCCCCTCATCAACATGAAAAACAGCATATGGCGGATTAGACAAAATAGCTTGGATTTTACCAACTCTATGGGCAAAAGTAACAGTTTCTAAAAATAGAGCCTTAATTAATCTATGTTAAATAGTGCAGTATGACAAACTGTTCAATGTGGGGTTCCACCAATCCCCGAAGCATCAAATTCAAGTTCCATGAAGGAGAATTTTACTAATTAGAGAACACAGGATTTTTTTTAAATGATCTGATGGCCGTTTGATAGCAGGTTTCTCAGTTTTTCAGTATGGGTGGTTGATAAGCTGAAACTGCTGTAAATGAATGTCTTTAGAGTTTATAAACAAACCCAAATGCTTTAAAAATAAAAGGAAGTCTAATGTAAGTGGAACAGAAGAGAAGATGGAAACACATCCTTTTGTTTTCACCCAGATTAAAAATCTCTTCCGTTTTGTCATGCATGTTTTCTTAATGGAGGGTTTTCTACTCTAACAATACAGATTTTATTTCTAACGAATATTCCTTATCCACTGGTTTTAGTCTAAAGTCTTCCACACTGTCAAATTCAGAGACACTGGGTCTGGCTGAAGTACTCGACAAGTATTAAGGAACTGATGTCCTTTTGAGGAGGAAGGATTATTTGTAGATTCCTTGAAAGCTTAAGAAGATCTAAAAACTGAGAATTGGCAACGCCATGCAGGATCTATGTGGATGACCTGAGCTCGGTCTTGCTTCATTGTCCTTAATATTTTTGGGTTTAGAGGAAACAGAAATAAAAGGAAGGAATGAGTAGGGATGTCAACACATAGATGGCTACACGATTAACCAATAAAGCCTGGACTTATTGGTTAATCCTGTCAACTACACACATTCCCCCTCCTTTGCTGCCTCTATATCAAAGGAAACAAGGGGGGAGAGATGGGAGCTGGTGCTTGCCCACTACAGCTGCCTCTGATAAAGAGGCAACAGCGCATAGGCTCAGGGGGAGAGGCAGAAGCCGATACATGCGAGGAGCCAGCTCTTAAGCAGGCTCTCCACATATGCTGACTCCACAGAACTGCCTGCCCCACCCCTTGCTACCTCCTACAGAGGCAGCAGGGTGGGCAGGCAGGAGCCACAGTGTTGCCTGCCACCTCCCACCCCGTGGTGCTGCCCCACCCCACCCCTTGCTACCTCCTACAGAGGCAGCAAGGTGGGCAAGCAGGAGCTGCAGTGCTGCCTACCCACCCCTGTGTTGCTGCCTGTATTAGAGGCAACAGCGCAGGGCGGGGCAAGGGAGGCCACTGCAGAGAAGCTTCTCTCCATGGTAGGTCCAGGCTCGCAGTGTACAGAGTCTGCTCCACAGAGGCAGCCCCTGTCCACGATGGGCCCAGGCTCACCACAGACAAAGGCTGCTCTGTCCACGGGGGCGCAGGGAGGGAGTCCAAGCTCAGACCCCCTGAGTCAAAGGCAGCAGCACAGGGTGGCAGGCAAGAGCTGGTCTGCACAGGAAGCTGTTTAGGCCTGCCCCCCTGACACACCAGCTCCCGTCTGCTGACCCATGCTGCTGCTTCTGGAAGAGAGGCAGCAACACAGGGTGGCAGGGGGCTCCCCGGGAGTGGGGCCGGGAGCACACTGGCTGCCAACCCCGCCTCCAGGAATTATTTAATAACTGTGTAACCACTTAAATTTGATGTGTTTATACAACTATTCAATTACACGCTAACTAACATCCTCGGAATGAGAAAGGCATCTTCCAGGAAACTTAGATTTTTCTCTCCCCAAGAGCAGAAAACTGATTACTTTCTGTTCATCTTGGTTGTGAACAGGTCTATATGTGAAAATCCCCATTCTTGGAAAAGTTAATGAAAAAAATCACATCTTTCAGTCCCTGTTCATGGGACAAACACCAATCTCTCCTGGTAAATGTGATGCTGTGGTATGATTCAGGAGTCCCATTCCCATATTATGGTTTCTTAACAAAGAGGGCTTGATTTTGCTCTCCCTTGTCTGTTTATATAATCACAATGTTGTGTAACTGTCTGTCAACATCTTAACTGACAGTCCTTTTATTACTGGAAGAAAGATTTTCAGGCTAAGTGAATTGCTCTTAGCTCCAAGACATTTCTGTGATCCAGTAAGTCTTTTGTTTATCATATATTCAGACTTATCAGATTTGTGAGATCTGTTCAGATCTCTGTGGCTTAAAGAGATTTCTCTCATCTCCAGAAAACTTGAGGCATGACTAAAAACGTAGAGGGTTGAAGTCTCCTCATCGTTCGAAGTCTTTGTATTGGAAGCTGATCTCAGACTTTTTCAGAGGAACAGCCTGAGTTTTGTTTCTCTAGCCTTGTGTGCACATTCTTTAAAAGCCGAACAAATTGCATACTTCTGTTCTAGCACAGTCTCAGTTACATAACTCAGATGTTATTTCATACAGCTAACAGAACTGTGGGAAAGAACCAATATTGTTTTAAATTTCTAGCTACCAGAGAACAGGGTAAAAGGATACAGTCTCAGATACAGCTAAGTATTTGATCAATGGGGACATAAAAGTAATTATCATCTTCCTGAAGACATAGGGAAAAGATATTAAAAGTAATACTGAAAGGGTATGTCTACACTTGCACCCTCTTTCAAGAGAGGGATGCAAATGAAGACATTTGAAATTGCAAATGAAGCCGGGATTTAAATATCCTGTGCTTCATTTGCATATTCGCGTTATGGCGCTATTTTAAAATGGCGCTATTTTGAAACAACAGACATTGTTAAGACGTGGTTATTTTGAGAGAAAACCCTTCTCTTGAAATAACTGGTAAACCTCATTGTATGAGGATATTTAAATCCTGGCTTCATTTGCAATTTTGAATATCTTCATTTGCATCCCTCTCTCGAAAGAGGGTGCAAGTCTAGACCTACCCATAGAGAGGAATTATAATCAATTAGTTCTTTTGGATCAGCTTCTTTTACATTTAACATTCTAAAGGTAAATCCAATCAGACAATTCTAGGATTTCTTCTCTGCCTTGCCTTTAATCCAAAACGTCCAATGTGACAAATTGTATATCAGAAAGACAACATATTGTCAACTTGTGGGCATGTATGACCAAATAAAGAATGAAATTTACATGAAAATAACTTGTCCTGAAATGACAGTTATGTCACTGAGACAATAGTACATTACACTGGTCTACAATTTTTTAGAAGTCGTCTGCTTCAGAGATAAAATGTGCTATTTATTATGTATTTTGATGTGCTGAATATGGACAATTAAAACAACTGATTGGCTACTGTTTCCAAGATATTTAAGTTTTTACATTTTACATCTATGTATATTGTGTAGATAGTAGAGTTTTAATCATAAATTGTAAACCTAGGTCTTTTCATGTGTTTATGGTCGCTTTACATGATAATATTTCACCTGTCCTGTTTATGTAACACTTTAAAAATCAGCAAAAGGGTTATATAAATAAAATTTATTATGAAACAAAAGGCAAAAACTATTATGTACATAGTTTAGTCCTCTTCAGTGTCTACTCGGCGCTTCTTGGCTTGCCTCTTGTATTCATTAAATGGAGCATCTCTTGTCACTGTCCAGCAATAGTCTGCAAGCATTGATGGGCTCCACTTGCCCTGATAGCGTTTCTCCATTGTTGCAATGTCCTGGTGAAATCGCTCGCCGTGCTCGTCGCTCACTGCTCCGCGGTTCGGTGGAAAAAAATCTAGATGAGAGTGCAAAAAATGTATCTTTAGTGACATGTTGCAACCAAGGCTTTTGTATGCCTTGAGGAGGTTTTCCACCAACAACCTGTAGTTGTCTGCCTTGTTGTTTCCGAGAAAATTTATTGCCACTAACTGGAAGGCTTTCCATGCCGTCTTTTCCTTGCCACGCAGTGCATGCTCAAATGCATCATCTCGAAGAAGTTCACGAATCTGAGGACCGACAAAGACACCTTCTTTATCTTAGCTTCACTTAACCTGGGAAATTTTCCACGGAGGTACTTGAAAGCTGCTTCTGTTTTGTCCATGGCCTTGACAAAGTTCTTCATCAGACCCAGCTTGATGTGTAAGGGTGGTAACAAAATCTTCCTTGATTCAACAAGTGGTGGATGCTGAACACTTTTCCTCCCAGGCTCCAATGACTGTCGGAGTGGCCAATCTATCTTGATGTAGTGGGAATCTCTTGCACGACTATCCCATTCGCAGAGAAAACAGCAGTACTTTGTGTATCCAGTCTGCAGACCAAGCAAGAGAGCAACAACCTTCAAATCGCCACAAAGCTGCCACTGATGTTGGTCATAGTTTATGCACCTCGAAAGTTGTTTCATGTTGTCATAGGTTTCCTTCATATGGACTGCATGACCAACTGGAATTGATGGCAAAACATTGCCATTATGCAGCAAAACAGCTTGAAGACTCGTCTTCGATGAATCAATGAACAGTCTCCACTCATCTGGATCGTGAACGATGTTGAGGGCTGCCATCACACCATCGATGTTGTTGCAGGCTACAAGATCACCTTCCATGAAGAAGAATGGGACAAGATCCTTTTGACCGTCACGGAACATGGAAACCCTAACATCACCTGCCAGGAGATTCCACTGCTGTAGTCTGGAGCCCAACAGCTCTGCCTTACTCTTGGGTAGTTCCAAATCCCTGACAAGGTCATTCAGTTCACCTTGTGTTATGAGGTGTGGTTCAGAGGAGGAGGATGGGAGAAAATGTGGGTCCTGTGACATTGATGGTTCAGGACCAGAAGTTTCATCCTCTTCCTCTTCCTTGTCTGACTCAAGCGAGAATGATTCTGGTGCATCAGGAACCGGCAGTCCTTCTGTGGGGTACTGGGCGTATAGCTGATGGAATGTTTGGATAATGCACAGTCTACTTTTTCTTCTTTGACACACCTTTCCCAACTGGAGGCACCATGCAGAAGTAACAATTGCTGGTATGATCTGTTGGCTCTCTCCAAATCATTGGCACCGCAAAAGGCATAGATTTCCTTTTCCTGTTCAACCACTGGCGAAGATTTGTTGCACAAGTGTTGCAGCATATGTGTGGGATCCACCTCTTGTCCTGATCTCTATCCAAAATAAAGGTGATAGGCTTTCTTAACCATAGTGGTTATACTGTGCTTTTGTGATGCAAAAGTCACTTCACCACAAACATAGCAGAAGTTATCTGCACTGTTCACACAAGTACGAGGCATCTCTGCTCACTTTGGCTAAACAGAAATGTGTCCCTTTGCAAAATCAAACACTGACAAATAAGAGAGCACGACACTGTATGATTTCTAGAGCTGATATAGGGCAATTTGTTCAGCAGAGTGATGTAAGCTTCGTTATGATTGCATCATCCATGACTTCTAGGAATAACATGATGCAATTCATATCATGTATGACGCAATACCAGCTTCAGATTGCATCATTCATTGTTTTGCCTAAAAAGCAAGTACTGTCCAAACCCAGTCATAGATTTATTCATAGATCCAGTCAAAGATGTATTTTAGTCATTTCTGGTTTAAATTGAGATCCCTTCCCTTTATAACTCACTTATCCTCCGCCATTCCCAAGTCAAGGGTCTTATATACTGACCCAATAGCATATATTGAAAACTAGAGCCAATCAACAATTTTAAGCATCATTTTCGTTCTCAGTGACCCAGAATTAGTAAAGTTTGACTCCATTTATTTCAGAAGCATTTTGGCTGTAGAGCAGTGTTATTGGCAAAACAAGCACCTAGACCAGTACTTGACATTCAATGGATTTGTTTCACCTTACTTCTTCACTTTAACAATCTCTGATGTAGAAAATTAGATCGGTTTAAATATTGGTCAGATGTGAAAAGTCCACACTGCTGAACAGCCTTAGGAAGCTGATATAAAACGCCAGGAAGGTGGATTACCTAAACGAACAGGAGGTATAGCTGTAGTGTCAGAATAGCTGTAGAGTTTAGGTATAAGCATAATGCAAGAGATCTGCTATTGCTTAAATATTTTCACTTTTTTATTCTTTAAAAAAGGAGTTATAAACTCAAGGTTTCGTTAACATGCACACACAGTCTTAAGGTTATCTCAGAACTTTTCTTCTTTTCCAAATTAACGGAATTCCCAGGGGATCTCAGTTTTATCTCACTCCCCAATTTTAAGTTCAAGTCAAGGTTTTGTATCCCCATTGTAATGTTCTTTTTCCGAATTTTTTTTTTACATTTAATTTAATATTAGAGATTGTCAGTGCTCCTTGAATGTCTAATAAGAATTTTATTTGCATTAAAAATTTTAATATATGTAATTCTGTGTGCATGAAAAAATTATGCTATCATATAAACTACATGAACACTGATGTGATTACAGAGCCACTGTCCATTATCTTTAATAACTCGTGGCGATCAGGGGAGGTCCTGGATGATTGGAAAAGGGCAAATGTAGTGCCCATCTTTAAAGAAGGGAAGGAGGACAACCCAGGGAACTACAGACCAGTCTGCCTACCTCAGTCCCTGGAAAAATCATGGAGGGGATTCTCAAGGAATCCATTTTGAAGCAATTGAAAAAGAGGAAAGTGATCAGGAATAGTCAACATGGATTCACCCAGGGTAAGTCATTCCTGACCAACCTGATTTCCTTCTCTGACAAGGTAACTGGCTCTGTGGATATTATATACCTTGACCTTAGCAAAGCTATATGGACTGGATAAATGGACTGTAAGGTGGATAGAAAGCTGGCTAGATTGTCGGGCTCAATGGGTAGTGATCAACGGCGCAATATCTGGTTGGCAGTCAGTATCAAGAGAAGTGCCCCAACAGTTGGTTCTAGGGCTGGTTTTGTTCAACATCTTTAATAATGACCTTGATGAGAGGATGGGTTGCACCCTCTGCAAGTTCATAGATGACACTAAGCTAGGGGGAGAGGTAGATAGTTGGAGGGTAGAGGTAGAGTCCAGAGTGACCTAGAAAAATTGGAGGATTGGGCCAAAAGAAACATGATGCTCAACAACAAGTGCAGAGTCCTGCACTTGGGACAGAAGAATCCCAGGCACTGCTATAGGTTGGGGACTGACTAGCTAAGCAGCAGTTCTCCAGAAAAGGACCTGGGGATTACAGTGGATGAGAAGTTGGATAGAGTCAACAGCGTGCCCTTGTAGCCAAGAAAGCTAATGGCATATTAGGGTGCATTTGGAGGCACATTGCCAGCAGATCTAGAGAAGTGATTATTCACATTTATTCAGGACTGTTAAGGCCATGTCTGGAGTACTGAGTCCAATTCTGGGCCCCCCATTATAGAAAGGATGGGGATGCATTGGAGAAAGTCCAGCGGAGTACAACAAAAATGATTAAGAGGCTGGAGCACATGACCTATGAGGAGAGGCTGAGGGATTTGGGCTTGTTTAGTCTACTGAAGAGGAGAGTGAGGGGGAATTTGATAGCAGCCTTTAACTATCTGAAGGGAGAGAGGCTGTTCTCAGTAGTGACAGATGGCAGAAAGAGGAGCAATGGTTTCAAGTTGCAGTGGAGGAGGTCTAAGTTGGATATTAGGGAAAACTATTTTACCAATAGGGTGGTGAAGCACTAGAATGGTTATCTAAGAAGGTGGTACAATCTCCATCCCTAGAGGTTTTAAAGTCCTGGCTTGACAAAGCCCTGGCTGAAATTATTTTGTTAGGATTGGTCCTGCTTTTGGCAGAGGGTTGGACTCTTTGATCTCCTGAGATCTCTTCTAACCCTATGATTTTATGAACATAGAACATTAGAATGAAGAAATCATTACCATACTAAAAGATGCTCCCCAAAGCAAAATATTTTCTCAAACATTATGGGGAAGCAGACATTTTTTTAAAAGTATTTGCAAGTATTTTGTGTCCCTTAATTGGTTGTGTGTACACAAAGTATTTAAATACAATCTATAGACCAGTATTTACACCAGCTCAGAATACTTTGAAATGAATGAAGTAATTGTATATGCAGTCATGAAAATTAGGAGGAAGTATTATGCATCTGAAAGCATAGAGTAAGGGAACGTAAATGCACATTTATGGTATTTGTATTTAAGTATGAGCTGACGAGCTAATATATAACACGTTAATAAGGACTTAAAGCCTGCATTCATTAAGCACAAGAGCACTATAAACAAAAGATCATGGATTAAACAGGGATATCTTGACCCTGAGCCTAGATGTTGGGTCATGTCACAAATTTCCAGATAGAGATACTGAGACACAAAGATGGTATGGCTGTTAAGGGAGAGATGGGGGGTAGGGGACGTGTGAGGTTTTCATTTACCTAAGCAAGGGTCAGGCCTAACCAGTAATGCTTATCATAGTGCTTTAATCTACATCTCTACTTAAAATAACCTGTTTATTGCTTTCTCTTATTTTCTCTAATAAATATGGTTTTTATTTAAGACAATAATAAAAATTTAAGTCCAGCTCAGATTAAGTAGAATCATAGAATACTATAGAACTGGAAGGGACTTTGAAAGATCATCATGTCCAGTCCCCTGCCCTCATGGCAAGACCAAGCACCATCTAGATGATCCATGATAGATATCTATCCAAATACTCTTAAATATCTCCAGTGATGGAGATTCCACAACCTCCGTCGGCAATTTACTCCAGCGTTGAACCACCCTGACAGTTAGGGAGTTTTTCCTGATGTCCAACCTAAACCTCCCTTACTGCAGTTTAAACCCATTGCTTCTTGTCCTATCATCAGAGGCTAAGGAGAACAATTTTTCTCCCTCCTCCTTGTGACACCTTTTTAGATACCTGAAAACCGCTATCATGTCCCCTTTCAGTCTTCTCTTTTCCAAACTAAATAAGCCCAATTTCTTCAGCCTTGGACTCATAACTCATGTTTTTTAGACCTTTAATCATTTTTGTTTCTCTTCTCTGGACCTTCTCCAATTTCTTCACATCTTTCTTGAAATGTGGTGCCCAGAACTGGACACAATACTCCAACTGAGGCCTAATCAGTGCAGACTGGAGCAGAAGAATGACTTCTCATGTCTTGCCCACAACACTCCTGTTAATACATCCCAGAATCATGTTTGCCTTTTTTGGGGGGGGGGGAGGGGGGGAAGGGGGGGAGCAACAGTGTCACATTGTTGACTCCTATTTCACTTGTGGTCCACGATGACCCCCAAGATCCTTTTCTGCAGTACTCCTTCCTAGATAGTCACTTCCCATTCTGTATGTGTGAAATGGATTGTTCCTTCTTAAGTGGAGTACTTTGCATTTGTCCTTACTAAACTTCATCCTATTTACCTCAGACCATTTCTCTAGTTTGTCCAGATCATTTTGAATTTTGACCCTATCCTCCAGAGCAGTCACAACCTCTCCAAGCTCAGTATCATCTGCAAACTTAATAAGCGTACTCTCTATGCCATCATCTAAATCAGGGCTACTCAACATGCGGCCCGTGGGCCACATGAAGCCCACGGCCCATTTGTTTGTGGCCCACAGTGTGGTTTGGGTTTAGGCAAGGCTCAACACGCAGCCCGCGGGTGGGAGTCAAAACAAAAAAGTAGTCAATATAATGGTCTTCTGTTGATATGCGTATTAGTAGTTAAATTCCTAGACTGTCATTGCTCATTAAAAGTGCTGTCATATAGGTAGAAATCGGGTAAATATTGCATTTTATTAATATCTGCAGAACTGACTTAAATGGCACCTGCGTGTTGTGTAGTCTTGCCTTAATCTTTGTATTTATGCCAGTCAGTGTGAAATAAGGTATTTGCATATATATGCAACCACACTTAAGTTGCGGCCTCAACATTTGCTGTGAGTATCATTGTGGCCTCCGGGGCTTCCATAGTTGAGTAGCCCTGATCTAAATCATTGAAGATGATACTGAACAGAACCGGTCCCAAAACAGACTTCCTGCGGAACCCCACTTGTTATGCCCTTCCAGCATAACTGTGAACCTTTAATTACTCTCTAAGAATGGTTATCCAAGCTGGTTATACACCCATCTTATAGTACCCCCATCAAAGTTGTATTTGCCTAGTTTATTGATAACATAGTCATGTGAGACTGTATCAAAAGCCTTACTGAAGCCTAGGTATATCACATCTACCACTACTCCCTTATCCACAAGATATCCACAATTCGCCAGGGTTATCCTATCAAAGAAAGCTATCAGATTGGTTTGACATGATTTGTTCTTTACAAATCCATACTGGCTGTTACCTATCACCTTATTTTCTTCCAGATGTTTGCAGATGAATTCCTTAATCATCTGCTCCATTATCTTTCCTGGCACAGAAGTTAAAATGACTGGTCTGTAATTTCCTGGGTTGTTCTTATTTCTCCTTTTATAGATGGGAGTATGTGAGTATTAATCAGAAAAGTACTCTAAATTATTATTTCACAAGGGAAGGTTTCTCAATATGACTACATTAAGTCAAAGTCAGACTTTTTGCCTTGCTCAACCACAGAAACCTGACCTAAATCCCACTGATGCAGTTCTGTGGCACTGGGTCACAGGAATAGTTTGTATACCTGCACATGGCATAAGTATCCCTTGTGTGTCAAAGATAAGTTTCTGCACACAATCAAACAGAAAAGAAAAGTTTTGGAAGGGATATAAATAGGGCATAAGCCACTTATAACTACTGGGGTTTAGGAGGAATCTCTCTCTGGAGACAAGTTCTCTCAACTACCAACTCCAGGATTTCTTGCACATTACTCCGGCTGGAGCATCTGATCTTGGCCACTGCTCATGGCATATGAATCATCAGTATGATCCAATAATGCAATCCTGCCATCCCCAGCTAATAACCCAGCTGTTTGTGTAGTGGATTTTGAGGATTATACTCCATGTTAGTCCACAGCAGTTGTGGATAAATGTTGACATTTAATAGAAAACAGTATATATTGCAAATACTATATATTAAAAGGGATAAAAACAGTTGAGCCAGTTCCTACAGCAGGGATGGGCGATAGAACAGCAATAATTCGCCAGGGTTAGCCCCTGGCAGGCCACCACCACTATATTTATCTGAGCGTCAGCAGATACCAGCAATTGCAGTTCCTGTTGGCTCTGGATCACCATTCCCTCCCAAATGAGAGTAGCAATAAGTGGCACAAACCAGAACACTGTTTCCTGCCGCTCCCATTGCCCAGGAATGGTAATTCGCAGCCAATGGGAGCAGCAATTGCTAGTACTTGCAGCCATGCAGGTAAATATAGCGGCAGCCCACCAGGAGCTAACGTGGGTTTCTGTAGCTTTCAGACCCTTGCCCATATCTAACTGCAGGTCCTGGCATGTCCCCAATGCTATATTTACCTTCATGACTGCAGGTACCAGCTATCGCAGCTCCCACTGGTCACTGATCACTGTTCCCTGCCAATAGGAGTGGCAGGAAGCGACGCAGACTAGGACAATGCTTTCCACAGATCCCAGTGGCTGGGAATAGTGATCAGTGGCCGACAAGAACTGTAATCGCCCATACCTGTGAAGGCAATTGCAGTTCCTGTTGGCTCTGGATCACCATTCCCTCCCAAATGAGAGTAGCAATAAGTGGCACAAACCAGAACACTGTTTCCTGCCGCTCCCATTGCCCAGGAATGGTAATTCGCAGCCAATGGGAGCAGCAATTGCTAGTACTTGCAGCCATGCAGGTAAATATAGCGGCAGCCCACCAGGAGCTAACGTGGGTTTCTGTAGCTTTCAGACCCTTGCCCATATCTAACTGCAGGTCCTGGCATGTCCCCAATGCTGTATTTACCTTCATGACTGCAGGTACCAGCTATCGCAGCTCCCACTGGTCACTGATCACTGTTCCCTGCCAATAGGAGTGGCAGGAAGCGACGCAGACTAGGACAATGCTTTCCACAGATCCCAGTGGCTGGGAATAGTGATCAGTGGCCGACAAGAACTGTAATCGCCCATACCTGTGAAGGCGCAGGTAAATACAGTGGTGGCAACCCAACAGGGGCTAACCCTGGCAGACTGGATCTAGTGAACAGGCCAATGTTTGTCCACCCCAGTCCTATAGTGATTGTATTTTTTAATTTTTTGCACAATGAGCTGCATTAAGGAAGTATTTCTTTAAAGTACTACAATGAAAACACCCAGCTTCCTCTATATTATTTTTAATTTTCAACTTCATTCCTCATTGAGAAAATTTACACAATTACTGTAATATTTAGCATAATATGTTTTCATATGATGAAAACAGGAATGATATTTTCTGTTATTTCTTTGATAGAGTAATTTTGTTTAGATTAAACATTTAAAATGGGTATTTTCCCTATTAATTGGACAGTTACATTCTCCTACTATGGAAAAATATGCTTATCCTATAATCTGGATCTCAAAATTCTCATGAAACTCTAACTCTGAAATCTAATCTAGACCTAAAGAAAGACATTAAACAATATATTAAGTATATAAAGTCATTTTAAAACTATCTTTACAGAATAAATGTAACACCGCCTCTCATTTATACAACTTGCACTATTTTTGTAGTGAAACTGCTGTTATCTGCTCCACACAGTGATAGGACCACAGACGTTATTTTCTTATTTTAAGAGTCAATATTCCTGAAGTTTAACATTTATGAGGTTCTTTCCCTTCCTCTTTTAATACTAAGGTTTGTGTAAGACTGCAAGGTGGTATGTAGAATGCGTGTTCTTAGTAACTGGCACTGAAACCCTGCAATTCAGAGAAATATGAGTGTATTTAAAATTCTGTGTAACTCACTGGGTTCGTTCCTCTTTGATTTCTAGTAAATCATGTAATTTCTACAAACATTGACCTTTTACTGAAATGATGCAGATGATTGCTTCAGGTGTTTTGCATACACTGAATATTTGGCTACAGCAAGTGCATGTTGAAAAACAATATACTGGTATATCTATTTTGGATTAGTAATGACTACAAAAAAATTAAATAGTATACCTATCTTGCTTTTAAAATCAGATTATGAGCTGCAATTCCAGAGGAAAAAGTTATGTGGTATGAAAGAGAAAGTCAAAATATCTCCTAATAAAATCCTTAATCACAAATACCAGAGAAGCTTTGATTGAATTATGTCTGCATAATTTGGTCCTGAGACATTTAGTCCTCTAAAGAAAGGCAGTGACAAGATGTTCAAGGGATAAGTTAAAACCACTATTTTGTTTCTTTTTACATTAATTTAAAAAAAGAGTTAATTCCATCACTGATATTTGCAACGTAAAACACTGTAGTGCAAACATTCACAGTGAGTACTTTCCACTTTGCCCAAAAAAAAAATGCAGGTTAGAAAGAATAGGTGTACTGATAGCTATGTCCCTTGTATACTGACCCCCCCAAACCTTGGAGACAATAGCTTCAGGGAGTAGCCGAGTTAGTCAGTAACAGGAAAAACTTTAAAAAACAACAAATAGTCTAATAGCATCTTAAAGACTAACAAAACATGTAGATGGTATCATGAGCTTTCGTGGGCACAACCCACTTCTTTAGATGACAGCTTTTTTCTTGGAGACAATGTCACTGGTTCTATTATAATTTGGCACTAATATTGTATAGCACCTCTGGTCCTCAACCAGGTCCAGGCCCCATTGTTCTAGGCACTGTACAAAGACAGACCAAATGACAGCCTCTGTAGCACAAATATCTAAAGACGGCAAAACATACAAGATAGAGGAAACAAACACGTGGTTAACAGGAGGACAGAGGCAAAAGCAAAAACAGGATGCTTTAGCACAGACTGTGCACCTAATTCATACCCAATCAATAATTACAACTCATCAGTTGACTATTCAGATCAGATTGCTTTTTGTATACATTATGGCAGAAGTGAGCTTTGAGGAGAGACTTGAAAAATACTGTAAAGTATAAGCATTACCTAATTTGACTGATTTTCAAATGTATAATGATTGATAATGTGACAAAGCACACAGACATTTGTGGGTGACGCAGGACAGATAAAAACAAGGCTTCAGGAAAAAAGATCGCGAGCTCAGGTTTAGTCATGTTAAGTTTCAGTGGACAGCAAAACACCCATAAGAAGATACAAGGATAGGCATGATATCTCATACAAGACTGAAATGTACTTCTGTCCCATAAAAACTTTCTGGTACTTGATTTATGTAAACTACTGACCTTAGAAATGAGAAATCCTGAAACCAAAGTTACAGAAAACTACATTCTGTAAATACTAATCATGTAAATAATCACCCTGAAATCAAATAAGCAGGATTTGACTACCAGTCAGAGGATTTTTTACTTTAAAAAATGTTTTTAAATAAAAAAAAGTCTCCAATAGTCTTTAACTCTGATCTCTATTTATGAAGGTGGATAAGATTTCTAGTTATTAAAAACATACACACTGAGTCAGAGCCTCAATGGGTGTAAGTTAGCAAAGCTCTAATGAAAACAAAACTACAGATTGAACCTCTCTACTCCAGCACCCTCAGGACCTGACCAGTGCGGAAACAGAGAATTTGCCAGACCATGGGATGTCAATATTGTCTAGCAGCTTTACCAATATTTCCACTGCTTACTGAGCTCTTAGGAGACATTTAGGGATAAATTAGAGCTAAATAACAGCACAGAACACAAAGAGCCAAGACTGGTGGCTGTAAACAAACTTTATGGGACCATGAGAAACTTGGCCACTCCCATGATAAGTGGACATCCAGCTAATTAAAATCATGCTGGACCATTGAAGTTGCCAGATCAGAGAGGTTCAACCTGTAATATAAAATTGTTCAAAAGTTCTCCATTTTCACAGCAGGTAGTTTTTTTTGTTTTGTTTTGGTGGGGGAGAGGGGAGCACGAAGGGGAGGTTGGCAAATTCACACTAGGAAAGGAAATATGTGTGGATAATCATTCATCCATTGCCACTAACTTTTCTCGGTAGGTTAGAGAATACAGTGAAACTGCACTTTTGCAAATTATTTAACAGAAAGCAAACAGAGCACACTGCCGAGACCCTCAGCAAAATAAATTTGAGAACCACTACTGTAGCCAAAGAATTAACAATTGATTTAATAGTAGTACACTCATTGATAGCTATAGAGCCTGCTGACTGTGCAATGTTAATAACTTAATATAGCAAGGAAAAATTAAATTACATCACATGCCCTGTGCTCATTTCATCATATATAATCAATGGGGACAGTTTTCATAAGTAAGATCTGCTGTCAAGGTACAGTCCTATCTCTAAGCTTAGTATGTATTCCAACTTCTATCAGAGACTAAAAAAATGCTGCAGATTTTAGTCCAAAACTACAATACTCTATTCTAGGTCTCTCTCAGAGCAGACAATCATCCAATTATTTGAGTTCATGACAAATAAGTACCAGGATGAAAAATCAATTAGAAAAGGATTAACTGCGGCAAGGCAATATTGGTGAAAAAAGAAACTCTGCAAATCAGCCACAGACGGTATCTGCTCCTGATAGTTAAGTTGGATACAGGCTTTGGAGTCATACTAGATTCACTGCTGCTCCAACACATCTAAATAGAAGCAATAGTAATAATAATTTTTAAAAATAAGCTACCACATATATTTCTCCTTCCAATCATCAGCACAAGTGGAAGTTTTACCATTTCCTTTCACACATGGCCCAGCCTATGGTGACACTAGTTAATTACATCACAGAAGTAGAGTCATAAGTAAGCATGCAATCATGTTTCCTATGCCTTACTGTTATAAAGGCCTCTTTGAAGAAGGGCTTTGTGACCCTGGGAAGCACTGACTGGGTTCAGCACCTACCAGCTCGCTTTTTCTGTATAAAAAGGTAACAAGTTGCACATCTTAGTTATTTCATATGACAATGGCTCCTTTTACACTTCGACTAATTTCCAGATATTGGTTCTAATCTTTAGAAGTTTACAAAAGAAGAAAATAAATTGAAAGTAAATTAAATATACGTTGATCCCAATCTATACTATTATAGGTGTTGATTGATGGAATAGTTCCTTCAGATGAAGGATACCAGTGGGGCAGCTATTCCAGTGCATCACATTTTATTGAATTAATGTTTCAAAAAAATGTACATAGCACACAGGTTGAGGAAAAAAGATTTCTGTGCATCTGATGGTACAACTGCATATATTCCTGGAATAGGCTTCAAAATAGGAGAAAGATTTCACTGGAGAGTTCATAAAAGCACCTTTAAAATACTCAACAAAAGTCAAGCCAAATCAATTTAGTGCCTACAACGGAAATGGCCTCAAGCCACAACTGCACAGAACACTATATTTTTCAACTTATCACAACAGATGCAAGCAAGAGGGAGATGGTCTCTCATGGAGCCTGAGAGAAAACTAAAGGTCAGGGACATGACATTCACTGGAGAGTTCCCTTGCTTGTCTGACTAGCTACCATTAGAGAGAAGCTTGTGCCCAAGTCTTTCAACCTTTACGGAAGAATGCAAGACTCATGTGTTTTCACTAGCTTTCATTCTACAGTAGTGACTGCACAATAAAAAAAAAAAGATGGCATATGGGCCTCAGCCAGACACATGCTTTCTTTATTGTATGTCCGATGCTAGCGTGGGGTGAGCTTTCAAATGCAATTATGATCAAGATGGAAGTCCTAAAATATATGAACTATAGAGAGGATATTGAAAATACATTTTATATGCTACCAGCAATGTAATAAATGACACCATACAATAAAAAGATGAGTCAGTCACTGAAATAATTTTTTCTTTCTTTCTCCACAGCAAATTTTTTTTCACTGATCAGGTGGTGTCAGTGTTTAACCTCAAGAGATGCGAGTTACGCATCTTAGGATGCCATTTGAGGAAACACTAGCTTAAAAGTCCAAACTTACAATTTTGTAAAAATAAGCTTTTTATGAAACCTAAGGCCAAGAGAAATGTTTCCACAACTTTAAGTGTTACCATGTAAAAAGAGTTTGTAAACAAACATTCCACTGAAATGTTTGAAACATAAGTGCCACGAAAATGAAAGCATAACTAGCTAAAGTCAAATGTGGCTTAAATGATTTATATTATCCAATAAGGGAAATAAAGCTAAGACTATAAATTAGGGATGTTAAATTTAGTTTAATTGACTAGTTGATGGATTTTCCATCAACTAGTCGATGAGCCACAGCGGGGTTAGCTCCTGGACCCTGGAGCTAACACTGCTGCGGCTCTGCCTTTTAAATGTATTAAGAGCCAGTGGTCTCTTAATACATTTAAAAGGCTGAAGCACAGCAGGGGGACCCTGCACGAGCTGGGCCAGCTGATTCCCAGCTCGTGCCAGGTGTTCCCCCTGCCCCCCCCCACTGTGCAACAGCCTTAAATGTAAAAAGGCTGGAGTGCAACAGGGGGACCCCAGCGCGAGCTGGGAATCAGCTTGCCCTGCTCACGCCAGGTCCCCAACGCTGCGCTTCAGCCTTTTAAATGTATTAGGAGCCCACTGGTTCTTAATACATTTAAAAGACAGAGCCACAGCAGTGTTAGTTCCCAGGTCCGGGAGCTAACCCTGCTGTGGCTCATCGACTAATTGACTAGTTGATGGAAAATCCATGGACTAGTCGATTAAACATATAAATATAATAACAATATATATCATTGTCAAAAAATAGAGGCGCCATGCCTGGGACTGGATGCAAGCTGGGAATCAACTGATTCCCGGCTCGCACCCAGTCCCCGCTACCTACTCTGCCCCCCGCAGAGATGGTGCTGGGGGAACCGGCTTTTAAGCCTGCTCTCCTGCCTTGCTGCCTCTGATAGAGGCAGCAAGTGGGGGAAACGACTAGTCAAGGGATTCATCGACTATCCAATAAGCTTTTGCTCATCAGATAGTCAACTACTCACTTACATCCCAACTATAAATATATAAACAGTAATTTAAAAATTGTATATGGTAATGAGATTTTAATAGCAGAAGTTAAGGAATTTGTCAGCTCAAACATGCGTTGTAAATAAGCAATGCCCTTTCAAAAAGGTTCATCTTGCATTGTGTTCTTAAGGAAGTGAAATTCAGGCTCAGCCTATCTCCCACAAAAATGAATCCTATAGCCATGAGCCCTTCATGAAAGCATCACATGTAGAGTAAAACTATACATTTCTGCTGAAGCGCAGCAGGGAGACCCAGTATGAGACGGGCCAGCTGATTCCCAGCTCGTGCCAGGTCCCTCTCACTGTGCAAAAGCCTTAAATGTAAAAAGGCTGGAGTGCAACAGGGGGACCCCAGCGCCATGGGGCTACTGCTGTACATGCCAGTTGCTTTCAGGAGTGGTGCAGAGCCAGGGCAGGAGCAAGTCTACCTTGACTCTACTGCTCCATCCGTGGGGAGGCTGTCTGGCTGCTCCCAGGGTAGGTGGGACTTGAACGCACCACCCTGTGCTCTCCATGCAAATGCCCTTCATGAAAGTTACATGAAAGGGGAGCAAAGCTTTGTGAAGTCTAATACAGTGAAGTCAAGTATTCAAAATGCAAATACCCATGTGCAAGTTGGTTGCATGACTACAAGTGAGATCCTTTTTTTTTTTCCCCAACCAGCCATGGAACCATTTTTGCTTCACTCAGCTCTTCTATGCTTTCTGTGAATGAAGTAGCTTGAACATGCTCAAATTACTACAGGCTGGACTTTTCTGGTCCAGCACTCTCGGGACAAGGAAGTTTGCTGGACCAACCAATGGAGGTCTGAAAAGCTGGTGGCACCAACCTTCCTGCTGGGCTCCTCTCCCCAGCCACCTGGCACCGCTGTCTCCTGCACCATGGCTGCAACAACTCCCCAAGTTCTAGTGGCTTTGCAAGCTCCGGCGGCTCCATGAGTTTCAGCCCTCTTCCCCTCCAGCCCCACAGACTGCGAGCTCTGATGCCCCCAAGGCTCCACTGTCCCTCTGGCCGGCTTCGCTCCCAGCCACTGGCAGCCTTTGCCACTGGAGCTCTCTAGTCCAAAAACATCTGTGGTCCTGCCAGACCAGGTATGTTGTAAGACCAGCAAGTCCTGGACAACAGATGTTCAACCTGTACTATAATATTTACATCTGTTTTCAGATCATCTTGTATGCAGCAACTTAAACACCTGTATAAGGACTTCACTACCTGGGAAAGACTTTCTAGTATATCTTTAGCTTTTATAGTATAAGCTGCTTTATGTCCACATGCACAACAATTCTTATTTCTATTTCTCTTATATTTTATCCCCCTTGAAACAATCTGCTTTGGAAGTTACATGACTCTGTTTTGGAATCAATTATACCTCTATAAGGGTCATGTGAATGCTCCCAGTTTCTGAATTTATCATACCGCTTAGGCAGTTCTCCCACTGCTATTCTATGCTGCACTAATCACTGTCTGGTTAACTGTCTGCCCTCCAATGCTCTGGGGTCATCTTGACCAGATGTCATTTTCCTGTCTAACTCCTGGCAAAAACCCAAAGGTGCCACTTTGCAACTGCAGCTCACGGAAAGTTCACATACCCAAGTCACTATAAAATTTTGCCCAGGACATCTCTCACTTACCATTGATAATCTTTTGAGGATAATTTGCATGATGTTAGTCTCAAATATTCCAAAAGGCTATAGTAACAGTCCAATTGCTCAGGATTACACATAACTGAGCTTCTTGCAAGTTTACTACATGTAGCTATATGCATTCGCTCTTATGAAGCTCAAATTTCTCAGATATATTTTCATAAAAGAGTGCCTAAAGTTGAGCACCTAAACCAGTATTTTTTAAAACAAAAAATTAATAGCTTCATTTTTAGAACTGATCAACATTCACAAAGCCCACTGAAGTTTATGGAAGGTTAGGGTGTTCAAAAGCATTGGAACCACAAAACAAAACAAAGTCTACTTGTGTAGGTGCCCAGCACGAATTTAAGAGCATAATATTAGGCATTCAAATATAAAACGTTTGATCTATATTTGCAATAATTACATTTTAAAAACAAATCTAAAAATGAACAGGCCATATAAACAAATAATAGATGGTATGTGCTTTACATTAAAGAAAGAAGGGTGCCAATTCTTGTTTACAAAAGGATGTTATCTAATTAGCTATAAAAAGAACATTGTTGGGTTTAAGATTTATTTGTTTTACTCATAAAATTAATTATGTGAAAAAACACTTCAGTGTTTTATCAAGTCAAATGTTATACAACTATCATGGTGTTATTCAATAGCCAAAGGATATTAAACCTTTTAAAAAATTCTGTTCTCAGAAGATCCAGTGTTAACCATGTACACAGGTACACATTCACATCCCTACTGCATTAGGCCTAAGAGAATTCAATTTTAATATAATTTTGACAAAACAGCAATATTTATTTTTAAGCTTTTTAAAATTAACTGAAATTCACTACTATGCAAAATTATGGATTTTATTTAATTGGATTTAAATTTTCACACTTGGGGGAATTATGTGGGGTCAGACATTTATGTAATGACAGTAGATATTGAGAAATTTACAAAGATAAACCTTATAATGGTCAAAATACAAACTGTCAACATCACATCATCTATACAAAGTAAATATCTTTAAATCAAATTTTAATATGTTCTCAAGTAGCATTTCTCATACTTTGCTTTTTAATAAATATCAATCATGATCAATAGCAATATTTTTCATCCACATGTGTGTGTACAGTGAAACTGACATTAACCAATAAAAATTGAATCCTTCCAACCTATATGTAAATAGTATTATAAAACGAAGTATTAGTATTGAGGTTATAAATTAAAGCACTCAAAAAATTGGAAATGGCAGAATTAAGGTTGCTTGGACAACATTAATTTGCCCTCCTTGTGCATATGCATTAAGAGCTAGTATTTAATTACATAGTGATGAAGAAAGTGAAGAAAGGGACTGTTGTCTCTGTGATACTTGTTTTATCTGTTGCAAAAGTTGAAAGGTGTATAATGAACCTGCAATCACCTGCCATAAAGAGAAAGGAGGGGCTCATTATTAAAGTAATTGAATGCTGCCTTCAAGAACTGGATTCTATCACTAAAACTACTATAGATTTCCTATAACGCTAAGCAAGCCAATCAAACCAAAGTATTGAGAGATGATTTTAATTGTGTGTTCCTCATTTTCTGGGTCCCTCACTTGAGAGACTTGAGTCAGATTTGTAGAAGGGCTGACACTCCCAGCTGCAATTCAAGTCAATGGGAGCTGTGCTTTGAAATGCTAGATAGTGCTAAGTACTTGGAAAAACAAGATCTTGGGCATCTCAAACTGGGCACTCAAAATCAGTGGATTTTATTTTAACCTTAATTTCTCTGCTCAGTTGCCTATCTCTAAAATGGAGATAATGCAGTAATGCAGTCACTGTCCAACTTCTCAGAGGCAGTAGAAAAGTAAAATTTGTGCTTGTGAAACAGTCAGATGCTATGAGGAGTGCCATAGAAAAACCCAGAAGAAAATTATAATTCTGTCTTCAAAGCAGGGTTTGAACAGTATACACTAAATATGATGTGGGTCATTTTTTAAAAAATGAGGAGAAAACAAAATATTAAGAGCTGTTCATTAAGTGTGTACCATTCATTGTGTGCTGTGATTGAGACAGGGTCCTTTGCAAAATAATAGTATGTGATCATATAATCAAAGACTACCACAATGCACATGCATAAAAGGGCCCACTTTAAAATTGCTCAAGAAACTTTCTGGTAGTTCCTAAATTTCCAGTGCTTGACTTAATAAACGTTTTATTTAGTTTGTGTAATTTTCCAGGTTTTTTAAAAAAAGAGCAAACTGAAAAAATGGAATTGCACCTCCTGGCAGGTACACATCCATATGGATTATCAGCAGGCTTGGAACCTTAAGATGCACAGCAGATACTTCTGCCACTAAAGCTAAAAGAGTAGCCAACAACAGCATTAAATATTCAACCTCTGTGTGGACCAACACTAGAGGGGGAGTGGACATTTTGCTGGTGGGTTTCATAGACAGTTGCTGACATCAGAAGAATGGTGAGACTCAGGAATCTTGAGTCCCATTCCAGGTTCTGGAGAGAAGTGTGCTGTAGTGGGCACAAATTTTTCTGCACAATTCCCCCAATCATGACTACTTCTGCTCAGTCCCCTTCAATCTGTCCATTCCAGTCCCATCTTTCTCCTCCTGCCCAACTCCTCAATACAGTCACTCCCAGTTTCCTTACAGGTTTTTCAACCCATCTTCTTGCCCAGGAAATCCTTTTCACATCCCTCTGGACTCTGCATCTCACTCATTTCCCACTCTCTCTTGTCCTTTTTCTTTGCCTAGGCAGTCTCCCACTTCTCTCTCTCCCCCCCAACATTCAGTTGCCATCCTCTCCCATATTCCCTGTACCAATGGCTCCGAGTTCTTCTGTCACCTCTTTCTAAGCCTGGCTCCCAGTGACTTTGCTCAGATGGTCCCAATCTTGCTAACCACCCCCTGCCCCCCCCCTGCAAGTCCTCTCTACATTCAAATTAAATAGCTTCCTCTTCCACATTGTCTGAGCCCTAAAGGATGGGTGGGATGTCACAGTAAACACAAGAAAGATACCAACTCTTAGTTCAGGTGCCTGGATTCAAACTTGACATAGACCAGAGATACAAATGTAGGAAAAGTCCTCCTCAGTCTGCCTGGATCATGCCCAGCACGGATAGAACTTAAGGGAATATAACCAAGAAAGTCTAGCAAGTCTGAGCACATTCAGACTGACATTTTCCAAGGACCAAAGTAACTTGGATAAATCTGAGCCAATTTGCACAGGGGATGTGCCAAAAATCAAATTTCTGATATAAAAATCCACTCCCCGGCTAAGTTTCAAGTCTCCACTTGAACTATTCCAGATTGAGGTGTCATTAGAGGAGGTTTTGAAACAAATTGATAAACTTAACAATAACAATCACCAGGAGCAGATGGCATTCACCCAAGAGTTCTGAAAGAACTCAAATGGGAAATTGCGGAACTATTAACTGTGGTTTGTAACCTATCCTTTAAATCAGCTTCTGTACCTAATGACTGGAAGATGGCTAACGTGACGCCAATATTTAACAAGAGCTCTAGAGGTGATCCTGGCAATTACAGACCAGTAAGTCTAACATCAGTACAAGGCAAATTAGTTGAAACTATAGCAAAGAATAATACTGTCAAGACACATTGATGAACATAATTTGTGGGGAAAAAAGTCAACATGGTTTCTGTAAAGGGAAATCATGCCTTACTAATCTACTAGAGTACTTTGATGGGGTCAACAAACATGTGAACAAGGGGGAATCCAGTGGATATAGTATACCTAGATTTCCAAAAAGCCTTTGACAAAGTCCCTCACCAAAGGCTCTTAAGTAAAGTAAGTTGTCATGGGATAAGAGGGAAGGTCCTCTCATGGATTGGTAACTGGTTAAAAGACAGGAAACAAAGGGTAGGAATAAATGATAAGTTTTCAGAATGGAGAAAGGTAACTAGTAGTGTCCTCAAAGGGTCCGTACTGGGACCAATCCTATTCAACCTATTTATAAATGATCTGGAGAAAGGGTTAAATAGTGAGATAGCAAAATTTGCAGATGATACTAAACTGCTCTAGTTAAGACCAAAGCAGACTGTGAAGAGCTTCAAAAAAAATCTCACCAAACTAAGTGATTGGGCAACAAAATGGCAAATGAAATTTAATGTCGATAAATGTAAAGTAACTCACACGGGAAAAAATAATCCCAATTATACATACAATATGACGGGAACTAATTTAGCTATAACTACTCAAGAGAGATCTTGTAGTCATTGTGGATAGTTCTCTGAAAACATCCACTCAGTGTGCAGTGCAGTCAAAAAAGCAAACAATGTTAGGAATCATTTAAAAAGGGATAGAGAAGAAGACAGAGAATATCTTATTGCCTCTATATAAAACCATGGCATGCTCACAACTTGAATACTGTGTACAGAAGTGGTCACCTCATCTCAAAAAAGATATATTGGCATTGGAAAAGGTCCAGTGAAGGGCAACAAAAATGCTTAGGGTTTGGAATGGGTCCCATATAAAGAGAGATTAAAAAGACTTGGACTTTTCATCTTAGAAAAGAGGAAACTAAAGGGGGATATGATACAGGTCTATAAAATTATGACAGGTGTGGAAAAAAGTGAACAAGGAAAACTTGTTCCCATAATATAAGAACTAGGGGTCACCAAATGAAATTAATAGATAGCAGGTTTAAAAAAAACTAAAGGAAGTTTTTCTTCATGCAGTGCGTAGTCAACCTGTAGAACTCCTTGTCAGAGGATGTTATGAAGACTAGGACTTTAACAGGGTTCAAAAAAGAGCTAGATAAGTTCATGGAGGTTAGGTCCATCAATGGCTACTAGCCAGGATGGGTAGAAATGGTGTCCTTAGCCTCTGTTTTTCAGAGGCTGGAAATGGATGACAGGAGAAGGATCACATGACTATAACCTGTTCTGTTCACTCCCTCTGGGGCATCTGGCGTTGGCCACTGTTGGAAGACAGGATACTGGGCTAGATGGACCTTTGGTCTGACCCAGTATAGCCGTTCTTATGTTCATTGCAAAGCATAGGGGGAGGGCAGACCTTTACAGGAAGAGGTCACCAGAATTTAAACACAGGTTTAAAAAAAAAAATCTCTAGCCTTTTTCTCAGAAACAGCTGAAATATTTTCACTTAAAAAAAAAAATTAAGTAATCAAACCTCCAAGTTACAATTTGGCAAAGTTATAAGCACCTGAAAACAAGATCTTCTAATGAGAAGTGTTGCAATTTGAATAGGTTGTGCCGTCAGCCCCACCTATAGCAAAAGTGACATCTGAGATTATCTTAAGCTACTGAACAGAAACAAGGGAGCTGATATGAATCATAAATAAGTGTAAATCCAGGTCCTAACAAACCAAAGATAAACAAAATCACTGGGGGATTGATTATATACACCTCTATTACATTACTCAAGTTTAGAAATGATGGTTATGAGATCTTTAGCAGCTTCTTTACAGTCAGACAGCAACAATGGCGCAGGAAGCCTCGCTCATATCACATGATCTTTTTCCTGGAACGCAGACCTGGCTACAGTTCTTTGTATCCTCTCTCGCCTCTGTGCTGTATTATATGTAATGCTTTTTACTTGACATTATCTTTAAAAGCTAATCAGTTTTTAGCCAGTACATTTTTTCAAACTACATAGGCTGTACTTTCTTTCCAACTACTTCCAAGGGGTGACTTAGAGTTAAAGGTGATAAACCTCGTTTGATTTGGGGCATCTATTTCAAAGAGTGAGAGAGAACAGGATGATCTCGTCTTATACTTTTTTTTTTTTTTTTTTTTTTACACTCAACAGTCAACACCAAGTGGGATAAATCAACTGACAATAGCATTATTGTATGGCGAGGAGAAGGACATCTCACTGATGTTTCTGAAATGTTAGAATCTAAGCTCCATCTCTAGCCCAAATTAGTTAGCCCTTGAGGGCACCAATAACTTATCCATGGTTTTCCTAAAAATGTAAGTCTCCATAATTTTAATTTTGGATGTTTTTGTGAGGTTGAAAGCAACAAAGAAGAGTTGACATATTTCTGAGATTATTAGCCTATCAACATAGACTTAGGACTGTTCATATAGTTTTAAAAATTGATTTGAGAGACTACTATTGGCATATTACCTGCACTAAAATAAAATGAACAGTAGCAATTTAGGTATGGATCAACAGGAATATAAGTATTGCTTCTCTTTACATATTTTATAACACCTAAGGATATGCTATTTACTTTATAGAAAATATGATCCCTACCCTGAAGAGCTCACAATCTGATCTTACACTTCACACAGATAGTGGAGGGAACAATATAAGGCAGAGATGGTCAAACTTTTTGGCCCAAGCACCACATCTAGGTAGGAAAATTGTATATGGAACCATGAATGTAGGGTGCGGATAGGAGGTTAAGTACGGGCTCTGATCTGACACTGCTTATCTTGGGGGTGGGAGCACAGCAGGGTTAAGGCCATCTCCTTGTCTGCCTTGACCCCACATGGCTCTGGGAAACGGACACGATGTCCTTTCCTGGGGGAAAGGAGGGGCTGAGTTGGAGTGGGCATGTAGCGCCACACTTCTGCTATCTGCAGGCACCGCCCCCACAGCTCCCATTGGCCACAGTTCCTGTTCCTGGCCAATGGGAGCGGTGGGGGCGGGTGGGACTGGTGCTTGCAGGCAGGGACAGCATGCAGAGACCCTCTGCCCTGCCCCTACCCCTATGGGCTGCAGGCAGGTGTCAAATGCTTCTGGGAGTGGTGTGGGGCCACAGTAATCAGGGAATCTGCCTTAGCCCCACTGTGCCACCAAACTAGCAATCCTGCAGACGGGATTAAAAGCCTTGAGGGATGCAGCCAATGGGCCATAATTTGCTCACCCCGCTATAAGAAGAGGGAAGTGAGTCATGAAGGATTAGGGTTATAGCAATAACATCGCTTGGATTTTTCACCTTTTAAATGAGCACATGGTGGTGGTTCTGGTAGTTATATATACAAAAGCACTGCCTCATTTCCTATAGTTATTGCAGAAAAAGTGACCAGAGACTTGAATGAAGTGTAAGATAGCTTGGTGAATCTCACCTCTCCTTGGTTCTGACCCAAACAGAACATCAGTGTAACCTACAGTGATCTCATTATTCTGAAAATAATTTACCCCCGTTTGCTCTCCACTGTAATCAATGACCTACTTTCCCAACAAGGACAACAGACACTAAGCCTCTTCAAAACACAGAGACCAATGCAGCTCTCTAAACTTGCAGGGGTACTAGCACAGCTAATAAACACAGATGTTCTTGGAGCTACAGTACATCAATTCAGTGACATATCTGGGGCTTTTCCTGGGAGTAAGACAACTGTTACTTGTGAACTGTTTCTCATATCTTAACTCTCAAGATAGCCAGTAAATATGTCACTGAAGATAAATATGCTTTTGAAATCCCACCTAATGTCTTCACACACCCAAATAACATATCCCACACATTTTGATACATTTGTATAAATTACTGGTAAAGGCACTAGAGATGTGAATGTTCAACCAGTTAATGGGTGAGGCTTACCGGTTAACTGATGGGGGCTGAAGCAACTCCCCACCTGCCACAGGCAATGGACTGCTCCAGCACTGCGGGTAACCTGCTGCAGACAGAGGCTGCTCCAGCCAGGCTAGAGCAGCCCCTGCTTGCAGCAGGCCCGAGCACCCAGAAGGCAGGGGATGCTCCAGTCAGGAGGTTAGAGCAGCTCCCTCCTGCTGGGTATCCAGGCCTGCCACAGGCAGGGGATACTCCAGTGTCCCAACCAGAGCAGCATAGGTCCGCAGCAGGCCCAGGCAGCCCACAGCTAGGGGCTTCTCCAGCATTCTGGCCAGAGCAGCCTCTAGCTGCGGTGGACCCAATCACCCGACAGGCAGGGGCTGCTCCAATCCGGCCAGTGCAGACCCTGCCTGCAGAGGAGGAGGAGGACTGGTGGGTGGGTTGGAGCAGTCCCTGCCCAAGGCAGGGTGGGAGGCACTGCTCCAGCCCAGCAGTGAGCAGGAGGGCCCCCTCCGTCCGCCCATCTCTTTAATCACCTAACTGGTTAAACAATATGTTTTACTCGTTAACCAATTAAACAGGATTTTACATCCCTAGAAGGCACAGGATCATATTCTTTAATAAATTACTAATGTTTAAGGGAACAGCCAGTTAAAAGTCTGCTATTTTTAATGCAATATAGCTTGCTTAATTTCAGAAGTCTTTATAATGGATTCTATACCTCCAAGCTGAAAGTGAAGTCAACTTTCTTGTCTATTTACCATTCATGCTCTAGCCACTTGGCAATATTAGACTCTCATTCCAGAGTATAAGCAAATCTTTTAAAAGTTCAACAGAATGCATTCATCAACTATTTTTAAAAAAATCTACTACATATTGTAAAATGGTCTTTATGATGCAAAAAAGAAGAACACAGAGAGATAAAGACGTTAAAAATTGAGGAAAGTCATCTGACAA
This sequence comes from Pelochelys cantorii, assembly GCA_032595735.1. Classification (NCBI taxonomy): domain Eukaryota; kingdom Metazoa; phylum Chordata; order Testudines; family Trionychidae; genus Pelochelys; species Pelochelys cantorii. The sequence continues at coordinate 83,390,459 of CM064330.1, read as the reverse complement.
GGTTATGCTTACAACTAAGATGAATGTGACAAAGTACAATGCTCCCTGGAATATGAGCCGTTTCTACCACAGTTCTAGATTACAAATTTCCAAACTCATAGTAAAATTAAGTTTGCATACCAGCACAGAATATCCCTGGGACTTCACTTCGGAATATAACAGTCCGTACTTTCTTATCAGATTTCAGAGTATCCATTGCTTTTGACATCTATAGAAAAAGAAGGGTGAGGGGGGGAAAAAAATCAAATATTTAATTCTGATACACTGCCTTCAAATTAGTAGCAGTTAGTTTTTCCCTTACCATTTTTATAAGATTTTTATTAAGTGCATTTTTGGCATGAGATCTGTTTAATCCAAGTACCACAATTCCTAGAGGAAAAAAGAAGAGTTTGAATCAGTGTCATATTAAAAACATAAATTAAGTACATACTTGTGTCCATATTATTTTGACCCTCTAAACAGACAGCAAGTTCAGACTGTAAGAACATAGACATGTGTAATTATTTTGACTGATTTGTTTTGAATATTTTCTTGTTAGGTTTTTTTTTTTCCTTTTTCAGAGTGTTTCAGCAACCATTAGAAATGACACAATCACTTTAAGGATAAACCCAAAACTAATAACCTAATACACATGAAATTACTGAACATGCAATTACCACGCTGTGCATAAACTGACTATTTGCAGTTGCAATTTTAGCCTATGATGATATTTGCCTGAACAATTGAGCATGTCTCTTGGTACTTAAATGCAGTCTTCTGATACTTCCTCATAAAGCTTTTAACACACACACACACACCCCACACACAGGCATTGCCAAGCCCTAAATTCTGACTGTTTTTTGGTGTGTGTTAGCAGATGCATATTTTAGCATAGCACCAAGTCTTTACTAACTCATTTGCTATGCAAAAGAGTGTAGTTCATGTTAGTTACAATAACAAAAAAAATTAAAAAACACCAATAGCCAAGTACCGATTCTTTGAATCTAGTATTTTTCTTTAACCATGTCCCAATTTATTCCTTACGTCAAAACTATTTCAACCAAATACACAACTTGGTCATAGAATCACAGGACTGGAAGGGACATCGACAAGTCATCTAGTCTTCACTCACAGCAGGACTAAGTATTATATAGACCAGTGGTCACCAACCAGGAGATCGGGATCTACTGGTAGATCTTGGAGCCTCTGATAGCCTCTTGGCCAAACCAGTCAGGATCACCTATCAAGTACCTGAACTTCAGCTGCACGTCCCCCCATTGCAGTGCACCTCCTGCCTTTGCTTGGAGCTGCCTCCCCCCAGAGCCTCCTGCTTGCTGTGCAGGGCAGAGGAGGGAGAAGAGGGGCACAGATGTCAATGTGCCCCCTCTCCTACCCTGTATCCTGCCCCCTCTCCCATCCAGTATCCTATCTCCACAGAGCAGAGTGGGGGGCACAACAGGACTTGGGATGGAGTTTGCTGTCTGCTTTGGGGAGTGCTGCAGGGCAGCAGGGCAGGGGTGAGCCTGCTTTAGCCCCACTGCACCACCACCCAGGAGCAGCCTGAGGTAAGCAGTGCCCTGTCAGAGCCCACATCCTGAAACCCTACCCGTCATGAACCCCCTCCTGCACCTCATGCCTCTGCACTAGCCCTGAGCACCCCTGCATCCAAATACCCTCCCAGAGCCCCTGCACCTAGAACCCCCTCCGGCACCTCAGCTGCCTCCCCCACGCTCAGCTCAGAGCCCCTCTTGCACTCCAAATCCCTTAATCCAAGACCAGAACCTGCACCCTAATCTCTGCCCCTGACTGGTGAAAGTGAGGGAGGATGGAGTGAGCAGGGGCAGGGCCTCAGAGATGGGGCGGGAAGGAGGTGGACAAGGGTATTTGGGTTTGAGGTAGATCTTGGATTGCACCTAAATTCAAAAAGTGATCTCATGCTCAAAAAGGCTGGAGACCTCTGATATAGACCATCCCTGATAGGTTTTTGTCAAACCTGCTCCTAAAAGTCTCCAATGATTGAGATTCCACAACCTCTCTGGACAATTTATTCCAGGGCTTAACTACTCTGCGAGAAAGTTTTTCCCAACATCCAAACTAAACTACCATTGCTGAAATTTAAACCCATTGCTTTTTGTCCTATCCTCAGAGGTTAAGGAGAAAAGATTAAGCAGCCAGAGCTTTATGTACTTGCAGTGAACACAGTAGGCCGAAAATTTTGATTTAAAGTTTAAAGGTATGCTGCAATCCTTGTCATGAAAAGTTCAAAGATTTGGATGACACCATAAACAAAAACTTAAGGAAACTGTGTGATCTTTTCAACCTTTGTGGCATTCTTTTAAGTTAAAAAAAAAAAAAAAAAAGTATGTTTTATCTCTAAATAAGGATGATCATTGTTTTCTAAATTCAGTAATAGTATTACAATACTGGGAAAGATCCCCTTAATACTAGTAATGAAGCACTTCTACTCTGCCACATCATGCACACATTGTACATTTCAAAGGGAGAGGCGCAGAGGAAGACCTAAGGAGTCCTGCTGCGCCTCTCCCTTTGAAATGTACAAGAGCCGGAAGCGCAGCGGGATAGTGAATGCCCCCTTTATCGACAAATGCAGGGTGCACTCACTTACTTTCACCTCTGATCAGAACTTACATATATTTATAATGAAAGCATGTGATAAGGAGTACACTATTAGAAACAAATGATTACATATAACACAAAATCACAGCATGCTTTCTAGAGACTAAACAAACTCCTGTCTGAAAGAGTTTTCATCTCACTCGATATCTTTTACAGCTTTTCAATCAAAGGTGGCTGAGCTCATTTTCATCAAAGTAAACAAACTGCTTCATTCACTCCAACATCTTTACCTGAGATATACAGATAGATATACACACACCCAAAGCTCATTGTATTTGCACACAGCCAGGAGAGACACTGTGTGCGCCTTCCCTATTGACTTCACTTATCATTGCTAACTTCTGATCTTGAACATAAATATCCATTGTAAATGTCCATTGTGTTAATTAAGCATTGTAAGCTAACATCCCAACAGACACACATTTCTGACAGTCATCTGAAGGAAAACCTGTTTTTCACCTCTGCCTTGGCAGACTTTAAAACTATACTTTCAGTATATATGCACATACTATGTAAGGAGTTATATGCATAACATATTTCACAGTAACATTAATGACCAGAGTATGTCAATCTTAGAAGACCTCTTAACACCAAAAGAAACATACCAGAATCAAGATATTCTTGTAACCCCTTTACCAATTCACATTAAAGGATGCTAGGATCACATTTGTAGTCCCTCATAAATAAAGTAAAAAGCTAGTCTTTTTTTTTTTTTCTTTTCTTTTTTATAATGTCAAGTATTCCAGGAGCTCTCCAAGACCAGTTCTACACTTAAGTCCACACAGTTATTGAGCTCAGGAATGTGAAAAATCCACACCCCTGGATGCCGTAACTATGGGGCTATGTTGACGAAAGAATGCAAACACCATTTGGAGAGGTGGATTAACTATGGTGATGAAAAAACCCATTCCATCTCTGTAGGAAACATCTACACCAGCGGTGGACAAAAACACAGCAGCGGTTCACTAGGGTTAGCGCCTGGCAGCCACTATATTTACCTTCACAACCGTAGGTACCAGCAATCACAGCTCCCATTGGCTGTGAAGCAGTGTCCCAGTCATCTGCCACTCCTACTGGCTGGGAATAGTGATCCGCGGTAAGCTGCAATTACTGGTACCTGCGGCCAGCAGGCAAGTACAGTGGTGGGGCCCGCCAGGAGCTAACACTGGTGGACAAGATCTGGCCCGCAGGCCAGTATTTTGCCACCCCTTATTGACACTATAGCACAGCTGTTAGCACTGTAGCTGTAGCACCTGTAGTTAGACATGGTCAAGGGTCTGAATGCTACAGGAACCCATTTAAAAACCAACTAGATGTTTGCTGGAATCTTGCTATTCCTAAAGACATAGTGCTACCCCAACTAGACGCTGTTTGATGACCCTCTCACACCTACATTATTGTATCACATGATAGAAAATCTTTAACCCTAACAGCACATTTACATTAATTATATACTCTATGTAATAAACATTAGCTAAAGTCATCAGACAAGCATAATAAAAGCCCAAAACATAACACTTATATCATTCTTACCTGTAATTATAAATTAACGTCACAAACCAGGATACAAATAATAAAGAACTTTCTTTCATTATGTTGGTCCAACAGTCACTTTCTCCCTACTGACTATTCCTATTCCTGAAACATAAGACACAAGATAAAGTACAGCACTGACTTCCACTATGGCACCTGTATCTCTTGTCTCCACCCCAAACTAGGTATGTGAATGGCTATCGGGTAAGCCTCACCCTTAAGGGATGAAGCTTACTGATTACGGTTAACCAGTGGTCCCTACCCACCACAGGCAGGGGGCTGCTCCAGACCCACAGGTCCCGTTGAAGGTGCAGGGGGTGTTTCAGCCTAGCCTGCAGCTCTACCTGCAGTGCACCAGGACCAGGCACGCCATTGGCAAGGGTGCTCCAGCTAAGCCAAAGCCACATACCCATCCCCATTTAACTGGTTAAACAAAATTTAATTAGTTAAATAATTAAACAGGATTTTACATTCCTACCCCAAACCCACTGCCCTTCTTTACTAACAGAACAAGACTGACTCCTGTGTGAAGATGGGCTAAGGTCTAACTGCCTGTCCTTCCTCTGTGTTTGTTAGAGGAGGCAGGGCTGACCTAGGAGAGAAAGGTTTAAAAGCAGATGCTAAGTAACTAAGGGAGCTAACGAATAGTTGGGATGTTAGATACCGTGTAACTGAATAATCATGTAACCGCATGAAATCTTACTGGACTATTAGATAGTCCAGTAAGTAATCTTACTGGACTATTAGATAGTCCCCGGGGGCAGGGCCGGCAGCCAATGTGCTTGCAGACCCAATCCCAGGGAGCCCCCTGCCACTCCATGCTGCTGCCTATGTATCAGATGCAGCAGCGTGGGGTGACGGACAGGAGCCAATCAGCGAGGGGAGCTAATTTAAAAACCAGCTCCCCGCGCAGACCAGCTGCCTACTGCCCCATGCTGTGGCCTCTCATACAGACACAGCAGCGCAGGGTGGCAGCAGCCTCTGTCCACAGGGATCCGAGCTCCCTGCAGACAGAGTCTGGTCCGGCAGCAGTCCCTGTACGCAAGGGTCCGAGCTCTCTGCAGACAGAGGCTATTGCAGGATGGTGGGAGGGGCAGGGGGAGGCTGCCGCAAAGCAGCTTCTGTCCACAGCGAGACAAAATCTGATCTGTGGCAGAAGCCCTTACCTGCGGGGGGAATCCAAGCTCTGTGCACAGGCAGTGGACTAACAATTTGACATCCCTAATGAGTAGTACCATCAGGGAAGAAGGAAATGATTCTGAAGGAAAGACAATGCTTGCTGGCTACGTCTCACAGTGCTTCACTCCTGGTCCCAACACACTGTCCACTGAGATTTAAAAAAATGGTATGCTGCCTGGGCATCAAGGGATGAGGGAAGAAAAGTCATGTACCTCAAGGATAATGCACATATCTTTCAAGAGGAAAAGAAGGGTGGTGATGGGCAGTAACTCACAAAGGAGACAGAAGTATCCCTCTGCAGTCTGACCTGGCATCTTAGAAGGTGTGCTCATTGCCAGACACTCATACATGAGACACTCCAGAAGGACTGCCAAGGATCATTTGACCCTCTGACTACTACCCCACACAGGTCATTCATGTGGGCACTAATAATTAATGAGAAATGACCCTGAGTAGATCAGAAGTGACTAGAGAGTTCTGGAGTGTGAGGAAACTGAGGCACAGGTGGTGTTTGGTCAAGAGTAGAAGTCCAGGCAGAGCCACACAATCATGACTTCATAGATGGTGTTACCAGAAGGACTTCAGCTTCTTCAACCATGGGATGCTGTTCTGAGTAGGGATGTCAGAGTGTAGCCAATTAGTCAAATAGTAGTCAATTAGCTTCAGCTTATCGGGTAGTCAAGTCGACTACTCACATTCCCCCCTCCCTTTCTGCCTCTATATCAGAGGCAGCAGTGGGGAGAGAGGGACAGAGGGAGCTGCTCTGGCAACAGCCCTGTCCTCAGGGGTCCCAACTTCATTCTGGGACACACGTCCCTACCGTGGACAGGGGTTGCTACCAGCTGGGCAGGCAGCCCGGCTCAGTGCCAGCTCATGCTGCCCCCCCAATTCCTACTGCCTTTTAAACTGCAAAGCTGCAACAGGGTTTGGTCCCAGTGCGAGCCAGGACTAAGCAGGGCTGCCTGCCCAGCTGGTAGCAGCCCCTGTCCACCTGACACCTACTAAATTTAGGAGCTGGGTGGGCAGGCAGCCCAGCTCAGTCCCTGCTCACACTGGATTGGGGATCAAACTCTGCTGCAGCTCTGCAATTTAAAACACAGTAGGAGCCAGGAGGCAGCCTGCCTTCCCCTATCAAGTAGTTGATAAAAATTCTATCAACTACTCGATTACTAAAATAACCTAATTTTAGCATCCCTAGTTCTGACAAGATGGCAAAAACAGCAAAGAGTACTTTCAGAAACAAACTGACTAACCTAGTGAGGCAGATTTCAAATTAGGTTTGACAAGAGCAGGAAACAAAAGCTCATAATGAAGTTCAGAACATGGGTGAGATCTGGGTGAAGGGATGGAATCTGAGGCAGGAACATGGGTCATTACAGCATGGAGAAAGGAGAGAAAAAAGGGAATACAGAAATATAAAACATCTTAGATGTCTGTCTAATCTCTATGCTTTTTACATTAGTAAAAGAAAGAACAAGAAATATTAGTAAATAATCACAAAATTGGCATTCCAGATTGGTGGGATATTTCAGATGACTGGAATATTGGTATAGAAGGGGATACCTTGTTCAGGAAGGACAGGCTGGGAAAAAAGGGAGGAGCAGTTGCCTTGCAGATGCATACACTTGTAGTAAAGTCACAATAGAAGGGAAAGGCAGACAGGCTGAACATTTCCAGATAAGACTAAAAGGGATTTTAAAGGGATTTTAAAAAGGATGATATGGCAGGAGTCTACTCCTTGACCAGCTAACTAGGAAGAGAGATGGATAAGGCTTAAAGCACAGAGGCTGGTAGTAATGGGGAACTTCAACAACTCAGACATATTTTGGGAAAATACAACAGAACACAGATTAAAAGAAGTGAAATGAATTGGAGGCAACTTTTTATTACAAAAGGTGGAGACAGTAAAGAGATGAGTGTTCTAGATTTCATTCTGACAAACAATAAGGAACTGATTGAGACTTTGAAAGTGGAAGGCAGTTTGGGTGATGGTGATCACGAAAGGTTCATTATTCTAAGGAATGGAAGAAGCCAAAACAGCAAAATAGAAACAATGGACTTCAGGAAGGCAGACTTTAGCAAATTCAGAAAACTGATAGTAAAGGTCCCTAGGGAAGCAAGTCTAAAGGAAAAACTTCGAGAGGTGGCTGTTTTTTTTAGGAAAGAAATTATGAAGGACAAAAGAGTAAACTATTCCAATGTACAGGGAAGACAGGAAGTACAGTAAGAGACCACCCTGACTTAACCAGATCTTCAGTGACTTGAAACAAAAAAAAGTATACAAAGAGAAGAAAGTAGGGTAAATTATGAAGTATGACTATTAAAAAAAAAAAAAACAAACATGTAGGGAAAAATTAGAAAGGCCAAAGCACAAAATGAGATTAAAAATAGCAACAAGAAAACATTTTCCAAACACATTAAAAGCAAGATGACGATCAGGGACAGATTGGGCCCATTACCCAATGATGAGGCAAAAACAATAATAGAAAATGCAGCAGTGGTTGAAATGTCAAATGCCTCCTTTTTCCAGTTTTCACCAAAAATGCTTAGCAATGATCAGACAACTGACATAGTGAACATCAGTGCAAATGGGATAGGATCTGAAGCTAAAAATAGGGAAAGAACAAGGAAATAATTACTTAGACAAGTTAAAAAAAGTCTCAGAGGGATAGCCATGTTGGTCTGCAACTTAAAAAACAATGAGTAGTCCTCTGGATCCTTAGAGACTTACAAAAATATATATAGTACCTTGTGCTTTTGTTTGCCCATGAAAGCTCATGAGTTTATATATATATATATATATAAAATGTTAGTCTCCAAGGGTGAGTCTACACTGCACCATAACTCGAAATAAGATAAACAATTTCAGCTACGCAAATTGCATATCTTATTTCAATGCTATTTCAAAATAGCTTATTTCGTCATTTGACGCTGTCTACACAGCACCAAATTTCAAAATAAAGTGCTATTTTGAAATGTCCTTTACTCCTCGTAGAATGAGGTTTACAAGGATGTCAGAATAGCGAGCCCGAAATAACAGGCTTGCTGCGAAGACACAGGATAGCTATTTCAGGATATTCTCGTATCCCAAAATAGTACTGCAGTGTAGACATACCCTAAGGTGCTACAGGACTACTCATTGTTTTTAAACAAGTTAGAGGTCTTCAAGTCAGTAGGGCCTAATCAAATACATCCTAGAATTATTAAGGAACTGTCTGAAGAGATCTCTGAGTCATTAGCAATTATCTCTAAGAACTCCCAGATGACAGGAGAGATCCCAGAGGATTGGAAAAGGGCAAATATAGTACCTATCTATAAAAAAGGGAATTAAACAAGTCATCTTTACTTCAGTATCCACAAAGATAATGGAGCACTAGAAGAAAATAATAAGTGCTAAGTCAGTCAACATGGATTTTCCAAGCAAAAATCATGTCAACGCAACCTGAAATCTCTCTCTTATAGAGTAATAAACCTTGGGGAAAGCAGAGCACTAATGTGAAGTCTCTGCTTTAGAAAGGTTTTGGATGCTGTCTCAAATGACCTTCTTATAAGCAAACTAAGGAAATATAACCTACATGACCATAAATATAACATGTTGGGTGCACAACTGGTGGGAAAAGACAGTAGCTTATCAATTGTTCAGTCAAGCTGGAAGGGTATATTGATATAATACTGCTGCAAAAACAAACAACATTCTGGAATGTATTAGCTAAAAAGATGTAAACAGGGTAGATTTGATTTAAATCATGATTGAAATCACCAGTGAGGAAGACGATTTAATCATGGTTTCCTACATAAAAGTGCATTCTTGTTGGTTGTAATAACCTTAATACATATTCTTCACAACTCAAAGATAGATGTATGTTTCATTTTTAGGAGGCACACACTATACATTTATAAACAGTGATTTATTTTGAAAACTTTTCAGATTAGTTTTACAGCTATATCAGAAAATGAATTGATTGATTGGATATTTTGTTTACCAAAGGTAACTGAAGCAGATATTTATGACATTCAAAATGATCTGGACAAACTGGAGAAATGGTCTGAGGTAAACAGGATGAAGTTTAATAAGGACAAATGCAAAGTACTCCACTTAGGAAGGAACAATCAGTTTCACACATACAGAATGGGAAGCGACTGTCTAGGAAGGAGTACTGCAGAAAGAATAACAAGACTTGTGGATAACGGAGAAACAGCAGATGTGGCACACCTAGACCTCAGTAAAACATCTCAGAGAGTAGTTATTAATGGTTCTCAGTCATGCTAGAAGGGCATAACAAGTTCCGCTGGGGTCTATTTTGGGACTGGCTCTGTTCAATATCTTCATCAACAATTTAGATGATGGCATAGCCATAGAGAGTATGTTTATTAAGTTTGCAGATGATACCAAGCTGGGAGGGGTTGCAAGTGCTTTGGAGGATAGGGTCATAATTCAAAATTACCTGGACAAATTAGAGAAATGGTCTGAGATAAATAGGATGAAGTTTAATAAGGACAAATGCAAAGTACTCTAGTTAGGAATAGGGATGTGAAGGACTAATCAAATGCTTATTGGATAGTTGACAGGCTAGTCGATTAGTCACTTTCCGCCCTCCTTCCCCCCTTGCTGCCTCTATCAGAAAGAGGCAGCGGGGGGAGGGGAGCGGGGGGGGAGAGGGAGAACAGGATACTTCAAAGCAGCAGCACCGCACGGAGCCTTGGACCAGACCCCGGGCTCCTCGCGGCGCTACCACTTTGAAACGCCACATGCAACCCGGAGCCAGCTGGGGTATCCCCAGGCTGCCCGCAGTGTTTCAAAGCAGCAGCACCGCTTGGAGCCCAGGATCAGCTGGGGACTCGCCCGCTGACCCCTGGCTCCATGCAGCATTGCCACTTTGAAACAGCGTGAAGCCTGACACCAGGCAGGGACAGTAGAGCGGAGGTCTGTTCTTTCTCACCTCGATATATAATGTATTTATTTTAAAACATTTTTGCTGTTAACAAGCATGTTCTCTTTGGAGACACAGATCCACAGTATGAGAACTGCAAAACTAAGCATTTCTGATGGCATTTTCTAGACTGATCACTGAGTTCCATTGGGTAGATAGAACTATTAACCTAAATAAGAAGCCTCTGGAACCCCATAAGATTGGGTCCTTAATCCATGAAATATTAGAACACATTACAAAACTTTTCTGAAACATTACATGCATTAGACTTAGAATTTATAATCCCTATTCCATGATGAGGTATCTAAACTCAAACTATGCATCGGATTTTTTTGATAAAATGCTTTTGAGGAAAAAAAAACGTGTTTAAATTTTAAAAATCCAGGTTTCTTTAACTGATTTTTATCCATCCTGGTTGTAAACAAGACAAGTAGTAATTCTTCCATTCTACTCAGTTCTCTAAATCAGGCCTTATAAGTGCTATGTCCAGTTCTGGGCACCATGCTTGAGGAAAGATATGGACAAATTGGAGAAAGTCCAGAGATCAGAAACAAAAATGATTAAAAGTCTAGAAAATATAACCTATGAAAAAAGATTGAAGAAAGTGGGTTTGTTCAGTCTCAAGAAGAGAAGACGGAGGGAGGATGTGATTACAGTCTTCAAGTATGTAAAAGATTGTTACAAAAGGCAATAAATTGTTCTCTTTTATCACCGAGGACAGACAAAAAGTAATGGGTTTAAATTACATCCAGAGAAATTTAGGTTAGACATTAGAAAGAACTCACTAACTACAATAGTAAAGCATTGGAGCCAATTACCAAACACCTGTCAAGGATGGTCTAGATAATATTTAGTCCTGCCTCAGAGTAAGGAACTAGTCTAAATGAGGTCTGTTCTAGACCTACATTTCTATACTTCTATTTTGTTTTGACTAACAGGGATAGGTATATGCGGGGAAGGAGCAAAGCATTATAAAAACAAAAAAAAACAACACTCTTCAGTAGAAAAAGAATCACCCTCTCCACTACAGGGCATCTCCAGACCTCTGAATGGTGCTAACTATGTTTTATCTGCAATCGACATTACACCAAATAAGATGCACTTAATAATAAACTGCTAAGTGCACTGTGTCATGTACCTTTTATTACCTGATTCATACTCTAAACCACGGGTGGGCAATCATTTTTGATGGGGGGACAACTCCAAGAATTTGGAAAGTAGTCAAGGGCCCCAATCTTCAATATTAATGGAAGAGGAGAGGGGTCTGGGATGGAGGCTGGGTGCAGAAGGGAGCTTGCAGTAAGGGATTGGGGTGCAGGAGAGGGTCTGGGGTCTGGGAGGGAGTTTGGGGGAAGGAGGCAGTTGTGACCTGATGCAAGGGACTAGGGTACAGGAGGAGATACAGGGGTTTGAGCTATGACCTAGGGCAGGATGGGGTTGTGACTTAGGGTGGGGGATTGGGGTGCAAAGGTTTGGGTTGCAACCTGGGGTAGGAGCTTGTGATGCAGGATCTAGGAGGGAGGGGGGCAGAGGGTTGGGGTGCCAAAGGCAGGCTCTGGCTGGGAGACTTACCCGCTTGACTCCCAGGTAGCAGCCTGGTCAAGCACACTCCCTGCAGCACTTGAAGGCTCACAGCCATTCAAACAAAGCTCCACATGGGGGGCAAGCAGAGAGTCTGCCTGGGGCTACCGGCTGCGTCCGCGGGCCATATCCAGCAGCTTGGCAGGCCGCATCCAGCCCTCCGAGAGTATTTTGCCCAGGCCTGCTCTAAAACATCTTTGCTGAAACTGCAGGACTCTGTATATGTTGTAAGCCCCAAGCAGCTTCAAATAATCATTATTTCAAGCACTATGGAATCATAACAATTTAAGGTCAAATATTTCACAACCCCACAAATCTAAAAATTGGTGTTTTATAACACTAAGAAGAGGTTCCCAATTTCCCAACAGGACACAAGATGTACTTTTAGCAATGCTATTTGATACTAAATACTGGATATTAAAAATCAAAACTTTTTGTAGGCATAATTATATAATTTTAATAGCTAGTTAGACAGAAAACATTTCAGCAACACTTTGCCAAGATCTTTACCCCTTTCTTTCCCATCATTCAAAAATTCAAGCCTTTTATAGCTAGTTGCACAACAGGTACTATAGCTGCAAGAGGATCATCTTGGTATTGGAAGAAGGTAAAAACAGGGAGTCAGTGATGCAGGAAATTCAAAGGTCAGATTAAGCCACTGGTACAACAGACCCATATTTAGGGCCCCAACTCCTAGAAGTCTGGTGATTTTGAAGTTAGAAACTTACCTTCCCTTTAAGGGAAAAAAGTTTATAATGCTCATATTTAAGAAAAGCATGAAAAAATAGCCCATTCATAATTAATGTAGTGATGTCTGGGGACCCCAGATCTCAACCTACCTAACTTCCAGAGCTGCTGCTCTAGCAACTTTTGCCAACCCTATCCCAGCATCATCTGTGGCAGAAAAAGAGGGTAGCAAACTAGTACCATTCCTCAATGTAGACTCACCCCTGCTACTGAGGTAAATACTGAGGGAAGGCTAAAATGCTGTCGCTTACTTCCATCCCTGCTGCTCCCAGGGGGTCAGAGCTCCTGAGACTTTGGGGATGATCCAGGAACAGGGTGGGGTGACAAGAACGGGGGGGTTGGGGGGGAAGACTTTCGTAGCAAGAACAAGAGTCACCATGTCAGGGCACACAGAGGGCCCCCCAGTCATGCCCGGCCCTGGGAGCAGCAGGGGGGTGGGCGCCCAGACGGGCTAAACCAGAGGGGGGCTGGCAGCACAAGAGGTTGCAGCAACTGCTCCTATTCCATCAGCCACGCCGGGTACGCACCGCCCGTGAGCAGCATGTGGAGGCGGAGCTGCCACTCGCCTCCCCACCTCACCTCCATGCATATAAAGGGCCAGCCGCATTCATCAGCTGCCCCGACATCACCGCGCTGCGGGGGGGGGGGGTAGCACCACCGGCCTCCCGCGGATCGCACATAGGGAGGCGAAGGGAGGGGTGACCGGGGGGGGGCGGGGTTTGACACCAGTCCGGGGGCTCCCTCTGCAGGGCAAGTATCCTGTAGCGATGGGCGCCCCGGCCGGGCTGCCGTTACCTTGGTGCTCATCATCCAGGTACCGGACCCGCAGCTCTTCCTCCCCCTTTGCCTCCGAGCTGTAGCCCCTTCCGGCCGGAGAACAAGCGGCCCCTCCTCGCACCAGCCTGCGGGGGCCCAGCTGGCTGAGTGGCGAGGCGGCAGCAGCTACCGCAGCCAACCTGACTCGGCCCTGCAGGAGGCCTAGGCCGCCCAGCGCCGCCGCCATGCTGCTGCCTCTTCCCCCCGCGCAGGCCCAGGCGTGCCGCGGGGCCACCCCTCCCTCGTTGACACACCCCACGTGACGCTACGGCGCGCACGGCTCCCCGCCACGCGCGACCCCAGGCCGAGGCAGCTGCAGGCAGGGTAACGGTCGTCCGGTGCGTTCCCCCCGCCCCCGAACCCATGCGCATAATCGCCCCCCCCCCATCCCGCCTCGCTGTCTGCGGCTCAGCCTGTGGGGCGCAGGTAATGGGGGGAGCCCGGCGGCCCAGGGCCGGTGAGCGGGGTGCGGAGGGCACCGTGGCTGAGCCTGCGGGCGCCTCAGGCGTGGGACCTCGCCCCTCCCAGCTGATACTTAGAAGAACCCTCCGCGCACAGCGCAGGGCCCGGCCCCCTCCCCGCCTGCCGTCACCCCCGACGCGCTGAAACGCCGCCTGGGTGTGGAGTCTGGTCCCAGGAGCACAACGTCCCTGCCGCCAGCACCGCGGCGTGGTTCAGATCAGAACAGGGCTAGACTTGTAGAGGGCTTTTCAGAAGTAGCCCTCTGTGCGTGTGCTTCGCCAGCCTTACTGCTGCCCCTGGCCGGCAGGGAGCCATTCTCTTGCTGTTTTGTAGGCGGCTAAATGACTTGTCCAAGGACGTGGTGAAGAAAGAGGAGGCGGGTGAGGAAAACTTCCGTTGGTGAGAGGCAAGCTCTTTGAGCTACACAGAGCTCTTCTTCAGGTCTGGGAAACTAACTCAGGCCTGGTCTACACAATGAAGTTAGGTCTGTGTAAGGCCACTTATGTCAATCTAATTCTGTAAGGCTGTGTCTAAACTGGCCAGTTTTTCTGCAGAAGTGTCTGCTTTTGCGCAAAAACTTGCCAGCTGTCTACACTGGCCGCTTGAATTTGCGCAAGAGCACTGACATTCTAATGTAAGAAATCACTGCTTCTTGCGCAAATGCTTTGACGCTCCCGTTCGGGCAAAAGTCCTTTTGCGCAAAAGGGCCAGTGTAGACAGCTCAGTTTTGTTTTGCGCAAAAAAGCCCCGATGGCTAAAATGGCGATCGGGGCTTTCTTGCGCAAAAGCGCGTCTAGATTGGCCACGGACGCTTTTGCGCAAAAAGTGCTTTTGCTCAAAAGCGTCTGTGCCAATCTAGACGCTCTCTTGCGCAAATACTTTTAACGGAAAAACTTTTCCGTTAAAAGCATTTGCGCAAATTCATGCCAGTCTAAACACAGCCTAAGTGTATTCACTGCTATGGTCACCCTCCACACCTGTTTGATAACTCCACCTGTGTGACAGGTGTAGGTCATGCCCAGGATTCCCAGCTGTAGCTCTGCCAGCCCAAGGTCTGACAATCAGAGCCAGACAGGAAATATACAATAAAAGCCAGGAAACTGACAAGAATGTCAGTTTCACTCTAGCCTGCTGCCCTGCTGTGAAATTGAGCCCTGTGTTGGGCTCAGCCCCCAGAGTGGAAGGCTGCAGCAGTCAGCCTAGCACAGCTGTGTGTACCCCACAATTCTTCACTTCAGACAGTGAAGAATTGGTGTGGTAGAAAGAGGGAAATGTGAACTAGGGATGTGAAAGTGTAAACCTGTAAATGGTTAACTGCTCATCAATTAGCGTTCATGGTTAGATGCAGGCTCCCAGTATGTGCTGAATACAGAGGTGGCAGCATGAGGTGGTAGGCGGGAGCAGGTATGTGTGGGAAGCCATCTTCCCACATACACCAGCTTCCAGGGAGCCAGCTATCATCCCGTGTATACACAATTATTTAATTACATGCATGTTATCATCCCAAGTGTGGACACAAACAGTTGATTCAACTACTGAGGTGACGTAACTTAAGTTGACCTAATTTTGTAGTGTAGATAAGCTCACTGAGTGTCACTGCTAAGTACAAGGTGAAACAGATTTTTCAGCACAAATAGTTATCACATTTCAAGAGATCATTCAAGGTGAATTGTCTCGATATGCCTCAGGGGCTGTATGGCCAAACTGGGAATACAGCATGTGTTTCCCAACATCTAAGTGTAGGGTCTGACTGCTGAACCATCCTTTCCCTCCAACAATTCCAATTTAAAATGCATTTGAACCATTTTTTAGTGTGAGATTCCACTAGTACAGACAGAGCCTTTGACATTTCTTCTGCTTTGATTTTCTTCTGGTCTCTTAAAATTTGAGTGACTTAGAAATGTGTCTTTTTTCCCCCAT
The DNA here is from genome assembly GCA_032595735.1 of Pelochelys cantorii. Classification (NCBI taxonomy): domain Eukaryota; kingdom Metazoa; phylum Chordata; order Testudines; family Trionychidae; genus Pelochelys; species Pelochelys cantorii. The sequence continues at coordinate 83,374,674 of CM064330.1, read as the reverse complement.
GTGAATGATAAAACAAAAGGATAGCTTTTAATATGGAAAACAATTTTGTAATCAAGTTGTAGTCAAACCTCTGTGTTGCCTAATGCATCTTTTGTCTGTCCTCAGCTATATGGAACAAGTTGAAGGATATGAGCCTGAGAATGTAAGCTCTGCAGACACAAACTATCTTGTACAGTGGCAAGCACTTTGCTGACACTTAATGAATCAATAATTGCAATCAAACCACTGAAGACATAAGCTATTTTTGAAATTTCTAACCACATCACTCCAGCTAGATGCAGAAAAAGGCCGAGCTTCCTAGATAATAATGCAAATTTGTAATTTTATAGGTTTTAAGGCCAGAAGGGACCATTATGATCATTTAGTCTGACCTCCTATAAACACTGGCCAGACAGTTTCATCAAGTGATTCCTGCATCAAGCCCATAACTTCACTAGAGCATATTTTTTAAATCTGAAAGAAATTTAATTCAGAATTGCTTCATACTCATAGGAGTCAAGAATAGTTGTTAGAACTGTAATTAGTGCGGCAACTTAAGAAGAAAATTAGTGTTTGATTATGGATTGAAAATGTAGCCCTGGGACCACACTTCATGATTTTTAAACTGAAGTGGTTTAGTCAGATCTGTCCTTTTATGGAGGAAGTAAGTGGTAGTGATGTAAAAGGTTTACTGGTGGGAGCTGAAGCAGCTCTCCACCCGCAGTGGCCAGAAAAATGCCATAGACAGGGGCGCTCCTGTACAGCCAGAGCAGCCCCTGTCCACGGCAGGTCTCGGCACACTGCAAACAGGGGCTGCTTTGGCAGAGCGGAAGCAGCCCCTCCTACTCACCCTCCCTTTAATCAGTTAACTGGTTAAATGCTACATTTAACCGGTTAATCAATTAAACAGGATTTTACATTCCTAGTAAGTGGTATCATCACCCACTGCAGCCCTTATACGAGGAGTAATCTTGATATGAATGAGAAGATCTTGGAGCAATTGCTGTCCTCCTGATGCAGATGCTCAGCAGGGCCCCCTTTTGGCGGTTTTCTGATGAAAGCAAACCTCTGTAAAATAGACTAGTGGTTTTCAACCTTTTTTCATTTGTATACCATTAAAAAGTTTCAAATGGAGGTGCAGATCCCTTTGGGAATCTTAGACCTTTTTGATATAACCAAATCTTTAAGATTTATTTTCCAATACTTTGTGTAAATTTTAAAAAATGAATTGTGCTTGTTAAAGTAGGTCATTCTCCTTTCTGTATTATATCCCTTTTGCCAGCTGTGTGACATTCATATAACTGTTTGTTTGTTTTGGTCTTTTTGTGCCACAATGCAGTTTGCAGTGTATCCAGTTCCTCCCTTTAGACTGTCATTTTAAACATGACTCAGAAGATTTGGATGGAAACACACTTTTCCATGTATTCTAGTGCCTTCATCATTCACTATGGTTTAGCTCTTCCTATACAGTATTAAAGTAAGAGTAGCAAATGGAAAACAAGTTTAGTTCCAGCCGGATACAAAACATACTTTTCTTTGTAAAGATTTTCTTAAAATATAGACACTGATGCTCATTATTAAAATAATTTCTATATATAAATTCCAGTTATGGAGGAAAAAGTTGTAAGCACATTGAAAATCTCTCTAAGATAGGGGTCAGCAACCCCCGGCATACATGCCACAAGTGGCACGCGAGCTGATTTTCACTGGCACGTGGGGTGGGAGCTCAGCTCCGCCCCTCCCTCCCACACAGCAGGGAGCTCATGTTGCAGCTTCAGCCACTCAGCTACAGGCTGGAGCAACAACTCTGGCTTCCTCCTGGGGCGGGCAGCGGGAGAGCCACACATGCATCCCGGGGATGCCCCTGTTTGGCCTGGCGTGCAGCTTCCAAGAGCTAAGGGGTTAACACCCCCCACACCCCGGGTACGGGCTTTGCTTCGGGAGGGGATGGGGCTGGGCCTGCTCTGCAGAACTGGGGCTTGGCAGCCAGTTACATGTGGCGTGCTGAGGCTTGGGCTGTGTCATGCTGCTCCCTGTGGACTGTGCGCGGGGGGGCGGGAGTCTTTTCCCCAGAACCCCACTGCACCTGGCCAAGTTGAGCCAGTCCTGCGCTCTGTCTGCCGCAGCCCTGGAGCCGTAGGCAAAGGGCTGGGTTGGGAAGGGAAGAGACTCTACCCTCCCCCCTGCCCCACTTCTGCCAGCCCCAGCATTGTTCCCAGAGGGCTGCATGTCCCAGCCGGTGAGTGCACTGGGGGCACAGGAATGTGTGGGCGGGGGCAGGATGGAAGGTGGTGGAGAAAGCCCTTCCCCTTCGCCCAGGGCAGGAGGGTTAAATCTTGGCACACCACTTTGAAAAAGGTTGCCAACACCTGGGATATACAAACATCTCTCTCTCTCTCTTCCCCGCCCCCCCCTTTTGGGAATTTTCCACTCCTCTAGTGCTCAACAAACTGGTCCTCTCCATGTTCTGGCAGCAGCGTATCACCTTGAGCTTGCCCCAGGGACCCTGCCTTTCCTCTAGAAGAAAATAGTTCATGTGACAGGTTGGATCACAGAGATTCCATTGAGATTCGCTTGATGGGCTGATCTTACCACTGAGCCCACTTATCTGCCCTGGGGTCCCCCACCACCCAGTCTTGCTGAGCCAGAACCTCTGGTCATCTCCAGCAAAGCATAGAGTTGGAATAATAGCCCACAGCAGGGTAATGCATACTGAGAAGAACTCAGCTGCAGGAAGGCTTAGTCACAGGACCTCAATATAGCACCCTGATGCACAGACCAAATGGGATTAAAACCTCAGATAAATCCATCTTGGTCTCTATAAATTTTACACAGAGAAAGCTCAAAGTTCACTCCCTTTATCAAGAAAGAAAGATATGCACCGGTTGTGTGTGTCCCTTCCTCCCCACCTGAGTAACAATTATTTACACTGGGTTTGATAAGAAACAAAAGTGATTTTATTAAGTATAAAAAGTAGGATTTAAGTGGTTGCAAGTGATAACAGGCAGATCAAAGTGAGTTACTAAGCAAAATAAAACAAAACATGCCAGCTCAGGCTAATACACTGAGAACTTGTACAAATTATAATTTTTCACCATATTTCTTATTTCAGGTAAAGGTCTTCTCAGTCTAGAGCCAATCTTTTTTCTGACCTGCTAAGATGCTGCCAGATCATGGACAGACCAGTTTGCTGAGCTCTTTTCATGTATCTTCTTGTGATGGGGAGCAGTCTGTGAAGCTGGCTGAAAATGATCATTGTTTGCTTCCCACTCCTTAAATAGAATTTCCCCAAAATAGGAGCTCTTTGTTGATTTCTGCCCACCCCTGTGGAAAAATACAAAATTCAAGATGGATTTCAGTTCAGGTGGAATGGTCACATGTCATTGTAGGACCAACCATAACTTAGGCTTATAGTAAAAAGACTATTTACAGATCATTGTCTTGAGCACCAAGCAATTAAGTTCCTTAATTACCACTAACAGCTTTCACTAGAAGTCCTAGATTAATAAACAGGTTTGTACTTCATATTTCTAACTTTGCATAAAGAATGACACATGCACACAAATACAATATACGCAGTCAGGTGATTACAAGTTCTTGAATTATAGGTCACACGTCCCATTTTGCATAAAGCATATTTGTTATATTTGAGTTATGCATATTCATATTCAAAAACATTTCCATAAAAATAGGGGAGGTACAGTGTCACATTTCTGTCTACGGATGCACTGGGTCTCTGTGGATGTCCTACAGCAGTGTTGCTCAACCTTTTTTTTATAAAGTACCCCTTTTAAAAAAAGATTATAAGTACCCGAAGTACCTACAGTTTTCAGACACACATTTTTTTCTACCATTGCAACACATTTGTTTAAACAACTTAATTGTAGCCCGGGGGGGGGGGGGGGAAGGGGGTGATGAAATTTTTGGGTGTAAAAGTACAAAAATAATAAAGCGCTGTAAAACTTAAAACAAAAATTCAGTTTTCTCCAAATTTCACTTGTGTTGACATACCCCCCCCAGACTTCTCTCAAATATCCCTAAGGGTACTCATACCACTGGTTGAGAAACACTGTCCTCAAGGAGGACAGACAGAATCTGCTCTGCCTTTGCAGTCAGGTCCCTGTCTCCTGCCTTTAGGCCTTCCAGAGGCTTTTTGCACACACCTTCCTCCACTGCCTCAAAGGCTCCTATATGACAATCAGCTCTTCTATCTCCACCCAAAGGGTCTCCTACAAGTCCTCTCTGAATTGCTTAGTTATCAGGACTACCTTTAGACTTGGTAGCTAGAGGTGAGCACTGAGGGGGAGGACCTCCTTCCAGAGGCCCTGCTACACACCCTCCATCTAGGCATGCAGGTGGTAGAGTCCACCTTGTTGTGCTTGAGGCTGGTCCTGGCTTGTAGCACCAAGATTGTAGTCCTGAAGATCTTCAGTCAGGAGGTCTGGGGGCACCCTATGGCACTCAGCCAGTTCATGGGGCTTTCTCTCCCTTGTGTTCCCCATCATTTATTCCAGGAGTGATGTCTGTTCTTATACCTTCTTCTCACGTTTTTTTCAAGCATGTTTTGTGGGAAGGTGCTCTCTGCCCTCCCTTTACCACCCTCTGGATCATACCATTTTCCCCCACCTCACCAGCCACTCTATCACGTACGTGTACATAGACATGAGCTGATCCATCGCTGAATTCCATCCAGGAACAGCTGTGCAGCTACCACTTTGTTCTGCCTGTACATCTGTCTTATACCCTTGTTGATAATACTTAATGACTACCTCCTTCACAGGTAGACACCCCTCTCTGTCTCTTTGGTCCAAAGAATGTCTCTGGAAAAAAATTAACTCTTTCAGATCAAGTAGGAGGCAATACAGCACTGAGTAAGTAAACTGAATCACATAATTTCCCACGTTCTCCATTACAATTAAGTAGTCTAATTCTTCTAAAGGATGAGCACATTAAATGGTAGTTCACTAAAGAGAGAAGGGACTTAAACAATATTTATAGAAAAATGCATGTCACTCTGAGTCAGTTCTTGCTTTTAAGGGTAAACTACTTGTGTGTTTCTTACAACATGTAAATTAATTGTCTTTGTAAAAGGTCTATTCTGTTAGGCCCTTTATCTTTCTGGCGGTCAAAGTAGGAGTGGTTCACAAATGTGGATGCCAACCTCAGGGCAACGTTTTACAAACCAGGGCACAAACCCCAAATTGATTATGTTTTATAATTAGATTTCACCATTCGTCAAGTGTGAACTCATCAAGCACTGTCATGATTTTTATATGGAGTCATAGACAGTCCCTTTGGGCAATCAGGTCTGTTTTACATAAGGGAGGCCATAAAGGTCAGACCAAAGGTCCATCTTGCTGACCAGAGCCACCAGGGTGCCTTTTTGAGCAGACACTGCAGTTAAAAACTTGACGACCCTAGATATGGGTTTGTGCATGTCCTCTCTTCATGGGAATGGGGATTTTAGTTTCATAACAAATGCTTTTATAGTTACAAAGCAAACACTTAAATATTACCTTATAACATGGGATATTATAAGTGAGAGTAATACATGTAGCAACTGACAAGCATTACATAAGGTCCAAACACTAAACACATTTCTTATACATTTAACACCTATTTTGACAATGCCAACACAGTTGTGAAACAGACTGGTTTTCAGCTAGGCATTTTGTCTGTGGTCAGTAAGGCCTAGAGAGCTTGGCATGAGTTGGCACCTGATCTGCCAGCATCACACTAACAATAAGCTCTATTAGCTATTTTATTTTATAAAGATTGTCTTAATTTCACAATACTTACTAGGGCACTTTGTCTCTTGCACTCTTTAACACATGCTGCTAAATTAATGAGTGACAAAGTTTTGTTGTCTATTCTGTTCAAGCTTAGATGGTTAAAATGAGCCTTTGCCAGAGCTGCAGAGTATGCTGCTTTTTTAAACACACTAACTCAAGCTGAGCTAGCACAAGACTGTCTGCCAGTACTGGGATTGCACTTTCCAGTTACAATGCAGACGTACTTATATGTTCTTTTGAAACTTTTACCCATTTACCATGGGTAAAATCAATCATGCTACTACATAGCCATCAATGTTATGAAATGTAATTTGTACAAGACCTTAATGTGTTACTAACAAAAAATCTATAGGACAGTTCCAATAGGTTATGTAATAAGATTCTCTCCTGACTATTGTATAGGAATATGAGCTTAGCATGGGACAAGACATGAGCAGGGATAAGAGAGTTAGGTGTGTGAAGCGCCTACTGCCAGGGAAACAAAACAAACATTCAAGCAAACAATGAAAATTCCTAAACATTGAGATATTTATATCTAATTACAACTCCAAGGCCTTGAGTACTTATATGCTTCTTCCTCCTGCTGGTGCTTGTAAAAGGCACTGCATGTTAGAGCAGTTCAGCAAAGAGGACATTTAACTCACTACACACATAGGCACACAATAACAATGTTTAAGAATGTGATCTGAAAGCTGTTTCTGATTTACCATTGTGTATTTTTAAACATTTACAGTTTTCACATTTAGAAACCAAACATTTTTAAGTTTGCACATATACTACTAATTACTGTGTTACATTTTGTGGTTGGGATACGGGACACAGACAGAGGAGATCTATACTGAGTTCCTGGCTCTGACATAGATTCCTTGGGTGATCTAAAACAAGTTATTTAATGGCAATAATAATTCCTTGCCTCAGAGAGAGGTTTGTGAGGATAATTAATACATACAGTGCTCAGACTTATTATAGAGCCCTAATCACTACAATACATATCTAAATAGTCTAGGCAACGTACTTGTAACATAATCCCAGTAAATTACCTCTATTGATTGGCATATTTCCTGATCACCAAGTAAAGCAGACAGGTAAATGAAATCATCACCATCCTGTTTCCATTACAATTCTGGCATTTAGGGTAGTGATGAAGCATCTCCGCTGCTGTCTGTTTCTAGCAAGTCTTTCAATGGTTTCCCACCTATGCCCCAGGTTTTTCAGCTTGGCTTCCACAGCTCTTCGCCATATTGTTTTTGTGCAACCTTGTTTTGTTTGCCTTCAGGTATCCATCTTATTGGTACGCAGGTGATGGAAGCAGTTTGTATCCAAAGCACATGGATCAATCTATCTCCTACACTTCCTGGAAATGATAGTGCTCATGTCCTGTTGGCTGCATTGTGTCAGTAGATCTTGGTTTGAGATTGTTCTAGGTCAAAAGATATGGAGGATTTTTCTGAAGCAGATCGTGTAGAATAAAGACAGTTTGGACATGTCAGACTTTCTCGTACCCCAGCATTCTGCACTATAAAGTAATGCTGAAAGTACTCAGCTCTGATAAATCTTAAGTTTAGTTCTGATGTTGTATTTTGATGGTTTCCAGACTGTATTTAAGCTCATGAAGGTGTTTCTAGCTTTATTGATTTTGTTCAGGATGTCTTGGCTTGTTTCACCATCCTGCCTAATGGTGCTGCCCAAGTATCTGAATGTTTCTACATTGGTGAAAACATAGTCCAGTCAATCCCTACAGGTGACGCTGAAGCAATATTAAAGATCATATTTGTTTTATTGTACAGGTGGGACCTCCCTGATCTGGCACCCTTGGGAAGCAACAGAGTTTTCCAGACTAGAGGAGGTCCACTCTGCTCCCCACCACAGGCCCACTGCCCCATCGCTGCTGAGGCTGCACTTCCTGCCTGGGGCCAGGGCTATACTCCCCAGCTCAATGATTCCAGCTGGGGCTGTGCTCTTGCCACTGGCCTGGACTGCATTCCTGGGCACCAGCCCCGCTGCCACTGGCCCAGGCGGGGACTGTGCTGCCAGGCCCCGCCAGCCTTGCTGCCACTGGCAGGGTAGGGCTGCACTCCCCGCTGTGTTGGCCCTGCAGCTGCTAAGGCTGTGCTCCAAGGCGGGGCTGCACTCCACACTGCCAGCCCCTCTGCTACCAGGACAGAGCTATGCACCCCACTGCCAGCTCTAGCAGGGACTGTTCTCTCCACCACGCCTGCCCTGCTACTGCCGAGGGTACACTGCCCACCACCAGCCCAGTCCCTGAACCTGGTCAGCTGGGACTTTCTGGTCCAGCAATAACCTTGGCATGAACTGGTGACTAGTCTGCCACCCTCACAGCATCAACTCAAGGAGAGATTTTCAGCTAATATAAATAAGGTAAAACATTGTATAAGCAGACATAGAGGAGCAGTTTAGGAGTTTCTGTAATCTGTTTCATTGTATAAGAGCCTTCAAAACAGGCCAGAACTAGAGCCAATACTTGTTCAGAATGGAAAGGAGTATGTACACACACACACATACATATTTTACCTTACTTTTCATGTTGAATAAATCCACAAGGTCAAACTAAAACAGATGAAAGTTTGAAACTTTCTGAAAATTGGGCATTTTACTTGGTTTTCATATGCAAAGCCTTAAAACAACTCAGGCTTGCTTGAAAGTTCTATGACTCTTTCAGTGTACCTGAGGGCTCTTTCATAACAACACTAATATGCTTGGGCTATAGTGCTGAATGGTCCATGGACATATTGTATTGCTTTGTTCCAGGTATTTAAAAGCTCCACAAAGTTATTACTGATCTGGTACAGCCAAATTAATCATGGATGACCTCAAGGCTGCCACCTGTCCAAAGCTAGGCAATGTCTCCTCCTGACCTTAGCCCAATCTTCAGCGCTCAGCGTTCATGGACTTTATGTTTGGGGCAGGCTATATGACCAAAAAGTTCCAGTTAGCTGTGACCAGTGAAGACTTCAATTCTCTTGAAGCCAGTTCTCAATAATACATCCCAGTTATTGATAAAAATCAAACCATCAAAAATGCCCATCAGTCACTGTTCACAAGGCATGTGAAATGCCTCCAGTCTCTTCCTGTTTAAGCAACTGGACTAGAGAGCGGCGATAGTTGTGGGCCTGGCCAAAAGCATATTTAACTCAAGCAGAACAGTGTCAACAGACAAGAGAGCAGCAAGATAAAGGCTATTACAGAACAGGTGGCAAGCACAGGCACTAGCATAGACTCAAATCCACATCTGCTTTAGTCCAAGTCCACAGCCAAACTTCTGGACTACAGAGGAAGTCATAAGTAGCTTCTGGCTTAACCAACATTTAATTAAACAGCTTCCACAGACATGATGAAAGCAAACACTGCATCACCCAGGGCACATGCAGCACTACTTAAATGCTACATGAAACCCCTTAAAGGCCTTCTTAGTGCAAGTGGAGGGAAGACTGAAACCCACAGCACCACCAAGTAAGGTAGGTAATCTAACCACTGGACTACAAAGTGCAGCTGTATAACTCAGGCATGTACATGGGCTGCAGTACATTCCTCTTCCCACACACCCTTTTCAGGGAGCAGAAAGGGGATTTGACCCAGCAGCTCCCATCACACACCAGAGAAGCCCCACCACTGACCTAGAGAGGGAGCCTCATGCACCACTTCACCCCAGCACTAGTTAATTAAAGTAGAACAGCTTCAATGGATAACATTGTGGGAGTCCTGATCACTGTAGCCTGTGACCCAATGATTAGGGCATTCACCTGGGCAGCAGGTGAGCCTCTTCAACTCCCTTCTTATGAGACAAAGGGGAAATTAAGTTGTTACGAATGACCAGACTGGGCCAAACCAATGATCCTGCTAGCCCACTGCCCCTCTTCCAATAGTGGCCAATGCCAGATGCTTCAAAGGCAACGGACAGAAAGAGGGTAATTATCCTCTATCAGCCATTCAGCAGCCAGCAGAGTGAGATGTAGGGATCCCTGGAACAGGGGACCATGTCCTTGACCGTCTTGGCTAACAGTCTTTAGTGGAGCCATTCTCTATGCAATTGTTCACTTTTTTTTATTGAACCCTTTATGCAGGGGTGGGCAATAATTTTTGGCAGGGGGCCAGATTTTGGAAAGTGGTCAAGGGCTGCACTTTTCCGTGGAGGGGTTGCAGGATCTGGGATGGAGGTGGGGTGCAGAAGGGCGCAAGGATTAAGGGACTAGGGTGCAGGAGACAGTGTGAGGTCTGAGAGATGGGTGAAGGAGGGGATTGTGACCTGGATCAGGGGATAGGGTCAGGGAGGGATTATGGGTGCAGGAGAGGATTCTGGCCTGGGGGAGGGACTCTAGGAGGGGATGCAAAGTCTGGGAGGGAATTGCAACCTGGGAGAAGGGGAAAAGGAGGTTCAGACTGCAGAGGGTTTGAGTGGTGATCTGAGGCAGGGGAATGGGGTGCAGTGTCTGGGAGGATATGGGTACAGGAGAGGATTCTGGTCTGGGGGAGGAATATAGGAGAGTGTTCAGGATCTGGGAGGGAATTGTGACCTGGGGAAAGGGGGTGCAGAGGGTTTGGATGGTGACCTGGAGGAGGGAGTTGAGGTGCAGGAGGGACAGGGGTGCCAGAAGCAGGGTCTGGCTGGGAGGAACTTACCTAAGCATCTCCCTGCCAGTAGCCTTGCAGCACCTCCAAGGCAGGCTATGCCCCCTGCCTGCTGCAGCCCCAGACTGCTTGAAAAGACACTGTTCCCTCTATGTGGCTCTGAGCTCCAGGAGGGAGAAGAGGCTTGTGCTGCCACCGCCAAATCTCTCCACTCCTATTGGCGATTGTTTTCAGCCAATAGGAGGTGAGAGATTGATTGCAGTCAGTTCCTATTGGCCAGTTGTTTCTGGCCAGTAGGAGCTGAGGGTTTGACTGGAGGCTGGGAGATGACGCAAAGCCTCCCCCTCCCTGAAGAGCAGAGTGGAGCACGGACTGTGCTTTAAACCACAGCTGTGTGCCCAGCAGGGTGATTTGCGGGCCGGATCCGGCCCCCCAGGCCATATTTTGCCCAGCCCTGCTGTTACAGATCAGCCTTCACAATGTCGACTAGTAAGGAGTGCCACATGTTGACTGTGCCTTGCAGGAGGACGTAGCACGTTTGGCTTGGACTCATCAGTTAACCTTCTCTGTTATGCACAGCCCCCTGTGAGCACTGGCTTCTCCCCCTTTCCCCCCCCCCGCCTCTGATACAGAGGCGTGGGGGGGAGGGGAAGCTGAGTGTAACTGAGAGGGTTAACCAATAAGCTCAGGTCATTGGATACATATTTACATCCCTAATTACAATCATTGAGAGTTCGTTTCTTAGGTATTGTCACTGTAATCCCATTGGTCCACTCATCTGGCACTTTTCCCTTTCCCAGACTGATGTAAACAGTGGAGTCAGGATAGATGCTGCTAACTCAAGATTTACCTTGAATGGTTCTCTTCATTCAAATTATCCTTTTCAGGAATTTTCCCATTTTTTAAGGATTTATTACTTTGAATGATCTCTTCCTTAGTTAGAGCATCTGTGTTGCTATCATGATCTTCTGCTTCCTGGACGTTTTCTTCCTCTTTAGGTGGCTCCCTGTTCAGCAATTCTTTGACGTTCTCTGTGTAGTACATTTCTTGTTCTTTTTCTATTGCTAGTAGGCAGTGTTGTTTGTCCCTGATGAGAGTGTTTGTTGGTGTCTATCATTTACCACTGATAATCCATGTCATTTTGTAGACGATTCCTTGTTCAGCACGAGCAGCTGCATCTCTGCTTGTGTTGCCAGGTTATCAATATAATGCTGTTTGTCCACACTCACATGTTCTTTGACACACACTCCCCCAGTGTACCTTGCTATACTGCTTGTGGTATTTGTTCTTAAGCTTCTGGGATTTTGCGTCTGGCATTTTTTTCTTCAGGACTTGTCTGGTTTCTATGGCATGCCACGTGCTGGGTGTAATCCACTCCTTCCTTCTCTTCTGCCTATGGTCTTGACAGGCTTTACTGCTCTGTTTTTAGTTTGCTGTTACTTTGTCCCACTTCTTGTTGATCTCATCATCTGCATTCACCTCAACTTCATCAAGGTCTGCAAGTGCCTGAAACCTGTCCTTTAACTGTCCTCTAGTGTCCATGCCTTGTTGTGGTAGCTTTCATGCTTTAATGACCCCCATAGTCTATGTTGGGGACTTTTTTGCTTCTGGCAGTTTCAGCCATGCTGGATTGGTCTATGGGGGAAGGATGAGACAAAAGAGATACCCTGGCCCTCCAGGTTGGGGGTTAGGCACAGGGCTAACAACCATGTTCTGGGGAAAAAAATGTTATTGAAATAGCCATGGAGAACTCGATCATTACTGTGTGTGATGATCTTTAGAAGTCAATGACCTGTATGACAACCAGTGGTGAAAGCCAAAAGGAAGCCACTGGCATGAAAATTAACATGCTCAATACCAAGACAAAAACCAAACTTGGTTTTTAGAACGTATGGATAGTGTACAAAACAGGGAAGTTATCTCAAATCACAGCAAAGATGAGACACTACAGTTTATACATCCTAGTATCAGTGAGAGCAGATGGATGGTATTGGGAAGATTAACAACAACCTCAGAGAAACTTGGCTATATTCTGGATTGGGTGATGGACAACACCCTCAGAGGGTTTTGGTTGGTTGGTTGGTTTGTAGAAAGGAGTAGAGCATTCCTTGCTTGAATCGAAGTCCATCAGCAGCAGACTTATGAGAGCCAAGCTAAAAGGGAAACACAGTAATATTATCTCGATTCAGTGCTATGCTCTAACAAATGATAGTTATGAAGTAGTAAAAGGACAAATTCTACCTTACATTACATTGCTTATCAAATTCTACCTTACATTACAGGTGGAGTTAGAGAGAGTATCACACCATGACCTAACTGTCATCATAGGAGACCTGAAGTTTAGTAAGGACAATACAAACAGCAACAGAGCAATGGGAAGTTATGGGTGTGGTACCATGAATGACTGAAAATGCAGAGAGGCTTGTTGATTCTCCAGTATGAATGACCTAGTCATCAGTGGGACCCTGCTGCAATATTGTGAAAATCACAAGTTCACATAGTGGTCTCCAAATAGCAGAGATAAGAACCAGATTGACCATATGATGAACAGTGGCAAATGACGATACTCACTGACAGATGTGAAAGTGAGAAGGGGTGTAGATGTTGGCAGTGATCACCACTTTGTGACAGCCTCCATTATGCTAAAACTGAGAAGGGTGGGTCCACCAAACAAGAGGCATAGGTGTTATGACATTGTCAAACTGAAGTCCCCTGAAATACAGAAAACCTTCATTCTGCAGTTAAAGAACAGGTTAAGTGAAAGGAGATGACCAAATAGCAGAAATTACTTCAGTTACATGGATGAGCTGAATCTGGTGTGGATGGGCTACTATATCTGTCTTTGTTTAGTTTTCTTTACTCACCTGATGCTAAAGTGGCATGTTTTCCATGGGACTATAATTCCAGAACAGACCAGTGAGATCTTCCAGCTTCATATAACATTGTTCTTTTCTTCTATTGATACCAGTGCTAGTCATCCTTTTGAAGAGCTTCATCTAGGACAAGCTTTGGCAGAATTCCAATTAAACATATGCTTGAGAGCTTACACTTTTCTAGCTGAGAAAGAGGCTCCTCTTGACTGCAGGTGAAGAGCACCTTCTAGGAACAAAAGCTGTACAGCACACGATAACTGAGACAGAGCACTGTGTTTGATGTGACTATTTGGTAGAATGGGGATGCCCCATTGTAACAGATGGCTTTTACTCCAAGCACACACAGTCTGGAACACCGCTTTGCAAAATTGCCCTCTTTCCATAGTAAAGCATATGACAGATGGACCAGAACTATGACATGAGCCCAAAAAAGGAGGCATCTTTTTATAATAAGAACATTACTACAGTATATCCCAACTGAACCTCAGTCCAAAAGGTAGAAATTTCCTACAATCTGGCATTCAGTTAAAATGACTGATTTTAATAACATGCTTATAAGAGAATGGTTTCTTTGCACAATGATAAGGGATATCTTATTAAAGCCTGTAATAACATTGTTTAGATACCATTTGCATGGTTTAAACTAGAGTGTGGTCAGGGCCTAAAATACAAGGTCTGACAATACAAACATTGTTGGGGGCACAAGATTGTCCAGGAAACTGCTGATTTATCATGAGATTCAGGTTCAGACTAGGAGTTAGGAGAAACATGGTCTTTTATGGTTAGGTTATAAAATGTTACAGAAAATCAGCTGTGCTTTATAGACTGTTTGTTGGACATAATTCTTTATTACTGCTCATGAGTAAGCCAGGAGTTGTTCTGTATGTTAAACTGTTGAATGGCATAATTATATTTCCCTTCTGTTCAGCTCTTTTTTTGTTTGTTTGGTTTTGTTTTGTTTTAAGGTGGTTTATGCCTAAAGAAATTTACTAAGCTCACGGTGGACGTAGATGATACGTGATGTTTAAGACATTTACCTTTTTGCTAAAGCTGTTGAATTTTTAAAGAAAATCAGTGGCACACTTACGATTTAATGAATGTTATATTGCTGTGCACAAATCATTAAGAAGATAAATTGTAAATTGTTATGGTGTAAAAAGAATTTATGCTCAACTTTTCCTTTTAGGTCTATTGTGTTACACAGTTTGTAATGCAAAGATCTTCTGAACATATTCTGTCCTTTGTGGACACTGTTCCCCGATCATTCTGACTTCATGTGGGGAAAATTTACTGTTACTGTTTACTGTTTACATCCCCTCCCTATTTGCATTCATGCAATGAAGACAGAGTCTGAATACATTTCTACACTACCAAGCTTGTTTTGAAATAACAAGGTGACTATCCACACTACCAAGCTTGTTATTTCGAAATAAAAACTCCTGCTTGTAAAGAGGAATAACCCTTATTTCAAAACAGTTATTTTGGGAGTTATTATTTAAAAGTAACTTATTTCAAAATAATTTCCCAGTATAGACATAGTCTTAGTGACAAATATTGTCTGGGGCTATGTCTACAGTACAATGATCTATCAATTTGCGTACCTTTTTCTGATAGTTTTTTCGGAAGAGGCTTTTCCGAAATTTGGCCCCTCTACACTGGGCCAAATTTCAGAAAAGCCTCCTCTTTCAGAAGAGCCCTTCTTCCTCATGGGAGGAGGAAGACAGGGCTTTCAAAAGAGCGTGTCTACTCTTTTGCAAAAAAAAGCGGAAGAACAGATGCATTCCCTGGACGTGGCGGAGTTTTTCTGGGATACATCTGGTATCCCGGAAAAACCCCATAGTGTAGACATAGCCTGGGATTCAAGCAGAGAAGACCTCAGATTTATCCTCACCACATACGATTTGCTACTGTGGCAGCAATAATTCAGTCCAAATCTACATGATTTTTATCTGTGAAGTAGCTAGAAAAATGCATATCTGAACTCTTTAACCAAATTGAGACAGATTGTGTGCCACTAGAAACACTTCAGTTGGCTGAAATTTCACAGAGATTATAATGCAGTATGGGGAAGAGCAAAAACAAAAATCCCACCTCTCTCATAACTCCATTTACTTGGTCTCCGGCATAGGCAGAGTGTAAATTCTCAAGGAATTTTCATGCATCAGTTGGTCAGACAATAAATGACACTGTCAGTAACAGAGCTGTGGAAATTTTTCATCCTGCTTCAGCTATTTCAGGTAATTGTATACCATGATGACATGGATGACAAACCTAAGGAACGGAGTCTATATAGAGTGATCTCTTAGCTGAATAGTATTTTTTCCTTAGAGCCTTCTCAAATCTAACTAGAAAAAAATACAAAATGGCCAGCCGTTTATCTGCTTAATTTCCCCATTTTCATGAACAGTCATGCTAATTATATATATTGGTGCGCATTTTCTCACCTTCACTTTTTGGGTGCTCAGCACTCTTGAAAATCGAGCCACTTACTTATATCCCCAAAGTTAGGCTCCTGTATCCTTATTTAAGCACCATTTTTAAAAATCTTGGCCAGTGTTATGTATCAACTAGGAAAAAATTGTTTCCAGAAAATTAACACTGATTGTCAATGTCAAAATAACGGACAAGTTAATGGTAAATGAAATATTTACCTTCCAAATACCATATGTTTATGTTGTCACTGTTGTACAGTCTGGAGTCAGTCTTTTGTCTGGATGTTGCCCCAACTGGAAGAAGGAAATTCTATCTGCCTAGCAAGAAACAAGATACTGTGTTTTGTCAAAAATGGCAGCAGTTGTCAAATAAGATTTACGTGTCCAAACACTTCATTAAAGTTAATAAGTAATAAGACTAAATTGGTAAGTTCTTAGCATACCAACTTTTTTTCTTTCAAAGTAGCCCATTATATATAAAACAATGTTTTTGCAAATTTGTTAACATCCTTAAAAATGAGTGAAGAATGTAGTTTTCTCTTAAAGTCTGCAGAAGTGGCTACTTTCCTGTAATATGTATTATCCTACAATAGGTGGAAAAATTAAAATATTGAAGCATATTTGTTTGCTTGTTTGTTTTAAAAAATCACATTGAAGTTAAATCATTATCTGGATTGAAACTATTTGATAATAAAATGATTTTCTATCTCTTTTCAAACAAATTGAATCTGTGGTGAATACCATACTTAGGTAATTTCACAGCTTTGCAGGAAGGTTCATTTATTTCCTGTGCTTCTGTTTCCAGATGTCCAAATCTTTTGACGTGATTTTTCAGAGGCGCTGCAGTTGAGACGCTGCAGTCTTGCAGCTTCACTGACTTCATTTGCAGTTGTGAATGCACAGGACTTCTGAAAATTCAGGCTCTTGGCATATCAAATTCAGCATCCAAAAACTCAGGAAACACTGTTAGTAAACATATTTGAAAGTTTTTGCCATAGCCATGAATACAGATGTGTTCTCTACTGGTGATGTAACCAGGAAATATACAAGGGGACTTCATATTGAAAATAGTGATTGTTAACAAAAAGAAATTCTGAGACATTTCATTCTCCATTTCTATCCAGCTATGGGTAGGTCTATACTATAAGGCTTTGTCTACACTGCAGGGTTTTTGCACAAGAAGCTTTTTGCAGAAGAGATCTTCCTCAAAAACTTCTTGCGCAAAAGCGTGTACACACCTCAAAAGCACATCACAAAAACGATGTGCTTTGGCTCAAGAGAGCGTCCACACTGCATGGACGCTCTTGCGCAAGAAAGCTCTGATTGCCATTAACAGAATGGCCATCGGAGCACCTGTGCTTTTTCTGATAGGCTCTTTTTGCACAAGAAACCCCTGCGGAGCATCCACACGTGCCTTTTTGTGCAAGAGCTGTAGCGCAAAAAGAAGTTATTCCTCGTGGGGAGATCAATAACTCTACCAGCAAAAGCCCTCTGTCCTGTCGATTTACTGTATTTTTTTTTTGGCGCAAAAACGCGCTCGAGTGTGGACGCTCTGCCAGTTTTTGTGTAAAAATGGCCTTTTTTCTGCAAAAGCCTATGTCTACACTACAAGGTTAAGTGTTACAGCAGCACAGCTATAATGCTGCAGTGAAGTCACTTTAGCATTTGTCATACAGGCATTTGCTATAACAATGGAGGGGGGTGGGTCTGTCGCTTTAGTAAATCCACCTCTCTACTACTTGTGTCTACAATGTGGGTTAGATCTATCTAACTAAGGGCTTGTGTCCACTATGCTGGGGATCAACACTACAGCGATTGATCCACCAGCTGTCAATTTATCATGTCTGTTTAGATGCAATAAATTAATCTCTAAGTACCTCCCATCAATGCCGGTACACCACCAGGACAAGAAGAGTAGCCAGCATCAACAGGAGAGCATCCCCCACCAACCTTACCACATGCAAGATGCAGCAATGAGTTTGTCAACTTCAGCTATGATAATTGCATAACTGAGATATATAGGCAGCAGGGGTTAATATAGACAAGAAGTATGTTACACCGGACATGAAGCTTTTCACAGCCCTGAGTGATGTAGCTACATCTTAGGTGTAAACCAGGCCTAAACCTCTACAAAGCCCTGCAGAAGCCCCACTATGTGAAATCATATGCAAAGGGGCTTCCATAGGACCAAAATATGCCACTTTATCTCAACACCTTCACCGCCACTGAAAGACTTCAGTACAAAAGAGGGGTTATTCCTTTTATCTCCTCCCAGAGAAATAACAGAAGGAATGACAAGTCCATAAGTTTTTCCTTATATTAAGTGCCAAAAATGCTGAAAAGTACATTTTTGTTCAGTTAAACTTTAACCTCTGTCCTAACGATGGATTTTTATTTTTTCCTCTTCATGATAAATTGTACAAGCAAAATGACATGCTTTTATAGTTCATTTTTTCCCTTAAATGGCTTCCTTCCATGCTTTTATTCTATTCCCCACTTATGCCTGGATTTTTTTTCCAGAGTTCTGATTGTGCTGTAATGCAACTAGATCATTTGTTCCTATTCACTCATGAGATTTTAGGACTTTCCAAAAGAATGATACTATTTCAATAAGAACACGATTTAATTGCAATTGTGGCAAAAATCTGCTTCTCATAGTGAGAAGCAGAAAATTTGTAGTCAGAAAATGTATATTTAACTTTTGCATATACTGGAAGGTTATACTTTAAAATATATCACCATTCAAAGTAAAACTAATATTAATTTTTTATATTAAGTTTAAATTAAATTGAAACAAGGACATTATGTAAAAGGGTAAATAAACTCAAACTATTTGGATTAAATTATTTATTGGACACCACCACTTATAGGGTTAAAAGAGTTCCTTATGTACATCCAGCCCAGGTCTCCATGTCCAAAGCGGGAGAAAATCTACATTATAAAGTAGACTTATCTAGTCTTAACTTTAATGTCTTCAAGCTTGTTACTACAGCCTCAACAGAAAAACTACTTATTTTTACCATCACAATTTTCCAAATATCAAATTGCATGTTTACTTTAACTTTGTCCTTTTTTAAATAAAAGGAGACTAATGGTAATCAGTACAAATTTCTCTTTTGCATATATTTTTCCCTGTAAGTATTTATTATGTCTCCTTATAAACATGCTGGGTGAAATCCTGACTCAGTGAAATCAATAACAAAATTTCAATTTACTTCAATGGAATCAGAATTTCACTCAGTTTTTTTTAGAAAATCTGTTTCCTTACTTTTCCCTGTATTATTTTGGCTGGTCTTCTATGAACCTTTTCTTTCTTCTGAATCTGTTAGATTAAGTAATAATTTTTTAAAAATAAATTGCTAGAAATAGACAAAATAATGCCCATAATATAGGTTTTTAACATGTCTAGTGATTTTGATGCCTTCCTTTTGGGGTACCCAAATGATACCTAAAAGAAGCCTGATTTTCAGAAAATATTGGTTACCCCATTCTCTGAAAACCAGCCACATTCAAGGTATCTCAAATTGGGCAACCAAAAACAAAGTCACCCAACATCACTAATTATTTTGAAAATTTTGGCAAACATTTTTTAAATTAGAAACCAGTTAGCTCTGGTATTGCTTAGCAAAATGGCGAAACAAAACCCCTGAAGATGTTCAATCCAGTTTTATTTTCCTAAGAGGACTGCATCCATAGGACCATTATTATATTTTAAAGCTTTTACTAAGGGTACATATAAACAGCAGAGTTATTTCAGAATAACTCATTTTATGAGGATTAAGGGTAGTCGGAGGAAGAGTGCTTTTTCTTGGACTTACTGCTGTGTAGACAGTGCCAAAAGCTGACATAAGTAATTTTGACTTAAGTTATGCAATTGATGTAGTTCAAGTTGCATAGCTTATTTCAGATTTAGCCCTGCTGTGTAGATGTATCCTTAGGGTCTTATTTAAAGCCCACTGAAGTCAATGAAAAACTTCCATTCGCTTCAGTGGAATTTTAACCAGATCTTAATTTTTCTCAAAAGTCAATATGCAATAAAAATCAAATTCCTCTGTCTGTTGCTACTCCATTCCAACTCAAACAAGGAAGTTATTCAAGGGGGTAACTGATCACATAATTAATTATATTTAAAGATAATATAGAATTGTTCCAGGTCCAAAAATGGGAAGGGAAATTGTACAAAGGGAGTGAGAAGTGTGCAAGAAAATAAATTTAAATTAAACTAGGAAAAATAATATAACAACACATCCGAGGGGGACAGATGTTGGATTAGATAGCAAAACTTGAAGACAAGGATGCTAAATGAGCCTCAAGGGTTATAATGTCCAACATATTTGACATGAGCATGCAAGACAGTACTCACACCATGGCAGAAGGACTCCTTTCCTTTCCCACTCCCCCTTCCTTCCATGGAGAGGAGAAAGGGCTGGGGAAGCCATCTACAAATAAATCATCTTCTCTCTGACATTGCTTCTGCTGAATCTGGGACCCTCTGTGGTCATAAATGAGGGAGCTGAATTTGGCCTTGATATTTGTATTCAGTTCTGGGAATTTCAAACCCCTAGCTGAAACCCAGGCTTCAATGAAGCCAATAGGAATTTCGTCATTGATTTTAATCAACTAAAGAGAATAACTGATGAAAAATTACTTAACGCTAAGTATGCATAGCTAAACAATGGCTCAGGAAGTGAAAGAGTGGCTAAGATATACATACACACACAAACATACATTTATTATACGTGTATGTAGTTAACACCAGGAAGGGAGAGGAATTGTTTAAGCTGGTTTAAGAAGGTATAACTAACCACAATGGGAAAAATTAAGAAGATGTCAGTTTAAGTTGACTATCAAAGGGAAGCAAACTAACTTCTAGGATTCATTCTGTGAAATTTCAGCTATTTGGCAAAGACAGACTGCTATCAAAACAGAAAAGGAATGAGCTCAGAAAATCTCATATGTTTATTCAAAGAATGAAAAAAAACTAAATTACCATCCCAGTTTAAAAATATGAGACAATTCACATGTTATTACCACTGTAGTTCAGTTATCTGTTTTTAAAAACACTGTCAGGCTATTCAGCTTTTCCATATTATAGATCTGCCTTAAAACTATCAAATTCATCTGCATAGTTCTGTTTAGCTGCACATTTGAAACATATCAAAAGCTTGTTACTGTACCTAAATACCTACGTATGCAAAGCTTAACACAGTGCGATTAAAGTCTTTCATGAAGGGACTGAGTCTTCTTATGTCTTTTATAAAGTACAAATATAATTTTGAGAGCTAGACAATAAAAGATTAATATTAGATTGACATTATAATACATAAAATAGACTGGCTGTTGAAGGCTCGATGTAGCTATCTGATATAAATCAAGACTGGATAGCTTATGTGAAAGGTAATGAAAATCATTTATGGAAAATAATAACTTCAAAAAATGTGATTATACTAGATTCCCATGCTTCTTAGATATTGAGGGCAACTGGTCCTCAGCCACATGACTTCAAACTACTCAAGGAATGGAGCTGATTTAACCACATCCTTACTTTTTCTTATGTTGTCATGGTAGTGTAGCAGGTCAGTCTAACTGCCAGTTGGCCTCTTGATCAAGCAGTAGCTCTACAGTTCTCTTCAGTACGTCATTCTGGAGGGGGCCCTGTTGGGTCATATATGGTGGGCCTCAGTCCCTCCTGTGTGTCCCTTCTCCTCCTCCTAGGGTTCTATCCATCATGACAGGGGGTGGAGGAGAGCAGTGTTTCCCTTCCACCAGGTTCCAACCCAGGATGCTAAAATTGCAGTGTCTAGACCACTTACAGATCCACCCCAAATTACACACCCCACTGCGTCACTTCCAGGCTGTGACTCCTCCATGTGGCTCATGGTCAAAGTATTAGCAATATCAGTTTAGTAGTTTAGTCTGTGAGGGGAACAACAGCCTTCAGGGCCTCCTTTGGGTTTATAGCTCCAAAAATGTGTGTATGTGAGAAGGGAATGTGGGTGACTACTTCCATACTGGCCTTACCAATGCCATAGTCACTCTACCTCCAGCTCGTCATCAGCCTCATTTCCTGCTTTAACCTGTAGCTCCTTTTCCAGTGCCATTTAAATCTGTCCCTCCACGTGGAGCATGCCCTCCAACTGCTGATGGGCAGGGCCTCCCTAGCCCAGTACTGTCCCATGCCTTGCTTCATTAGTATGGATCTGTAAAGCCCCATCACACATAGGTATTCAATAATGACTGAATTCAGATTCTGAATAGATCATAAAACCTTCATATGCAATTTAATTTGTTTATAGAAAAAGAAAGTGTTATCATAAAATTAATGCCACAGTGTCAGGTTTAACTCTGTCTTTGACTCCCCACTCCTGCTGTTCCTCAAGAGCACCCACTTCAGATTTCAGGTTGCCAACCTATCATCTCTCTTGAGAGAAAACCTGTCTCTCTCTGCCTCTGAACTGGAGGTTTAGGCTTGCAGTCCCTCTGCACCTCATTGTGATTTCCCCAGAAGGTCTGACCATGGTCTAACACCTGTGGATAGCATTTCTGCATGGGCTACAACTGTGTACATGAGTTATCCACCAGCCTTTGTGTAGCAAAGCACATTTATTATTAGGGCAAAACATTACAGAGAAACAATAAAAGTTTCTACATGGATGCTAAAAGCTTAGTATAGTCATCCTCAATTCCAGCACAGGGCTTCGGTAGCTGTCAGTCTTTCAAACCCTCAACTAAGTTTGCTGTCCTGGTTACCCTTCATATCAGGTTTCAAATCAAGAACAAGAACCTCCTTGAGCTAGTACAGCTGTTTCCTTATATAGTGTGGGTCTTTGATCTCCAACCTCCTGTAACTGGTAATCACTAATCAATAGCCCTCTTCTAACCATTGTTGGGAATTTGTTTTAGTCACCTCTACTGATTCCAGATATTGCAGAAAACCAACTCCCGCCCCTCCCTGCAAACCAGGAAATACAGCCTCTCTGTATTGATACAAAGAGCTCTGAATATTCTATAGTTTATACTGTCTGGCCCATCTCAATATAATGGCTTCTTGAGGTTTTCATGTTTTAAACATAAGATACAATATGGTCCTCAAAGATGCTACATGTGGTTGTAATATTTGTTGCAAATACATTTAATAAAACTTATTATGTCCACTCATTTATTGCAGTAATGTTGAGAATTAAGGAATAAAAGATTCGAAATAGGTGGGTGACAGGGGATAGTACAAATAATCTGAACCACAAATTTTAAATGGGACAAAGAAACTTGAAAACAATGCTGAAAGAGTCCTAGGAATGATAGTGACCTACAAATTATACAGTAATACAATCCTCCTACCTTGGCATGAGCAGTCCCTGACACTGCTAGCCGGGCCGGCTCTAGGCACCAGCAAAGCAAGCACGTGCTTGGGGCGGCACATTTCCAGGGGCGGCATTCTGGCCATACTTGTGTGTACTGTGCCACCCCTGTTCTGCCCCCCATCCGCGGTCACCTGCCAGCAGCAGCCCCTTCCACATGCTCCCTCCCCATGCGGGGGGGGGTGTCCCAGTACCCAGGCAGGTGCCCCATAGCCCCACCCCTCCACAGGTGGCACTGCCCAAGTCTCTTTCCCATGGGGCCGGGACCTGCGTGTGCCCCGCTGCGCACGCTGATTGGCCAGCCGGCGCCATGTCACGGACCCGGCAGGATCCTACGGGGGGATTAGGAGGGGGAGGGACGTGGGGCCCTGCTGGGGGTCGTCCATCCAGAGGGGGTGGCCAGGGAGCCCCAGCCCCTCCCCATCCGGTCACCGTGCTTGGCCACGCAGTGTCTCCCTGGCTCCCAAAGGGGAAACTGAGGCAGCAGGGAAGTGACTTGCCCCAGGTCAGCCGGCAGCAGGGCCAGGGACAGAACCCAGGCATCCGGGCTCCAGCCTGGCATTCTGGGTCATTCAGGGACGGTCCTGGTCTCAGGCCAAGCGTCTATCCCCGTGCCAAGCTGTGCCGGGACAGATCCTGCAGCCCAGGCCAAGCGCGCTGAGCAGAATGCCCCCTCCCTCTGCGCCAGGGAGCCTAAGCCACGGCCGGAGCCGCCCCTGCTCCGGGTCTGGGTCACTGCCAACAAAAAAAGGGGGGGGGACGGCCAAAAAATTTTGTGCTTGGGGCAACAAAAAACCTAGAGACGGCCCTGACAGCTGGTTTCTCACAATGTGAAGTGGAGTGACTCTGATCCTCTTCCTGAATCCCCTGCTCCAAACTCAGCTGTATGGCAACAAAGAAGAACCCATATGGAGATGAGTTCTGTAGTGCAGAGAGCTGCAGCCCCTTAATAGGGATGGAGGAATGCAGGAACTCCATAGAGTTAGATAAATACACAGATTTGGTATATTTAGCTAACAAATTATTTTCTGTCTAAATATTTATATATACCCCTACTCACTGGGTCATTTATATATCCCCCTACTCACTGACCCCCCCTCATCCCTACAATATCCAAGTGCCTCACAAACATTAATTATCCTCACAACACCCCTGTAAGGTAAAGAAAAATTATTATTCCCATTAGAAGGGGGAACAATTGAGACAGGGAGAGATTAAATGACTTAGTCATGATCACACAGATTTTCTGTACAACTGAACACAAATCTCTTGGGTTCTAGTCTAGTGTCTTAACCACAGAACCATTTATTCTTTCCAATTAAAGTCCCCAGTTAAGATAACTATATTAAAATCATTCAGCGTATACCAGTGGATACACACAACCCATCAGGAGCTGGAGGCCTAGTACTCCTCTCCCTCTTTCCCTCCACACCTCTAACTTGCAGCTTACTTAGAAAACTAATCCTAGCAACAGTCTTCAAATGTTTGAAACTATAATTTTGTGTAGTCCACACACTCACCAGCACTGCCTGCCACAGGGGAAAATGTGGCAGATTTTGCTACTCCTTAAATGCAGAGATCTTGTTTGGTCTCCCTGCTATACTGTGCCATTTTGAATACAAAAGGAAGGATGTGGTGCCATGAACAAAACATGAGCAGGCTATGCACATCATTTTGTGTCCCTTATGCTCTTGATAGCAACTCTGAAGTAAAACGCTTTCAGTGCATCTTGCTTTCTTAGGGCTTCATTTACACATTGGAGTAAAGTCATCTGTTTGAGTGTGTTTTTCTAGCCAATGAATATAATGTACATAATCAGATTATAGGCACTTTAGTCTATGACTATACATTAAGATATATATTATATTTAATACATTTAGGCTTAACATTTAAGATGGGGTTTCTAACAGACAAATCAGTAAGCCAGCTAGGGATGTAAAATCCTGTTTAATCAGTTAGCTAGTTAAATGTTATGTTTAACTAGCTAACTTCTTAAACAGGGGTGGGCGGGGGGACTGCCCACCATGGCTGGCCTAGAATGCCCTCTCCCTCCTCCTCCCACCCGCCATGAGCAGGAGCTGCTCTGGCTGGGATGGAGTGCCCCCACCCTTGGCACACTGCTTCAGCCGGGCCTGGCCCACTGCGGGCGAGGTCTGCTCCAACCAGGCTGGAGCTCCACCTGCCTGTGGTGGGCCCTACTGGGCTGGAGTAGCCCCCTGCCCACTTTGGGGCACGGGGGAATGCTCCAGCTCCTGCTGATTAACTGTACCTGGTAAGCATCACCCAGTAAGCGTGATGCTTACCAGTTAACTGATTAACTGGTTAACCATTCACATCCCTAGTGCCAACTCCTCTAGTGAAATACAACCTTATTTTATTATGTTCACTTGGTAATACTGGAATCTTTACATTATGATTAAAATGCTTCTTGATAATAATACATGCTGTTCTATCTAATGTCCTTCTGTTCCAGAAACATCTGTGAAGCATAAGGAATGAGACTTTCTCTTAAAGCTTGTGGGAACACATAAAATATACAGTACACTTCCTGTTTTAGAAGATTATTTATTAGTTTAAATATTTGTGCAATATTTGGCAGATGATCAAAACCAGTTTCCCCTGATGTGTTTACAATGTTCTAAATTAAAAGCAAAGTCTGTTTTCAAATGACATTCGTCATACAAAGCTAAATTCTTGTCTTATGCTGCACATGGCTGTGGTTTCAGCTAGACAGGATCAGCTCCAAATGTTGAGTACAAAAGTTTATAACAAAGTTCTTGTGAGAATTAAAACTGATATCTAACAATTCTATGTAAAAGAGCTTTTTTTCCAGTCTAGAACTTTTTTCTGTGACTTGTTTACTTATTTTCAGCCCTATGCTGTAGTTAATCTCTACACTGAGAGAAATTCTTTTAATTTCACTGCATATTCTGTTGCTCTTCTCCCCTCCCCTGTTTTAGTGTTTCTTCCCATATCCTTTAGGTGATAAAGTAGTCAAACACAAAAACCAAGGAACTCCATTCTCTAATGAATGCTACAGGAATGTGTTAGCATACAACTGCTTAAAGTTTTAAACAAAGAATGTGTGTGTGTTTTGCTGGGACAAAATAGCATGCAGTGTAAAGAGAAATACATTTTAAGTGTTACACATTGGCTCATCTATAAAATATTTTAGATTCAGTTCATTAAAAACCTTATGTAAATGTGTGTTCATTAACTAAGATAATTATTAGGTTTTCCTATAGATTATTACAAGGCCTAAAAAGTGTGTGGATTTTTATTCATGTTTAATTATTATCATATTACATGTTTAATAATAGCTGATTTTAAGTACATTTTACAGTTATATATATTCATAGTCCAAACAACATGTCCCATGTTGCACAAGAAAAACTTGCTTTGGTCAGGTTTCATGTTATAAATAGACAGATAGGCAAACATGTACATTGTAACATTTCCAAGAAAAACACTTCATTTTCCAGTAACCTGTTGCTCTTCTCACATTTCACACTTTTGTAGTCTCTTTACTGAGTTGCACACAGTCCATCCCTTAGTCATCATGTCTTTTAAATAGTAATTACTAGCATCTGTAATTTTGTTTCATTTTTCCTTTACCCAAACACTTTAATAACCACTCTGTATAGGAACAGTGAATGATCCTAATTCAAATTCAGTTGTGAGAGTCTGCTGTTGTTCAGGAAAACCACTGCTCACCACATGCAAGCAACCACATTGTGGACGTTTTAGTCCTGTATGTAGAGGCTGACTCTGGGATATTAGGGAAAGGTGGATTTAAAAAAAAAAGTGCTCATGTGCAGTTTTTGAAAAAAGGGGCTTGTCTGGTAGCCCAGCATTTGTCTACATCTAAAAAGCAAAGTTTCCTTCCTATTTTGCAACTATACAAGTCACACAAAAAAAGTTTTTCAAGACCTATTTATCTCCATGCAGGAAGAATAGTGACTACATCTTTTGGTAGCCAAGCATTTATAGAGACACTGAAGGAAGGTATTCCATGTAGCTGAGACGGTAGTTAAATTGACATGCCAAAAAGCAGTTATCATAGAACATCATGTAAAGAGAAAGAAGGCAAGTATAATAAATACTAAACATTGGCTGAGCTATTAAAACTTCAGAGTGAATAAGAAATCTCAGTCTGCTGTTGCTTTCCTTTTTATACCCTCCCCATTGCTAGCCCCAGTAACATTACATAGTGGAGCCAAAAAAAATTGTCATAATCAAATAGATTATGGTCTGAATATGGAGACCAATGCCTAATCTATTTGTCTTCAGGAGCGTTACTACAGATTTACACTAGTGGAAAGGCATGTCTACACTACAGAAAAGATCGACCCTCCAGAGGTTGATCTCCTAGCATTCAGTTTAGCAGGTCTAGTGTAGAACCCCAAATCCAATCATGAGGGCAGCCCCATGGGTGTCCTGTACTCCTCATTCTGTGAGGAGTAAGGGAAGCCAACGGGACTGCGTGGGCAGATTTACTGCTGGCATCCAGGATTATTAATACATGTTTCCCAAAAAACTAATCCAAAACTTGTTCTTCCTTTGCCCTGTTCTCATGTGCAGATCATGGATTCCCTCTCCCAGGATTTATTTACTGTGGCCTTCCACTGTGAGTTTAGAATGCTCAATTTTTCAATACATCATAGTCAGGGAGACAGACAGAATTGCTGGGCCTCTGGGCAAAGAGGGGTGGGAGTGCTGTGCTCTTGGAAGGGGCGAGACTTTGGGCAGAAGAGGTGGAGCTACGACAACCAGCCCTCAGCACCACCTGGAGAATGCTGCACTCCCACAAGCCAGCTCTTAGCACTGCTGGAAGAGTGCTGCATTCCCCCATCCCTGCCCAGCCCTTAGCACTGCCCAGAGCATAATGTGTGCGGTTCTAGAAGCAATTTAAAGGGCCTGGGGCTCCAGCTGTTGTGTCATTAGTGGTGGAGGCAAAAGCAGCTGGAAGCCCCATGCCCTTTGAATCACCGGGCTCTTGGGCACTCGCTCCCTTTGTGCGTGCGCACACACACATACACACACATTGACGGTCCTGGTCACAGTTAGTTTAGCTCCCAGCTGCTTATGCTTTCCCTAAACTGCTGAAGCTATCTGATAAAATGAGGAAAATTGCAGGTCATAGCCATGTCCCATGGTCTCTGAAATTCCAGCTCACCCAAGGCCATTGCTGATGGCTACATCATCACTGGGCACGATTGTCTGACTTGAGAAAAGCCTTGACCAATGATGTTGCAGCCTTCAGTATCTTGTTTTAATTTGCTGTATCCTCTTTGGTATATGAGCAATAAGAAATAGGTCTTCTTAGGAAAGGTTTTGGCAAATATTCCAGCATAAATTGGCAAACCTAATTGAAAATACACAAGGGAAAAAAATTAGCCTATTGAGCCTAAAGAAACATGACTTCTGAACTGTATAATCCAGAACATGGCCTTTGATATCTATTTCTGAATCAATCATAAAATCATGAGTGTGGAGAAAGTGAATAAGGAAAAGTTATTTACTTGTTCCCATAATACAAGAACTAGGGGCCACCAAATGAAATTAATGGGCAGCAGGTTTAAGACAAATAAAAGGAAGTTTGTCTTCACCCAGCATATAGTCAACCTGTGGAACTCCTTGCCTGAGGAGGTTGTGAAGGCTAGGACTATAACAGGGTTTAAAAGAGAACTAGATAAATTCTTGGAGGTTAAGTCCATTAATGGCTATTAGCCAGGATGGGTAAGGAGCGGTGTCCTTAGCCTCTGTTTGTCAGAGGGTGGAGATGGAGGACAGGGGAGAGATCACTTGATCATTACGTGTTTGGTTCACTCCCTCTGGGGCACCTGGCATTGGCCACTGTTGGCAGACAGGACACTGGGCTGGATGGACCTTTGGTCTGACCCAGTATAGCCCTTCTTATGTTCTTAATCATTCTTCCTTCCTCCTTCCCTCTGTCTTTCCCTCCCTCCCCAACCCTTAGCACTGCCCAGAGTGGGGTTCTGGAAGCAATTTAAAGGGCCTGGGGCTCTGGCTGCTGCTGCATTAGTGGTGATGGCAGCAGCAGCTGGGAGCCCATTAATCTATGTACAGTGCCTTGCCCCACTAAAGACCAAACGAAACCCCACCACAGATGAGACTACATAGGCAGATCATGGTAGAGGGAGGTGCTAACAACATGACTTCATTATTTACAGTCACACGTTTAGGACCCAGAACAGGGGCAGAAGACCACAGCATGGATGGTCTTCTGTCTCAGATCCTCTGCGATATGAGATATGAGGTTCTTTTCCCTAGGGAACCTCATCCCATGAGTTTTTCATTATGAAGGGATGATCTAGATGTGAGTTGCTTAAGAACAATAAGCATCAACAACCTCTGTGGACTTTTGAAAACAAAGTGTAAAAGCATGAGACATGTAAGTTAGCTAACCATCATACATTAGTCAGATTGGGCTAGTTTCTTTATAAAATGGGCACTGGAGGCTCTGAGAGTTTCCTCACTGCTAGACTTTATTGTTTCATATCTCACACACAATAGCAAATTTGATGGCCAGGTGGTTTTTTTATTATTATTTTTGGATGTCTGACATTTTATTTAACTGTTTAGGCCATTGGGCAAGTTCATAAGATTCTGAGGACTCTAAGGCTATGTCTACACTGGCGGGTTCTTGAGCAAGAATGGCCTTTCTTCCGCAGCGTGTCCACACTGCCCACCCGCTCTTGCGCAAGAAAATTTACAGTAAAGCGTGGGAAGAGAGAGCTTCTTGTGCAAGAGCTATGCTCTTTTCTAACAAGTGTAAGCCCTCTTGCGCAAGAGGGCAGTGTGGACGCGTGGCAGGGGTTTCTTGCGCAAGAAAGCTCTATGGCTAAAATGGCCATCAGAGCTTTCTTGCGCAAGAGAGCGCCCACACTGCCATGGATGCTCTTGCACAAAGGCACATGGCAGTGTGGATGTGTTCTTGCACGAGAACCCGCCAATGTAGACATAGTCTAAGGTGGGTGTGATTTTTTAAGACAGTAAAAAAGCCAGAGTCATTTCTAACCGTTTGTTAAAAGGTGAGAACTTTCAGCAAAATAAAGTGGCCTTTTAGGAACTTACAACATGAATGGGTGTTTTCTTACTCAAGTTACCATTTTTAGGCCACATTTACATTTTTGCCATAGCTGAAGAGGCCACTGTACCTAGTTCATAAGAGAGCACACCAGGAAAGCAGATACAGACATAGAAAGTTTCACATAAGGCTCTTAGAAAGTTGAAAATAGCAATTTAGTAGTATGCTTTGATGGACTGCTGTTTCAAACAACAGTATGTCAAAGCACACTGTGGAACTTTTATTGCACTGTAACAATGCCCATATGGATGTTACAGCATGGCAAGCTGGTGCACTCTAGATTTACATACTGGCTAGCCACACAATAACATCCCAAGTAGACAAGCTCACAGACTGTCATGGAAACCTATGGATAACATGTTGGCTTCACTCTTACAATAGGCATAGAAGACTGATTCATATGTTGATATCTCTCAGTATCTTGATATGCTTTACAATAAAGTTTGTTAGTCTGGGGTGTTGTCTAGAACTTGAGGTGAATTAATAAGGAGTCACTCTGGAGAGAGAATCTTTTACTCTTTTGTATGGCAGTCAATATGCTTCTTAACACCTCCTAGTGGAAGTCTATTTCCCCCATCTTATGCCTCTCACTAGCATAAATTTTCCCTGAGATTTAGTCTAATATTTTCTTTTTACATTTGTCACATTATTCTTAGTTACACTCCATTTTACCACGCTCAGTAATTCCCTTCCCTCCTTGCAGTCCTCAGATATATTGTCTCTTAGTCAATATACCTATATTTAGCTCTTTTAATCTTTATTCATTTATGAGTCAACTCTCCAGCTCCTAATTTATTTTTGTTGCTGTCATGTGTACTTCTAGTTTATAGCAACATCTTTCTGGTATCAAAGTGCCCAGAACTATGCATGCTCCATTCTGCTGCTATGGCTCTATATGTATTTTATCACATTGTCAATTATTTTATGATACTGTATGCTGAGGTGTTTTCAATCTGATTGTTAGGTAGGCCACTAACAGCCTGATTTTGAGAGGCACTGACTATAACTCCTGTGGAAATCAATGGGTTGTCATGCTTAGCACCTCTGAAAATGAGTCTATAAGTATATTTATATTCTAAGTCAAGGAAAGTCTTTAGGAGGCCAAATAGAGGCTCAGGGTCCATTCTCAAAAATACATATATAATTGTGTGCCTATATTATCGCATACAGCAATTAAGACTGCATGCAGGTATATGCACTTAAAAATGGTTATTTGACTCCTAATTAGCCATCAGCACACCCAGCTATTTGATTAACACTGAAAAGTGCAGGATCTATCTATGCAAATGTAAGCACATGCTGCTCTCTGAAAATTTGACCATGGTTGCTAAGTGTCGCTTGTTCTGTGTTGTGCTGGTATTGTTGCTTAACTACCCCTGTAATCACAGTGAAAACCCTTACGTGTATGTATATTTGCATGTTGAGCCCATGTCGACATGCATGGGAAAATTCATGTGCTAGCTGAGACCCATGCCCTTACCTGCCTACTTTGCAGTGTGGCTTAAAAGTGCAGGTACTTGTGTGGATGTCTATATAGCCCTCCAGTGCTATTTTTACATTTCCCTCTGCCTGTAGCTCAATGGCATAGTAAGTAGTGGCAATTAAGGGGTGATGGTGGATGGGCAGTGACCAAAATGCTGAGCTCATTTTAGTAAAGACTCACTGTAGTACTGCTCAGTTTCTAGCAGACTCACTCTGCCTGTTCCTCACTTCACTTAGCAGCAGAGCCAAGCCCATCAGCACAGCTGCGGTCACATTCTGGCAGGACAAATGGGGACAATACATTCCAGAGGAGCAGGGGATCTCAGGAGAGAAGCACCAGCTCTCGCTCTGGCTGCTTTGCAGCTAGCTCTAGCCTGAATGGTCCTCTTTTTGTGAGTGGTGATGCTCAGGCTCGCTGCAATTTTACCCACAGTGTGATGTTAGGGTTATGGGGCCTGTATAGGGAAGGTTGTGCAGAACAAGGTACCAGGGTATCCCTTGGCTGATGTCTGTGCTGGCATCCTCTGCACCTCTGGGCTGAGCTAAGCCCAAATGCAACGAGACTGTCTTCTTCCCTATGCCCTTATCTGCCCCTTGCCTCTGCCTGCTCCCCACTTACAACTCTCTCAGCACCCATTCTGCTCACGATTATCCCTTCCAACCCTGTCCACCTTTTGCACATGGCCCTCCCCCTGCTTCCTCACAGCCTTCTGCATGCATCCAAAACCCCTAACTCCCATGCTCCATTCTTGCCCCTGCCTCTAGCCCCCCATTTCCTAACCTTGCTATAGCCCCCCATCTCTGTAGCCTCTTCCATTCTCACTCTTAAACTTACAGACCTCTTTTCCCCCCAGTGTAGAGCTCCTCAAAGGAACAGGGCTGGGTCTTTGCCCCCTCTCATTTCCCAGGTCTTCTGTTCCTGTCCTCTGCCCTCTTTAATATTTGTTAGGAACTCTGATCTCCCCCCAACCCTCCTCTGCTCCCAACTCTCCTAAGTCCTGACCACAAGCTTCCTCAGTTTCCAACCCCACACTTCTCCTGGTTCTTCCGCTCCCTGATGCCCCTGGCTTGCCTGGCTTCTGATGCTCGTTCCTGTCTCTCTCCCCAGCCCATACTCAGAGGAGTGGGCAGGGCTACACAAAGCGGGCTTGAACTGATCTCTGTTGATAATGCGGCCAGGCTGCCAAGCAATACCTCTTATTTCCTGCCCAGATGAAGATGCTTCTCCAAAGCTGGGCATTGAAGCCTGGACTCCACCAGGGAAGTTCTGAGCAATGCAGCAGCACCTGCTGTGGTCAGGGGATCCATCCCATAATGAAGCAGTGGCACCAGAGCCCTAGTTGTTACTGGAAGCTTCCCCCTTTTTCTACAAGCCATCCTCTCATTGTACCATGACTCCCCACTACTCTGGGGGTGGTGCTGCTGCTCTTCCTGCAGCACCTTGCCCTGCTGCTGGCCATGCAGGTAGAGGGCCAAGACAAGAGCATTTGGACTGAGGGGGCAGTGACAGCTCAGCTGACCCCCAAGCCAGTCAAAGAACTCAGTTTCTGCATTCACAGGTTCAGGTTTGGGTGGGTCTGTCCACCCAGATGTCTGTGTGGCTACCCCTGCTGCATCTACCACAACACACTGTGAACCATTCTCTTAAGCAGCTCAAGCTCATGAGATGCCAAACTCTGGCTAAACCTCCAGAAACGTATGTCCACTAGTGTCAGTCATATGTAACTGCAGCACCGGTATGTACAAGGATATGCAGGCAAGGGTATGTGCAACTCTAGTGTAGACCTTTATAGGTAGGCTTTGCTAGCATATGCTCATATATACACAAGCCAGGACTTTCGTGAAAACTATAGATATATCACGTGTGTCTGTTAGATGGCCAGTTGATGCCTTCATTAATACTAAGATTACTTAAAGATTCCCCCATTAGCTCAATTTCTCTTTGGTGTCTGAACCAGCCCAGAGTGTGCCTGTCCCGTAAGTAGTATGCAGTGAGGGGAGAGAAAGTTGCAAGGGGCCTTTATGTCTCTTTGCACGACCTATATAAAATCCTGGCAGAATTGCAGACCCTGCATGCAAAGCAGCACATAACCTTCTCCATCAGGACTCTCATGGGGATGCATAGTGCCCCAAGGAGAATGGTGGGGAGGAGACAGTACCATCCTTTCATACTAGTCTGTGGAGTGAGATCAGCATGCAGGTGGCAGACAGTTGAATCATAAAGGATGGAGTAGCAAAAGTATGTCCCTGCCATACCTCAAAGCGCAAAGACAGAGTTTTCTCCTTCCTAGCCATGGAGGAAAAGCGGCTTCACAGGACCTTGTACTCTGCACTATAGCTCATGTTTTACTCAGTCCTTTTACAGCTTCCAGTGAAGAAATAATAATAGTAGGCCTACTTCTCTCCCTTACATGGTCAGAAATTATGCGTAGCTCCAGTGAAGTTAATGTAGTTAGCCTGGTGTAAATTTGGTGTCAGAGGAGACTTAGCTCTAGAGATTGTGAGGGTCAGTGGGAGTTTGCCTGAGTAAGGACTGAGACAACAATGAGGACCAGATTCTGCTAGTCTTACTATGACTGATAAAATTCCTTATTCTACACACAAATAGTTCCACTGAGTGAGGGCAGCAGAATGTGGCACTGAGTAAGGAGCCCAGGATTTGGCCTAGTATTTTCATCTTTGGACTTGGCATTCTGTACTCGAATACGTGTAATTTACTCTTTTGCAATCCATCCTGAAAGTTATGTTGTATTCATGTGGTTACCAAACCACTGTAAAACTGTAAAAATATTTTTAAAAACAATATGGAGTTAATAAAAACCATACTTTAACAGTGTTCTCTGAGATCAGCAATGGACAGCCCAAGTTAGTGAATGGGCTGCATGAGTGGCCCTCCTCCAGCTCAGGGGGCCACAAGATTGTCATAACCAAGGTGGTCTCCTGGGAGAGGATTTTGCTAACTGCTCTTGTGTACCTAGAATTTGTAGGATGTGCCGACTGAACTGCAGCAGCCTTTAATTGCATGCAGAGGGAGCACATGATTCTTGCAGGCTATGTTATGGATAATAAGCACATACCTCACTTCATGTGACCCTGTTTTACGTGCATGTCATTATAGTAATACTAGAAAGATAAAACCTATGTGGATGGAAAATAGTGGAATCCAGCAACCATGAGCATGGGCAATGGTAAACAAAATGTCTTGCGGGCCACACGTTCAGTTCATGGCTTGTTTTCTGTTTTCAAAAGTATGTTACTGAATCAGGAAATAGAAATTATTTGAAGTATTTTGAATTGTAATGGTCACTAAAACAAACAAACAAACAAACAAAAACAAACCCTGATAAGGCTAAGGTACAATTGTAAATTTATATTCAGGTTAAGTTCAGTGGAGGATGCATGCTGTGCTTTTAAGACCACCACCTGTGGACTCACTAATTTTCACAGAAGACAAGTAAAAGGGAACATGATAGAAACCTAAAATAATAAATGATATAGAAAAGATACATCAGATATTCTCCATTAATTCAAGAGCAATGGGATATTTAACTACACTGAAAGGCAGCAAGTTTAAAACTAATAAAAGAAACTACATAGTTACACAGTATATAATTAACCAGTGGAACACCTAACCCTCAATGAGGCCAAAAGGTATGAGGATTCCAATTTGTATATAGCTAATGAGTACAGTTACTTTAGAAAGAGAGTGAGAGAGAGCTGTTTCAGGGCATCAGTCAACCACTAGCTGAGGGGGTCAAAAGAAACTTACCTTCTGTAGGTATTCCACAATTATCCTCTTTGGGATTTCTTGCAGCTTCCTCTGAAGCATGTGGTATCGACAACTATCAGAGATGGGACTAGATTGTCTTTTTTGGTGTGGCAATTTCTAAGTTCCAATTGAAAGGATTCTTTTGTTGATAATTCTATTATGTTTCTAATTTCCAAATGTGACTTTTCTTATTTTAAAGAATGCTATACAAACCATTTTCTATGGTATTTTCAGTTATTCTATGATATTAGTTTGTCAGTTGAACCACAATAAGGCTCTGCATCAACTTCTATGATGCAACTATTTTCCACTGGATTTGATAGTGCTCAAGAGCACACAATGCTGTGTTGTTCATGCAATATATCCTGACAGAATAACAGTGTAAGCCTTCACATGCCCAAACCCCTCAATAAGAGGTTTCAATAGGTCTACATATAATCATTTATGTTTATGTCCTGTGTTAGTCATTATTATTGCAACTGCATATATTTCCACTTACAAGTTTCAAATGCCACTATAAATCAATAAATCTTGTTTCTTCTGTGGTCGTGTTCAGTTGAAACTCAAAAGCTTAGCGCTGGTCATCCCAACACATGAACCATAAATGGTAGATGTGATGGTGTTTCAGTTCAATGTATGCCAAGGAAATTGGGTTTTAAATCTTGCAGTAATACTATTACTGAAACGCAAACTTGAATAAAAAGTTGCAGAACTAAGATTTCTATAGGTAGATATGCATGTAACTGTAATGAATTCCACTGTTGTCAGGACCTTAGGATACAAAACTGTAATTCCTTTGTATTGCTACACAAATTCCTAATACTACATGGCTGAGCTATTCGCCCAACAATAAAATGTGGTCATAGATAATAATATTCATTCTTGGTTTTTTAAAATTAGTCAGTTTTTGAAAGTGCTATGTGCACATTGGAACAATCCATTTAGTCCTTAGCTAAACTTGTCCTCAAAGTTACCTTCTTCCTCTTTATCCATCTTCAGCATTCATTACTATTGCTCTTTGAATTGATCAAAGAAGTCACTACACAGCACTCTTCCTTCTTACATTGTCTTGGCTACGAGCCTAAGCTTAAAACCAAACTCAGGGCATGTCTATTCACAGGATTGCACAGTTTCAACTAAAGGTGTGATTTTTAAATTAATATAATTAAACTAGTGTAAGAGACTGTGTGGGACACTTATTTCCATTTAAACCAAGATATTCAGTTTAGTTTAAGTTGACTTGGAACAGGAATAAGCCACTCAAACCAAAATAAGGGCATCCATACAAGGATTTGCTCTGTTTTTAGTTAAGAGTGTTCATGCAGAAACAAGACCTCAGACCCCCAACATGAGGATTAATGGACCAGCCATTGCAACTCTCAATGTGGGTCAGATTTTCGTCTGTGCATTCAGTGCAAGAAAGGGAGTGTAGGATTAAGGCTGTCAGGCACTCCCTGATTCTCAAGCATTCCCAGCTCTGACATAAGGGACCATATGCCAGCTGCAAATTGCTGTATGGGAGCAGTTTCACTCTGCCTTTCTCCTGTAGAAATTAACCCCTTTCTTCCCCTGACATGCTCCTTTGATGGAAGAGGGAAGTTGGTATAGAAATTAGCTATGCTTCACATCAGCTGAGAGTTCTCATTTAGCCAGTTCTGGCCATATTCTGGTGCAAAAGGGACAGAATTGAGAACCTAGCCCTCTATGTGCACACCCCTTCTCCCCCCGTCTCTCATAATGTTATGTGAGATGCGCAAAACTACTCATATTACCAAAAAAAAATCTATCATTGCCTTCAGAGCTGATCAGATAATGCCTACAGACTGGGCCTATACAGTGGGCTGGTACATAGATTTTAGCAAACGACATATTATTTCTCTCTTTTAAATGAAGCCAAAAGTTATGATGCATGGGAAAGTACATATAACACAAGATCTTGTTGCTAAGCCCAGGTGCTACGGTTGATTTCCAATGAGATTCCTCAATAATCATTACTATCAGACAGTATTTGCACAAAGTACAGGTTGAACCTCTCTAGTCCTGCACCCTAGGGACATGACTGCTGACAAACTAGAGAATTTGCCAGACCATGGGAGGTCAATATTGTCTAGATCATTACCAATGCTTCCACTGCATACTGGGCTCTTAGTGTTCTGTGCTGTTATTTAGCTCTAATTTACCCCTAAATGTCTTCTGAGAGCCAGGACTAGTGGCTATAAACAAACTTTATGGGACCACAGGAAACTTGGCTACACCCATTGTAAGTGGACATCTGGCTAACTAAAATTATGCATGGATGTTGCCAGACCAGAGAGGTTCAACCTGTAAAGGCATACAAAATAGTGTAAAAATGTAACCATCTAGAAAGAAGGGCAGTATTCACATATTACAGAAGACAACTGTAAGTAACAAGAGCTAAAATAGCCAAACAGATGAATAGCTAAAGATGTAAGTCAGCTTACACAGATGTCAATACTCAAAGTTTTAAATCATTCCCTTGAACACATTTTATTACATTTGAGGAGATAAATAATATCTAAAGTATTTAAAGTATTCTGTGGTTTCTCACAGAAGATGTTTTTCAAGCAAACAGCTAATAGCAATCATCTTCTAGTGTTTCCAATCCTGTTCAGGCACTTGCAGTTCCTTTAGTTATATGTGATAATTCTGGACTCATTTTCAGAAATGTTGAAGTATGTTCCCTCTCTTACTTGCCAAGAGTACACAAATCCTAACTATAGTGTATATTGAATTATTAGGAAATGAAATAAGAGCAATGGGTGACTGAAGAAAATGGTGTACTTCTGAGTAGCTCTGAATACTATGGCTTCAATTCAGCAATTATCAGGCTTTGTAGATGCAAAGAAATGTGGAAAATCACCGTTTGTTCTCATGTCAAAGCCCATGTAGGACACAACTATGGTCCATCATCAGCCACAGAAGAGACAGAATGTGAAACCCTGGGTCCACTACAGTCAGTGAGAGTGCTGACATTGACTTTAGTTGGGCACAGAAATGCATCCAGGGTCCACAACTATAAAAAGTTGCTTCAGGCTTTCTTTTTCAGCCAATATTTCCCTGACCTCCAACTAATTTAAACCTGCCTATCATTCTTAATGAAGTATGACATTAATATTACTGACTCCACTTATTTTAACTCAATGCTCAATTTAAAAAGGGCTCACTGTGGATCATGGCAATTAATCGTGATTTTCACTAGAAAACCATGCTGTGTTTATTCATATTTTTTAAAATGATGGCAAATTGTTTAGAAAAAGAACCCTGCCAAATTCAAATGATATTTTAAAAGCTATTTAATGTTTAAAAATGTGAGACTCTGTCTAGCCAAAATGATAGTATGATTTCGCATGAAGTCTTCATACCCTAATGGCAGAAAAAATACTGCCTCTAGCCAGCCAAACAGCATGAAATACTTGTTGCCTATGCAAAGATCAAGGTTTGAGTCTCTGTATTTTGTCTTCATTTCACCCAAACTCTTGATGTAGCATCCAGGGGCATTTGTTGTCATCTCACTAAAGCTGGTCAGAAAATTTCAACCAACAATTTTTAAACAAACAATCAAAAAAATTGTTCTAGAACTCCCCCTCCTCCTATCCCATCCAGATCTAGAGCTAACCATTTCTAGGAATCTCTTATAAACCTTATTTCATTCCTTTGACTGTATTTGGCCTTGGCATGTGAACCCAAGTGTCAGCTGGGACCCTGCAACTCCACTGGTGATACCCTAGTCTGCTTTGTAAGGGTTTTTCACCTATGAATGTCACTAGCCAAAGCCATAATTCTCCACCATACTGCTATGGATAGAACTACCACATCCAGGAGATGCAGAATCCTTTTGCATGGTCTGTTTGTAGATAGCCTACCCCACACTGACCCAGTGGAAATGATGCAAATCCACTGTATTTCAGGCCTGGAACACTGATTAAGGGCAGAAGGACTGCAGAAGGATTTACCTATGATGCTGGTGTCGTGGTTCTGCAAATTACAAAGAACCACAACCTTAATTTCATATGGAGACTCAAGCTATTCAAAATAAATGTCTCAATATCTGGCTTTTTAGTACACATTGAGACAGAAACAATTTCATTTGGGACAGTAATAGAAAAATGTTTTTGATACTATTATTTTGGTATATCTACTAAATAAATAAGGGAAGAAAGTTCAATCTTCAACTTATCAGTACATGAAGCCAATTTCTATTCACCTTATAAAAGGGCCTTCAGAAAAAAAAAAAGAGACCTAGGATTTTTTCTATGCATGTATATAATACATTTCAATTTGGTTTAGTTAGGCTGTAAACCTGACTGAAGTAAATTCAAATATATTTTGGAAGACTTCTTATTTGGTCATTAACAGAATATTTACATGTTTATCACAATCAATTGACTTAGAGTAGATGTTCTGTGTTTGTCACCAATATTTTATTGTAACTGGTAACTTGCACACTTTATAATAGAACAACAACAACAAGAAAAAAAAGATTCACTATATACAGCCCTCATACAGGCTACTTGTCTATACACAAGGCATAGTGATCATAACACAACCTAGTCTTCATAATAATTTGTGCACAAAAAGACACCATCAATCAGACATTATGTGAACATTACAGTGAAATGACATCACAAGTCCAGTGAAAATTCAGCATAACACAAAACATATTGATCTACTGCAAATGACATCCTTTAAAACAATAAGCCTTATTCAGTAGTAATTTAACCAGAGTCTGAAGCAGAGATTTGTTGTGTACTTATAAGTCTTTTAAGCGAAGCAACCTCTGCAGATAAGTTTGCTATGCCCTGCTTCAAATACAAGTTCTCTGACTCAGATACTTTGTAGACATTGTCTTTAATTTCAATAACTCCAGTTTTGCAACCACTCTGAATTTGTACATTGAGTTCCTTTGGGTGCCAGTGTTCTGGTTTGAGAGACCAGTCTTGGATATTAGTCACTTGAACAGAGAAAGGAGTGTGAGAAGAATGCACCAAATTTTGCGCATTGTGCTTTTCAAGCTCAAAATGTCTTTTAGATGTCATATCAATTGGTGATGACAGTTTCTGTGTGGCATCATAGTCATTATCCATCGCTTCCACTTTGATTTGCATGGCTTTGGCCTTAATTCGAAGCTTGTGAGGCAGTGCAGAAGAGTTCACCTCTGGAACTTTCACTGTTGCATGAACATTTTTAAGTTCAACTGGGGAATGAATTGGACCTTTAGGGACCTGCTGCTCATCTTCTCCATCGGATGATTTTCCTACAACAACATCATCAGTTTCTGAAGTTCTTGGAGAATTGCTGGATGACCTATTAACTTGCAGCAGAGGAGGGGAATGTGAGTACCCATTAAAGTTTCTTACCATGTAGTTTGGAAATATGGATGCTGGATAGGAGCCTCTGTCATCTCTTGACTCTCTTGCAAAGTTCTCCAATTCCATAGGCTCCTGCTTTATAATTTGAAACTTATTTTCCGGACTTCTGCAATTGTTCTGTATAGGACTTGCTTGAGTATGCTCTACTGAGGATACTTCAGACACATCAGACAAAGAGCTTTGTGGAGAGTGTTTGATGACAGAAATACAACTACTGCCCACCACAGATGGTTCATGTTCATCCACAAATGAATTAATATTTGATTTGGAAGTTTGATAGTCCTGGAAATACATAGCTGTTGAATTACTGAGCTTCTGTATCTCTTGGGCATATGCTGCAGAGCTAATTAAACCAAACTTTAGTTTCAATGAAAGCAGCTCAGCCTTTAAGGTGGCATTCTCTTCTCCTAATGCAATTAGTTTGTTCTCTAAGACAAGGTCATTCAGTCGTCGTTTTTCACGAGACCTTTTGGCAGCTTCATTATTTTTTCGTCTTTTTTCCCAATACATAGCATCTTTCTTTTCATCTGGAATGAATTCCCGCTTTCTCCGACAGGATGAAGATTTGTTTTTTCCACTATTTCCTTCATTAAGTATTATGTCTTCATTTGTAGTCAAGTCTTCAGACACTTCTGTTAAAGTGGAATTAAGTACCATGATTTTCTCCACATTGCTACTTGTATCAACCGGTGCCTGTTCCTTTTTAATGGCCTGCATTTTTCTCAGCTGCATCAGAAATAATTTTTAGTAGATATATGATGAGTAACAGAGTAAGTTATTTTCCCAGTGCTTCTCAAACCACAACAACCTAATAAATACAGTAATTTTAAATCCATATGCATTATTCCTTTTGTTTCATATTATCAAACAGAAGAATGTTCAGATCCAATTTACTTCTTGAGAGACGCAATGGGAACTTTCTAAGTAACCTGTAATAAATAAAAAGCACCAATTATTATTTTCTTATTGCTGATTTTTGCTTCAAAATGTTACTTTCAAAATACATACTTTAGAATAATGATTGATTCATTAAACCCACTAAAATACCAAATATGCTCAACACTTTAAATGATCCAGTTCACTTTATGTAACTAGCTAGCAGCTTCTCCCTCCCCTATGCAATTAAAAAAAATTAAAGATAATGATTCCCGTTTTCAAAACAAGTATAATATGATCCAAAGAAAAGCAACAAAAATAACATTTGTTTTTGATTTGACAATAATATTGTCATAGAACTTTCCATTACAGTGCCGACTAACTTAAGCTTCTACACTAACAGATGACTAGACACGTTTATTAGCAGCACTGGAAAATATCTTATCCCTCCAAAGAAATACATCTCTTGCAAAAGCAACTGTAGTGTGTGATTAAGAAATGTTACATATTTGGGTCCATTACAAATTAAAAAATAACCCAGACTGATTTAAAGAAGCTAGAATGCTTTTTTCATTGCCTTAAAAATGATATA
Organism: Pelochelys cantorii; assembly: GCA_032595735.1. NCBI lineage: Eukaryota > Metazoa > Chordata > Testudines > Trionychidae > Pelochelys > Pelochelys cantorii. The sequence continues at coordinate 83,332,433 of CM064330.1, read as the reverse complement.
ACACATTTCAGCAGTACATTAACATTACATTAAAATAATTAACTTTTAAAACATATTTTTTACATTTAGTGTAGAGATCACATGACTTTTAAGAACCCTTTTTCCCTGGCCACATCAATATAATTTGAGTTTAAGCATAAATTATATAATTCTGACAAATATGTCATTCTTTTTTTAAAAATCACTAATAAAGAAAAAATTATATTGAATACAATTGATCTCTTATCTCTAAAAGAACTATTGAGTAATTTGTAAAATTACAATTGGATAACAACATTTACTAACATAGTTCTCATTTGAAAAATGTTTTTGCTATACCACAGTATAATTTAGTAACATTTAAAGATGCATACTGCTGCAATTAGAAGTTTAAATTTGAAATGAGACTATCAACTACAGAAAACTAGCTTAACCTTTATCTCTGGACATTTTGTCATTAAAATTTGACTTAGCATTTAAGCTGGCATTTCATTCATATCAATACAAAAATATTTTGTTCTCATAACAAAATTTCTTTTTTATCCTAGACATAGTTTCCCCATCCCAAATTTTCCATAGTTAGTTATGTCCTGTTAAATTTGTTTTATCAGGGACAACTGCTTTTACACAACTGACTATCCACATAGAAATGACTCTGTATGCTGCCTATATGAAAGAAATAAATCAGTGACTTTAGCTTAATGTCACTATTTATTGGGTGTGTTTTTACCATGACTAATGAAACTAATTTTAACTTTATCAGCTGGGAAAGTTACAAAGAATAAATGAATTCTGCCAGTTTTTCTTGTCTTTTCCAGAAGGCAAAGTGGAGTGAGTGATGTAATAACAATTAATCAAAGATCATAAAGACCTGGGTTTCAAGCTGAGTTCTGTTCCATCAAACCATGCCAACTCCTCTGTCATGAAAAATTAACACATTTAGTAGAACAGCTAAGCAGACTTTCCTAAAATCCATGGTTAATTACCGGCTTATAACTATTTGTCATTGATAATTCAACCTTAATGGAAAATGAAGTCAAGAGCTAAGCACTTCATAGACAACATTAAGTATTTACAGCAACAGCAGTACTCACAAAGGAGAAATGTAACTAATATACAAACAACTACACATTTAGCCTGATCTAAAGCCCATGGCGAAGTAAATGGGAGTCATTCCATTAAGTTAGACATGCTTTTCATCAGGCCTTTAAAGAAAGAAAATCTCCACCACAAGGCCACACTTCATATAAAATCCACTATGTTTGTTTTGCTGAAGTATATCATTACAGTTATTCTGCTTCTTACAACACTGTATTTTAGTATTGGTTTAACGGAATGCATTATAATATTATTTAAAAATTCATTGTTGAACATATAGATTTTAATGTGCATTTTCTTTAAATGAGTCAGAATACGTGCAATTCAGGTAAAATGCTTAAACTCCTCACATAATGTTGTGTTACAGGAACAAAAAGGACAATCAATCTGGTCAAATGGAAATTGAAGTCATTTTCAGAATTTTCATCCTTTGACTTTAATGTCATATAAAATAAAACACACAGGTTACACTTACATTATTCTGTAGCACTGATATTAATAGATCAAAAAAATATTGACCAGTAACTATCTTGGTACATTATGTACCCTGGCAATCATTATATGTATTCAAGTAATTAAATAACATTTGGCTTTCCAGTAAGGAAATGTATCCTCTTCCTAAAGTACACAGTGTGACATGGTATACCTTTTCTATCAAGTATCAGAAGTAGGGATGTTAAATATCGGTTAACTGAATAGTCAAGTAACCCCATGAATTCTTATCCATTAGACGACTATAGTCCCCGGGGGCAGGCCCAGCAGCCAGTCCACTTCCGCCTTATTCCCAAGAAGCCCCTTGCCAGTCTGCACTGCTGACTCTGTATCAGAAGCAGCAGCACGGGGTGCCAGGCAGGAGCTGGTCTGCCAGGGGAGCCAGTTTAAAAACCAGCTCCCCTTGCAGACTGGCTGCCTGTCACCCTGTGCTGCTGCCTCTGAAAAAGAGGCAGCAATGCAGCACGGCAGCAGCCCCTGTCTAGGGGGCAGGAACTGAGCCAAGCTGCCTGCCTGCCCAGCTCCTAATACACTTTAAATGCAGAGCTGCAGCAGGGATATGTCCCGGACCCGTCACAAGCCAGGACTGAGCCAGGTTGCTGTCCAGCCTGCCAAAAAATTTTACTGGCATGGGGGTGGAGGGAAATGCATGTAGCCTATGGCATTAACCTATAAGCTTTTGCTTATCGATCAATCAGTTAATCGATTACACTATTACATCCCTAATCAGAAGGCTTGCTGGGGGTGCAAGGCGGAAGAGGGGGCAGTGGGCCCGAGACTCCTGGCCACCGCTGGAGCACCGCACAGTGTTCTCTGGGCAGTGCTAGAGGGTGAGAGCACAGCGCACTCCGAGCGGCGCTGAGGGCTGGTTGCCTCTAGCCCCACCCCTTCTGCCCAAGACCCTGCCTCTTCTGAGAGCACGGAGCTAGGGCCCCCACACCTTGCCCAGGGGCCCAGCAAGGCTGTTGGCCTCTCCCTGAGTATGAGTAAAAACATATTGTTATCAGAAGTTATGTATTTATTTTTTAAGACACTGTCCAATTCTTTCTGAAGCCAGTGGACCTTCTGTGGGAGTTGGATCAGACATGAATGATTCAAAAAATTTGAGTAAAATATAAAATGTAGTAGATAACTGAAATCAAAAGCAGATATCAGACACAGACATCCCTAGACAAGGGGATACTTATACATAGAAGCCTGTATTCTATACATTTATGTGCTGTGTGATACAGGCTGGAACTTCAAAGTCTACTTCAAGTTATTAACCACTGAAATACATAATAGTAGGAATTTATCAATAACTAGTTATTTGTACATTATTTGAAACCATCAGGCTATAGATAAAGCCATCTTAAGTAAAAACATGATCTTATTACTTACTATTATTCTCATCTTCCCTCCCTTTTATTTCCTTTTGTGGGAGCATGGTGTTTTGTCTTTCAGTTAGATTGTGTTTCAAGGCAAGGACCATGTCTTTATGGGTACGTCTAAACTATGGTTTTTTTTCGAAACAGGATTTGCAAATTTCACGGGAATTTGCATATCTTCTTCCGATTGCTTTTTCGAAAGTGAGTCTTTTGAAAGTGAAAGTAGTCTGGGCGCTTTTTTTTCCAGAAAGAAAACCCTTTTTCGAAAAACCGTGTAAACTTCCTTTTTTTAGGAAGAGCGGTTTTTTTGAAAAAAGGTTTTTTCCCCTGAAAAAACCACATCCAGACTACTTTCACTTTCGAAAGACTCGCTTTCAAAAAAGCGATCGGAAGAAGATATGCAAACTCCCGTGGAATTTGCATATCCTTTTTCGAAAAAAAATGTCGTTTAGACATACCCTATATGTTTTTGTACAGCATTCAGTATGAGACCGTAGTCCGTCCTGAATGAAGCTTTTGAGCACTACCATAATACATATAATTAGAAACAATAGAAATAAAATAATATTAATAGTAATAAAATAGAGAGATAATTGGTAAGATCAGAATTATTACAAACCCATCTGAATACTCAGAATTCATTTGTTCACAACCAGCATCTCTAAGTCACTGCGACTGCAGTGTTTGCAATTTCATATGTAGTTTCGGAGGGCAATATTCAGGCCTCAGGTTGCACTTAAGCAAAAATATACAGCCAGGATGGTTACTGTAGAGTTCATGCTCCACATGACTTCTGCAGATTGGGGCATTCCAAGGAGGCAAACATAACATACCTCCCATTTTGGCCATGTTCCATCTTGTGCATATTATTGCTGCCCTTGGCATGAATAAATTAAATGAGAGAGGGATTGTACATGAATCCATGGCTAATCTAATTCAAAACAACTGTTTTGAACATATTTATATTATCATGGATTCATGTACAATATGTGCTTCTTTCCTGTATACAGGTGAGAAGTGCACAAAATCTAAATTTGGCCCCAGATTTTTAGATCAATTGTATATAATTGCCACCTATGTCAAAAGCTCTAACATTATGCTTTTGGTAAATCATTAAAACACCAACAAGTGATTTGTTCTATCAGTGTCTTCCTTGATCGTTAGTATCATTTTAATGAAAACTGCAGTTATACAGAGAACTAACCTTCCTTGTCTGTTAGTCCTTGTGGATCAGCCCAATACAAAATCTGTAAACAAATTAAATTCCATCTGATCATAATGGCAAAATGCCTTCAATAAAAACAGCCATTTCACTTCAATTGGATTTTATAATTCTACTGGAAAACATGAGTATTTACACATAAACTAATGAACTGTAATGATTCCTCTGACTACATTTCAAATTCCAGTATTTTCCCTTATGATTAATTTTGCAATTACTTTATCACTCCCTCATAAAATATTCTAAAACCAACATTTAATGCTGCTGTACATTAGTCACTGCTGAAGGTTTTTATTTATTTAATTATTTATAGGGTTGGTTGACGTTAATGGCATTGAGTGCCAATACAACAATGTAATAGCACTCAACCTTATTAACTTAATTACAGACCCAATCCTGCTCCATTGCAATTTTACCACTGACTTCAATAGGAGCACAGTCCAACCTCGATTCAAGAGCTGGTATGACTGTTCTCTAAAATTCATGCTAATGAAACAAGAAGCGACGTACACAGAAGCCATGCGATACTCATTTATCCCATGGATTTTAAAATACTGAAGCACCCAAATAGTCTCAAGATACTATAAAAAAAGTCCTGATCACGCAGCTTTACTCACATGCATGTTCATATAATATACTTATGGGAGCAAGAGAGTTACAGGACTGGGTCAACATTTTGATTACCTTTGTTCTTCTAATACAATCACATAGATCAATTCGGTGTTGGAAAATACACCCGTGGTTCTCTCATACATATATATGTTTCCAAAACCATAATATGACCCATATTGTTTTATTACATAAGATGTATGTTCCTTAGCAAATAATATTTTGATATTTATCAAATAATAATTTGCATTATATCTACGATTAAATTCTTCAAAATGTTTTGTACAATGCTGTACAGTGTTGTTTTAATATAGGTGATATTCATGGCCACAGAGAGGAATTGTAGCAAAATCTTAGGGATCTTGGCCTGGTGGGTGGCTTGGGCCCAGTGTGATGCTACCAGCAGCAGTGACAGGATGTGGGCCCTGCTGGGATGGGCAAATCACCTTCCAAGCTATTGGTGGCAGGCCCCAAAACTATTCCCCGTCAAACTCCTCTCACTCAATCTTGGCCCAGCTGCCATTCCATCATATTTTTGGGGGGTGGAAGGACTCTCAAATTGGGTGACTGGGAAAAACTGCCTCATCCTGGCAGTTTTGGTAATACTCTCCCCCTAATATTCTGGTGATGATTGCACTAGACTAAATGAAATACTGCCTCAAGCCTTGTTCTGAATCACTCTACAATTTTCTAAAACCAAAATGTCTACAAATCTCAAGATTCCTCCCCAAGAACAAGACAACTGCAAAATATTCATTTCTAATATTTCTAAAGTGAGAACCTTGTATTCTGTCACTGTGACTTCTCAGCACTTAGTTAAATAAACACTGTCAAGTTTAAGATAAACAATTTGCTAAAACAAGCAGGCAAACTAAATTTAAGTGTATGTATTTAGTTTGCAAACTACTATTTTCAATGTTTTGCATAGTTGTCGTTAGATATGCTATCACATTTCACATAGCATCCTGTCACAGGACACCTTAATTATTTAACATCCCCTCACAAACCAGAAACACTGGCATTTACAGGCATTTAACCCAATAACCATTTTGAACTAAAAACTTCCAAAAAATTGATTATACTTAGTACTTTCTATCTTCAAAACACTTTACCCCAGCTAAGAATCTGGCCTCTCTGGTCTGAGCCAAACCTTACTGAAGGTATTCTAAATAATCTCATTTATTTTCGATCTGGTCCCACTCAGGATCAATGGGAGTTTTGCCACTGCCTTGAGTGGATCCAGAATGTCAGCATTAACGCAGGTTTGTGGATCAGTGGACCCATGCAGTTTAGTCTTTCTGGGACCACAATGGTGAAGAGCATTATAGAACACTAGAAGATTTACCCAACATTGCTCAGGTCCTTAACTCAATTAATTTTTTATCAAATGAAACCTGGACCTGCCTCAGATGAGGGACATGCACCCATCCCCCGCTGTGCCTGCTGGAGTAAACTGAAAAATATAAGAGTAAGAGTTTTCTTAGGTCATTAGCTGTTTCATAGTAAATATTTTAGATTATACAAGACCACTATTTTCATATTTAAAGGCTTCAACGACATAATCACAGCCTAGCTAACTTTGAACACTGAAAATATTCTTTTGTTTTATTATCTTCTCCTCAATCAAAGGTGATAAGACAAAAATAATCATGGAATGTTGTTTCAATTGTACATAAAACAAATAACATTCTTCTGTATTAATTGTACTGTATTTTCATCAACTCAAAATAGGAGACAAATATTCTTTCCATAAACTAGAGTTGTTCTATTGAAGGTAGTGGTACTATAGTAGTGACACCAGATAAGGATTTGGCCCTATACCTCTGACATAAGAAATGTGAAATATCATAATTGTAATAGATAATATTATAATAATTTCTAACACACATTGCAAATGAAACAGAAACATATGTAGGCCCCAATCCTGCAAGATGATCCACGTGCCTGGATAACTGTGTTCATGCAGAGCCATAGACTTTGTTTGGATTCCATACATATGTGGAGGTGGGTCCTTCCCACAGAACCTGTTGCAGGACTGGGGGCCTACATTGAACTCCTTGTGATGCAAACTCCATGGGAGGTTGAGTTTGATCTAGGGATGTTAGATATCATATAACTGAATAGTCGTGTAACCGCATGAATATCCTAGCGGATACTATTCAACAGTCCCTGGGGACAGGGTTGGCAGCCAGTGTGCTCCCAACCCCACTCCTGGGGAGCCCACTGCCACAGCAGCAGTCCCTGTCAATGGGAGGGTCCCGAGCTCCCCATGGACAAAGGCTGCTCCACATCCCACAGAGTAGCCTTTGTGTGCAATGAACCTATGCCTGCCGTGGACAGGCTGCTTCATGGCAGCAGCCCCAAACTGTGTGTGTGTGGGGGGGGGGGCGAGGGGGCGTCTGAGCTCCCCGCAGACAGAGACTGTTCCACGTCATACGGAGGTTGCTCTGCATCCTGATACAGAGGCAGCAGCACAGGGAGGCAGGCGGAGCCAGTCCACAATGGGCACCAGTTTAAAAACCAGCTCCCCGTGCAGACCGGCTGCCTGCCGTCCCACACTGCTGCCTCTGTGTCAGGGTGCAGAGCCTCCATTGGATGCAGAGCAGCCTCTGTCTGCAGGGAGCTCAGACCTCCCGCGGACAGGGGCTTCTGCCCCCTAAGCAGCCTCTGTCTGACGAGGGCCCAGAGTTGCCATACATAGAGGCTGCTTTGCGGCAGCTTCCCCTGCCACCACACCTCTACCAGAGGCAGCAGCACAACAGGGGGAAGGGAGCAGGCAGCACCGCAGAGTTGGTGTTAGGGGGAACCAGCTTTTAAGCTCTAGCACCGGCTCCTGCCTCCCCCCACAACCCACCTTGCCTGTGTAGGATACAGAGGTAGCAAGGGTGGTTGGAAATGCATGTAGTTGACAAGATTAACTGATAAGCCTAGGCTTATTGGTTAATCATGTAGTTGTCTACACATTGACATCCCTAGTTTGATCATTCCCTCAGAAACCCTTATCAATAAACTCAGCAAAAGAACAGAAATCTGAGTCAAAACTGTATGATAACCCTGCAAGATATGGTAACTAAAACAGGATATATACAAGGGAATCGAAAATATTCCAGCACAGAATGACAAGGAGTGTTTTTTAAAGCTTTAAAAAGACACTCCATTTAATCTTCTATTTACTACCATGGAGATGTGAAAACTCCTTCCTAGACTTGTTAAAACAATAAAGAACCTATGCTCTGATAAATAGGGGCTTCCTTGACAATACATATTATCAATAAACACAAAACAGAAGAATCTAAATATGTTTTATAAAATAAAAATGTGATCTTAGGTTTATTATAACAGTATTTTACTCCATAATCAAATAATATAATTTTCCTATAGACAGCTCAATGTCACTGTTTTTATACTCTCTATATATCCACCATAGAAAAAACTAATGATTGTGTTAAAAAGGGGGGGGGGAAAGGTATTTATTTCCACCCAAAAAGAAAGTTTTTTATGTAATATCCAAGCTCAGAATTCACAAAATTTTTCAGTATTCCTATATTATGCTTATTTGGACAAGCACCAAAGAAAAATAGAAGAACAAGAAGTTTTGAATGACATTCTTTCTATCAATCACATTTTGAATCAAATTCAATAAGTCTTCATTCTTCAAGTTCTTATTTTTGACAGTCAAGCTCACCCCACCACTACCAGTTAAAATTATAAATATTTCAGTGAAAATGTTCCACTAAATAGGTTTTAAACATTGAAATCAATTGACATTTTGCCTGGGAAGGGACCACAGGATTTGGCCATATATTTGCATCTTTTTTTATTACATATCCTAAGCACTTTTATAGCTCATAACTGGCTGTAATTATCATGGCAAGGTCACCTGGAAGAATCTATTAAGCTCATGACTCAGACACATTGCTTAACAGTGTGTTGTAAGACTCAAACAAAGGATTTTATTGTTCAAGTTATTGCATCACAGTGATGTTATAGCTGCAGCTCACAAAATTATGGTAACAGGGTTGCTGTCTGGAAAAACAAACTGCATAAACGTTTGCATACCATTTACTAAAGTAAGTCATCTTAAAATGAGCAAAAGAAATCTTTTTTTAAATTTCAAGATAAGTGCTCGAATAAGCAGAACACTGACTAATATATTTTGTAGACTCAAGCTATAATCAGCAAAAGCAATATCTGCATGTCCACTATTTTCAGCCAAAGAATGGCAAATATTGTTTCTTCATAGGCTTAGCTAAGCTGTAAAGAGGTTGTGTAAATTCATATTGCTTCTGGGAAGGCTGCAAGCTTTTTGACACCTTTTTAATCATTTCCTTAGAAAATCATGTTTCCAGCAGAAACATGAAGCTTTGAGACCAAATCCAGGAAGCTGGATATTTTGAAAGCTAGTTAACAATTCTTTAGAGAACAAGACAAGTTAAAAATAGAAGATAACTAAAAATGGAAAGTGAAGGCAGATAATGCTGGAAATGGTATCACACTTACAAGTCAACTAAATATATCTATAATGCAAAAACTTTTACAGACGTTTCTGCTAGTGCCAATAGCAGGAAGGAGCATTACTCAGTGTTCCTTAATTTTGTTGGTTTAAATCATGTCTTGGAATAAACCTGCAATCCCTGTTCAGTCAAATTCTTATTCAAATCAATGTTTTGACTGAGGAGATAATAATATGCTCTTAGCATTATTTTATTGTAGGCTTTGTGTTTATTAAATTACTGACTGGGCACTGTAAATTCAAAATAGATTTTACATACAGACAAATGGAGATAACATACTTAATTTGATAAACTTAAAAAACAACAAATGGTCTGGTAGCACTTTATAGACTAACAAAACATGTAGATGGTATCATGAGCTTTCGTGGGCACAGCCCACTTTTCCAGTCAACTAACATGTTTTGTTAGTCTATAAAGTGCTACCAGACCATTTGTTGTTTTTTAAGTTTATCATGTACAGACTAACTCTGCTACCCCCTGAAGCTTACATTTGATCATTCAAGCTGCAAGGATAAGGAATAATCACAATACATTTTTGAACATAACATTTATCAGTAACTCCAAATGGATAGATTGTTGCATTTTGGGGGGGGGAGAGTCAAATTCAGCAATCAACAACTGAAAGATAACATGAACATTATCAAAGACATGGGAAATTTTACGTGTTTTAATAAATTATTCCTTAAAGGTCTCAAAATATCAGAGTGGGTTACTACAATAGCATTTCAGCTTTGGAGGTCTGATCACAGGTGAACTGGTTCTGATTGCGTCTACCTAAGATATGTGATCATAAACAAAATTATTGTGCATTTGGAGATAAGTGGTCACAACTAGCTAATTTTTACTGTAGCCTGATCTCCTGGATTAAGCAGAGAATGAAATCCAAGAACTCCTGACTTTGATCCTGGCTTTTGTCACTGAGTTACTTAAAATGACCTGGCAAAGGAAAAAATAAAGGGCCTGCGCCGTTTTTGCTTCTTTAAAAAAGACCTTGTTTGTTTTTAAAAACATAAATATTTCTTTTTTTTTTTCTATCCTAGAAGAGTCTATGGCAACTGGAGAACTATTTAAATTCTGACATCCCAAAAGATTGCAAAGTATGCCACTATCTCATCCAGTGCCCAGTGAATTTAACAGAAAGTGCCCTATTGTTTTCCATGTTTCAGATCTGCTATTGAGAGAGAAAAGGAAACTATTTAAAATTCTGGTTTTGTTAACCTCTATTTAACAGGACCAATGCATAATGGACATTTGCTTGAAAAGAGTGAGGGATTCAGTACCACCATCACTTCAGTTAAGGTAGAAAAGTTCCTACCAGGCTTGAGACAGAAGACAAAACCGGGGAACCTTCAGGGCCCCCCCCCCTTTTAAAAAAAAATCCTACAAAACCCAAAAGGGCATAAATCTATTTCAGTGACAATATCTGCATGGCTGTGCCTCAGTTTCCACTTCCGTGGATCTTAGTACACGTCATACCTGCCACCCAAGGTGTTGCAAGAGTTAATTAGCTAATAGGTGTAGTGCTTGGAGCAAGCGAAGTTCTCATTGTTATTAGCAGGCACAGGACTGTAAGCGCGGGGGGACTGGCGCTGGGGGGCACAGTCCTGCTCTATCGTGTGCTTGTCTCTAATTTCCAACAGCAGGAAAATTCTCTCTATCTATAAAATTCAAAGACACGGGGAGGCGATGCCACGATGCCAGCGCGCCCGCGGCTGCCAAGCCTAGGCACAAAGGCTGGCGAAGCAGGGCGCTCTGGTTGGCGCAGCGGAGAACGTGGGAGCAGGCGGAATTGCTAAACATATTTCCATTCTCAACGCAGGGAGAGGGAGCGAGGCTTCCTGTGCCCTCCCTCCCGCCCGCCTTCGGCTCCGCGTTAATGAACAGCGAGTACACACGCTACGTGACTGGAGACGCATCCCTCCCACTGCCGAGCCTGTTCTCTCGCTCGCTCGCTCCCCGCCGGTACACAACCACCCCGTGTTTTGAGCCTGCCTTATTTACTCCGCTTCCCCCCGCGCCAGCGCTCAGCCCAGGCCGCCCTCCCCAGGCACTCGCCTCCTCCCGCCCTCCCCGGGGCTGCCTCCCATCCGCCCCCCGCTCCAGAACAAAGGAATGCGGCGCAGCAGCAGCGCCATCCGCCTCCCCAGTCCCAGGAACCAACGCCTAGTGATGCGGCCCCTGCCAGCCCCCTCCCCCGGTAAGACAGCCACCCCGGGGAGGGGCTGCTGCTGCTGCTCTCCGGCAGTCAGTAGGAGGCCCTCCGACTTGCACCAGCACCTCCCGCCCAATGGACTAAACCCACAGCCCTTAAATCAAGCCCCCCCCCCCCCGACACACACACACATACACACCCGCCTACCTAGGCACACACGACATTGATTCCACGTGGCCCGCAGGGAATAATGTGCCACAACAATAAACACTGGAAAGTGGGGGCCCAAAACCTGGCAAGAGTCGGGTCTATTTCACTTATTTAATTCATCCAAGAAAGGAGCCCAATCTTCTCAAGAAACAGCGCATGTAAAGACCCTGCCCCCCGATTTTGCATCCCCGGCATTAGCCATTGAAGCCGGTGGCAGTTCTGGCTCCACACGGAATGCAGTATCGGGACCATTATTTGTTTAGCATACAAGGGACATGTTTTTATTTTCTCACTGAAAATTATCATCGTCATTCTGAGCTGCGTCTGCACTTTGTGACCACAGCCCTGGCGGAGGATAATCAAAAACTGGTTTCATGTAAAACGTGTAATACTGACCTATATCAGGTTTTCTCATATCCCATTCTAAAAACACCAATATTTAATGTGAATGGGATACTCCCTCCCCCGAGTTTTTACTTCGTCAGAGTTCATAACGATCACGAAGGGAGGTGACAGACTATCTCGATTCTTCGGTGCTGTTCGCACGATCTAAAATATGTATCAAACCCTTTAATGTTCTTTAAAAAAAGATAAATGAAAGCCAATGCCTAGCAAAATGCTTAGCCTCTAGGAGAAAAGCCTTCCTGAAAATACAGTTTTATCAAAACATGAGGTTAAAAACTCAGCCAAATGGCCTTGAACGTCTATTTGCCCAGCTCTGGAGAAAAGACCGAAATAGCACATGAAGCCACAAATGCTAAAATGTGATAGGGCTAAATATAGATTAACATACATTTCATTACGAGGGTGTATAACACACATTGAGCAAGCACAAGTTACCTCCCCACTTACCAGTTGACTACTTTCCTAGTTAAACACACTTTAAAAAAATCTGTTACAGTGACATTTTTTAGCCTGAGATTGTCCTAGTTTCTTTTTGTAGAGAGATTATAAAATCGCCTAATTAGCTCCCTCTTCCTACCCTGACTGCCAGCAAATTCTGTGGTTACATAATGCAACATTTCCAGGAACTATTAAATGATCGGTCTTACAGTGTCTGATAAACAGTCACCAAAGTGAGGGGGGGAGAAGCAAAAAAACAAACTAATACAATACATATGTGAGAGAACTGAATGCTACATGTACTCTTTTCCGTGTATAAAAGCTAGACCCTGAGCGCAATGTGAAAATATAAACTCGCCGACAGTCACTGGCAATCGGCATAAAAACTCCCTATTTGCGTGTGAAATATACAAAACCGAGTGTATTTAATCATCTAATTTCCTAACTGCACCAAAATCACCAAAGTATTGCACACGCAATTGCACACACATCCCATCCAAATGCTTGCCAGTATTTCATAGTGCAATGTGATTATGCAATGTTCGGAAGAACAAGACCCACAAACCTTGCCTCGGGCTAGTTACACAGAGGACAAAAAGGGTCTGAAGCATGTTTCGTTTTAAATCTATAATATGTAATTTTTTTAAACAGGCATTTTCTGAATTCCTTCTTGTGTTATAATTCATTTAATTGACCTTCTGTTAGCAGGAAAAACCAGTATTCTTAAAGCTACTGCTTCCCCACTGCTCCACACATACCCTTTCCCCACCCAGAGTGAGATGGATCCGCCTCAGATCAAACGTCCCTGGCGCTTTCTCTATGAAAACATCAATTTTCCTCAAACAAGGAGACATATTATGCAACAACAATGTATCCAAAGCCAGCAAGCAAACAGCAGCAGCTCCAAGTCTACGTGCTGTCGAGAGGGCGCTGCAATCAAAGCGGCCACCTTAAGGTGGCGAGTCCCAATACGACAGGCTAGCAAAAGTTCCATTTATACACAAAAGAGAGAGAGCGAGCACACACGCCTGTATCAAGCTATGTGGAGCGATCGAGATAGTTACACCACAGAGAGAGCGAGCGAGAGAGAAGTGTGTAAAACAAGGTGGGGAAGCAGCACACAGGCAGATCCTGTAAGTAGACTACAAGCCACTACAACGTTACCTTCATAATCGCCACTGGTAGAAGGAAAAAGGCTGTATCCCTCCAGCAACCCGTTAGCGTTTGCCTCTGTTCCGCTCCCGAGCGCTATGGGGAGTGGGACGGGAGAACTTGCTGTGAGCGGCTGCGAAGCCCCTGACCCCAGTCCTGCGCGCGGGGAGCAGCTGTTGGAGATCAGCGAGCGAAGGAGCGAACGTGTCCGCTGGTGCCGCTGCGGCTGCCACCGCCACCGCCGCCGTTGGAGAGGGATCTGTGTTAGTAGGTCAGTCCTGTACACTCCTCACAACGCACAGTCCTCATGCCAGCCTTTGCTGTGACTGGCAGCGGCCCGGCCCCAATCAGCGCTCAGCGCTCCCCGGGTGCAGCCAATGGATGCCTCCAGAAAGGGAGTAACAGGGGCTGGACCAGACTTGAATTGAACCCCCTTTCCTCCTCCCTTAACACCTCCCCCCGCCCTATGGGAGCCGTGTGTGGTACTGTAGATATATGCGCTGGGTATTGCATAACCAGCTGGGGGAGAGGGGAGGGGGCTGCTGACATTTACGTAATTATCCAGCGGAGAGCCAGAGGCCAGAGTTAAGGTGGAGACTTTCCTTGCGTCTTTTGCTTAGCGACTCTCCCAGCAGCACTGTAGTGACCCCGAAGCTTGCACAGAGCTCCCGTGTAAACAGCGGTTGTTGGGGCGCAGGCGTGAAGGACCGCGGAGAAGAGACGGAAGATGCCCCGCTGGCTGGCTGCATTGGCCTGCGCAAATAAACACGCCGCCTGCTTCTCCTACCCCGGGAGAAGCGGGGAAGGGCGGTAGGAGCGTCACACGCGCGCGCTGGGGAAAGGGAGCCCCGGGTACCTCCCCCGCGACTGGAGCCCTTGCAGGGGCAGCGAGATGAAAAACTTTGAAGCCTTGGTAGGAAATGAAAGAGAAAGGTGTACAGGGGAGTAAGGCCAGTGTGAGCATGGGTAGTACGGGGCGGGAGGACAGTCTATGGATATGCGTGTGGAGGTGTGTTGGCGGGCTGCCTGTGGCGTACGTGTGTGTGTAGTGAGCCAGTGTGTAAGTGTGTATTTGCCGGAGAGCCTTTGGCGAGTGGAAGGAGGTGTGGCAGTGTATTTTTGTTGACTGGGCGTGTGTTTTCAAGGGGGGGGGCTGGCTCTTTGATGAGTGTGGGACTGAGAAGCTGTGTGTAAGGAGGAGTTTTGTCCCTTGTTCAGAGGAAGATTTACCCAAACACATGAACAAAACAAAGCCCTTGTTTTTATAGTCAGTGAAACAAATGTGTGGAACAGACCATAAAACACTGCAGCTTTATAGTTTGTTTGCTCTGAAGTATGATTAGGGGAAGTTTCTCTGCTAAGAAATTAAAAACAAAAATTCCCAATGGCTAGCCATATTGTATAGTTTCTAAATCATTACACAGCTGGTTTTAGGTGCATATCTGTCACCCAGTCCCACTATAAGTAATCCTCCAATGAATTGTTTCTAATTGTTGGCAAGCAAAAAGCTTACTGAAGGTATTCTGGTTCCTTAATGGGTGTGTTTCCTGCTGTTAGTCAGTTGGCATTTTGTGCTGGGGCTACAAAGCATATACTGTACAGCTGATAATACAGTTAGTGTTTCTTTCACTGAACTCTAAGAATATATTAGTATTTCTTCCACAGACAAATCTTTCCTCTCACCCCATCATAAAATCCTCAAAAATAAGAAAATATTTTATAGCGGTAATCACACATTTATTTTTTAGTTGAATGGCCCCTTCTCACTTTAAGAACAGCTCACAAAGGTTCAGAGGGCATGCTTACCTACAGTCTTAACTTTTGTCAGACCTTCAACCTCTCCTTGTTTCACCGGGGTCATGAAAAAGGAACATTAAAAGAATAAGCCATGTCTACACTAGCACTTATATCAGCAAAACTTTAGCCACTCAGGGGTGTGGAAAAACACACCCTTGAGTCATAAGTTTTGATGACACAAGCTCTCATATTCACAGCACTGTCAGTGGGAGATGCTCTTCCGCCAACATAGAGAGAGTTCTCACCTATCACAGCATAATGCAGCTACACAAGTGCAATTTGCTGTAACCTTGTAAGTGTAGACAGGGCCTTAGTCTGGTGTTGGTCTGACATTTGTCAAACCTCCATTTTAGAATACGACATGTGGTCAGCTAGAAATCCAGTTCTCTCAAAATGTGTTTGAATTTACAGAGACAAGGTGAAGCAGATTATTTAGTACATATTTCCAGGGACCATTCAAGGTGACGTGACATTTGACTCTGACAAATGAGAGATAATGTGAGTGAGATAATATCTTTTGTTGGGCCGACTTATATTGGTGGAGGAGACAGAGGTCTGGTCTACACTAGGGATGTTAAATATTAATTGACTAGTCGAGTAACCTCATGAATTCTTATCAGTTAGTTGACTATTCTGTAGTGCCTGGGGGTGAGGCCAGCAGCCAGTACGCTCAGGCCCCGCTCCTGAGGAGCCCCTGAAACTCCACAATGCTGCCTCTATATCAGAGGCAGCAGCATGGGGTGCTGCCAGGTAGGAGCTGGTACATAGACTCATAGACTTATAGACTTTAAGGTCAGAAGGGACCATTATGATCATCTAGTCTGACCCCCTGCACAATGCAGGCCACAGAATCTCACCCACCCACTCCTAGAATAATCCTCTCACCTATATCTCAGATATTGAAATCCTTGAAACAATGGTTCAAAGACCCCAAGATGCAGAGAATCCTCCAGCTGTGATCTGTACCCCATGCTACAGAGGAAGGCGAAAAACCTCCAGGGCCTCTGCCAATCTACCCTGGAGGAAAATTCCTTCCCGACCCCAAATATGGTGATCAGCTAAACCCTGAGCATGTGGGCAAGACTCATTAGCCAGACACCCAGAAAGTTCTCTATAGTAACTCCTATCATCCCTCCATTGACCTATTTACCACTGATAATGAATGGTCAATTAGTTACCAAGATCATGTTATCTCATCAAACCATCCCCTTCACAAACCCATCTAGTTTAATCTTGAAGCCAGATAGATCTTTTGCCCCCACTACTTCCCTTGAAGGCCATTCCAGAACCTCACTCCTCTAATGGTTTGAAACCTTTGTCTAATCTCAAGTCTAAACTTCCTGCTAGCCAGCTTATATCCATTTGTTCTTGTGTCCACATTGGTATTAAGCTTAAATAATTCCTCTCCCTCCCTGGTATTTATCCCTCTAATATATTTAAAGAATGCAATCATGTCCCCCCTCACCTTCTTTTGGTTAAGGTAAACAAGCCAAGCTCCTTGAGTCTCCTTTCATAAGACAGGTTTTCCATTCCTCGGATCATCCTAGTGGCCCTTCTTTGTACCTGTTCTAGTTTGAATTCATCCTTCTTAAACATGGGAGACCAGAACTGCACACAGTATTCCAAATGGGGTCTCACCAATGCCTTGTATAATGGCACTAACACCTCCTTATCCCTACTGGAAATACCTCGCCTAATGTATCCCAAAACCGTATTCGCCTTTTTCACGGCCATGTCACAATGGCAGCTCATAGTCATCCTATAATCAACCAGGACTCCGAGGTCCTTCTCCTCCTCCGTTACTTCCAACTGATGTGTCCCCAGCTTATAACTAAAATTCTTGTTATTAATCCCTAAATGCATAACCTTGCACTTCTCACTATTAAATTTCATCCTATTGCTATCACTCCAATTTACAAGGTCATCCAGATCCTGTATGATATCCCAATCCTTTTCTGAATTGGCAATACCTCCCAACTTTGTGTCATCCGCAAATTTTATCAGAACATTTCCACTTTTGGTGCCAAGGTCAGCAATAAAAAGATTAAATAAAATTGGCCCCAAAACTGATCCCTGAGGAACTCCGCTAGTAACCTTCCTCCAACCTGACAGTTCACCTTTCAATATAACCCGCTGTAGTCTCCCCTTTAACCAGTTGCTTATCCACCTCTCAGCTTTCATATTAATCCCTATTTTTTCCAATTTAACCAATAATTCCCCATGTGGTACTGTATCAAATGCCTTACTAAAGTCGAGGTAGGTTAGATCTACTGCATTTCCTTTATCTAAAAAATCTGTTACTTTCTCAAAAAAGGAGATCAGGTTGGTTTGGCATGATCTACCTTTTGTAAAACCATGTTGTAATTTGTCCCAATTGCCATTAGCCTCAATGTCTCTAATTACTTTCTCCTTCAAAATTTTTTCCAAGATCTTGCATACTACAGATGTCAAACTAACAGGCCAATAGTTACCCGGGTCGCTTTTTTTTCTTTTCTTAAAAATAGGAACTATATTAGCAATTCTCCAGTCAAATGGTACAACCCCTGAGTTTAGAGATTTATTAAAAATTTTTGCTAATGGACTTGCAATTTCATGTGCCAGTTCCTTTAATATTCTTGGATGAAGATTATCTGGGCCCCCCGATTTACTCCCATTAAGCTGTTCAAGTTTGGCTTTTACCTCGGATATGGTAATATCTACCTCCATATCCTTAGTCCCATTTGTTATGTTACCATTATCCCTAAGCTCTTCATTAGCCTCATTAAAGACTGAAGCAAAGTATTTATTTAGATATTGGGCCATTCCTAAATTATCCTTAACCTTCACTCCATCCTTAGTAATTAGCGGTCCTACTTCTTCTTTAGTTTAAAAACTAAGCTCCCCTTGCGGACTGGCTGCCTGTCGCCCTGTGCTGCTGCCTCTGATAAAGAGGCAACAGCGTGGGATGGCAGCAGCCCCTGTCTAAGGGGAGTGTGGTGTCTGAGCTCCCGGACCTGGTGCAAGCCGGAAGTGAGGCAGGCTGCCTGCCCGCCTTGCTCCTAATACACTTTAAATGCAGAGCGGCAACAGGGGGAGGTCCTAAACCCATCACAAGCCAGGACTGAGCCGGGCTGCTGGCCAGCCTGCTAAAAAATTTGCTAGTGGGGGAGGGGAGGGAAGGGAAATGCATTAATTGGTTAATTGACTACACTATTACATCCCTAGTCTACACTACATAATTAGACTCATTTAAATATGTCATTCAAGAGTGTGAAAAATCCACATATCTGAGTGTCTCCCAATGTAGACCACACTAAGTCAATGGAAGAATTCTTTGATTAACCTATCACCTTTTGGCAAGGTGGATTACCTACACCAATGGAAGAAGCCCTTAGTTAGTGTAGGTAGTGCCTACACCAGTGGTGGGCAACGTGTGGCCCATTCAGATTCTATGGATGGCCTATGAGACATTTTGTTTACCATTGCCCACACACAAGGGTTGCCAGATTCTGCTTGTTTTCATTGCATTATTTTTTCCTAGTGGTATTACAAAAGTGACGTGCAAAGGCATGTGAAGTGAGGTGACTGCACACAACATTAACTGTGGGAGCTGTGTACTCCTTCTGCGTCCAAAGTGCTGCTACGGTTCAATCAGCACACTCCACAAATTCTAGGTACATAGCACAGTTAGCAGAACTACTCTCTCACTGTAACTCATCTTAGTTACGACAATCTTGTGACCCACTGAGATGAAGGAGGGCCACTCATGCCCCCTCCCTGGCCTATAATAAAGTCCTGTGCTGCTGTAGTGTTTTAAATATAGATGTACCCACAGACAAACCTACACAGAGCTAGGTGGGACAGATTGTTAAGCATAGGAGTTAACATATGTTGTGAGACACCATGCGAAATTAAGAGGGTAATTAACACCTCTGCAGGTCATAGACAAAGGACATTTAGTGGGTTATAGATTGTTGTAGAGAGACAAAAACCAAGTATTTCTACTGAGTGCATGATTTTTAGAATATGTCCAGGGCTGTCCCTAGGGATGGTGTGAGGCCCGGTATAATCCCCACTGCGTCCCAGACCCCACCCAGACCCCATCCTGCTTCTTCTCACCTGTGCTCTGCGCCCATTGCACCTCTTTCCCCAAACCTTCTTCCCTGAGCAGGGTGAGGACTAGCAGGGTGCCTGGGGCCAGCAACAGGGATTGAGCCTGCCCCTGCACTCACTCACTGGCAGCAGCAGGAAGCAGAGCAACCTGGCCCCAGCCTGCTCTGCTCCACTGGTTCCCATCTGCATTACTAGGGGAGGGGGCTTAAGGGAAAGGGTAGGGCCCCAGCCTGCTCCGCTCAGTCAACTCCCAGCCATGTCACTGCACTTCCCACTGCTGCCAGTGAATGCAGGGGAAGTCTCACTCCTTCCTCCAAGCAATGTGGCTGGGAACCAGCAAAGCCGAATGGGCTGGGGCTGGGTCGCTCCACTTCCCCCCGCCCCCTCCCACTGCCAGTGAGTGTGTGGTTGGGCCTGACCTTGCTACCAGTGCTAGATTCCCCACTAGTCCCCTGTGGGAGTCCCCTAAAGCACAAGTCTGGGATGGTTGCCCTGAATTATCCTATGGACCGAATGACTCTGTCTATGTCAACACAGTGTACCTCGCAATGGTGCAGCTGTGCCACAATAGCTGCTACACCATTGTAAGCTGTGTGGCTGCTCCTTATCACTGGGCGAGAGCTCTCTTGACAACAAAATACAACCTACCCTAACTAGGGGAGGTCACTTCAGCAACAGGAGCGTGGCTCCCACCAATGAAGCATCATCCACACTAGCACTTTTTGTCACATAACACTTTTGTTGGGTTGCGGGGGAGAGCGGGTATTTTTTCATATGAGCCACAAAAATTTTAGTGATGAAAGTGCCAGTGTAGACTGAGGATATGTCTAGACTGCAAGGCTATTTCGGGATACTGGGGGTATCCTGAAATAGCTGCCCGGCATCCAAGGAATGCATCTGCTATTTTGAAATAATTTTCAAAATAACGGATGGGCTATTTCGGCATCCCTGTAAGCCTCGTTTCATGAGGAATAAGTGCTTTATTTCAAAATTTGGCACCATGTAGATGTGCCAAATTTCAATATAGCCTATTTAGAAATAAAATCAAAACAAGATACGCAATTTGCTTATCTTATTTCGATTTTAGAGTGCGGTCTAAACGTAGCCATAGACTTAATAACTGGTAAAACTGTGAATTTAAGCTGTGAAAAAAATGTATCCCTATGAATCCTTGGCATTTCAGAGTTTTCACAACTTAAGAGCTTCTCTTTTCTACAGAGGATGGACCCAGTGCTTTAATCTTCTATCCAAACTTAGATTCTTGAGATCTGGAGATCAATCTCTAAGGCAATAATATCTTTCTGTGTGGTAGGGAATACTGGCAATAGTATTGTAAATGGAGTTTAGTTTCCTATTTCTTCATTTTTGTTATTGCTAGTTATAATCACCTACAGATTTGGACCTGGATCTTTCCCCAAGATCCATATACAAAAGGGGGCCGCTATATGTAGACCTCAACCCTCCGGCTTGAAAGAGGGTACAGGGAGCCACTTCCACAGCACCTTCTCTTTTTTCCATTCTCCAAATCCTATAAGTTACCCACTGGATCTGGGATCCATAGAATGAGGAGTGGACAGAACAGGGCTATGACCAGAGAGAGAGAGAGAGAGAGAGAGAGCGCACACCACACCCACACCATTTCTCTTCCTTTTCTGACCCACAAAGCATAAAGAAAATAAAATGAATACAACATGAAGCTGTAATAAATGTACCCACTCTCCTCAGAGGTTCCTAAATACTATTTGGGGGGGGGGGAGGAGGGAGAGACTTTAGAGAAGGACCTGACTTTGGAACTTCAAAGGAACCACGATTCTAGGGACTGAGTGGAAAGTAGGAATTAAAATTGGTACAGTGGTACCAGACCACTGAATAGATATCCCTGTTTTCTACAGATGCTTCAAGATGCACCAAGTTTGGATTAAACATCACAATAAATTCCTTGGGGGCAGATAAACAGATACAACTTATACCTTCTTCTGGCCTTTTTTTTGGTGTGTCCATTATACAACTTCAGCTCCCATTTAGTGGCATGCAACTTACACCCCTGTATCTATTACTTTTGAAGTTAGCCTAAAGAGTTTAACTTAACTAAATTGATGTAACTTTTACCCAGAGAGATGCCAGAAGAGAGGAGGTATAGCAGAAAATGCGATTAACAAGAGGATGTAATGTAAGATGGTAATTTATACTTTTTGGCACCAATTTAAACTTCCTTTGGCACCTTTACATTCACTTGCAGACGTGTAATTTACACCTCCTGTCATTTAACCTATGAATCTGACTTTTGGGGGGACATCCTGACTCCAATAGCAAAATTCCTGTTGATTACAATAGGGGCAGTATTTCATCCCTTGCTTTTAATGTGCCCATTAAATAGTACAAAATAATATTATAAATATTGATTAGCTTGGAAAGCAATAGCAGTAAAATAATTCACAGTATTGTGAAATATCATAAAATTGAATGAATTATTTAAAGTGTGGGCTATATTTTTACAAAATTAATAAAATGTGAGGATATAATTATTAGTTGATTTACTATCGCCCTTGCCTTCTATAAACTGCAGTCTTCGAATCCAAAAGACAGTAAGTGCACAATGATCCATACACTTAAAAAAATCTGCATGTGCTGATATCCTTGAATTTTAGGAGTTCAGGGCATAAAAATGGTTCATGCTGACCTGCTGTTTCAATGTCTCTTGCTCTAAAAGAGCAGTTACTGGAGATTCTATATAATTATAAGTAATATTATAAAGTCCAAAGAACAAATCCAGAAAAAAAGAATATTAAATAAAAGTAACGAATCATTTGACTAAAAGAACTGTGATTGAAAGCATTAATCAAAATAGTTCTCTGGGAAAATTTGTGGGAACTGCACTGGAAAAACATTTGCGCTATAGAATACTTTAGCTAAGTGAAAACTTGAGAAATAGGTTCACATTGTAACTGAGGCAAACATAAATGAGGAAATGTTTATTGGAGCTATTGAGTGTGAAGAAATACCAAAAGTTGCACAATAAGTGCACAGAATGGAGAAGGAAAATTTGCATGATACTGTTTACACAGCAGCAGCCAACTTAGGTTAATGGATCATTCGTAACCTTTACATTGCACCCAAGTGCAAAAGCAAATTTTGTACCAAAGGCTTGTACTTTCGAAGCCTGAAGTACAAATTTAAGGTAACAATAGGCTTGTACTATAGTTGAGCAAATGAAACAAAAAGAAATGCACAGAATTAATAGAACCAAAACCATTAGTGATCTACCGTAAATGTAACTTGTGGTACTGCCCTACCCAGAAAACAATGAGAAAGTAAAATTGGAGTAAAAGACTCTACCTTCCTCAGATTTTGTGCATCACACTCAAATGCTAATTTATCAAAATCTCTCTTCAATGTGCAGGTCCAATATGTGGAAACAGCGGAGCACTAAACTGTGTAGTGCACATTCCATTAGAGTTCTGCAAAACAACAGAAGCAATAGAACTTTAGGTAGATATCTGTTCTTTACTGAATAGTTTGATAACCACAGTAAAGGTCTAAAGTATTTTCCAAGGCTCCAAATTAATGAGCACGTGTGAAGAAAGGCAAATAACATTTCATCACCTAAAATTTTGACCCACTACTGCCAGTGCCATGGAAAATAGAAACATGTTTTACTGTTTATTGTTAATATCAGACAGAATAGTCTCTGAAAAGCCCTGAAGCACGCGAAAATGTGTCAAATTAAAATGTGCATAAACATATAGACACCAGCTGTGACCCTTAGCCAGCTATGAATGCCTCCACAACTACAAAAACACTCCCAGCATCCCCTGTACATATAATTGAGCAGTAGGAATGACAAGAGGAAGCCTGTGGAATACCAAGTAAAAATTCCCTTAGTAAAAGTGATTCAGAAAACTACCTTCAGAGAGAAAGAGATAAACTAGCTGTGGACATCTACTTCCACTCCTTCAAGTATGCACAGGTAAATCAGTAATATCTCATCTTTTTATTATATATTTTAGAAATGTCTGTCTGTCCATCTGTGAGTCTGTTTGTTCAAAAACTCCTCCTTAATGGCAAGAGCTAGGACCACCAAATTTGGTATGCAGCTTCCTCTTAGCACTTAAAGCAAAGCCAGAGTTTGGCTGTGCCAGGATAATGGGATGTGTGTGGAATTCATTTGTTTCTCATAAAATAGAAAGGGAGGGGTCTGGCAGAAGGGAGTTATACTGCAGAATGGCTGCAAGGGGCCAGAGACGGGGACTGAGACAGCTATAACCACATTGGGCCAAAAGTGGGCATAGGTGGAGAAAGGGACAGTTATCTACTATATGTTTCAGAGAGTTTATCTATCCCCCAGCTGGGAGACATCCCTCCCTCCCCCAATTAGGCATGTTAAATTTTGATTAATCAGGTAATTGAGTAGTTGACGGAATTTTCATCGACTACTCCATTAGTTGATAGTGAGCACCCCACCATCCCCTATCTTGGCTGTGCCTCTGCCTTTTAAATGTTGTAAGAGTTGCCCGCGGCTCTTACTACATTTAAAAGGCAGAGGCACAGCAGAGAACCCGGGGTGAGTGGGGACTGAAGCAGTCCCTGCTTGCACTGGGTCCCAGAGGTCGTGCCTCCGCCTTTGAAATGTAGCAAGCATCCCACCTGGCTCTTGCTACATTTCAAAGGCAGACACACAGCAGTTGGGACTGGGAGTGAGCGGGGACAGCTTCAGTCCCCGCTTGCACCATTTTCCGTTGCACCTCTGCCTCCACTGTGCCCCCTTGCGGAGATGGTATTGGGGGGGGAAACCAGCTTTTAAGTCAACTCCCCCCAGCATGGGCTCCTGCTCTCCCCCCCCTTTCCTGCCTTTGATACAGAGGCAGCAGGTGGGGGGAAGCAACTAGTTGAGTAGTGACTCGACTACCTGATAAGCCTGTGCTTATCGGGTAGTCGACTAGTTGCTTACATCCCTACCCTGGATGTGTCAGCTGGAGCAACAGTAGCCCTGGACAGACACTTGTCAACTGGCCTCAAGCTGCTGCAGTGAGAGAGAGCTGGGATTGTCCCCGCTAATGGGGGCAACCTGCATACTGAACCCATCATCCCCAGCCCCACCCTAGAACAATGATTTAAATGAAGAAAAACAAAACTTGAATTAAGAACCCGAACAATGCCGAGTAAATCTTCTAGTAGTAAATATTACAGAAGGCAGCAAATTGAGCTGATAATATTATCATGGACACCTGATACTCATCCAGTGTCAGGAGGAAATCATCTAATGCAACAAGTACAGTCTTCCTACTATCCTGTTATCAGACCCAGATCTGTGTACAGCCTGACAAGGCTTGAGATTTGAAGCATCTAGTTACTCAGACCTGTCTCCCCCCAATCCTCTGATGTGAACAAAAATAGAAGATAAGAAACAGGACAATACTTTGCAAGCAGGGCCGGATTAAGGGGCAGGCTAGCCGGGCAGCTGCCCGGGGCGCCAACCTATGGGGGGGGGGCGCCTGATTGAAGTGGTAAGGAGCGCCATGCGCCTGGGGGCAGGGCCGCGCATATGCCACACACCCGGGGGCATGGTGCCCCTTACTATGTCAATCAGGCGCTGCGCGCCCGGGGGCGGGAGCCATGCGCACGCCCGCTGCCCGAGGCGCAAGTATGGCTCGGTCCGGCACTGTTTGCAAGATTGGCTATATCAACTCATGATTTCCCTGAGAAGGGAAGGAACAAAGCCCCCCGCTCCCCCCAGAGAAATGATGACAATGTCTCTCCTTGTAATGAACAGAATACTTTCCTCTTTGCCTTCATGCACAAGTCATAGAATTAAGGGCTCCTAATACCTCCATAAATGAAACTTGTTTGAAATTCCAGCAGAGAAGACTTAGCATTTGTCTCTTCAAGTTATTGCTCTGCCCCCATGAATATGTGCAGACTCACTTGCAAAACAGCATTAAATTGATTCACATTATAATCTAATCAAATCAGACAGAACTGACACAACCAGGATTAAATGAGTTATTCACGACCTGAATAAGATTTTGCAGAAACTATGATAAAGCCACCTCCATCCCCCACTTTTCTTTTTTGTCTCCTGTAAAGACACATGAGAACTGGAAGATGTTCGATACTTTCATTTAGGTCTGCCATTACTGTTCCAGTGATCTACTTTTTTGCTGCATGTGTCACAGGTTGCCTATACACCAAAGTGAGCTGAGTGACAAAAGCCTGAGCAGGATTAGAAACAACAAAATTAATGGCTGAAGACAAAAGTTCATAGTCCTACCAACCGCTCCATCAAATGGTGTGTTAGAGAAACCATACTTTCCCTAATAGCAATCTGAAAACAGTCAAGTTTCATTAAGCTTCAAAGGTAGATCATGAAACTGATCACTTACCTAACAAAAATGTAATTCTGCCACTGGTCATTTCTGTTGTGGTCCAGGCTGCATACTTAGGAGATGTGAGAGAAACCTGAGGGTGCATTTTGTTAGATCTTTTTACCCTATGTATGGGAATGATGACTGAAGGACCTATTTGATAGCTAAACTTATGTATTTTCATAATATTTTTCAATTTTTTTCAGATAAGCTTATTTTCTGAGCTCTGGACATAGTTTGGCACCTACCACTATTTTTCTTCTATATCTAATAGGACTGACCTTGCCAATCTCTAGTCACACGAGTCATCCTATTGACTTTAATAATATTGTGTGTGAGAGTAAGAATTACTCAAGTGATTTAGAATTACTCATGTGAGCTTTTGTCAGTGTAATGGATAAGAAGTTATTAAGTGTTATAAGGTTTGGGATTAAATCTTTTACATAAAAGGGGTCAAGTTATTTTCAATCTGCTCTTAACAAACTAAAACTCAAAGAGTGAACAGGGGCTGTATAAACTATTAACAAAACCTACTTAGGATTTGTCTCAGGACAAATGGATTCTCAGAGGTTCCCTGACACATGCACATATTCTATAGATGTCATCTTTTAAGCAGTAATACAGATTGTAAGGGCTTATCATGAGATAATGGACCACATTGTATTATAGAATCCATAGTAAATAAATATGATTTCACTTGCACCAAAATGTTGGGACTTTTTTATTCTTGACCACTGAAGTATGGCAGACAGACAGCTTGTCTAACAACATTGTGTTCTGGAAAATATTTATTAGAGCCAATATTTTCTGGTGCATTTGTACATCAATCATACCAACTAAGAAAAGTAAAACAGGTATTACAATATCAAGACGTTTGTTTTTCTACTACAGTAATAATTGATGAGTCATTTGTCAAAGACTCTGTACTTTGCAAAATAGTTTGCAAATGTGTACCAATGAAGTGAAAACTTAGTAGTTACCTTAAAGACATTAATAGCTACAAAAAGATTGTCACACTGCAATAATTAACAAAAAGACAAGGAGAAGCTGTTTTGTGCAGCACATCTCTGTGGTACTGTTTTGTTGTTATTGTGCATTAAAGATTTACTTGAATATTGGCCAACCTAGTTAAAGCCTTGTGAAAAATGTAACTCTCCCGCATTATGGATAGACTACTGGCAGACAGCCCCTCGAGTGGTAGAAGGAAGGAATGCTTTCTGCTGTTCCACAGTAATGTTTCTTATTGATTAAGGAAGTCCCCTTGAGTCAAGGTCACAAATATGTGAAAATGTGGGGCCTTAAACCTCTAAACTCTTTCACCTTTCACTGTAATTTACAGAGAAGGAGAAGTCAGCTGGAGACACAGATACAACTGAGAGTTGTGTTCAAGGAGATGTCACAGTGGGATTGTGTTTTGAGATCAGGAATTCAAAGAGTTCTTAGAAAATTGGAAGTGAGGGAAATAATGTTCTAAGGCAGGCATGGGCAATAAGCCAGAGGCAGTTTACCAGGGTTAGGTTCTGATGGGCCATTACTGCTTGTCCATCTGCAGGTATAGGTGCTTACAGCTCCCGTTGACCACAGATCACCGTTCCCAGCCAATGGAGTAGCGGGAAGTGGTGCAGACCAAGACGTTGATTCCTGCAGTTCCAATTGGCTGGGAATGGTGATCCACAGCCAATGGGAGCTTCAAGCAGCCGTGCCTGTGGATGCACAGGTAAATAAAGTGGCAGCAGCCTGCCAGTGGCTAGTCCTGGTGAACTGCATCCAGCTTGTAGGCCAGTTACTGCCCACTGCTGTTCCATGGTGAACTCCTGGCCTCTTTGAAGTCAGTTAGAATTTTGCCATTGACTTCAGTGGAGCCACGATTTCACTCAGTTTAATTTATCCTAAAGAGATCCAGAAAGGTTATATTCTCCCAACTACAAGACCACATTATGGACCATATTATGAGCTAATAGTTCTAGGCCTGGAGCAAGGATTGCATAAAGACCCCCAAATCAATTTCCTTCTGTCAGATCCAGAATAAAAGGAAAATTATAAAATCTGATGTGTAAATCAAAAAATAATTCAGAAATATTTAACAACGCTAAATTCTGGCTGTGACAGCCAGAGCTGAATAGGGATTTAGAGGTTAGCAACAAACTGGTATTGACTAGAGCTGTCATGCCTGTAAAAGACAAAAGTAGGCAACAAAGATTCTGGGGTGCTGCAGTAAAGGCACTGTCAGAAGCTGCAAGTAATACACCATGAAAGGCACAGCATGCTCTACTGCTACTTCCCTTGAGATGACCATGAGTATACAGCAGTGGTCCCAAACCTGTGGTCTGCAGACCCCTAGTGGTCTGCAAAGGTACTGCAGGGGGTCTTAGAAAGTTTAAAAATAAGGATCAGGCCCACCACAGTGGACCTGATCCTTACTTTTCTCTTCTTTCTTTTTCTCCTCTTTTTTCTCTTTCCCCCCCGGGGGGGGCAGTCCATGAAATTTTAATAGATTGAAAAGGGGTCTGTATGCTCAAAAATGTTGGGAACCACTGGTATACAGGATTCTGCTCATGTTTCCCATTTTCCAGATCAGTCTCCCCTTGTGGTGCTGAAACTGCCTGCTGTACTAATCACTCCTCCTTGTGATTAAGAACACCACACAGGCCTAACATGGCTGACTCATGAGCAACCCACTATGTTTTTTTTTCCTGAGTGAAGACCAAGTAAACCTGAGTAAGGACTTCAGGAATTGACCCATTGTCACGTTACTGGATTTTGAGGGGAACAGCCAGATCACTGTTGCACCCATGCAGGGGGGGGGTATTTGCCCCAAAAGTTAACACAAAGGGGGCCATGTGAGGTGTCAAACGAAAGCTCTCCTTCTACTGGTTCTGTATATGCTATCCATATACTTGTATAGTATCTGGGTGTGGAATTATGAATATGTATTCTGTGTCAATACTGGAAACTTCTCTGTTTGTGGCTGAGCAATAGACAAGGAATGCTCAGCCCATAGACATGCTAATGAGCAAAGCTCCCAGGAACAATGGACCTCTGAAGGCCAAAGACACACCTGGCCACTGACCATGTGACTATCTCCAGCTTGGAAGAAGCCAGGGGGGGATATAAATATGCCCTGTGGCTGACTCCATCTTGGTCTTCAGATCTGCTCCTGACCCCAGATGCGGCCTCGCAGGGAATCACGAGCCGGGAAGAACTGTGGACCCATCCGGACATAGAATGTACACCAAGGACTTTTAAGCCAGCAGTTATAACATCTCTGCTGTGAGCCTGCATCGAAAACTGGGAGATTCGATGCATGTAATGTATGATACTTTAACAACCTTACTCTCATGCTTTCCGTTCTTTTAGTAATAAACCTTTAGATTTTAGATTCTAAAGAATTGGCTCAGCGTGATCTTGTGGGTAAGGTCCAGAGGGTAAATTGACCTGGGATCTGTGGCTGGTTTCTTGGAACTGGACAGAACTTGTTTGGGGAAGGTGAGATTGGGTTCTAAAACCCCTCACCTGTGTGTGAGGCCCCGGGTCATCTGGGTCACAGATATTGCTGGGGTGTTGGAGGGGTTTTGCTCGTGAGGCTTCTGGCTGGCCAGGCAGGCAGCTGAAGCACTCTGTGGGACTGGTTTGTGGCCTATTCAGGAAGGTCTCCAGTCTGGGGGCTATAGAGAGCCCCGAATCTGAGCAATTTGCCCTGAGCAGACGCCCTCAGCTGTGCCCAGACCCGGCCTGGTCCGTCACACCCATTACTTATGAAGTAGTTAAAGAAATACCTCTTAGAAAATGGCACAGTTAAAAATGGACCATATTGCAACTCCTTCAATGAGACCTCAGTATTTCAAATTCCAGAGGTATGCACATATAGGGGAATGATTCCTGCCACCAAAGTTTTTTACACACACACACACACACAGTTCAATTAGCAGGGTACCATCTAAATGGAAAGAAAAATGAAAGGCAAGGAGATGAGGTGGATAGAGCATGGAAGAAAAGGATAAGAGAGGCAGGTGTGCTATGAGGCTGAGGTGAAGAGACTAAAGGAGAGAGATAGTTGCAGCAAAAAACCAATCAGCATAGTCCAGAGAAATTTCAATCAACTGTAAAAAGTTCACTCCTTTGGCTGCTTCTGTCCCTACTGGCTGGAGTCTCAGAATGGCCTCTTCTCTGCAATTCTTCCCTGGACTAATGGCAGGAGGACACTACCTCAATTCTACAGTTCCCAGGGTGAGACAGGAGTCTCCTCTGCACAGTTTTGGTTCCAGGGAAGTGCTGAGGAAGGGATGAACCCATCCCAGTACAGCAGTCTCTGCATTGGCTTCTTCTGGGTAGGCAGGGAATTAGAGAGAATCCTAAATCACATACAGATTCATATTTTCCAAGGTGTGAGGAAGCTAAGATATCAGCTTTTGGTTCTGGCTCATTTTTGGGGGGCGAGGGGGGAAATATACATTAATGTTCTCTTCCATCTAAGGCTACATCTATACTACAGCCCGGACTGATGCTCTGAGATGGATCCACTGGTTAAGACCCACCAAATCTATTGCAGATCGCTCTCCTATAGACCCTGTTTGTTCTACCCCAAGAAGAAAAATAAGGGAAGTCGATGGGAAAGTTTATCTTGTCAGCTTCCTGCAGTATAGAGCCCATGGTAACTCAAGATACCTTGACTCCAGCTATGTTATTCACGTACCTGTATATGCATAGCTTAAATTGACTTTCTGTTGTAGCTGTAGTGTAAATAATTCAGTATAATTCTCTCTCTTTCCTTCTGTCTTCTCCCCACACTTCTTTTCTGCCATTATTTTGGGTTGTATATCCACTTGCTCGTGACTAATTCACTGGAAAACTATCACTGTTTCATGGACTCTTAAATGAGGGAAGAGAGATCCTCCATGGTGTGGCAACCACATTTCACATGCACCCAGTCTCCCCTGGCTATCTGTCTATTTAGGATTTTATGCTGCTGCCTATCCACATAGTTTCAGAGTACCTTCTATGTAAAATCAATAGCAATGGCAAAGTACCTAACAGATTTCATGGAGTCTCCAGGCATATAATGGATTCCAATCTTTCCTTCCCAGTAAAACTCCGAGGCTGTGTCTACACTACAGGCTTTTGCCAGCAGAGAGTATGCTAATGAAGCGCTCATTCGCATTTGTTGTGCTGTCATTTGCATATTCTCTGCCGATGCTTTTTGCACAAAAACAAGCAGTGTAGATGGGTCCGTTTTATGCAAAAACACCCTTTTGCACAAGATCCTTATACCTCCTTTTTTGCTGCTGCTCTTTCACCCCTTTCTTTCATTATAGAAGTACAGGACTGGAAGAGCTCTCAGGAGATCATCTATTCCCCTTCTGTACTCATGGCAGGACTAAACTCAGTAGAACCTCAGAGTTACAAACACACCAGGTAGCCACATACTTATTTTGGAACCAGAAATGCACAATCAGGCAGCAGCAAAGACACATGCATGCACACAAAAAGAGCAAATAGAGTACAGTGTTATATTAAATGTAAACTATTAAAGGGAAAGATAAAAAATGATTTGGCAAGGTAAGAAAATGTTTTCTGTGTTTGTTTCAATTAAATTAATATAATTAAAAACAGCATTTTTCTTCTGCATAGTGAAGTTTCAAAGCTATATTAAGTCCATGCTCAGTTGTATACATTTGAAAGAACAACCCTGTTTTGTTTATATCTACAGCATGACCATTTCAGAGTTATGACCAGCCTCCTTTTCTGAGGTGTTCATAACTCTGAGATTCTACTGTATGGTTTAGCTCCTCCACCATTCTGAGGAATATCTAGTTTTCCATGAAATTTGGACCTTTCCCCCATCTTCCAATTTTTGAAATAATTTTTCATAACTGTATTTTATGACTTGTCCCCAACGGTTGTTTTATTCCCATCATAAATCTTACCTGTACTCTTCTGTAATTTGAAAAGAATTAGCCATAGCCATTTCAAAGAAAAAAATCTAATAATAAAGTACATCACTAGATATAGACATACCTTTGCTGTATGATACTTAAAGATCTTTTTTTTATTTCCTCCTCTTCTTCCCCTTTTTAAAATTTGCACTAAATAAAAATATAAAGCTGTTTTAGTAAACAAGTGTCATGTTTGTCAGTGGGTAGTTTTGTTATTTTTTCAGGAAAATGGCAACAAGCTAAATATACCTATCTTATGCTCGTAGAGAATCTGGTCCAGCTTGTCCAGTGTTGTTGTAACTTAATATGTGGGGTTTTTTTACATGCCCTGTGGTGTGTAAGAGAAAAGAAAAGGAATAGGGCATTTGTCCTCCACACACAAAATGCACTCACACAGAAACAGGTCAGAATATGTTCCTACTGCTGAAGACTACATTTTATAGGGAACTTCATTACCACGCCCACGGTGATCAGCTGGTCAGGGGAACAGGCAATCCTTGGATTTATGACACAATTGGTTCCTGAAAATTGTGTCTTAATTTGAAATGTTGTAACTCGGAACCTAGTTCTAAAAACATAGGTTGCAGCCAGGGTTGTAAGGTTGAAACCAATGTCGGAAGTTGAAACAGTATCAATTTATAAAAGTTGTGTCATTTGTCGTAACTCAAATGTCATAAAGTTGAGGACTGCCTATATTACCAAGTACACAACTGGCTGACTTCTGTGATACTCTCCACTACATTTCCAAGAAGAAAATAATGTTCCCCACCACACTATCCTACTGTGGCAGAATATCTTTAGCATTGGACATGGAGCTCTCACTGTTCTCCTGACCTCCCAAGAGTAAAGGCTGGAATTTCCCATGTGGAAGAACTGAAATCTCTGTGTGTCAAGGCTTAATTCATCAGGTCTTTAAAAAGTATTCTCCTTTTCAGGTTCATCTATTACTTCTTCACAGCTTAATCCCATAACAATTATAGTTCTCTTTGTGTTGATGAGGTACAGGTTAATGTCCGGACCTCTCTACATCTCAAACCATGTTTAGATTAAGGCCTTTTCCACACTATACCTTGAACCATGTTTCCAACACCATTCTTGACAAAATCTTCCCAATGTGGTACTGTCACAGTTCCTCAGGCTAGTGCGGATAGGGATTTTTGGTGGGAAAACTGCTAGCCCATACTGTTAGAGGCTACCTGTTGTAATCAGGTTCAGTAAGACTACAAACTGTGTTATAATAGTGCTAATTCATACCTCTGTTTGAACATCATTTCCACTGACAGAGACACAGTTGTGCCTGCTTTAAAAATGTGTGCTTAATGCTCTTTGGATGCTGTAACAATGACTGTTTCACTTTTGAAGGGAATGAGCTCCAGTTTTCCTTTGAGAAACATGGCACTAAAGTTTTTATTATGCACTCCTGGGAGCAGATGCTTCATGGGTTGGGCAGTCATAAACAGTTTCCTGATTATAGTTACCTCATTGTTAGTTCAGTTGTTGAAACTCTTACTATTCTTATTAACTGTAGACTGAACTTTGGACCAGAGACAACTTGGTATTCAATTATTTCTTCCAACCAATTACCCTTTTTCTCTATACCTTTTCCTGATGTTCCCATCACAAACTCAGTACATACTAATCTATTAAACATGGATTTTCTTCACCAGGAAGGCTTCAGGAGATTGCCAGTCACCTAAAAATTTGATATTTATCTTGTACATTTTTTTCTTTTTAAAAAGTCAGGGAACTCCACCAGTATCCAGCTTCCTAGAACTTTCACAACAAACCTCTTCAAGCTCTACCAATTAGGGAAGTCAGTAGAAGCTATTCCTTGACTTTTGTGGGCATTGGTACTCCAAAAACTGTATCCCACTAAGTCCAGCAGCATATGCCATCTGGAAAGTCTGCCCTGGGAACATGAAATATTTCTATGTTCTATCCATTTTTACCACATGTACATTCTTATAGACAATAGGCTTTTATATTGCTGAATTTAAAAATTACTTAATATTCTTCCTAGCAATATCTGGTAGATGTTTTTATTTTCTCACTTGAAATCTATTTTAAAATTATACTGTTGCCCATAACTGAATGTTGAAGTTTTCCATTTCCTTTTGCGTGATGTTCCAAGACATACATTTGTACAGCTCAGTCTAGGTTTGTTTGTTATTGAAACTGCAACAAATTGTGTTAAACAATTTTACATTACTGGCTCAGAAATCTTGAGAAATAATAACCCTCCTTGTCAAGAGATCTTTACAAATGTCTTAAAATCATGGTATGCCCTCTAAACAATAGGCTATACTATAGCAGATGTCAGAGTTGCTGATGAGCAGGTAACCATAGGTATTGTTTTGATCATGAACTTACTAGGAAGTTGTAACTGCCTGGCAAGTATAAGATGAACAAGCAAGAATATTCTTTTGAATATATATGTGTATATATATATATATATTCTTTGACTCATATGTCATGACAGTAGTCACATGGCTTTCTGTTACATTTCACATTACAGCTTGGATGTGATATGTCAGAAATCTAGTGAAACATGATGCTGCCATGCAGTATCCTCTTAAACAACTACACTGTTAGTATAGCACATCAGAGTGCTTGTGGAGCACTATGGTGAGACTCTCAGCTGGGAAAAAACAACATTTGTTCAGCACCTTTGACTTCAAGTGACTAGATCCAGAATGGTCACTAGACCCCTTGGCCTTTCCTTCCCGTAGGCCCTGTCTGAGTTCCTCACCCGTCTCATCTCTCTGTTAGCTTCATTTAGCATGGACACTTTAATTGACAGATTTTTCCCCCTCCCCACTTTCCCCTCTTTTTCTGCTATATATTTGTACCTCTTGACCCCTTGCTTCATATTTGTCATCTGAAGAAGTTGGTTGTGCCCTCAAAAGCTCCTAATGCTATCTATATTTTTGAGTAGTCTCTAAGGTGCTAGAGGACCATTTGTTGTTTTTAAGTTTTTTTTAGCTACAGACTAACAGAGCTACCCCTCTGAGACTTTTCTCCAGTTCTATTATCTTTCCTGGATAGCCTCAAATGAGTACTTGATGAACAATATTTTAAAAAAATCAGCGTTACTGGTTACAGAACTGCTGCAAAGTAAAGTAAAAATTAAAATATATTTTAAAGTAAGTTGATGAAAAACAGAGGAGGCTGCGGAGTAGGGGAGAAAGAAAAAGAGATGCTGGCCAAAAAATAATAATAATAAAAAAATAGACAGCTAGAAGGAGAGGATTTTTTTTTCTCCCCTACATCTTGCTGCAAGGTCTGATTACAGCCAGGCAGGATTACAGGAAGGCAGACCTACTCCTTGTCTACATTATTTAAAAGAATCATTGTATCAAAATTTTGGCTTTTTAGCACACTTGGAAAAAACCTCATGTCTACACGCAGGAGAACTCCAAACAGCCTGGATACATGAAGACACCATTCAGTCTATATACTTTTAGTGGCAGTATAGATGGAGGCCACTGGTGTAATGGTACCAATAGTTCATAAACTGTTTGCAGTGTGAAACCTGTAGGTTTGTACATCTCTAATACATCAGTGTTAGATGTCAGAAATGAAGCCTGAAATCAGAGTGACTATTGAAGAAAGCTTTGTTTTATGCAATATCACAATGTACTGCAGACACAGAACATTCTACCATCTCCGCAACAAAGAACATGTCAATAATTTTGACCTTCAGGACCACATACTATGTAGTGTTTCTAGGTGTTTGTGATTCTTAATCACAGCCTCATTGCTGATCATAGTTTCCTATGAACATTGCTGTATCAGTACAGGAGCAAGATATGTGCAGAGGTACTGTAGCTGTTTAAGAGAGTGGCAACAAAGCAAATAATTTCTACTCACCAATGCAGACCAATGACTTTGTCTTGTGATTCCTATAGTTTTACTTCTCTTTAAATTTGCATTTAGAGAAACTGTGTCCTTAAGAAATTTGATTGAATTGGTTTTAGAAAAGCAATTTAATTTTCCTCTGCATTTTGGCAGATTTTTTTTTGTCTTCGAAATTCTGAGTTTTTAATGTTTTAAACAGTAGGAAGTTAGGAAAAAATAAAGTAACAGAAGAAAATGATGATTAAAACACTAAGCACAAAGCCGACAACTGTCTTTTTACGACGATATTAAGAGTTATAAAGAATGGTTTTAAAATAAAAAGAATTCAGCCTGGAATTGGAGCAAAAAAGCCATATTGAAAAGGTCATTACTGTCTCTACAATGCTCTACTTTTTCTGATTTAAAAATATGCAGTCAAGAAATGATGATTCAGTTCTGGAGAGAAAAAAAGCCACTAGTCTGACTAGGGAGTATACTTGTCCCATATATGAAATCATCAACATTTGCGTGGCTGGATGAACATCTGCTGCATAAACTCAGAGCTTATTTCAGTTGCCACAAAACCGTTTTTCCTATTTTTTTTCCCTGAGGAAAGGCTGGGGAAGGATGAGTGCTATGCATGGGTAGCTAATATCATAGCATTTAATAACACCTGTGAGCAAGCAATGCTAATATAATTGAGTATCTTTATCTCAAATGTGTTGTTAATCCAACATGATTCATAAAAGGATGAAGGAGGGTGGGGCAGTAATCAAGCATGCTTGTTTACATTATTCCCTCCTTTGTTCTTTATCAAGAAAGCTAAATGCCAGCATGCAATCAGCTCTGACTGACTCCAGTATGTAGACTGTTTGCAAGGGTTGTTTTAACAGACTGTTGAACGGACAGCAGCATGATAAAGATCATCCAATAAATGCAGTATGTATGTGTTATACAAATCTACCCTGAATTTCTCAGTGGCTGATTGAGGCAAAGAGAGTAGATCATCCATTAAGTATGATACACTATGTACACCAGATCCTCAGCTAGAATAAATCGGTGAAGCTTCATTGAAGTAATACTAGTACAGTAGTAGCAGAGGGCAGAGGTGCCGTGTTTGATGCAGGTTCACGTCCAACAGTTTATGACAATTATGCAATAAACTGGTTCGAACATTTGTATCTAATATGTATCATAGGTATGGGAAGTAGGGATGCAGGGAGTGCTAGAGAACATCCCAAGTTCTGCACCCCGCTTCTCCGTGGGTGATAACCTCACTGATAACCCGCCACTGGCTTCTGGCATCCGGGGGGTCCAGCCAGGTTCATCACCCTCCAGGGTCCCACCGTCCACCACCCCTGAGAGCTCTGCAGCCCACCATCCAGGGGGTCCAAGCCACCAGCCCTGGAGGCTCCGTTGCCACTTGAGGTCCCACCGTTGGCCCCAGGCTCTACTTCTGGCCTTGGCCCTGGGCTTCGCAACCTCCTGCAGCTGTGGCTAACTTGCCAACTCTCCCGGACTGGACATACGGAGTGTCATTTGCAGCAGTGGGGCCTGGTCTACCAGGTCTGGGAGAGTTGGCAACCCTAGGTAGCCAACAGCCTTGCCGGGCCTCTGGGCAAGGTGCAGGGGAGCCACTCTGTGCTCCTGGAAGGGGCAGCACCTCAGGCAGAAGGAGCAGGGCTGGCGCACCCCCTACCCTACCTGGAGCATGCTGCACTGCACTCCAGCAGTGATTTAAAAGGCCTGGGACCCAGCTCCTTTTGAATCACTGGGCCCCAAGGCAATTGCTCCCCCTCTTCCATTAGCAGGCCGAGGTGTGATCCCAGCCTGGGGCATTGAGGGACACAAACAGGTGTGCATAGGGGGTACAGCTCAGCACCCGCACCCAAAAAATAATTCCAGCACCACGGGTTTACATGCTCTCTTTAAATAAAAGCTGTGTGTAGATTTCATGCTAATGAAAGGCAGCCATGGTGAATGAAGCCTCAGTTTATCTACCGGGAAGCAGCAGGGCAAGATTCTCATACACTGAGACGTGTCTGTCTGCAAGCATCAGCTCTGATTGAGAGAGGAGCTATTTTTAGGGGTAATAGTTCAGTCTACATGTGTTGGCTTCTCTGCTGAATCTGCCAATTAGTGCAAAGCATGACAGTGAATCTACAGTGCAGAAGCTGGACTGAGATCCACCAAACTCATTTCACAGAGTGGCTACCAACATCCATGAGGTGGGAACAACTTTTAAACCCTGCTGACTTCACACTGGCGACCTCCAGGGAAAAGACTCCAAAGCTCATTAGCCATGGCTTGATGCATCCCATCTCCTAATAAATGCTAATGTTACACCTTCAAGGGTAACATTTGTTTTCTGGAAAGTTAAGTTAGTTCAAACAAGTTCTGACCTTTTGGGGGCTGTCACAAGAGCTGCCAGTGCTCGGGGCTCCAGTGGCTGAAGCCCTGAGTGCTAATGGCTCCTCCCTGCCCCCCGCTGCAGGAGAAATATGAGACAATGTGCCCGTTTTTTAAAAAAAAAGTCAGGACACTGGGAATAGCCCTTAAATACGGTACTGTCCTGGGAAAAACAGGACAAATGGTCACCATAAACATACAGGCAAAATCTTCCCAAAATTGCACCACAGTCTCCAACACACTCAGATTCTGCCATACTGTATTCATAAAGGGATGGCTCCTGTTCACCAAAATACCAACTCAATCAAACATTAACACTACAGAGAGGGTGACACTATTTGAGTGTTAGAAATTTGGCTATCGGGATTCCTGGGTTTGGCTCATCGCACTGGGCACAGAATATTGTCTAGTGGTTAGAAAAAATACAGACAAAAGAAACAGCCCTGTTTGGGTTGCTTGCAGACACTGAACTCAAGATCAATGAGCATAAGATGCCACACTTGAGATGCAAGACGCCACACATTAACATACAGACTTAAAAGTCTCTAGCTAGTAAAGAGTTACTGGGTTAGATGTGCATAATTTTGACCTTTTCCTCCAAAAGGCAGTGTGGCAAAAGTGAATGAGATTTGAGTATCATATTAGAGAAATAAATTATATTCCCAACTCTGACCACAGTGCCCTTGGCCAACATATCTCCATAAAACAGATGAATGATAATTGCCTCCCCCAAGGTTAGGGTAAGGGACCTTGCTTAATAAGGTCATGAAATACACAGAAATATAAAAACAGTGCGAAGAAAATCTGAGATTAAAAACCGTATCTGTGCTCTTTGCTTGTAGCTCAACATATCTTCCCTAAGCCACAGGGCACTGTAAGAGAAGGGTCAGCACAAAAAAAGTGACATTTTACCACTTGTGCAGGAATATGTGACAAACCCATAAAACATGTGAGTGACACAAGATGTGTGTGACACTTGGCACGTCTGTAATAGGGGCCAGACTGTGATGTATTACTTGGTAAGTAAGGGTATCACAATCTAGCCAAGAAAAAAACTGGGTTGGAGAACGTACCAAAATGGTGATGAAATCCCCGTACAAATTATTATGGCCAGAAAATACACCAGACTGTAATCTGCAGCACCTTTAGTGAAGCTTTTTTTCTTTTTCTTTTTTAATGGTGCTGAAGGTGAGTGTAGCAGAGACTTATCAGGCCTGATGTTAGGCATGTGTGATGCCTTAATTTCTGCCTCTTAGGCTCTCCATAAATTTACATTAAGTTTTCATTTGTCAAATAATT
The DNA here is from genome assembly GCA_032595735.1 of Pelochelys cantorii. NCBI lineage: Eukaryota > Metazoa > Chordata > Testudines > Trionychidae > Pelochelys > Pelochelys cantorii. The sequence goes on along the minus strand of CM064330.1, from coordinate 83,293,066 downwards.
CCCCTTCTTGGGGTCTTGTTCATTACTTCTCTCCATTTTTTTCTCACTCTGGGTCTTCACTCATATCAAAGGCCAGTGTTAAGGCTTTCCAGTTCTCAATTACGCAAATAAGGGCTCAAAGTGCATTCAACTTCTCACTGGAATTCCCAGCAAAGTTGCCAATGTTGTCTGCAGTGATCAAAGAACTGAAAAACAAATTAAAATAAACACAACCTAAACAACAACTTAATTGGCTATTATACAACATATTATTCCCAGAAAAAAACCTATGTTAACATGGAATTACAATTGAGAAATTTAGAAAAGCTTACAAGGATGTCGTAATGATTCCCCAAACAAGCATTATAAACCCAGGAAATTCAAAGAAAGTCAAACAGGTTGAGGCATGGAAATTCACTGTTGGAGCACCCCAACAGTGTAATCCTGCCTTGTACTGATACCATGCAAAAATCATGCAATTTTGCTTAATAAGCTCAAGATTAAACTGACGTTTAAAAATGGATTTTTCTCTATCATATAAATTTGCATATGAAATGTAAATGTTTATTTTGTATTGTGTTAGCGAGATGATTTGATTATTTTAAAGTAAGATAAATATAGAAAGGAAATGTGGTTGTGGTCTTGAGACAACAAAATATTTTGAACTGGAAGCCTTACTCACTGTTGCCTGGGTCTTTCAGGGCAGGGGGCTGGTGGTGTGGGGGGTTGCAGGAATCAGGGTGGGGGATTCAGGAGGGACTCAGGGCAGGGGCTGGGGATCTGGGGGAGGGTGCAAGAGTGAGGGTTCGGGGATGAAGAGGAGCTCAGGGTGGGGGATTCTATCCAACAGGGGTCTCCTCTCACTGCCCCCCCATTAGGAAGGGACCTCCTCCCATCCAGAAAGGCTTTCTCCCTCCCCTTCAGCACTGCAGCCAAGGGCTGGGGCAGAAGAGGCTTGGGGCAGGCGGGCCACTTACCTAGTCTGGTGGCAGGCAAGATGGTGAGCTTCAGTCCCAGCTGGCCACTCTTTTGGTGGTACAGCTGCCCCCAGTGGTCACTCTGCAGAATAGCTCTCCCTTGCGCTCACTGCCCCCTGTGGCCACTATGAGTATCACTTTGTTCCTCTCTGCTCCCATCCTTTTCATGTTATGGAAAACAGTCCTATTCCAGAGACTTCCCATTTCCCTGGCGCAATCAAACCTTGACCTTGATTTAAGTTAGGATAAGAGGAAGCTGCATACCAAATGTGTTGGTCCTAGCTTTTACTGTTTAGGAGGAGTTCTTGAACAAACAGACTCACAGACAGACAGATGCATATTTGTAAAATATATAGATAGATATGTAATTGACTTTGAACCAAAACCATGGATCTGAGGACTCATAGTGAAGTCCAGTCTTTGATTCAGATCTGGTCCAAAACTTTTCTAAGTCCACTTTGACTTTAAAAAAAACAACCTAGCTGAAATATAATTGGATTACTTGTTTGTATAATGCATATTTTTATCCTGGAATCATAGAGATTATGGCTATAAAATAACACATCCTCAGAACCTAATTACATGATATACATGCCTATAGTGTAAATAATACACTATTAAAAACAGTTATGAATGTATCATTAACAAATGAAATTATTCAAGTATGTTGTCTACATACCAATAATAGTCATTACAGATCAGTCTAGATACACATTTTACCAGTTTGAAACTCTTTTTATTTATGTTGTTTGTCAGCCTACTATTTTTGGCTGTGTTAGGAAAACAAGAAGGCCCCAGCCCACCAAAACAACAATACAAAATAAAGAGACAAATAACTGACACTAAATGCAAAATACAGCTTTTGTTGATTAAGCTAAGTGAGGTTATGAGGGAAGAAATCCAGCTGCAGGGGGTTTCTGAGCCATCTTCATAGGAGAAAGCACAATGGCTTGGAGGAAGTTGGAGGGAGAACACACACCCTGTAACATAGCTTGACTTATTTTAAAATGGAGCAGCATGTTTGCTCTCTCCTGTCCCCCTCTGTAAAAGGTAGCACAAGGAGACAGGAATGCGACTTCATCCTAGACAACCTTACCATTCCCCATGAGCTTGTGTCTGAGGGAGTACTAGGTTGGAATCTTGCACTGTTGCTGTGTGTTGACCTGTTTCAAAGCTAAGGCTGGCCTTTCTTCATTAGCATCCTTCAGCAGTGAGTGTTCAGCCCCAAACTGAATTTCCTTTATTTTCATCTTACTCTCTTGACATAATGTAAACATATTGTAATGGGACCTAATTGAGCGTGACATCACTGACCTCAGTGGATTTGAATTTACTTACACCGGGGCTGAATTTGTTCCAGTATTTATGAACTAGCAGATGTACCCAGCATTACTTGGGTCCTTAACTGTAGTAATGTTTTTGTGGCGGGGGGTGGGGGGAGAGAGAAAGTTTGTGGGAGGGCGTTAATTAAAAGGAAAATGTACATGCTTTATTTAAATGTTTGTACAGGGCAGGGGGGTTGGGAGGTGAAGGGGCTCAGAACAGAGGGTTGGCTGGGTGGGAAGTTCAGGGCAGGGAGTGCAAGAGTCAGGCAGGGAGCTGGGAGATGTGGGAGACTCAGGGCGTGGAGTTGGGGGGTGCAGGAGTGAGGGCAGGAGATTGGGGGACTCAGGACAAGGAGTGGGGGCCTCAGTGGAGTGAGTGGTGGAGTGACGGCAGGAGGTGGGGGCCTCAGGGCAGAGGGCTTGGTGTGTGTGGGAGCTCAGGGCAGAGAGTGTTGGGGGCTCAGGGCAGGGGTGAGGATGCAGGAGTCAGGGCAGGGGGCTGTGAGGGAACTTACCAGGGCCATCCATGGCAGCGAGAATGGTGTTGCTGTGGTGGTGGGTCCTCCCAAGGGACCAGGACCACACTCCCCAGCCGGTGGCTCCTCCCAGAGGGCCAGGGCTGCATTGCCTGGCTGGTGACTCTTTCCATGGGCTGGAGGGCCAACCTGGCCTCCAGCTTGTCAGGGAGGGGGCTCCATGGGCTGGCCCCAGCCACCAGTTATTCCCACACACTCTGCAGCTGGTGGTGGAGCATGGGACTCAACTGCCTGTCCTGCCCAGCAGCTGGTCGGGGGCAGAGGGGTGAAGCTCGGGGTGTGCAACAGCTCCCCGCCCCCCAAGCTTGTTGGCGGGAGAGGCAAGGCTCCAGGGGCCAGTCCTGGCTTGCAGCTGCCCCCCCTGTGGCCTGCAACCCATCCGATGGGGGGAGGGATCTGGTGGCCAACCCCAACATCCAGCTGCCCCCGCCCCGGCTCTGCAGCTGGTCGGGGGGGAGGAGGAGAAGGGGACGAGGCCTCAGGAGCCAACCTTGGTCCCAAGCTGCCCCCCAGCCCTGCAGCTGATCTGGGGGGGCAAGGCCTCCAGTGTCCTTCTAGTCTGCAGCTGGTCTGGGTGTGAGCTAGGCTCTGGAGGATCCAGGGAGCGCTTTCCAGCTCCAGGGGTGGTCCCAGGCCCCCATGGCAGCAGGGCTTGTAGGCAGGGGAGCTCTCCCCATCAGGCACTGTTTGGGGGAGAGGGGCACTGACTTAGTCTGGTGGTTAGCCATGTGGAGCCCTGTCTCCAGCTGGCCAGTATCCTGCTTGTGCAGCTGTTCCCAGTGGTCAGTCTGCAGTATAACATCCCCCACACTGGCTGCCCCCGTGGCCACTCTGCAGTATTGCGTCACTCCTCTCTGGCCCCCAACCTTTCCATGTTCCACAAAACATTCCCATTCCAGGTACTTGCCATTTTCCTGGAACAACCAAACCCTGACCTTGCTTTAAGTTAGGGCAAGAGGAAGCTGCCTACCAAATTTGGTGGTCCTAGCTCTTGCCAAATAGGAGGAATTCTTGATCAAACAGACTCGCAGACTGACAGATGCATAAATGCTCTAAAATATAGAGAGAGATTTAAGGGCAATGTGCAATATCAGTGTAATGCACACTTTCTGGCACTGTATCACCATAATTGGCGTAGATGCAACTGTTTGCTATTGAATATTTCTGAGTGATTTTTTTTCCCCTTGACAGCTTGCAATCTGTACCTTTGGACTTCAGGTGATATTTAGTTAATGCCACTACCTGGCAGCTTTTAAGCTTCATTCTAAATGTAGGTCAGTGGTTAAAGTTTATCAAAATAAGACATTTGAGGACCCATTGTAACAGGTATCAATGTCATCTGGTGATGTGGTTTTGTGTCATAATAAACTGTATATTTTAAATATATAAAGACAGAGTGAGAATGACTCCATGACCAGGTGGTTAGGGCACTCATCTTGGGGGCCACCCCTGTTTCAGTCCCTACAACACTGAATATTTATATATGTATACAAAGTTGAACAACTTCAATAGAAGAGCTTGAGAGCGCCAGACCCCAGAATACCCGCTAGTCCATTGTTTAGGGTATTCAAATACAATGTGTGGGAGCTAAATTCAAAACCCTGCTCTGAATCAGATATACTGGGGACTCGAATTCCCAGTCTCTCACATCCAGGTGAATGGCCTCATCATTAGGCTAAAAGATATAAGGGGAGCTATATCACGCCTCCTCCCTCCTATTTTGTGAATGATGTTTCCAAATGTCCTTGCTTGTAATAAAATACCTGAAAACAAAGTGAAATGTTTAGTTTGAGCCCAAAATATTTTTTCCAAGGTGGGCTTGTTGTTTTATTGCTTGTTTTATTGGGGGAAGGACAAACATTCATTTTGGGTCAATCAAAAATATTTTATTTTATTTTTCAGTTTGAACTGAAAAATTATTCTCACAGCTCTATTTGCCAGGACCAACTTATTCTCTAGGGGGTGTGTCTACACAGCAGGGCTTAACTCAAAATAAGCTAAGCAAATTGAGCTACATCAATTGCATAGCTTAATTTGAAATAGCTTATTTTGAAATTGGGAGCCTCTCGACAGCACTTATTTTGAAATAGCGCACTCTTCCTCCGACTTCCCTTACTCCTCATACAATGAGGGTTACAGGAGTCGGAGTAAGAAGTCCTCCAGCTTGACAGTATTTTGACATTATTTCAAAATAATTGCCTGCTGTGTAGACGCGGACTACGTTATTTCAAAATAATGCTACAGTAGAGTCTCTGTCATCCAACCTAAACGGGACCGGAGGATGGTCGGATAACCAGAAATGTCAAATAATAGGGACAGTGCTGGCTCGTGGCAGAGCGGGGGCCCGGCGCGCTCTGGCCGAGGGGCAGGAGCAGAGCAGCAATGGCAGCGGTGGCGGCTGGGGGGGGGGGGAGCTCCCAGGCGGGCTCCGCTCTTTGTCTCGGGGGCGGTTGGCGCACATGCTGCCCCCTCCCCAGCGAATTCCGGATGCTGCATCCTCGTGAGGGGCTGCGTCCTCCCCCTTCCTCTTCCTCCCTCCTCCCCCAGGCCACCCGGATGTGCCCAAGGCCCCGGCGCTCCTGCCTCTCCTCAGTCCGGTTGCAGCCCCTCACCTCGCCACCCCGCTCCCCTTCCCTTCCTGCCTCGGCCTGAACTCCCCGCTTGCTCTGGTCAGGAGCTGGGCTTGCTCCACAGCGGGGCAACTCCCTCCCCCCCCAGCCCGCAAAGTTTTGGGAGGGGGAAGCGGGTCTGGGCCCGCTCCTAAAAGCGTCCTCCCCCTTCCTCTTCTTCCCTCCTCCCCAGGCCGCCCGGGCGTGCCCAAGGCCCTGGCGCTCCTGCCTCTCCTCAGCCCGGTGGTGGCGGCGGCCCCTCCCCTCGCCACCTCTCCCCCCCTTCCCTTCCTGCCTCAGCCCGGACTCCCCGTTTGCTCTGGCCAGGAGCTGGGCTCGCTCCGCAGGGGGGCAACTCCCTCACTTCTCCCCCCCCCCAGCCTGCAAAGTTTTGGGAGGGGGAAGCGGGTCCGGGCCCGCTCCTAACAGCGGAGCCGCTAACGTGGCAGGATGGCCAAGATCAGGCCCCGAGCAGGGCACGGGCCCAGCACACCTGAGTGCCAGGCAAGCCTGCAGCATGGGCATGAGCTGCCCCAGACGTGGGGTGGGGGGGTAAGGTTGCCGAGCCCGCGCTGCGTGCCGGGCTGAGGGGAGCGCCCACAGACCTGCCAACCAGAACTCCTGCCCAGCCCTGGAAAAAGGGAAAGCAAGGCCATTGTGGTATGAAGTGTCCCTGGAGCCCCTTGCCGTCATGTCACAGGTGGCACCGTCGGATAAAACGGAAGGTCGGATAAGTGAAGGTCGGATAACTGAGACTTTACTGTACTTATTTCAAAATAATGTTGCTGTGTAGACGTACCCTAAGGAAACAACAACAAATCAACTAGACTGTGGGTTTAAAACAGAACAGTTAATCTCCTCCCCTGACATGTGGAAATACCAAGATCCTTCTACTCGCTCCCATCTGCAACCAGGTCTCTCAACCTCCCTTCTTCCTGCACACTCATGTTCTAAATCTAGCATTAATATGTGGGACTTTCTATAGTATGCAACAAATAACAAGGCCTTCTCAAACTTAGCTGCATACAGTGAGAGGGTGGGTGCTGCTGCACCATCATTAAAAGTGCAGCATATGCCGCTCTCTACAGATGGCCATCTCACCCATCTGATGTGGTCACGGGAACGGAGGAAGGAAGAGGATCTTGTTCCCTCTCCTGAGGCTAGGGACATTACTTCCCCCAGTCCTTGTGCTCAGTGAGTGCAAGGACTGTGATTGTGTTCGACCCCCAGCGAAAACATCTTGCATCTTTGAAGGCTCAGGGTTCAGTCAGTTTATAAAGCACTTTGAAGAAATAGAGAACTGCATAAATGCTAAGTTTTATTATGATTCGTAACTGTAATTGGCACCTACATCAGCAAAGAGTCCTGGAAGGCTGAGCAATCTCTTGAGGTGGTCATTCAGATTTAGAGCTGAAAAACATTGGCAAGGTGAAGTGGGAAAGCTTGCATTGTTGCTGATCACACTGTACCCAATCAAAGGAGAGAGAGCAGACTCGGATCTGTTGGGCTGTCAATCCAACACCTTTCCCCAGCCAACGTTAAATTCACTTAAGCCATGATGACTAATTTTGTAATTATAAAGTGATGCCGTAAATACTACACCTGGGTGAGGCTGCTGTTTTAATGACTGCATTTCTCTTCAGCCTGCCCTATTTTCTGGAGTTTGGTGATATGCCATAATAACAAGGCATAACTATTGTATAATAATAAAACTAAACTAAATAAACATGTATTTTGTTATTTTTCAAAGTTCTCAGTACTCATGGCCTGATTAGCAAACACTTCAAGGGTTTGGGGCTTTAAGATGGGCCCAGGAATGTTGATGATCTCTCTCCTCCCGCTGTGTAACCTACTTGTTTGTCCTGTATTCTCTGAGTCCAGAATGTTCTTTGTGTGTCCGATTGTAATCTTGGATGAATTGCTGTGTACCTGGACAAGTCTGTGGAGATACATGGTAATGCATGCTGCATGCCTGAGATTAGAATTTGGCTCAGTACCATAAGTGAGGAAACCAGGCCCTACTCCAATAGTTAAGAAACTTGGTCACGTTTATTGTAAACTGTTGTGTAAGGATAAAGAGAAAACCACTTTTCATTGATCCTTATTGTTATGGAAAATATTACTAAGATACCTACCTATGTTTCTCAATGTTAAAGAGCATACATGACTTTAAAACGACAAGGTGGGTGATGTACTATCTTTGCTCCTGTGAAAGATATTACCTCGCCCAACTTTTGTCTCTGATGTTTTGGGACCATCACAGCTACAACCAGGCCCACCAACAAAGGTGGGGGGCAGGATGCATAAAGGCATCAATTGCCCTGGGGTCCAGCAATTCAAAAGGGCTCAGGGCTCCCAGCAGCTGAGGCCACTACTGCAGCAGTGGCAGGAGCACCGGGCCCTTTCAATCACTGCTGGAGCCCCAGGCTGTGCCCCCTCCTCCCCCCCCCCCCACCTTGCTAATGGGCTCAGCAATTCTATCCAGCCCTCTGGCTACAATTATACTGAACACTTTAAAATGACAGTCAGACGGCATTCACTGTGCACTGAAGATTTATAAGTTCTTCTGCAAACTCACGTTCTCAGCTGCTAAATGAACTAATGCCTCTCTCACATTTACCACACCAGGTTCATGTATAACACTAACATCTTCTGGGACTGACCATTATTGTAAATAAAGGGACTCATTTTTATAACTCTTTTTTTAAAGACATTAAGGACCAAAGTCCTGAACCAACTCCTTTTGAAGTGACTGGGATAGGGAATCTTCATATTGATTTTTGTGGGAGGCAGAAAAGGCCTCACATTTCCAAAAATGGCCTCTCAATTTGGGTGCCCAACTTTAGGGAGATTTTCAGAGGCATATATGGCAAGTTAGGTCCCCATCTCCTACTAAAAGTCAAAGGAAGTTAGACACCTGCCTTTCTTTCTGCTCTCTGAAATAGGGTCAGGAGTGTCCAAATCCAGGTGCCTAAACTAGGTGCATGGCCTGATTTTTCAAAAGTGCTGTCCACCGAGCAAACGCCTATCAACTTCAGTTCGAGCTGTTGGCTGTTTAGCAATTTTGGAAATCAGGCCATGCATTTAGATGTCTAAATATGGGCATGGACTTCAGGCACCCGATTGTCTAGTTCACCATATTGTGTCTAAAACTGAGAAAACCCAAAATGTAAGTAATCAGAATAAAAGGCCTCTTCAGAAAATTTAACACTACCACTTTCAAGCTCTGTATGATTTGTACCCTTTTTATTGGCTAGATTCAGCTATTATTCATTAACAATTTTATGTAGAGTAAGGACAACCCGCACTTCATCCTCCGTTATTATCAGGCTTATGGCATTTATCCAAATGACTACAGAAGAGCACAAATTGATGAAAAGAATATGCCAGTGAAGTATACAGTCCAATAGGCCATCACTACATCTTGGAGGTGCTATGGTGGGTAATATAACTGCTTCCATTTATACAACAGTAAAGAGAACAAGCACAGAGAGAGATTAATAGTCAGTGATGTCTGTTGAAACAGATTTATTCTCTGCATTTTCTGTAAGACTTTTCCCTCAATAGACAGCAGTATTTTGTGTGACTAGGAGTAATAGACTTCAACAAGTTCTGATGATCGCCACAAGATTTGCATTCCCATTTAAAACTTTAACCAAATCCTGTGAAATTTCTGTTTCTTGTGTCTTTTTAATGCTTAGTAAGCATCCAGGAATAAGGTTTGACAGGAGAGAAAGCAAAGCACTGTTATAAATGTCCTAGCTCTTAGTTCAGTCCAAGTCTGCTTAGGTTTCTATGAACACTTAATTTACATTAGGCCTCCTTACAGATTTAACACAGACATTTGCAATGCTGTTCCTTCAGTGGGTACTTGATATATATCTTTACTACCAGTTTTCTCTATAGTTTCCATTCACTCCACTTTCAACCTCTGTTAACCAAAAAAAGTGTGAAAAAGGATTTGTGAATCAGCTCAGGTTGTTTGCATGGAGTACAGAACAGTTTTGCTAGCCACTGGACACAATCTACTTTTGTATTTGAATCCCCAAAGACCAGACCTTAAACAAATTACTAATATTGATTTCCAACAAATTTCCAGAAAGACATGTACATTGATTATTCTGCTGTCAGGATCCCTTCACGATAGGAAAATATCTTTATATATTTTTAAATTACATAACATGTACACAAAGCATGGCAAAAAGGGTGGAAATTAAGGTAATTTTCATTTGTATAACTGACAGTCATGTAACTAAATACTTGCCCATAACCTGTTCACATGCTGGTACATGTTCTTGTAATTTTTATGTAGTTATGTACAATCAGCACCATGACTCACACAGAAAACTTCAAAGACAATGCAACTTATTCATTTGTGTACTACATATTTCCTGAATTTGAACAGACAAGTTAATATCACAGCATCCCTCACTGGGAGCCAAAAAGGTAGCCTTATCCTCTTTTACTTTACATACTGTTTGGAAAATTAGGTAACTTCCTTGTGGGCATTCTACAGACGTTAGTGTGTAGGTTATAGATTAACAGGAGGCAAAGGTGTTCCCCTCCACTTTGTTGAACAGATTGCTATTGAGTAAAGTGAATTATTGACTTGAAACTGACAGGAGGGCTCTGCATCTTCCAACAGAAGTTCATGTAAATATCAGTTTGTTCAAAGCCTTGTCCATTACATAAGTATACAGGAGAGCTGCCTCTGAAAAATTCACATTCAATTTCATTCTTTCCCTGTGTCCTGTACAAAATGTAGTTTGCTGCATTCTTCCCTTCTTTCCTCTTTGTTTTTTATTTAACTCACCAAAGATCTAAACCACGAATTCTGGGCCTTCTGGAGGGTGCTGCTTTTAAAAGTGCTTTCCAGAAGCTGGCCTAAGTACAGCTTAGCTCCATTGGAAAGATCATTATGTTCAGATTCTCATTCCCCAAAGATGGAAGGGATTAAAGATACTGGAGAGGGCCAGCTATATGGATTGATCAGAAGACCAGTTAGTTGAAAGCTTTGGACAGGTACTGAGGTTAAAGGAAAGTCAGTTCTCTGAGTCCTTTGAGTTTCAGTGCAGGGAAGATATCTTCTGATCAGCAGACTTCCCATCTTTCCCTCAGTTCCTTTGTCCCTTTCTCTCCCCATGGGTTCAAGACACAGATTTAATGTCTGACTTCTTGTGCCTCATCTATGGTAGAAACAGAACCATTTCACTAAAAAAGAGGGGAGATTCCCAGCCTGGACCCATCACCTGGACTATAAACCTGGAAGGTTCAGAGATATCACTCTTGAAAGTAATTTTGTTCTTATATTAAGTAATGGTGAGTCACCCATGGGGACTGACTCTGCAACCTCTTAACCTAAAACCATGAGCGATGGCTGCCTGAGCTAAAAGAATTGCAGGTCTGTTAGCTCAAAGGCTGTAGTAACAGACTCAAAATGTTAGGGTCCAGTCACTTGTGAGGACAGAATTACACTGAATAAATGTGGGTTGCACTGATATATAGATTGTTTTCCAGTCATTTTTGAAGTTTTAAAAACATGTTACATATTTCTCAGCTGTCCAACTCCTGCACAGTTGTACCTATTTAAGGCTTCTAACTTCATAAATGAAGGGACTAAATATGATCCCAATTATTTGCTCTTAATGAATAATGAACCATTCCAAATGCATAGCAATAAAATCTTTATAGTCATATATTCTCTCTCTCTCTCTCCCCTTATATTATTCATGTATCACACACAAAAACAAAATCAACACTATGTTAAGAGAACATTATTAAATTGCGAAGTCAAGCACTCAAAAGTTAGTTGCCTCGGTAACCTTAATCCAGCTCCCTTGTGCATATGCATTATGATGTGCTCTTTAGTAGCAAGATCACAGATTGTTTTTTTTCCAGAGGATCCCAACCTCGCAGAGTGTACAGGATGGATGGTGTTCACTTAGCCCTGGTTTACAGTAGGGACTTATTTCAAAATAACCCCCCTTATTTCAAAATAATAAGTGGCGTGTCCACATTATAGAGCCAGTTATTTTGAAATAACAGGCTGTTATTTCGAAATCTGTACTCCTGCTTTCCTCAAGGAATAAGCTTATTTTGAAATAGTTATTTCAGGAGTTATTTCAAATGTAGTTGTTTCAAAATAATTTCCTAGTGTACACATTCCCTTAGTGAGCAGCTATTCAATATTTTGTTTTCTCCTCATTGTTCAAAGCATAGCCCGATACTGACTATTCAAACTTTGCTGTGAGAAGACAGAATTCTATTAATTTCCTCATGGGCTTTTCTATGACATTCATTAATATAATGAGTGATTCAGAAATATCAATGAATTTATTTTCACAAAGCCCTTTTGAAATGAGGGGATAGGATTATCTTCTTTTTACAGATCAGGAATGGAGGCAGAGATAAAGCTCTAAAATATTCTCTTATTTTGGGCGCCCAATTTGAGACACTTGGGACTTAATTTTTTTTCTATTACTTAGCACTGTAAAGCACTTAATATGTTCAACACACAGCTGCCACTGACTTCACCTGAAGCTGTTCGTGCTCAGCTCAGCTCTTCTGCAAAACAGACTCCAGCACCCAGAGAATGAGGAGCGCACAATTAAAAACTGCCTCTGAAAGGTTTGATTTAAGTGACTAACCTACCACTGAGAGCTCTGTTACCAAAGCACCAGTGGAATCCTAATCTCTGGGACAGCACTCAGCTTTCTTAACCATTTGACCATCCTTTCTCTTCCTATAGTCACCTGCTACATTCACTATATACCTTCCAACTTCTGCAACCAATGGGTCCTTTGAGAAATCTCCTTTGTTATATAACCCTGATTCAAAGCAGGTCTGTCCTGTGCGCAGAAAGAGGCAGAGGTTCTATGTAAAAATAATACTATCTGATCATGTCATTAAAGACTGCATCCTAATGAATATACAGAAGAGTGCTGAATAAAGATTGCACAGCTAACCTTAAATCTGGCATTTCCTAATTTAGGAGTGCTTGACTTTGCAACCTTAAAAAATGGTATATGCACACATACACAGTATATCTTATGTTTTACCAATATTTATTTTCATTAATATACTTGGTGATCCTTGCACAATTCTCTTATATCTAACATGTTTATTTTTTTAAACTAGGGTATGGAACCTGGTCACAGCTGCAGTTTAGATTAGTGGATATTGCTATTCAAAGATCTACCAGCAGTTCTGCAGTGCTCGGAGTTTTAAACAAAACCATACAAATTGAGAGATAATGATTAGACTTCCAAAATATTTCTGTATTCATGTTACTCCTGCAATGTATGCAGCTCTAGACTGTCTTCTGGACACTTCTTCATTCAGGAGGGGTTTTTACTTTGCTGGGGAGGCAGAGTTTGTAATGAAAATATGGTTATACTTTTCCTGTAGATGTTATTCAAAAAGAATTTTAATAAAACCACGAATTGTATTACATCAGTACATCCCCTTAAATCCCATGGAGATTTTCCTAAACAGAGCTAAGCCATTTGCCTCAAACATCTTATCTATTTTCTGTTACTACACAAATCCCCTAAATATTTCAGTCACTGCAGGGCCAACTGAAATGGTAAATTACCTAGTATCCTAACGGTGGAAAAAAACTATTGGAAGGCATTATGTTTGGCTCCTGCTGAAAATGAGGCTGCTGGGATTGAACAAAACTGCAGAGAAATCAGGAATATGAGATTATCACCCCCAGCCAATAATTTGCGTTGTTGGCTGTTTGTAACATTCTCTTATGTTTCTTTTTGCCTTTTTATGTCTGATCAGAAGTTCTGCTATTTCCACAACCACACACTGAAAGAGAGCTCACAAAGGATGGCCTCACCTGTTATTCTTTGCAGTGGAAATATTTTGCAATTAGGTCACCAGAGGCAACTACAGCTTTTGGAAAAGCCAGTGAAGGGATTTCTGAAAGCTAATACTGTACTTTTACATCTCTATTTATATGCTTTCCTTAATATGAAATAGCTAGTGCTGGAGCCAGTGACTTTCATTAGACTCGAGATTTTCCTTGGGAATCATGCTAGAGGCATCAGGGGACAAGCTCAGGAGGATCAGATAATGTTCAGATTTACTAACAAACTTATTCATAAATTTCTACCGTGAAGGTCAAATCCAAAGAACAATTAACTTCTTCTATCACATGAATTATGTGTCTAACAAAAACCACCAGAGTATTAGCTATGATCCCATGAACTGACAATTTGTAATGATGACATCAGCTCCCAAAGAGAAGTGAGAAAGAAACCCATAGAAAAGATTATTATCCTCTAGGATTATTATTCATGGTTTGTGGCATAGCAGAGCTTGTGACACAGCTATTCAATTGTAGACGTCACCATGGGCTTTTATTTTAGACACTCTTATCGGAAAGAGACAGAAGCATTCTATTTTCAGAAAAAAAAACCCTAAGTTCTGTGGGGTTTGCTATAGATTTTTCTACAGGCTTCTAAAGACTGTTCTGAAGCTTAATTGTGAGTCAAGAACGCAAAAGTCTGAATTTTAATGATGGAACTTAGACCTGGAATTTATTTAATTTACTTTTATTTTAAAAGCACCTATTCAAGGCAGGGCTATTCACAAGAATGATTCTAATAATCACAACAGAAGGACTAATAGCTCTACTGCATAGGTGACCCTATTTAAACACATACACAAATTGCTTATTCTAGCAATTCCATGCAAACCAGGCTTTATCAACACACCATCATATATCCTTCATCCGCCCCTTTCAGGAAAAGCCCAGGAAAATATATAAGCCTAACTGTGTGCCATAAAGATAAAGAAATCAGGACCATCAGACCAAGACTTACTGTGAGCTTTCTTTCTTTAGACCATGGGGCTGCTAGCTCTTGTATCCTGTACTGATCACATTTATGACTGCATCACATTAATTTTCCTTAGGCCAGTCTTCTCTCTGCCCTGAAGAAAATGTAAAATCACAAAAGCACTTTCCTTGTGACCTTACAATGATAACCTCCGGACTTGAGCATATGCGAAGAGATGGCTACATCAATACATAAGTGATGGGATTTTCCCAAGCTGGATTGGCAATAAACTAACAGCCAGCTGCGACAAGCAGAAAACACCTAGTTGCCCCCACCTGAGCTTTGCTGCAGGGCAAAAGTATTGATCTGATTCAACGAACAGCTTGATTTCCGGCTCAGAAATTTGGCTGCCCTCTTCCAGCATATCATGCTAGAAAACTCTTGTGTTTTGATACTTGCCAATGCTAAAAAATCATCAAAGACTGAATGAGTTTAATACAACTTAGGTGTGTCAGAATAAGGGCACAATAGATGGATAACAAGAGTCTCATCTTGGCTTTATTGTGACCAAACTTACCAGAAACTTGCACCCAGAGTCTCTGGGCCTGAACTGTAGTCACTCTTATTGTCAGACATACTGCCACATCTTTGTTTCCTGTACCATTCAGGTATATTTTAGGCATAACACTCTGACCACACTGTGATGTGATCAAGTGTAGAACAGTAAGTGACATCAGTGTGGCATTAATGTCTCAGGGGACTTCTTGCAGAAGAAGAATACTTATTTAAAACTTACATATTACCCAGAAGCCCCAGTCAGGATTGTGGCATTACGTGTGCTAAGTGCTGCAGAGACAGAGACATAGGGTACGTCTACACTGCATTCCTCTTTCGAGAGAGGAATGCAAATGCAGCTGAGCAAAATTGCAAATGAAGCACGGATTTTAATTTTCCACGCTTCATTTGCATAATGGCATCTGGGCGCTTTTTTTGAAATACCCTATTTTGAAAGAAAAAACGCAGTCTGGACGGAGTTATTTCGAGAAAAACCCCTTCTTTTGAAATAACCCTTACTCCTTAAAAAATGAGGTTCAAAATGAGGTTCAAGAGTTATTTCAAAAGAAGGTTTTTTTTCTCGAAATAACCCCGTCTAGATTGCGTTTTTTCTTTCCAAATAGGGCATTTCGAAAAAGAGCCAGATACCGTTATGCAAATGAAGCATGGGAAATTAAAATCCATGCTTCATTTGCAATTTCGCTCGGCTGCATTTGCATTCCTCTCTCGAAAGAGGAATGCAGTGTAGACATAGCCATATAGACCTAGCTCTTTTTCTGAGGGCTTAAAACCTAAGAAATAGGCAGCATGTGTAGGGTGCCTACGTATTTGCTTGCTTCACACCTATACTTTAAGAACCAGTAATTTATGCAAACAAAGGCATAAAATGTTTCCAGTGAAATGACCATGTGTGTCATATATGTTTGCTGAGTTTAAAATTTCCTGCTGGGCTGTCATATTTACGTCCTTGAGATGGAAGTTTATGAATTAAAGATAGCTTTTTCTTGTACAATATTAAAATGGTAAGGTAGGATTCTGTCTATTCTGAATCAAGATTAGTGCTCAGTGGGAAGGGCAAGAGACCCACACGGGCAACCTTCAGTGCTTTTTGGCTCTCTGAGGAATGCTACCCAAGAATAGACTCAAATGTGGTTTCAGGGATGGGCATATTTTTGCTCAAATAGGTCAAAAGGGAGGGATGGGCATATTTTTGTTGAAATAGGTCAAAAGGGTGAAATATTATTTTCCTCTGCCTTCCCAGTGAAAAGAAGCCACAGCATATTTCTGCTGAATTGGGCAGAAATGGTTTCTTTTTCCCCCTTGGGAAATTTCTTTTTTTAAGAACAACTCATGCAGCTCTCTAAGAAGCAAGAGTTGCAACACATTGTGTGTCAACTGTTTAAGACGACAGGTTTGCTCTGTATTAATGCTTTGTATTTTATCACTGAAAGCATGTCACAGAGTAAAGCCTTACACAAAATGGTGTTGTAATTCATTTGAAAAATGACTCTCAGACACTTATCCAGAGAACTGAGTACAAAAAGGAGGAAGAAAAGATCATATTTGTATACATGTATACATACATACAGTGTACATTCTGTCCATAAAAATGAACTGTATCCTTGCAGACATGTGGCTAGCCAGTCCATGCACTCCCCATAGTACAAGGGATAGTACTAACACTAGCCATTCCAAATGGGAAAAGGAGGAAAAAGGATCTGGGACTGTTCAGTAGCACAGAGCAGCACACATTATACCCTGTTGAGGGATTCCACCAGGGAATAAAGCTCTGCTGTGTCTCTAGCATGGCTCTGTTACTTTATATCATAGCTGAGTAAGGAAAACAAAGCTATCACAGCTAAAAGCTACAACACACAGTTATTGCCAAGTACAGCTCAAAGACACTAAGTGAGACCCTAAAGAAAATGTTGCTGTTTGATGAAAAGGAAAAGCACACTGTACCTGTTTGTAAAATCTAATTGAAGTAATCAGTAAAAAGAAGATTAGCTGCTCCGTATTTACAGAACTCCCCTAGCTATAGAATACTATTTCCTTGGATTTAATATTCAAATTGTAGCTGCAGTTTGAGCATGAAATGGGAATGTAGAAAACTGGTGTGCATGCTGAAGTCAACTCTGAGTCAGTTTGCTTTCTATCTCCTCATCCAAGCCTGATAGTAATAAAATAGCTCTGTGCAGTGGGGTTGACTCACCGCCATGGTGCCTCCTGCTGGTCACAATGGGAATTCGCTCCGATTCTCAGCAGGGCACTCTCTTTTGGCCAGTGTCTCATAGGGATGTTAAGGACTAGTCGACTATACGATAAGCAAATGCTTATCGGATAGTCGACTGGATAGTCAACTAGTCACTTCCCCCCCCCCTTGTTGCCTCAGATAGAGGCAGCAAGAGAGAAGAACGGGGTGGGGACTTAAAAAAGTAGCGCCTCATGGAGCCTGAGGTTCTGGATTCTGTGCAACACTGCTGCTTTGAAATGCTGTGGTGTTTCAAAGCAGCAGTTCTCTGTGGAGCCCGGGGTCAGCTGGGGACTCCCCAGCTGATCCTGAGCTCCAAGCCACTTTCAAATGCTGAGCAGAATCTGGGGTCAGCTGGGGACTCCCCAGTTGACCCCAGGCTCCATGCAGCATTTCAAAGCAGAAGCACCCAGGTGGAGCCCAGAGTCAGTGGGATTTCCCGCTGGCCCTGGGCTCCACGCAGCATTCCAACTTTGAAAAGCACAAGAGCCCCAGCTGGGGCTCTTGTACATTTCCAAGGCGGAACGCGGAAGTGCCTATTGACTAGTCAAGTAGTCGATGGAAATTCCATCGTCTCTTTTTAGACCCCCATCTCACTCAGGACCGCAGTGTCCTCTTCAGGATGCTGCCCCCTGGCAGTGCACTAGTTTGGTTTCTTGCCCCCTTCTGGAGGTATCAGCAGTCCTCCATCTCACCTGCCACTGTGGCTAACTGCAGCCCCAAAGTCTAACCCTTTTGCCTCAGGGGTAAGCCTGTATAGGCCACTCTCCCTGGTGGCAAGGTATGGTATAAAGGTGAAGGGGGGGGGCATAGGCCTGTCCACTTCTCTGGGTCTTGGCCTAGGGACCATCTGGTGACAGCCTTGTCCTGCCTTTCTTCTCTCCCTTTTACTGCTCCCGCTCCCTGGGCCACTTTCCCATGTACCTTCTTGGGCCTTGTATCAAGCCTACAGCCTGGCAGGTATCAACTGGGGCTCCTCTCCCCAGCTCCCCTGGACCTGCCCAACACTGCTCCTTCCACGATGCTTCTCTTTCCCTGGGAGCCAGTCCTGCAACCTCACTAATCAGGAGCCAACTGCTCACTGCTCTGCTGAACAGCTCTTTATAACTGGGCTGCCCCAGCAAGCTGCCCTTTGATTGGCTTCTTATAAGGCCTTTCCTAATGAGCTGGGATTCTGTGTAGGCTCCCCCCAGCCTGCTTTAACCTCATCTGCCCAGAGTGGAGGAGGCACACCACTACATTCTGAGATACACAGGAAGTCAGGAAATACATTATTTATACTTGGACATTGTGCATTAAGTTTCAACTGATGTAACTCAGGTAGTATCACAGGAGGGAAGTGCAACAGACAGCACCACATTCAGAACCTTTTCTCTAATATTTTCCATGCTTCCCACCCTGCTCACATTTTTCAAATCCCTTGTTTTCTGCTATGTTGCCTTTTTACTCTCCTTCGCCTGCTTTTCTTGGCAGGTGCTTTGACAGAGGGTAATCATATGAATGCATGATTCTGTACACAGCGGTTTGGAAAATCAGAATATTAAAACATTAGGACTAGTCTGCAAAATCAACATAATTCCATTTGGACTGCTGGTTTCTGCTGTTGCCTTTGGCTAGTTACATCATTGTTTAATAATGAAAGACGTCAACTTTTACTTAGGAAAACTCCCACTGACGTAAATGGAATTTTACCTGGGTAAGTGCTGAGCAAAAACTGAGAATAAAACTCTGGATGTAACCCAGTATTAATACTTTGCTTTTTTAATAGCATCTTTCATCCAAATTAAAAACAATTTAAAACATTACTGAATTGAATTAGTCTCACAACTAACTGGGAGGTATAATTATCCCCCATTTCACAGATAGAGAAAGTAAGGCAAATAGATTTTAAGTTACCTGCCCATAGTCAGGAATTCTGCTGAAATGGTGATGGGCTTGTCCTCTCCAGAACATGTTCACTTAAGCTTACTTATTCTTGAATTAATTTAACTCATTAATGACAGCTCTCACTTTCTCTCTTTTAGGTTCTTATGTACAATTTTAGAAAGCTATTCCTCCTTCTGAACTGATCTGTCCTCTTTGTTATGCTCTGCTTTAGACAATCAGCCCCATAGTTATTTTTAGCTGCCAACTGTACTAGCTGGCTTTGTGTTTCAAACGATACCATTACCAGCTGCATTGCATAAAATATGCCATTCAGCCATTTGATTGGGGTGGTGAACCTGAAAACCTTTCCAAGTAAAATTGTTAACAACAACTATCATGAGGGGGAAATGAACAGAGTTTAATAAAAAAGGATCTGTCATCCATCTCGCAGAGAGATTTCGTTGAAAAAATAGTAAAGCAGACAGAACATTGATTCCATAGTGATGGAAGTAACCATAGTAGATAGAACTGGATTCATCCAGCCAATGTGAAGACCATTATAACAATTATAGATTTTTTTTTTTTTTTTTTACAAAAGCTGCATTCCTCGATCAAACCAAATGCCTTAGTTGTAGCATTCTTGAAGGGGAAACCCCTTTCCTAAATTAGATGCAACAGCTTAAACAGTGGCAGAAATTCTATAATTAAATATATAAAAACAGGAAAAGCTACAGGCATACATGGATTCCTACCTGAGATTTTTAAGCTATTAATAGATGCATCTTCTTCTGTGCTATTTAGACTCTTTAATGATGTTTTTAAGCCAAGGGCAACTAAAACAGAGTACATCTGATGCAAATATTATTGTTTGCTTGAAATTAGGTAAACCAGGAAATCTGTGCACCAGTTGCCATGCTACCTCAATATTAAAATATTTGCAAGCAGTTTGGCAAACAGATTAGAAAAATGCATAAAGTTACTGATTAGTGGAGCTAAGGTTTTATTACTGGCCGGCCCCCTGACAGATAACATCTGATAGGTCATAGACGCATTAGCCAGTGGAAGAATGATAGTTCATCCTCAGATGACACAAAAGTTTGTGTCAATAGAGACAAAGGTAAGGTCAAAAAGTGTGAAAGGCACTAGGAGAGTGGGACCTGACATCTCGAATTGCATTTGTGACACGCGTGGAACTGAGACTACAATTTTTCATAAACAAAGGAAGACACCTTTTCTCACCTGACACCCTATTTTTTCCTTGGGAAAAGGATCCAGACCAGACTGCACTTTTCCCCCATCTACTTTTAAGCCTTCCTGTTTGGAAAAAGAGATAAACATGGCCAAATATGCTGAAACTGTTACTATCTCTGGCTAATGCAGTGGAAGGAATAAATGTACCCAATACATATGTGTAGGAATGTAGGAAAACAGAGATTAAAAGTGAACTTTGAAAAATGTGCTGCCATGAAAATAGCAGAGAGAGAGGTTTCAGAATGAAGAATCAGAGCAACCTGCCCTTGCAGAGTACCAGTGAAAGATGTGCATCACTGAGCATAACCCTTACACCTGACCCAGCTCATCTTTCACACATTTTTTTACCCTCATCAGAGCAAATACAAAAAGACCTTTCAGACTGTTTAGGCTTAATGAGTAGCTGACTGGAACATATCAGCCCAATATAGATGATCATGCTGTCCTTTGCCCAGTCAACCCCCCAATCTTTTAGAGAGGCTGTATGCAGCTTTAAATTATTATAATTGGAGAAAGACAATACCAAAGCAGTTCACTGAGCTATGCCAATGAGGCCCAGAATGTCAGAAGGCATCAGATTGCCTCCCTTTAAAACCAAAGCATACTATTGGGAAATGAGATACAGATGGAATAAAGCAAGTCATCTCCCAAATCACTGAAAGACAGGTACAGGCTGGACAAAATCTTGCTATAAGCTGAACAGAGGCTCACATTATCTTCAGTTTGGATACATTATTGCAGGCAGTGGCGCCATTCCTCAGAGTAACTACTGAAGATCATAGCAAGATGTACTGGGGACAGCAATGAACACTGAAAAAGGAGGAAGAAAGAAGATTTAATCAAGGAAAATATTTTATCAAAGTGCCGAACGCTTACTCCAAAGAGCTCTCCTCTGATTTTTTCCCCTCTTACTTTAACAATCTGCAACAAAGTCAGAATGAAAGCAAGACTTGTCTCTCCCACTCTGACAACTGGATGCAATCCAAACTTCCCTCCAAGAGACACCAATCCTGCTATTTGACAATGGAAAAGTGCAGGCCTTTGAAGAGTAGAGCAGCTAATTAAAGGGGAGAAATGGTTGGATGCAAGCACATTACAAAGGACTTCCAATACAGGAGAGACATTAATATTTAAATTTAATTTAATTTTGGAAGCTATATTTCAAATCTCTGAGGAAAAGATGGAAATCAATAGGCCATATAGAGAGACCAAAAGATGATAATGAATTCTATAGTGGCTCCAACAGTATCATTTCACAACACAAGTAGTGACCTTATTAAACCTGATCCAGGGTACAAAGTTACTTATATAAATAAGCAGGAATGGGGATTTAGATAAGGAAATTCCCATGGAGCACTGATGCCTTATTTGACATATGGCTGCTTCCTCTTCTATGTATTTGTATAATAAAATACAGTCATTGTAAGTTACTATTTCAGTCAGCACATACCTCTTATGTAGAGATAATTTACAAAGATGTGTCATATGGCTGCTGGAGAGTGTGTGGAGTGAAAGTACCTTTATATAAATTTGGCAGTATCAGCTAGAGCACAGGAACATTTGGTTAAGTGTTTAAAATGTCATAATGCATATAAGAAAAGTAAGATTACCAGTACCTCCATTAGCACTGCTTTAGGTCTTCTGTATGAAAAAAGCTGTGCACTCTATAACAGAAAGCTGTTCTCATATACCAATAGGGAGTAACGTGCATAAGTGTCTCTAATTCTATGAAGTTATGAAGACACAAATGAAACCTTAGAACAAATATGGTCTTGCTGTAGATTTCTTTTACGTGAGAAATTGTCTGCTTCCTGTATTAGAAAGGGTCTGGGAAACATGGCTCATGTACAGACATGCCCTGCAATTCCAAACTTTCAGGAGTATAATTCAATCATTCATTTTGGGTATTAACTTTGCAATTCCCTCTTGACCCCACTGTTTATTTGTTTGGACAATGCCCTAAGTCAGGGGTTCTCAAATTTCATTGCTCTGCAATCATCTTCTGGTAACAAAAATTACTTCATAACCCTAGGAGAAGAGGCTGGTGACTGAGCTTGCTCGAATCCCACTGCCCTGGATGAGGGTGCCAAAGCCTGAACCCCAGTGCTCTGGCAGGGCACCAAAGCTGAAGCTGAAGGGCTTCAGGCCCACGTAGGAGGCCTGTAACCTGAGCCCCGCCACCCAGGGGCTGAAGCCTTGGGTTTTGGCTTCAGCCTGGACAGTGGGACTTGGGCTTCAGTCCTGGGCCTCAGCAACTGTAAGCCTGCCCTGGCGACCTCATTCAAAGGGGGTCATGACTCACTTTGGGGTCCTGACCCACAGTTTGAGGACCACTGCCCTAAGTTGTCAATATTGCCTTTCTACTGGAACTTATACAGTTACCTCAGATTAGCAGGAATATTTTTATAATATCAAATGTGGAAGCTACCTATTTTATCATTGGAGGAGAAATGGGTACAACAAAGCTGCAAGTTATAGTAATGTCCAAATTATTCAAAACACAGATATTAAGGCCTGCAGGTGACCTGGCAGACTTACTCTGACTATGCAATGCAGCTTAGCACAATGATACAAAATTTTCAATATTTATCCAACTCTTCTAAATGTGTCCTAGTGTAGTCGGTTTGACCACCCGGAGGGGTTCCTCCTCCTCCGGCTCCGTGGGTGGCCACTCCAACCCACTGCGCTGTCCCTTTAAGACCGGCCCCGTTAGTTCACCGGGAGCGGTCCAGCCCTTAGTTCAGGGTGTGATAGCAACAAACCACCCACAGTTATAAAGAGTGGTCAGGCCCTCAGTCCAGGGCGTGGCAACAAACACACACAGTTACAAGGGGTGGCCAGGCCCTCAGTTCAGGGCGTGGTAACAAGCAAAGTCAGTTAGACGCCGTGGCCAGGCCCTCAGTTCAGGGTGTGGCAACAACCACAGGTGGGTAGCTCCTTGTTCAGGAGGGGTGCAGGCAGATCGCCTGTGGCAGTGGCGAGGGGGGAGACTGCCACCCAATAGGTGGGTGGCAGGGGGGGCGCAGGCCCACCCACTCCACTGTGCCCCAGCCCAGGGCCCTAGGGCAGCAACGCAGGCTGCTTCAGCTCAGCGGGGGCGCCAGCCCGAAACGCACCGGCCTAGGGGCCTTTAACAGCCCCCTTCTTCCCCGGGCCACTTCCGTTCTCCCCCTCGGGCGGTACGTGGATGTCGGGCAGTGTAGGCTGGGAGTCCAGGAGGGTCTCGTCCCACCGGGGTGGTCCGGCCCAGTCCTCGGCCGCTTGCAGGTCACTGGGGCTCAGCTGGGCTCCAGGGGCCGGCAGTCTCGGGCGGTTGAGCCAGGCCTCCGGGTCAGGGTCCGTGGAAATCCCCCACGGTGCCTCCGGTCGGGGTAGCTGGGGCCGTAGCTGGGACCGCTCCTCCCGGTCCCGGGGCTGGTGCTGGGGCACAGGCTCAGGCTGGCCTCTCGGCTCCTCGGTCGCTTCTGGGGAGGTAGGCCGGTTACACTGGGCCTCCGCCTCCCAGGCAGGGAGCCAATAGCCTGCCTCTGGGCCCCGCCAAGTAGGAGGCCCTGGCCAGGCCTCAGTCCCTACTTCCCAGGCTGGGAGTCCAGGGGAGACCTCTAGCCTCTCGGCAGGCTCAGCCCTGACTGAGGCCGCTGCCTGGGCTTTTATAGTCCTGGGCCCGCCCCGGGCTTCCGGTCAGGTGATAGGGCGGGGTTAGCCTCAGCCCAACATGGCGTCTGGAGGGGTTCCTCCTCCTCCAGCTCCATGAGCGGCCACTCCGACCCACTACACCTAGCTTCAGCCATAAGCTGGGTAAGAATGTAGGAATCAACTACACAAAGTCCTGCATTCAATAAATGTTATGGAAGTATATTTAAAGGCAGTTGAAGGTAATTTTAGTTCTTTTGCTTTGAGAGGATTTTTTCTTTAAAAAGTGGGGTAGATTAAAAATGTAAGAAAAGCCCAGGACAAAGAGATCAAAATACTGCATTCAGTATAAAAGCACTGCTTCTCAAAAGTTACTACTCTTTTTCTTTGTGATATAGTACTTTGCGTTTTGTCTTCTCAATAAAAGTATTTGAATTTCTGAAAGAAGCCAAAGCTTTCTGAAAGCTTTGTTTCCCTTCTGCCAGCCAATTTAGAAATGTATTCAGAGAACTCCAGCAGACTCATCAGGCATGTTTGTTTCAGGCATCCATACAAACTATATTTTACACACTGAAATATTTCTAAACGCTGCACAGTCTTGTTCTTAATGTTTTCACTTTACCTACTTCTAAGATATTCAAATATGCAGCAGGAGACAACATGAAAAGCAAAAGCAGATCACATGGAAATCTCCTGACAAAGTCATTCTGTCATTCACACAGCAGAGTATATTAGCGGGAAAGAAAGAGGGGGGAGGGATACAAACTGAAGTAAAATGGCAAATGTTCCTGTGATTCACAGATTTTGATTTTGATTTAACTTTCAAGCGCATTAAGATTCACAAACCTCCTCTTTCACAGTGTGCTCTACTTGGGAGTGATGTACATGCACTCTTAAGCTTTTTTCTCATTCAGAGAATGTATTAAGAGGGGATTATAATGGAGAAGATGGAGTTGCTGTGGTCATGGCTGGGGCATAAACAATGGCCAGTCCAGCAATACAGCCTGATTGCCAATATGTGAGTTTGTTTCACAATCACAGGCTCGTTCTTGCAAGTGGTAACACGTCTTACAATGCATGAGACCAACCTCCACGGCCCATTTATTAAATTTTTAAAGACTGGGTTTGCTTGCTCCCATGCTATTCCAAAGGAGCACTCATTAAACATCTGTGAATTCTCTTCATTCTTCTCCTTAAAACTATCCTTTGCCACGATGTCTTCAAAAACCTTGATAACAGGTAAGGTTGCTAGTGTGCTGAGACCACAGGCCTATCCTGCTGACCAATATTGTCTCATTGTGTTTTTCTACTCTCCCATCGGTTATATTAATTCATTTTCTCTGGTTTTATGCTCAGATTGTAATTTCTCTGGGGGCAGAGACCCTCTTTTTGTTCTGTGTTTTTACATTGCCTGGCAGGTCCATGGTCAAGGATCCTGGGTGCTGTGATAGTACAAACAAGCAAGCAATAATAATAATAATCATTAACAAGAAAGTATTTAAGCGCTCTCCACTCACAGAGTAAAATATCTTTACATGACCCAGCTATTTAGTTCTTCATATAGCTCTCTTACAATGGGAAATACACACATCCTCTCCAACCTAAAAACTTTACGTCATAATTCTTTAAAATAGAGTAAGACGTTGCTTACAAATATGACTTCTAGCAATGACATTTTTTCATTGTGAGAGAGGCCACATTTTCAGTGACCCCATGTCTGTCTGCATCCTCAAACCTCATTGTGTGAGAAATCTTGGCCTAGCGTGGGACCTCTCACAACCTCTGCAGAAGCTCTAGTCAGCCTGAGCACCCACAGATCCTGGAATATATGAGCACACACAGAAGAATGAAGCTGGATTGTGCTGCTACCTCTATTGAGCCAAACCTGGCATGTGTGTGGGAGGGGGCAGGGATGATGGGCATTCGGTAAGCCCTGTGGGAAGAGATGGACGAAGATGAGTGCTCACCTGTTGACCCTGTTAGGCTTTGGATCTTGAATGCAAAGCCTTTCTTTTGACACATCAGGTAGATCCTCAAGGGAAAGATGATGAAGGCAGTTTCAGTCTGCAATTGCCTCCAGGGTCTTAATTTACTTTGGCGGGTCTTTATTTTTGGTGGCTCTATGACTTTGTCAAAAAGCCTTTTGCTGGATAAAACTCTTTTGATGGCAGCTTGGGAGCTATCTAGGGAAGTTAAAACATTCACATTCTAAAGCATTCTAACAAATGCTCCCTATAGAGGAGGCCAGTATCCAGTGAACCATTTTTCTGACGTAGTATTTGAGGTCAGTGGCATTTCTTGTTCTCTGTTATTTGAAAAAGTCTTCCACAGCAAGCCAATAAAGTCAGGATAAATTCCTTGACAGGATCTGAAAGCCAAATCAACCTCTTCACAGGAATGCTTGCCTGGCTGATAGTACCTAATGGCTTGTTCTCCTGCAGATGAGAAGATTTTTCCTCTCTTCCATCCCTTGGAATCAGCCGCCATGAGATAAGGTGGGAAGGGAGTGTTTTTTCTTTCTATTTTGTGAGACAAGGGTTAGGAGTAAACTCTTAGCTCTAAAAGAGGGATCCACTGGACATCTGGGATGATGCCTATTGGGTAGGCGCAGGTGACAGAAGAAGCCCCTTTGATTTTCCTGTGGGGATTACGGAGTTGCTTGGAGACAAGAACCTCCAAATGACCCTGGAGTTCTAAGTGACCTTTCTTTCTCATTCTCCTCTCTGAGGCTGCCTTATGAGGCCTTTCATAAATTCCTGGGTGGGAAAAGGTTCCTCAGTTCACTCAGTTAATGGAAATTAAATGATCTTCCTGAGGAAGGATGGTGGTGTGAGAAATTTAAAGTAGTTTCTGGCTCTTGATATAAAAGAGGTCTTCAAAAGTTAAACAAACCTTGCTGTTTTCCCCCAAAGGCAGCCTTACATTGAAAGGACATGAACGTATAAAAAAAGAGACTAAATGAAAACATCATTTTACATGATAAATTTTTATTTTACTTTGATTAATTATTTAACTCCCTCTATTATAAACCAATATACACACAAATACATAACACGCTTAAATATGAATAACCAGGCCTAAACTTAAACTGTGTATTTGCAGAATGTTTATATTATCTATGCTGTAAGGGGGCAATAAAAAGAGAAATATGTTGCGACTAACCTTCAAGATACATTCTTTTTAGTCTGTGTTGCTTGCTCTTCCAAATTTTCTTTAGATGCCCCTGAAGTCATCACTGGTTGTCATGGCTACGAAGTAGGAAGATTTTCCAAGTTAGGTGCATGCCAACATTTATCTCATAGAAAGATAGACTAGGTCTTAAACCTATATTTCTTTACCACCAGGTGTTAATGACTCAGCCAGCTTAGGCATTATAGTGCACATGGACATTAAAAGTATCACAATTTTAAGAAAACAAGTAACAACTAGCAGAAAAAAGGAGGAATGAGATACAAAAATGTAGCTACAACAACAAAAACAGCTCAAAACATTTAAAAACAATCCTTTCACTAAGATGAAATGGGCCACAAAAATGTACTTCTAATGGCATTTTCAAAGGAAACATATTGTTTAAAACAGCTAACTTTGTTATTGAATACAACAGTTTTATTACATGAGCTTAATGACACAGTAAAACATACTGTATGTGAACTATAAAACAGAACAACTGCAAGGCCTTAACAATAAATCAGCAAACCAAAGTATCTCAGTTATATATTTGGCTATGAAAGCAATCTTCAAACAATATGAAATAGAACAGAATCTACCTATATTTCACCCAGATCCCCAAAATCTATTTTATTTGTTTTGTTTCACAGATTAAATTATCTATAACCAAGAAAGCAGAAGTTTTGAGGCTTGTGGTTAAGATAATTACATGAAGTATGTAATGGTGAACAGTTAGACACAGTTAAACAAGGAAGACGTAAGTAATTAACATGACTGAATAGAAAAATTCTTTACAGACAATAAAGGGCAACTGTGCTTTAACTGTAACATTGAGACAGTATGTCTTTCAAATGCTAATGTTTGGTACCTGAACAATCTTTTTTAAAATCCTCACATCAAAATTCTTCAGGCAATACTTGACGAAAGATACTGGAAGACAATTTATTTTAAAATATCTTGTTTCTGGTTAGTGTGTTAAATAATATATATGGGGGGAGAAAACAAAAAACAACCTAAAATGGGAACCATGACTTAAGAAGACTGTTTCTGAGAACAACAAACAGTGAGTCATCATAATAGAGGAAGAATTAGTCATTCATTGCAGTGCTACTAATATATCCTCTGCATGAGTTACATCAGAAGGCATGCAGAATATGGACTAGACTCTAAATCAGGACTTAAATGGTGGCTCACACTGATTTTAAAGAAGGAGTCAGGGAACAGTCAATCAAAGCCAAAAACCTCCTTGCATTACAGCATACTGTATACCACAGCATCAACTCATCAACACAATATAAACTGGATTCAGGCAGACAAACTAAGGGACACACAGAGCCTAATCAAAACATCTTTATTCAGCCAAAGTTAACATGGACTATAGAGGGATATTTTACCTGAGTAAAGATGACAGGATTTTTCCCATACCATTTCAAGTTGTATTATTGAGGATTTTCTTTTTTACAGTATAGATAACAATGGGCACCACCCAGCTGGGATTACATCAAGGATGCAGGAGTAAGATGAGCAAGATTTGTCCAAAATTACTTAAACTTTCCGTGACAATGTACTTGGTTTGTTTCCTAAAATAAAAACAGTGATCACTGTTCATAACAGTCAGACATTTAAACTACAGCTGGGTAATTCTGGTTTAAATGAAAAAACTTCAGAAGAAGAAACAAAAAGAAATTCACCACCCTTAGAGAAACAGGCTTATCCATCTGTGGAATGCATGTTTCACCCCATGCCATACCCTGGATTCCTTAAACACGATAAAGAAACAAACAAAAAACAGTTGTGGGTATATGATGGACCAAAAAAAAAATCGTAATTGAAAACAGTACACACCAGCCTGAAATATTCTCACCAGCTATCAAAGCATCCTTGAAAAAAATATGTCAATAACTTTTGGCTTACTGTACCTTCATAGCATGTGAAATGCCTTGGTTATTTCTCCTCATTACTCTGTTTATGTACAAGTGGTTTCTATTTGCTTCCACTAGAATTACTAACACTGTCAATAGACCAAATTGCAGCTGACTCAGTCTGACCAGAGTGCTCTTCCCAAATTATTTTTGTACTTACTGTGTGATCAGGTTTATGGTGTACAAGGACTGTTCCAAAACATTTCAGATATTAAAAGAGCCAAGTTAGACACAAGAACAGTTTATCTGAATGAAGAAGTAAAACCTAGGAAAATGGCCAAGTAGAAGAAAGGTCAGCCATTTACATAAAGTTAAGTTAAACAACTATGTCTGGCCTTGCCATTTCAAAGCCTCTAAAAGTGAGTTTATGAATCCAAGGAGGATTAGCTGTAGCTTGTTTAACTTACCATTTACACAACTAACTTTCTCTATCGCTGCTCTTTTTTATAGCCACCACATTGTATTTTTAATGCCTTAAATGTTTCAGTTTCTAACATGGCTTTTCCAACTTGTATTTTTTTTAAAAAACTGTTTGAATTCATCTATAATCACCATGATTATAAAAGAGTTTGTAGAGTTCAAATAAAGTATGTTTCTCTAGTTCATATCAAGAGCTACGAACAGAGAAAATCCCTTCCTGTGGCCAAAATTTCTTAATGCATGCAGATGTGAATTACATTTACAAAATATCTGATGGGCCAACTGTTTGTAAATTGCTATAGGTTTCTTGACTTCAATCTATCCTGATGAGGCATGGAAATATGTAAGTTAGGTTTTGATATGGACATCTTTCCATCCTGTATTTTGCAGCTTAAATAAAAAAGTAGGATGTGATAAAGAAGGAAAACAGTAATAATTTTCTTTCATTTTAGTTGTACATGTCTGTGTAAATAGGGCACTTAGGGTATGTCTAGACTGCGTTGCTATTTGAGGATACCTGAAGTATCCCGAAATAACGTCAGTTCTTTAAAAGTGCCTGCTATTTTCCAAAATAGCGGGGCACACTAGTCCAACGTCCCTGTAACTCTCGTTCCACAAGGGTTAAGGGAGTTGTCGGAATAGTGCCTTATTTTGAAATTTGGCACTGTCTACACAGCATGAAATTTCAAAATAAGCTCTTTCGACTTAGACTCAAAATAAACTACACAATTTGCACAGCACAAATTGCGTAGCTTATTCTGACAGAAGGGTGCTGTCTAGACACATCCTTAGAGAAAAAAAATGTTAATGTGATATTAGAGTGGCTAGATGTATAGAATGACATATAAAAGTATGTGTTATATTCCATATTCAGCATCAGATTCAATCTTGCATAGTCACTCTTAAAGGAAGAGGAAAACTGATCATTAAAAACAGGTGCCCCAGGGAAAATATACTACTTCCTTTTCACCAAAACAAACTTTTTTGGGGAAAAAGAATGGAAATCAGTAGCCTACTACAGTTAGTCTTTCACTTTAATTTATGAACATTACATTCACTATGGCTCTGATTCAGCAAAGTACATAAATGCCTGCCTAATTTCAACCATATTACTAGTCTGGCAAAAACCAAAATAGTCATGAGACCACTCATTTGCTAATATACCTGGCTGAACTGGGATATAAAATTCTAACCAAAAAATTAGTAAATGTATATTAAAAAATGAAGATGAACCCTGCTATTTTTGGTTTTCTGTGATTTGTATTCAACTTGCAGATATGGAAAGATGTTTTCTTTTTCAAAAACATGACTAGATTTTGTTGATTGTTGAAAATTAGCTTCATGAATATTTCAATGAGGAAAAACCATTTAATCAAACATTCACTGACTTCATAGACCCAATATGCAAAGACTTAAAATATCTTCTGTTTACAAGACTATATTACATAGAAAAAAATCATAATTTGGTTGGCCCAGAGCAAAATATTACTTGGCCCAGACATTACATTCAAATCTTAGACAAACCCTTTGTGCTAAGTAGGAGAAAAATAAAAGTTATAAACATCGAAAATGACACTCCCCCCCCCATATAAAAAAGTTTTCAGCTTAAGTTAAATACTTAGGCCAAAGTTTTCCAAAATGGATTATTAAAATTAGGGTACTAAATCAATTTTTTGGCACCCAAAAAAGTGGTTTGATTTGCAGAAGTAGTGACTATTCTGTTGCTCTCCCTGACTTCAGTGGGGACTGTTAAAAGCTCCATAATTTTGAAAAAACAGTCACTTATGCAAGTGCCTAAAAATGAATTTAGAAACCTAACTTTATGCAACTTCTTTTGAAAAGCTTGGCTTTAAGTTGGGTTTACTGATATATAACTGAGTCTGATAAAATATAATGCTCTCTTTCCACAGAAAACTTCAACAGAGATAAACAAGTTCTTTGAAATAGATAGTTTTTTCCATGCCAAAGATGAGTGGGCCATTACACCTAGTAACAGTCTGACAAATATGTGCCTAATTGCTTCTGCAAAATATTCAGGCACAAACAAGTACTTGCATGTGCAGAAGGGGCATTGCTGCTAACATCTATTTTGCATGTGCAAGTACTGTTTGTGAATTTGCATGCTGCAGAAGGGTGGCCCCCTGCCGGCCATTTCTCTTTTCAGATGGGTTTTTAGTGATTCAGCCCTTTGGCCAAGTCTCACACATGCTGTGTCATGAAACAGGACTATGTAGCACTTTAAAGACTAACAAGATGGTTTATTAGTTGATGAGCTTTCGTGGGCCAGACCCACTTCCTCAGATCAAATTGTGGAAGAAAATAGGCATGACCATATATACCAAAGGGATACAATCAAAAAAATGAACACACATAAAAAAGGACAAATCAAATTTCAGAACAGATGGGGGATAAGGGGGGGGGGAGGTAAATGTCTGTGAGCTAATGATATTAGAGGTGATAATTGGGGAAGCTATCTTTGTAATGGGTAAGATAATTAGAGTCTTTGTTGAGACCCCGGCGTAAAGACTCTAATTATCTTACCCATTACAAAGATAGCTTCCCCAATTATCACCTCTAATGTCATTAGCTCACAGATATTTACCTCCCCCCCCCCCTCTGTTCTGAAATTTGATTTGTCCTTTTTTATGTGTGCTCATTTTTTTGATTATATCCCTTCGGTATATATGGTCATGCCTATTTTCTTCCACAATTTGATCTGAGGAAGTGGGTCTGGCCCACGAAAGCTCATCAACTAATAAACCATCTTGTTAGTCCTGTTTTTTGTTTCAGCTAGTCTAGACTAACACGGCTACGTCTCTATTACTATGCTGTATCATGAAAAGTGAAAAACAAACCCCTTCCAGGGTTACACTGTCCAGTAAAAGGCTGGCCTCTCCCTGGAGTTCTCAGTCCTGTCTCTGGGCCTGTTTAAGCATTTGCTCCTTTTTTGGGCTTCAAAAAAAAATTTCATCCTTGATCTTTGGGTCCCAAACCAGGGATCCTACAAGAACCATCAGCTGCTTCCTTCACTAGTATATATTGTTGCATTCCATGGGTTGCTTCCCACTGTCTCATCAGCTTCTTGGACCCTCGGCCTGTTCACTGTTAAACCACAATCTCTCCCAGGCTTCCTTGCCTAGAGAGTCAGTAACAATACCCTGTTCTCTCAAGGTTCTCTCTCACAGACAGTGCCTAGTGAGCTTCTAACAAGTCTCTGGCCATTCTGTAAGAGCTCTCTGTCCCAAGTGTCTCTGCCTGGAGAGCTTCCCAGTCCTACCCTGCTTAGGCGGGGTTTCTTCCCAGTCTGTGAACCTGTGGAGTCTCCCAGCATGCAACTACTCTGTTCAGCAGCTGTGGCTTCCTCAATCATCCAGGAACAGTGTCCTTCCTCCTCTGGCTCCAGCTAGGGTTGCCAGGTGTCTGGCGTTGGACCGGACAGCTCGGTATTTGCGCCGTATGTCCGGTAAATACATTTAGAAAATACTGGACGTACAAAATGCTTTTCCCGGCTCAGCCCCGACGGAAATGACACGGGGGCGGGAGGAGTGGCAGGGGAGTGGGCCACTCCAACAAAAATTTTCCTAGCGCTTTTTTTTTGGTGGAAGAGGGGGGCGTCCAGTATTTTTGCTGAAACCATCCAGCAACCCTAGCTCCAGTTGATTACCGTCTTTTAGCGAATATACCCCACACCCAAATATACCCTGCAGTTTTTTCTTTTTGAGTTAAAAAAATCTTGTATACCCCGCACACGAGTATAACCCGCGGGGTATACAAGGCTGTGCCAGGGGTATATTTATGGTGCCGGGGGGGGGGGGGGAGGGAGGAGGAGGGATTAGCCAGCCACTCACTGCCTGGTTCCTGCGCAGCCGCCAGCCTCCAGGTGGGGGAGCGCTCACCACCCGGTTCCTGCGCAGCCGGATGACCGCTCCCCCTGCCCCTTCCTACGGCTGCGGAGGAACCGGGCAGTGAGCGCTCCCCCACCCAGAGGCTGGAGGTTGCTCAGGAACCGGGCGGTGTGTAAAAAAAATTTTGTATACCCCGCACCTGAGTATACCCCACGGGGGTGAGGGTAGTGGGGTTTGTAAAAACGAATATAACCCGCGGGTTATATTCACTAAATTATGGTAGCTGCCTCCCTTGCAGCCTCTCTAGGCCACTTAAAGGACCTCACTCTATTGCCTTTTTCTGGGGCTGGATATGACAGGATCATGGGGCCTTCTGGGTCTGGTACACTCTGTCACATAGTCTTATTTTATGGACACAGCTAAGGTGACTATATTTGAAAATCTACCTATGTTCCTGGATAAAGTGACTCACACACTATTCTCTTGATATTTAGAATATATTAATACATGAACAATTACTTTACTAGCATGTGTAAACAAAATAGTATCAACTCGGTTTGCTCTTAAAATACCACCAACCCACACTGTGGGTAAAAAAGTTAAGGGCATTAAAATAAATGGAGTTGATGTTTAGCTCTTAATATATATAATGAGTGGCAAGCTTTCTTTGCAGAAACAAAAATTTCAGATGCTGAGAGCCAGAAAAAAAAATTGGCTTCAAGGCCAAAAGTGTGATCAGTAAGCACAAATGCTGGCAATTGGTGACAAACAAGTTGCTGATATTTGTCACCTTCTGAATGTTGACTTGCTGAATATAAGGTGATGAAAAACTTGCGAGGCACATTTGAACTCACATTTGATATCTAGTGGTATGTTCAACACAGATTTCAAATTCACACTGCATAGAACTAGTAGTATTTTAAAACACCTCTTTAAAAAGTGGTCATTCAGCAGTAGTGAATGCTTTGCCAGGCACCTTACATAAGTTACACATTGTTAGAAATACAGGGCCATCCATACTGAAGTGGCAATGTTTATAACTGAGTTCTAACAGCTGAGCCTCATGAATCACTAGCTTAATATTAGCTATTGCTTTCTAAAAAGAACTCTCACTCTTACACATTGATTCTGTATTTAATTTTAGCTTCTAGTTAACATCCTAACTTCTTTGAACAATAATGATATTGTATTTATTTATGCCTAGATTCATACCCTCTCAGGATTTTACTTCATTGGATTTCATAAGCTAACCAAGGTTGGGCCTGGTTACTATTTGTATAGGAGACTTTCAAGTTTTCTGCAGATCTACAAAAGGTCACAGCTACTATTAAGATAGAAACCAAATCAAGGCTAGAATTTCTTTTATTGTTGCTGTAATCGTTGGAGTCTTCCCACTCAAACTCTCATGAAACCAGCTGATCTCTCAACACTGTTGTTATCTGTCATGTTATTGTATTCTCAAGATCACTGTTGCACCCCAGGGGGGTGTTTGCCCCCAAAAGTCAGTATAAAGGGGGTCATGTGAGATGTCACATGAAAGCTTATGTTCTACTGATTCTGTATATGCTATTCATGTACTTGTATAATATCTGTATGTGGAGTTATAAGTATATACTCTGTGTTGATGCTGGAAAATTCTCTGTCTGAGGCAGAGCAATGTGCCAGGAATGTTCATTCAATGGCTATGCTAATTAGCGAGGCTCCAGGGACAATAGATCTCTAGGTGCCAAAGACACACCTGAGGAATGAATCTGGATACCTGCAGACCAGCCAGAATAATGACTGCTGGCTTGGGACACAAGGATAGGTCCCTGGGCCATGTTACCCACTCCAGCTTGGAAAAGACCAGAGATGGATATAAAATGCCATGTGGCAGACTCCATTTGGTCTTGAGTTCAGCTCCTGATCCCAGATGCAGCGTTGCAGGGAACAACGAGCCAGGAAGAACCATGGACCCATCCTGACAGGATGTACACCAGAGACTTTTAAGATAGCAGTTGTAACATCTCTGCTAAGAGCCTGCGTTGAGAACATGGTGATTCGATGCATGTAATGTGTTCTCCTTAACAACCTTACTCTCATGCTTTTCTTTCTTTTAGTAATAAACCTTTAGATTTTAGATTCTAAAGGATTAGCTCAGCATGATCTTGTGGGTAAGATCCAGAGTGTAAATTGACTGGGACTTGTGGCTGGTTTCTTGGGACCAGAAGAACCTGTTTGGGGTAGGTGAGATTGGGTTCTAAAACCCCTCACCTGTGTGCAGGCCCGGGGCTGATTGGGGCACAGGGAGAGCTGGGGTGTCAGAGGGGTTTTGCTCGTGAGGCTTCTGGCTGGCCAGACTGGCAGCTGAAGCATTCGGTGTGACTGGTTTGTGACCTGTTTGGAGGTCTCCAGTCTGGGGCTGTAAGGAGCCCCGAGTTTTGAGCAATTCACCCTGAACAAACGCCCTCAGATGTGCCCCAACCTGGCCCAGTCCGTTACATCATCTTAAATGAAAAAAAAAAACCTACATCCCAACCTGTGAGCAAAGCTGTTCTTACAAGATTTCCACCATCTTAGGGGAAAGTCTCAGAGGAATAGCTCTTCCCTCCCGTATCTATTCTTATTCAAACTGACACTACAAAATAATTTTCTATGGGACACAACACTAAGGGAAAGTGCAATTCTAATCTCACCTCTACCCCACTGTTTTAAAGAAAGAGTTTGGCTTCCAGGTTCTGGTTTTGGCTCAACTGTAATTTAAGCTGAAAAAAGAACCCCCATACATCATCAGACATATAATAATATCCAAGTTATGATATGTCACATTTAATAAATCAAATACCAATAAAAACAAATAAAAGTTGCACATTCATCATTTACTTGATGTCTGATGTAACTAAAACCATGTTGAAGTGCTTTGCTGGATGGGGCCCTCAAAACCTATGCAATCAACTGTTT
Organism: Pelochelys cantorii; assembly: GCA_032595735.1. Classification (NCBI taxonomy): domain Eukaryota; kingdom Metazoa; phylum Chordata; order Testudines; family Trionychidae; genus Pelochelys; species Pelochelys cantorii. Next base: position 83,257,000 of record CM064330.1, on the reverse strand, counting down.
GACTTTGTAAAGTTTCTTTGAAAAACTTCAGCAAAAAGTTATTTTGATAATTGACTAAACCATTTTATTCCAGTCTTATCTCTTTATTGAATTTAAACACAGCTTTGGGTAAGCATTAAAATTCTTAGTACATAATTCACATAGAGTGTTCCCTCTAAGCTGCTGGGCAGCACAGCTTCATAGGTGATTAATCAGCCCGGCCCAGTCAGTCAGCTCCATGCATGAAACCCTGAGCCTCTGACTGGGGAGGCTGATTAATCACCTGTGAAGCTGTGTTGCCCTGCAGCTTAGAGGGAACACCATCCTCACATAGCAAGAGAAATATCCCCTCCCATCCCAAAATATATTTCACAGTTGGGCCCTGAGCCTTGGTTTTATCTGGATTCAACAACAAAACCAAGAACCAAGCAGTGTCATAGCAGGAGGAAAAGTGCAAGCAACCTGCACAGCCAATCTACAACAGTGTCCCAGGTATACATGGCCCACCTGAAACAATCAAACTGTTGCACTTTGTGTCAGCAGAGACTTGCAGTTAATGTGAGTGTCAAGGTTTTTTTCTGAATGAATAAATGCTAGAAAATGGTGCTGATCTGAGATATCATTGACTAGTTTGTGACACACAGTTCCATAATGAAAATCAGCTTCCTTCATAGCAAGCCAAAAATGTTATCAATCAAAACCCAAGTTACCTCTGGACACGTTTTGAAATAATATGCTATCCAGATAAATAAGAACATTTCTATTTCTCAGTGTCAACGAAAAAGTGCTCAAAGCTTTAGACTGTCTTTACGAATTCTAATGAGGCTTGGATTTGTCTCTGAAGGATGCAGTGTTAGTCTTCAAAGTAATTCAGACAAGTAGTACAAAATTAGAAAATAATAGAAAAGCATGAGATAATATAATAAAATACTTTCATGAAACTGCTGGGTCCGGGGAAAGAAAGAAAACCCTGCTTGTATAAAATCATCACAGCTGTTTCCCCACCTAAACCACAAAACTACCAACTCTAGCTCTCAGTTTCTAATGTCATTTTCACCTTTGTTTGCTCAATAGTTTGTCATGTGGAATGCTTAATAACAATAGAGATTGATTGTCATTTTTCAGTCTCAAACACAGAATGGTTCAATTATTCCTCAGGCATCAAACAATTACAGGGCAGTCTCAAGTTAATCTGTTCGCTTAATTGGATTATTTTACAGGGAATTTTATATTCAAAATATGAGTTACCTTTAAAATACTGTAATCCATTTAGAATTCCTTCCAGATTCTAAATCTATGCCTTATTTTTAAAATCATCTTCCCATCTCTCTCTCTCTCTCTCTCACACACACACACACACACACACACACACACACACACACACACACACTTACTTACTTTATACATTTCAAATCAGCCATTAATATAATGACCTTTCAATATTTTTGTTACAGATAACATGAGGGAAAAGGTGATCCGTGTGGATACAGTATAAGCCCTGGTGTATAGAGATTTGGATTCTATTCCAAGCTCTTCATGTTCATTTTGTGGAGCAATTTAACTCCCTCTGATTCAGTTTTCCCATCTGTAAAATAGGGACAATAGTTACATGTTGTCACAGGGGAGCTATGAGGCTTAAGTCATTTTGAAACTCTGGGATAGGAGACACTCTAGAAGTGCGAAGTATTACTATTGTGCAAGCAGAGGAAATATAAATTGACCGTAAATCCTGTGTCAGAGTCTCAGCCCTGCTCTATTTGTTTTACACTATACTGGTGATACAAAACAGCCTTAAAGTCAATGGATCAGGGACTCTGAGGATTTTGCTTGAAATGATGGATTGTGGCTCCTAGTTCACCTAAATTGGGAGGCATGGTCAGGAAGAGAAGGTAGAAATGGGGCATTCCTATATTCCAGTCATTAAATAGCTGCCATAGCATCTCTTTAGGACTGTGAGCAACTGGGTCTAATTTACACCAGGACTAGCCAAACTCAGGATTAAGAGAACATAAAAGATGCTTAAAGCTTTCCTCATCCCTGCTTCCAGTTCACTCTTGTACTGAATGCATCTTGTCTGGACCAAAAGATCTTTTCTCCCTATTCACAGAATTTTGCTAACATAATTATTAGTATCATGATTCCTTTTCCCAGACAGACTCTTAAAAAATAATCCTCAGCTATGTTGGGTTGGGCTCTGAAGAAACAGTTGGTGAGAAAAAAGAAATTTGCCAATTGGAAAAGGCCCATTCCAACAAAGACAATGTGTAACTGTAGAGGTTGAGGGGTGGTGCAATTTAAAGGTTCTGGTATTAGGCAGCAGGGTGGGGCATGTCTTATAAATCCTGGAGAAAATTGGGGAGGGGGGGAAACGTGATTTCACATGGGTTGCCTCTGTGCTCTAATGTAAGTTTTTCATGGTCTAATGAGTCATGCAGACTAAAGACAGTTGTGAAAATCAGCTCTATAAAAGGCTGATGTATTTAGGATAACATCTAGTTTAGTGCAAAAGGTCAAAACATTAAATAAAGTGCCTGTTCCCAGAAGGCTGTCATTTATGTTCTGGCTAATTTCCTGTGTTATTCCGCAGCCCTTAAGGAGCCATGAATTGGGCAGTGGGGCAGGGGGGAGGTAAGAGGGGATCTGTGGATGCTATGAGGAAAAGCCAGATCAGGACTCTTTCTGCTAATCAAAACCAACTGATCCTCACTCTCCCCACTCCACCTACCTCTCAGGGCTTGTCTATGATTACAGTGCTGCAGGCATGTAGCTGTGCTGCTGTAGTGCTCAGTGAATATACTACCTGGAGCGTTTCTCAGTCGTGGGTACTTCACCTCCCCAAGAGATGGTACCTGTGTCAATAAAAGAAGCCCTCCCATTGACATAGCGCTGTCCACTACTTTAAGGCCAGGTCTACATTAAAAGGGAAGGTCAGATCAAGATACTGGCAACTCCAGCTATGTTAATTATTCAGCTTGAGTTGACGTACCTTTATTTTGAGTTTCTCTGCTATCCCCTCAGCAGGAGCATGACAGGAGCAAATATTTCCATCAGCATTCCTTACTCCTCACAGAAGCAGGAGTACTGGACACTGGTGGGGCACCCTCTGAGTTTGATTTAGCAAGTCTTAACTAGACTCACTAAATCAAACTCCAGAAGATCAATCGTGGTAGCGTTGATCTTCCATTTAGTGATGTAACCCTTCTGCCGGGTAGGCCTGGCAGCAACCAGGGCTGGGTTCAATATCTAGGGGTTCATCTCACACAGAACCGGCTCGAGCCCCCAGCCAGTAACCTGGGAAATTCACACACCCTTGGGTGCCTCTGCGAGGCAATGCTTCCCCACTCACAAGCACAGAGTCTGAGTGTAGGAAAGAAACATTTAATGAAACAGAGAGAGAAATCATACGGCATTAACTTGGGAAAATACCACAAACAGAGTTCATAGCCCAAACATGAGCTAAGCCCCCCGCCCCCCAGCCAAGAATCACCCGAAGTCCCAAAGTCTGACACCCCAAAAGTCTCTGTCCCTGGTCAGTGCCGCCCAGAGTCCAAAAGTTCACCTGCAGGGTTTTACCTCCCAACCTGGGTAGAAAAGGGGGCAGGGCGATAGATAGGGGCACTTTACATGGTCCGAGGCCGATGGCCCCACCTCTCTGTAGAGTTCTGCTGCAGTCTTTAATGCAAGCCACTCTACCACACTCCACTGGTCACCTGCTGCGGCTCCTACCAGCTGTGCTGTGCCACTGGTCGCTGCTCCTCGCCTGCCGCCAGTCACCTGCCACCGCTCCTTGCCTGCCGCCACCCCTACCAGCTGCGCCACACCGCTGGTCGCCACTCCTCACCTGCCGCCACTCCTACCAGCCGCACCACGCCGCTGGTCGCCTGACGGCACTCCCACCAGCCACTCTGCTGGCCGCCGCCGCTTCGCTGGCTGCAGTGGGTCTGGCTCCCAGCCAAACCAGTGATTTCAGCTCTTAGTGATTTCAACTCTTTAGCCACCATCTAGATTGGCAAAGGATTCCAACTTCCACTGGACTAGCAAAAAGACTCCTCATGGAGTCTGCTATAGGTCTGTCCTTAAAACAAAGGGGGAAAGGGGCAGGTTTGGGCCAGTCTTACAGCGCACACCTGGCAGGTGTGAAGCAGGCTGACTCAAGCCCTTTAACCCTTCCCCCCAGTTCAGTTCACTCAACTCTGGAAGGGGGGAGGCTTGTTCCTCGGAGACCTCTTACAGTGATGGTGTCTCTCCTGCAAGCACTGATGTCATGTTTTACAGTTCCCACATTTAGGGGTAGCATGATTTGTGACTCCCACAACAGCCCCAAATTATTTACAATATGCCACATTCCATTCCAACACTGATCTTCCATCAGCCCTGGCTGAATTGGATTTACATAGCCACACCTGGTATTCCCTCCCCCTCCTTGCATGAGCCGTATTTACATATCAACAGTTAACAGTTAATTATCTTGCAGAGCTAAACAATTGTAGTGGGCACACCCACCCCTCCTTTTAGCTGGCTGATAGCAAGCAGCAGTTCAGCCCCTGCTTACGGTGAAGACATGTCCTGAGTGACGCAGTCATACCAATATACATTTGCAATGTAGACCCAAGCTCAGAATGCAGTGCTATGTGTCCCTCCTACTGCTGCCACATCCCCTTTCTCTGCAGGGGAGCACTGACACTAGAGCATCATCAGTGAGAAAGTTTGGCTTTTTGGAAAGAAATTCTTTGTGCTGAAGAGCTGCTTCTGTGTAAGACCTATTGTCTTCCAGATGCTTACAAACTAACTGTTTAATAATGTATCCCAGTATTTTTCCAGGTTTCAAAATTACACTGACTGATTTATAATTCTCTGGGACCTCTTGCTAAAGGTTCCAGGATTGCATAGCTCACCATTTCTAAGAATCTTTATAACCCCTCATGTCTGTTGGGACAGGCATGTTAGAGATAGCCTCAACCGTACTGCGACACTTGCTAGGTTAACTTCTCTCCTGCATATGTTATTTCTATTACATATAATTTGCATTTTTGTGTGTTTAGTTTTAGTGCAGTGGCTCTGATTCTTTCCAAAGCTGCTCAGACCTTCTGATCATGCTTTTCTACTGCTTCTCCCTGGATAAAACTGTTATCCATATAAACCATAATATCCTTTAAGTCTATACCATCAAAAAGTATTGTAGTTTTCAGTGAAATACTTCAGGTGCTAAACATAGCCCAAATGACACTCTGAGGAAACTGTATCCCAAAGGAGTGTTTAGAGTGCACAATAATATAGTGTTTTCCTAAGGGCACCTGCCAAAACCATACTGACACATCAAGTGTAAAACGTATTTGGAATCAGTCAACTCCATTTTTTCTCCTATAGGTAATGGAAAGTGATCCCTTCCTATATATTGATGTATTATTCTTCTATAATAACCAATGAGTATACCCACTCCATTGGTTCTTCTACTCACTTTGTAATTCATTGATTAATGAACCTATCTAGCTCATCTTTTAGCCTCTGCCTGAGGGCAAGAGGAACTTTCCTACAGACATGAATAATGGGGTTAGGCTCTTTCATCTCTATTCTGTAGTCTGTTGGGAGCTTTGCCTCCCCTGGGATATCTCCTCAGACTCTTCTCAATTGTTTTGGTCCTCTGCTCTTCCAAACAGTGCACCCTCTTGAAGAGATCAAGGGCTCAACACACTTTTAATCAAACCATGAATATAAAAAGATACACTGAAGACAAATTGGAAAGCGTGTCAGGTTGACACAACCATCTAGGAAGCAACAGCCCATCAAAGAGCAAGGTGGTGGCAGATTCGTCATGTTGTCATTAACCACTTTGAAGTAAGTCATATTATCATCACATACCAACAGTATCTGCTAAAACCTCATACACTGACATCAGCTTGAGTTTCCATCAACTACACTATCAGCAAAGCACTAGTTTTGCTCCTTTCCCTGGTATTTACAAATTGGATTTTTTCCAATTTGTTATTTACCATTACATTTAATTTGCATATTCCTTTAATGGGGATAAGCTCACCACTGCAAGCTCTTGAGTTTTACCCTTTTACCGTCCAAAATCTTTGACTTTTCTTTTGGTGTGAATAACATTGTTTCTGGAAACAAGTGGGCATGTGCACCAGTCTCCAACTTAAAATTAATAAGTATCCCATTCAGGACAGTCAGACCATTTTCTGCTGCAGCACAATCCATTGCTACTCTGAAGAATTCATCTGCGCTAATGATGCGGTTATTGTCCTCTTTACCCACTCTATGCAGATGCCTCCACTCTCTTGCAAAGTGATGCAATCTGTGTCTCTTTCCCAAATGCCAGGCATTCACTATGTTCAGTTCCATGCACTGTTTTTGTTGGACTCTGAGCTACACATGCATTTTTTGGTCATTTTGAATTCTCTATCATATCCACAGTACTGGAGCACTGTCTGCCTTCCAGAAACTTCATTCTGGATTGGGTGATACCTGTTGCAAAGTGTTAACTCTAGGTCTTGCAGCATCTGAGTTTTTTGTTCTGGATCCCAATCTGGATCTGTTCTTTTATCAGGGACTCTTCTTCCCCCTCACCTCAGAATTGCAAGACTAGCTCTTCACCCTTAGATCAGTTACAAACTATTTTATAAATTCACTTTCTTTTTTGAATACTGCTTAAAATCATTTCTCATGTTTCATTTTTACGTGGAGTACAGTATTCTTCAAATTTCTGTAGTACAATTTCATAATTAGCTTCCTCTGCATGAGTGAACTGAAAACTATTAAACAACTCAAGTGCTTCAGAGCCAGCTGTTGTCAGAAATAAGGTGACCATCTGAATATCTTCCTTTTCATTCTGCTTGCAGAATCAGAATGAAAGCCTGTTTAAACTTTCACAAGTTGTTATCCACGTTTCCACATCCAGCTGTGGTCAGGGCTCTTAACTGCTTTATTCTTCCCCCTCAGGGTACATTCTGAGCTCTTTTTTATTCATGGTATCATGTGGTATTCAATGAACACTCAGTGCTTCCAAGTGTTGCTTTTGTTGGATTCCAACTGACTGTCCATAAAAGAGGATAATAGTGCTCTACCCAAACTCTAGTCCATATATACTTCCAACTGGGGGTGTGATTTCCAGCTCAAGCAGAGATAGAGTCATAGAAGATTAGGGTTGGAAGAGACCTCAGGAGGTCATCTAAGCCAACCCCCTGCTCAAAGCTGGACCAATTCCAACTAAATTATTTCAGCCAGGTCTTTGTCAAGCCTGGCCTTTAATATCTCTAAGAATAGAGATTCCACCTCCTGCCTAGGTAACCCATTTCAGTGCTTCCCCGCCTTCCCAATTAAATAGGTTTTTTTTCTGAATATCCAACCTAAATCAACCTCACTGCAACTTGAGACCATTGCTTCTTGTTCTGTCATCTACCACTACTGAGATCAGCCTCTCTGCATCCTCTTTGGAACGCCCCTTCAGTTAGTTGAAGGCTGCTATCACATCCTCCCTCATGCTTATCTTGTGTAGTCTAAATAAGCCCAGTCCCTCAGCCTTTCCTCATAAGTCATATGCCACAGTTCCCTAATAATTTGCATTGCTCTCCACTAGACTCTCTCTAAGCTGTCCACATCCTTTATGTAGTGGGGCCCAAAACTGGACACAATGCTCCAGATGTGGTCTCACCAGTGATAAATAGCGGGGAATAATCATTGATCTGCTGCAGTGCTCCTACCAATACAGCCCAAAATGCAATTAACCTTCTTGTAAAAAAGGGCACACTGTTGACTCATCTCCAGCTTCTTGTCTAGTATAACCCCCAGGTCCTTTTCTGTCTCCAATGGACTTGAGTACATCCAGCTTTTCTAAATAGTCCTTCACCAGTTCTTTCACTACTGAGGGCTGCCTACCTCCCCACCATACCTCAGTGCAGGAGTCTGGGAGCTTGATCTTGTCAAGGCAAAAAAACGTTGAGTACTTCCATTTTTTCCACATCATCTGTCACTACGTTGCTTCCCCACTCAGAAAGAGTCCCACTCTTTCCAGGACCCTCTTTCTTGTTGCTAACATACCTGTAGAAACCCTTGTTGTTATCCTTCTTATCCCTTGCTAGCTGCCACTCCAGTTGCACTTTGGCCTCTCTGTTTATCCTGCATTCACAAGCAGTATTTTTATACTCCTCCCTAGTCATCTGTCCAAGTTTCCACTTCTTGTAGGCTTCCTTTTTGCGTTTAAGCTCACTGAAGATTTTTCTGTTATGCCAAGCTGGTCATCTCCATATTTGCTATTCTTTCTGCATATTCAGATGGTTTGTTCCTGTGACCTCAATAAGGCTTCTTTAAAATACAGCCAGCTCTCCTGAACTCCTTTCCCCCTCAGTTTAGCTTCCTAGGGGATCCTGTCCCTCAGTTCCCTGAGAGTATCAAAGTCTGCTTTTCTGAAGTCTAGGGTCCATATTCTCCTGCTTTCCTTTCTTCCTTTTGTCAGGATTCTGAGCTCGACCATGTCATAGTCTCTGTTGCCCAGGTTGCCACCTACTTCTACTTCTCCTACCAATTCTTCCCTGTTTATGAGCAGCAGGTCAAGAAGGGCAAAATCCTGAGTTGGTTTTCCATTACTTTCACCAGGAAGCTGTCCCCAACACTCTCCAAAAACTTCCTGTTTCTGTGCACTGTTGTGCCTGTGATCTGGAAACTGCTGTTAGTTGTCCAAAGAAAGTCTCATCTACCTCATCCTCCTGGTCTAATGGTCTAGAGCAGATGCCAACCATGACATCACACTTGTTTCTCTTGACTCTCAACTGGCATTTCTTCAATTTCATACTGTAGCTCTGAGTAATCATAATGCTCTCTTACAGACAGTGCAATCCCTCCACCTTGTCTTCCCTGCCTTTCTTTCCTGCATACTTTATACCCATCCATGACAGTGCTCCCATTATGTGAGTTATCCCACCCAGTGTCTCTTATTCCAATCACATCATAGTTCCTTTACTATGCCAGCACTTCCAAGTCTTCCTGATCTGATTAAGTAGCCACTCTAGCACAGTTGGTGGAAGGGACTACCTGAATCAAGCACAATCCCAGGCAGCTAGCTATTCTCACAGCACTACAGCTACACTTCTACTTCTAGCCATCTTGCTTGATCAGAGCTTGGTGGTGTAATATTTCCTTGAGTTGGGAATCAACGCTAAGAAGCTCAGCACTTAAAGTCCAGCCCCAGTACCACTTATTTGGCTAGGAGAGTTAGCAAGGTGAATCAGGGCTCATTTTGAAGAAAATTAAAAGGGGCAAAGAGATTAGGCCCTTGTGTTAAGTGTCACAAGGAGGCCAGAGTTACCCAGGATAATTAAAATCCTCTTCAGCTGCTTAGTCCAGTTTTCAGAAGGTAAATATGCTATCTTCAGAATTTCCAGGGTTAAAGTGATGGGAATAAATTCCAGTCCTGTCATGGATTTTCACTTTTTCTTTTTTTCCTTTTTTTCGGGGGTGGGGGTGGGAGGTGGGAGTGGTGGTGGCTAGGAATACTCAATAAAATGTAGCACTAAAATTAAGTAACCTCAAAATTGTGTTTTTATCCTCTTCTCTTTCTTCTTCTTCCATCTCCCAGTTTCATTCTCACCTTCTAATGTTATTCTTCTTTTCTCCTCAGTTCTGTCTCATTTCCTTTTTTTCCTGACTCCCCCTTTTCTCTACTATCCTAGACAGCATTCGTCATCATTGCATTTTTGTTATCTTCTTACCATTTACTCTCATTCATCCATCCTTCAATCTGTTCCCTACCTCTGGCTCCATCTTTCCCCCAAATCTATTTCATCCCCCACACTCCTCCTTTATCTCATCATCTCTCTTTTCCTCTATAAACAACCTAATATTCTTTACTCTTTCTGCTTTTCCTATGTCCTGCTCATTTCCACTTCATGATGCGGAAGAGAGGATGCAGGGCTTTTTTAGCGTAGAAAAAATGTTAACAAAAGTAAGGTGTATTTAAAACTCAGCTTCCTCTGACTTGGTATCACAGATACTAAAAGATACTGTTAATAATGTTATGGGTATTGCATCATGTTACTACAGTGTAAAGTTTTTTGGGGGAGTCTTACCTGTAAACTTCCATACTTCAATATGTTTGGATTTCTTTTAAGGCTATCCTTAACTGAATTCCCCAGCTATGTATTTGGGGATAATTGCAATCCCCTATCATTTTATTATTCCCACTTCTTATTATTTGGTTGTAGTAGTGCCAAAGTGAGTCATGGATCAGGACCCCATTGTGCTTGGCATTTTACAAGAATAGTCATTATCTCAAGGACTTACAGACAAAGTATAAGCACATATTCCTCACTCTTAACCTTATCTTAATTCTTTATTTTCTGAGAATACATATTATGTGTGACCAAATGAATATATTTGATTACCAAAAGCAGTATTATAATTTGATTACCAAAAGCCAAAAAAAAAACCCCAAAAAACAAACAAACAAACAAAAAAAAAACCCTTCATCACGTATTGAAATCAGGCTAGTGAAAATGGCCCACCTATGGCCACCTGGAAAGGCTGTAATTTCAAAAAGAGGACAATCAGAAGAATTTATTTTTAAGAGACCCCTTTTCTCAGAATTGCCAATCTTTTGTGGGAGAAGGACTACTTCAGAATATAGCCAATATTCCAAACCCAGATAAAAATCTACAGGGACTTTAATAAAGACTATTAACTTTATAACCCTTGAAGACCATGTCATACATCTGAAGGCACTCAGCTTGGGGAAAACAATCAAAACATTTAGTAAGTATTTGAATTCAGCATTTGAGTACTTACTTAGTTGATTGATGCTGAGTTAACCAAGCAATTACATGCATTACCCAGTATTTAAACAACACGCTTCATGTTCAAAATGCTTGGCAGACAGGAATTAATTCATTAAACTCTTTAATGTGCTATTGTGCATAAGTTAGAAATGGAGAAATTGAGGCAGAGAAGTTAAGTGACATGCTCAAGCTAGAGAGAATTTGACATAGCTGGGATTAAAACTTGGCATTTACAGGCTACTAAGTCAGACCACTAGTCCATGCTTCTCACTACCTACTAAACAGACAAATACATTTTACCAGTAAAAGAGTTTGAAAATCAAAAACACGAGCAGGCTTTAACACCATCAGGTGGAAATGACTTTCAAGACCGGAAAGTATAAAGCAGCATAAGCCTTAAAGACATATTCTGTTTCTGGAGCTGGAAGTTATGAACCACAAAAAACCCTGCACCAGCATATTTTAGAACATGGCAAGCATAGAGGGAATGAAGAGATCATCAGAAATAGGTTGAGCTATACCCATGACGTACAATCCTGCAATTGATATGTTGTTAAACAGATGCCAACTCAGAGCTTTCAACACTGGGGACATATGTTTCAAACATTTAACGCCAGTGAGAAACCCTTCCCCTGCATATTGAGCCTACTTCTGGAGCTTCTGTCATGCAGGATTTCAAACAGCAATCAAGCACTGGCCATAATGTATCCAGTTGCCATTCTAGTTCTTACAGCCATGTGTCACATTTTTTAACCAGTTGGCACCAACTTCAATAAGAACAATATAACTTTTTTTTTATTGCCGTTGAGGATGTGAATTCATGTATTCATAATGGGTGTGCATTAATACATTAGTATTACAGGTTGAAACTCTCTAAACTGTGACTGTCTAGTCCGACAACATCCATGGTCCAACACAGATGTTGCAGGACCAGAGAGTCCCAGAGGAGGGCCAGCAAGCAGGGAGCCCTGTGGGCTGTCAGGGCAGCAGGCTTCCCAGAGTGAATTGCTGGCAGGGCTGCCCAGCGCACAGTAGTGGGGCTGCCCAGTGGGGCTGGAAGACCTGGCAGGTGGCTGCCTGGTGGGACTGGGAGATGCAGTAGTGGCAGCGGTGGCCCGTTGGGGTCTGGAGTGGCAGCATGCAGCTTATAGAATCATAGGGTTGGAAGATACCTCCAGAGATCATTGAGTCCAACTCCCTACCCAAAGCAGGATCAATCCCAGGGCTTCCCAGGGTCCCAAAGCGGTGGCATACGACTACCCAGGATAGCAGAGCGCCCCGATGTAAGGCTTCCTGGGGGGGCTGAGAACAGTGGCACGTGGCTGCATGGGGGAGGGGGAGCTCTGACTGGGAGCTCTGGTATGTGGCTGCCCAGGGGTAAGGGAAGGCAGCAGGGCCAGCAGCAGGTGGGGAGCCAGCCTGGAGGCCAGCGGGCCAGGCCAAAGCTATGAGGGCTGGTGGCAGGGGCCCAGAAATGACCTCCCCTGACCATCTGGACTGGTCAGGTCCTGAGAGTGCTGAACCAGGGAGGTTCAACCTTTAGTAACATGTATTGACTGGGCTGGCTTACCCAAGTAAATCCTCACCTCTCCTAGATCTACACATATTACAGAATATATTAGTGATCAATATTTTCAAATCATTGTACAAATAATTAATTTTGACTACGTCCCTTACTCATACCGGATAGCAGTGTTATTGGCACCACATTTTTCAGATGGGGGCAACTGAGAGCACATTTAGTTTAATTATTGTGTTTTATTTGTTAAATGCACTATAAATTATACCTATGCTCTAAGACAGAGAGGAACCTTGCATTAGTCATGTTAATCCTTTCCTGGATATTCACTGGCTCTTAATGAAGAATCTCAACCAGTTCTGGTCCATGTATTGCTTTCAAGACTTTCCATTGGAAGCAGGGCCATGCTAAACACTACGGTTCAGATTCTCAGCTGCTAGCCTGGAACATAGTTTGAGTTAATGGAGCTATGCAAATTGTACCGCCTGATGATCTGCTCCTAATTTTCTATTTTAAGAGAAGCTGGAAAGATTGATCTTTCTCACTTAGTAGATCAAAAAGGCCCAGCTGCCTGAGATGTGTCAAAAGTGAGAACAGAAAAGCATTAGACAATGAATTTAGCTGCACTCATTTTTAAGGGTACCTCTACAATGTGCTTTATAAGCCACAGCAGGGAGTCTGGAGCCCATGTCTATAGATGCGCGCTCACCCTATGAAACTCAAAACAGTAATGTAGACATTGCAGCTCAGACTCTGAAGCACTGAGCCTTAATGTCTATAGTGCAGTTTTTAGCACCATAGCTTGAGCCCGACAAGTCCAAGTCTGTAGATCTGGCCTCAGATTCTGCAGCAAATTTTTAAATGTAGCATAGACATGTCCTTTGTGGCCAGTATGTAATGTGCACAGGTTTTACTGCTTATATTTGTTTTATTAAACCAATGCACTCCTTTATCTCTATTTTAAAGGGTCACTGTCCCTCAGTTATACACAAATGTTTTCAGATAAAAAGCTAGAAATGAAAGTTAAAATTTCCATTAGCTGTAATCAGAGGAGGACTGGGCTCAACAAATTCTACTTTTTGGCGGCAATGTGGTACAGGTTGACACGTTTTAGTCTGGCATTCTCTGGTCTGGCAACATCCGTGGTCCAGCATGATTTTAGCTAGCCAGATGTCCACTTATCATGGGTGGACAGGCCATCTTTCCCCTGGTCCTATAAAGCTTGTTTATAGCCACAAGTCCTAGCTCTCAGTATTTGTGCTATTATTTAGCTCTAACTGTCCAGTGGCCAAAGAAACAGTCAGCAGAAGTCTAAATGTCTTCTCAGAGCTCAGTGAGCAGTGAAAGTGTTGGCAATGCTGCTAGACAATATTGACCTCCTGTGGTTTGGCGAATTTTCTGGTTTGGAATCAGTCAGGTCCCAAGGGTGCTGGACTAGAAAGGTTCAACCTGTACTTAGAAAGTCTGATTATGCTCCCATTGATTTTTGCTATCAACTGCCCTGAGCTTGTGACATAAAATAGAAAACATAAAGAGCAGCCAAGCAATGTACGTCACCTGTCTCTGGATCAGTTATTCAAATTGCAATGCCGGTCTTACTGTGTGGTCTCCAAGTACACAAGCTCCGGGAAATGGAAAGAATACATTTTCCTTTTCACAGGATTAGTATTTTGAATTCCAAAAAGCAGAATTTCTCTTGTGGCTATTCCATCAACATTTCTGCTGTTTTTTGTTGAATCCCAAATGGAAAAGGCCCACCTGGAAAGAAAACTGTACTGACCCACCTTGTCCATGTCTGAAATATCCAACAGCACCTGTGAAAAAAAGAATCACAGAAGTCAGAGAAGGAAAATAACCTCCTAGTTTTTCTTGGCTAGTTGGCAGTGCAGGATTACTCCCCCAGAACATTCACCAGTGTTATAGCCAATCCAGTTTTACATGTTAGGAAGTGATAAATTTATCAAGGGTATTGTGGTAGTTTGGCTGCCCCACACAGGTAATGGGATGGGGGCTAAAGCAGCCCTCAGAGAGGCTTTGTCAAACCCCAACTGATGGGAAGGGGGCTTAGTGAGCCAATAGGGAGTCTTGCTGAAGCAGCTAATCAGGGCAAGGGAGGGCCATATAAGAAGAGCAAAAGGAAGTCCAAGGGAAAAGTACTGGCTGCTGGGAGAAGTACCTTGGATAGAGCAGTTCTGGGGAGCAAGAGGGAGTTCCAGTCTGACTGGCTAACAGACTGATACAAGGTCAGAGAAGATGCTTGGGCTACGGGGAAGTGGCCCAAGGAAACAGGCAGCAGAAGAAGTCGGAGGAGGGGCAGTATGTGGCTGCCTGCTATACGGTATCTGGGTCAGGATCCAGATTAATGGAGGCAAGTCTGTGGCTCCCCCATCCCTTTGTCCCCACTTGAGGGGAGTGTCTGCAGCACAGACTGCAGCTTACCACTGGAATTGAGACTGCTGGCCCCCCACCCCCAAAAGGGGAGGAGAGAAAGCAGAGTGGGGCACGGCTGGAAGGCCATGCCCAGAAGAGGACACTGTGGTCTATTTCTGGCTTCCCACATTTGATGTGTATACAGCAGCAAAAGGAGAACGGATACAGGCATGGTATAAAATGGCAGACTGCTACTTTTATTTAACTTAAAATACAGGGGAGAGGCACTACCCATGCCTCATTCCTACTGTCCTACACCAGGCAATCAGTTGGTTCCAGTGTGAAGGTTACAGGGCTTCCTACCATGTAACTTATAACATGGAGTGGACTATTCTCAGTCTACACCCTTCCCGAAGGACTCCGCTTTCTTGGTGTCCTAGCATCCTTCTCCCTTTCAGAAGATAGGGGGTGCAGCAGGTTAGGGGCCTCAGTCTGCGAAGGCCCAGGTCTTAACCCATCACTTAAACCCAAGGCCCAGCCCCAAAATCCTAGGTCTTTTACTACATTTTATTCAGAGAATCATAGAAGTGTATGACTGGAAGGGATCTCAATAGATCCTCTAGTCCAGTCCGCTGCACTCAAGGCAGGACTAAGTAATAACTAGACCATTCCTGACAGTGTTTGTTAATCTGTTCTTAAAAACCTCCGGTGATGGAGATTCCACAACCTCCCTAGGCAATTTATTCCAGGGCTAAACCACCCTGGCAGTTAGGAAGTTTTTTTCCCCAATAGCCAAACTAAACCTCCCTTCCTGCAATTTAAGCCCATTGTTTCTTGTCTTAGCCTTAGAGGTTAACAAGATTTTTTTTTCTTCCTCCTCTTGTAACAACCTTTTATGTACCAGAAAACTGTTATGTCAGTCTTCTCTTCTCCAAACTAAACAAACCCATTTTTTTTCAATCTTTCCTCATAGGTCTTGTTTTCTTGACCTTTAATCATTTTTGTTGCTCTTCTCTGGACTGTGTTCAATTTGTCTGCATTTTTCCTGAAATGTGGCTCCCAAATCTGAACACAATACTCCAGCTGAGGCTTTATCACCTTAGAGTAGAATGGCAGAATTAATACTTGTCTGTTGCTTGCAACACTCCTGCTAATACACACCAGAATATAATTTTTTGCAAGAGTGTTATACTGTTGACTCTCATTTAGTGTCTTATCTACTATAAACCCCAATTTCTTTCTGCAGTACTCCTTACTAGTCAGTCATTTCCCAATATGTGTGTATGCAACTGTGTTCCTTCCTAATGGAGTACTTAGCATTTATCCTTATTGAATTTCACCCTATTTACTTCCCATTTCTCTGGTTTGCCCACATCATTTTGAATTTTAATCTCCTCCTCCAAAGTACTTGCAACCCCTCCCAGCTTGGTACTGTCTGCAAATTTTATAAGTGTACTGACTATGCCATTTCTAAATCATTTATGAAGATATTGAACGGGACCAGACCCAGAACCAATCCCTGAAGGACCCCACTCATTATACCTTTCCAGCTTGATTGCGAACCACTGATAATTACTCCTTGGGGAACAGTTTTCCAACCAGTTATTCACAATCATTTAATAGCTCCCTCTAAAGTATGTTTCACATTTGTTTATGAGAAGGTCACGTGAGACAGTCTCAAAAGCCTTACTGAAGCCAAGATATACCACATCTACCCTCCTATCCACAATGTTTGTTACCCTGAAAGCTAGTAGGTTGGTTTGACACAATTTTTCTCGACAAATCTATGTTGACTGTTACCAGACTAACATGGCTACATCTCTATTATTTATCTTTTAGGTGTTTGTAAATTGATTACTTGATTATTTCCTCCATTATCTTTCCAGGTACTGAAGTTAATCTGACTGGCCTAACTCCTTGGGTTGTCCTTATCCTGCTTTTTATAGATTGGCACTATATTTGCCTTCTTCCAGTCCTCTGGAATCCTTCCCATCTACCATGAGTTTTTGAAGATAATCGCTAATGATCCTGATCACCTCAATCAACTTCTTGAGTTTTCTAGGACGTATTTCATTAGGCTCTGCCAACCTGAAGACATCTAACTTGTCTAAGCAATTTTTAATTTATTATTCCTCTATTTTAGCCTCAGATCTTCACTGGTGTTCACAATATTAGACATCCAATTGCTTTTAACCTTTCTGGTGAAAACAACAACAAAAAAAGTCATTTCGCACTTCTGCTATTTCCACATTTTCTGTTTTTGTCTTTCTGCTTTTTCATCAAGCCTTAGTGGATCACAGGTAAGGATTCCAGATTCAGGACAAACTGCTAAGAAATAGGGCAGACTCCTCGCAAACTGGTGATTATTCTAACATTAGATGTACCAAGCTAATAACAAAAATAAAATTCTGTCTCACCCTGTTGATTAACAAGAAGTCAAAAATGCAGTTTCCTTAGGCATCCCAGCATTATTTAATCATCCAGACCCTACACTTTATGGTAAGTGATTATTGACATTGAATTTCAGCAGTCAAATTGAGGTTGCAAATCCTCTAATAGCTAAAAACTAAAGGTTTAAATTAAGAGAAAAGAAACCATTACAATGGCTAATAGATCATATAATGCAACTGTTGCAAAGTTCTTACATCAGGTTTGTAACCGATGGATTAATTGCTAGTTTGCAAAACTCTATCTGGAAACTACCCAACAGTTGGGGGTTCTTAAGTTCTTGTTTTGAGCTTCCTTTTTAGAAATCCAGTAAAGAGAAATGACGCAAGAAATGACGACAAAATGGAATTGTTTCCAGGGTCTTTTATATCCTCTCCCATGTGGAGGGAATTTTATAACCCTAAACAAAGCTCTTGGAACAATTTGTGGAAATGGCACAAAATGTAATCCAGGGTCACATTAGTAAATTACCTGCCCTTCCATGGCTCACTGAGTCTCAGGAGCAAGTCACTGGCCTCTTGGAAGCTAAGGCATCCGTAGGAAAAGTCACCTGTGTGGAATGAGTTTTGTCAATGGCCCCTTGTAAGAGTCAATTTCCTTTAATGGGTCATCAGAACAAAGATTTCTGGCTTCAATATAGATTTGACCTGGGTGGTGTTATCCAGGAATTCAGCACCTATATAGAATGCCAGTACAGAGTCAATATTTATATCTTCAGGTACAAAAATCATACATGCGTATAAACGGGAGAAGCACACTTAGCAAATCTTCCACCCCACCATCAACCTTAGTCTAGACCAGTCCACACAAGACATCCACTTCCTTGACACTACAGTACAATTACACAATGGCCACATTTCCACCACCTTATACCGGAAACCTACCAACCATTACACTTACCTACATGCCTCCAGTTTCCATCCGAGACACATTTCACAGTCAATTATTTACAGCCAGGCCCTAAGATACAAAACTGAAATACCCACCCAGAGAAGTGAAAAAACAGATTGACAGAGCCAGACAAGTACCCAGAGATCAGCTTCTTAAAGATAGGCCCAACAAACAAAACAACAGAACACCACTAGTCATTACCTACAGCCCCCAACTTAAACCCCTCCAACGTATTATGAACCATCTACAGCCTATCTCGGAAAATGACCCCTGACTCTCACAGGCCTTGGGAGACAGGCCAATCCTCACCTACAGACAACCCCCTAACTTCAAACAAATTCTTTCCAGCAATCACACAACAGACCTCCAACATACTCATCCAGGAACATCCTCCCTCCCCCTGCAATCAACCCCAATGCCAACTCTGTCCACACATCTATACAAGTGACATCATCACAGGATCTAACCACATAAACCACCACCTCAGAGGCTCATATAACTGCACATCCACCAAAGTGATCTATGCCATCAAGTGCCAGCAATGTCCCTCTGCCATGTATATTGGCCAAACTGGACAGTCTGTATGACAAAGAATTAATGGACACAAATCAGATATTCAAAAAGGTAACACACAGAAACCTGTTGGGGAACATTTTAACTTGCCTGGGCACTCATTAATGGATCTCAAAGTCTGTATATTATTACAAGCCAATTTAAAAAACCAGCTTGAAAAAGAAGCTGCGGAGCTTAATTTCATTTACACGTTTGACACCTACAATAGAGGTTTAAACAAAGACCTTAACTGAATTACCCTCTACATTCCACATCCTAATGACATAAAAGGGCAAACACCAGGTACTTAAGAGTACTTAGAACCCTCTCTATCAGCTTCATTTAGCATGGAAAGAATTGACTATTCTTTTCCCGTTTTTTTCTCTTCTCCTTTCCCTCCCCATCCCCTCTCTTTCTCTGCTATTTATTTGGAACTTGTACTCCTTAAACTCCATTCACCTGAAGAAGTGGGTTGTGCCCATGAAAGCTAATGATACCATCTACATGTTTTGTTAGTTTCTAAGGTGCTGCAAGACTATTTGTTGTTTAAGGTTTTTCATAACTTTTCCATTGATGCCTTACATGAAATACATTGTACAAGATCTGTTGCAGTTGTCTAACAGCAGCAATATTCGTGATATGCATGGGCATATTTCAATCATATAGCATCACACCTCTCACTAAGTAACGGGCTTACCCAACCCTTGGGTCTTCCTATTACTTCTAAAGTATTAATTTAACAACACTGGAAACCAGCTATAAGTTGCTACAAATAAACAACACTAACAGCTTCTCAGTTAGATACAAAGCATGTTCTTACTTAACCTACAGTGGCTTGAAAATACTGAGAGGAAGGCTCCCTGTTCTTCTGCCTATTGGCCCCTCGAAGAAAAAAATTCCTACTTGATCCCCTAAACAAGCAATCTGCTAGACCTTCCACATTTGTCACACTGAGTTCTCATTCCTAGTTCAGGTGGATAAGGTAGACTCCTGGAAAGGATTCAATAAAGGACTCAGATGGCCCCTGTACTGAGCTAAATCCCGAGAGAGTGGGAATTCTGACCAATCAGTATCCCTCTGCTCTAGCTAGCCAGAGACTCCCAGGGGGAATTACCTATTGTCTCTTGGTGAGCATCTCCCTCCCTTGCTACTGGCACTGTCCCCTTTTCAATGCCAGTCCCATCCAGCTCCTCCCTCCATTGATGTAGGTGGGGTGGCATTTCTCCAGTCTTGCTATTCCAGCCTAAAGCCAGCATTCTTTTTGCCTGAAAAGCTAAGATCATGTGTCAGTCTCTGTGTTTTCATTCCCCACTGCTATAATTAAGCTTTTCCAATCTCAAGCATTCCCTTCTCCAATAATTCATGTCTTCCAGTCTGATATTAAAATATTTAAATCTGGTTTTACCACAACATGTTACTGCTATATTTTGTGGGATCTCCCAGTATTAGGAAATTAGCATGGACTCCTTGTACTTTACATCATTGCTAATAAAACAAAACTGCAGTAAGAGATTTTCTTCTTTGTAAATCAGTGGCAATTGAACTGTTTTACTACAGGGTCAATGTGATGAGAGCTTTTAGGTGTGAATGGAAATAACACCTTAAACTTTTTTAAAAGTTATGCAATAAACATGGCACTATTTTGGTACATTTCTGGAAAACCTCTACAAGAACTATGCAGTACAATCTTTTAAAAACTCACTGGGATTCAAATTCAAAGGTTTTTTAAGTGCTAATGAAATAACCAACATTGCTGTAATTATAAATTCAGGACTCTCTCATATCCAATATGAAAAGAAAATAAGAATGTTGAGGTGAACATTAGACTTGTCCACAACAGGCACTTAGGAAAAAAGGTGAGATTTTTTCACTACACAATTTCCATTGTATAAAAGGAATCAGAGAGAAATCCACCACAACACTACCCTTTGGTGCTAATCATTTCATTTCACAGGAGTAACTTTCCCCACTTTAGCCCTCTTTATATTGCAGACAGGATTGAACCGCAAAAAGGGTTGGATCTGAATAGTCAGATCTGGTGTTTGAATCAATCCATACAGGGATAGCAGTGAGCAGTGAAATTTGGATTAAAGATTTAATTTGAGCTCATATTCTAAGCATCAGATATACAATAGGGTTTGAAGAATAATTACATGAAAGAGCAAACTATGGCAAATATAGCTCATGAAAACAAAAATTTAAAAATCTAAAACTTTTTAAATATGATATTTGGATAATTCTTCTAATCTTTAATGGATGAATAGACATACATGCAAGACTCTGGAGTTTACACAAAATTTACACAACCAAAAACTTTATTAAAAGAATGTCACAAGTGAGAAAAGAAACAAGCAAGGAAATAAACACAAAATACAGCTCAGACGCTATCACAGGTGAAAATGTAAATTCCCCCTACTCCAATGCACAATGTGGAATATAGCCCTCATGAAATTAAAGGGGTATTCTATTAGAATGTAAGTAGATGTTAAAGAGTACATGTATCAAGCAAAGCACAAACATCCTGGACTTTTAATATGTTGTGATGAAAGTTTTCACCCTTTACATTTTGTTGTGTGAATTCCATTTTGATGTCTCTGGATTAGTTTTGGTCTGCAGACTACAATTTATCGCATGGATGAAAATGAGTCAGAGTAAAATCTAATTCATAATATAAAATGCAGCTGGATGGACCAAAGTACAGCTGGTGTTCACAAGCATGGAGCTGCCTGGTGGTTAAAATGTTAGGAACAATATATCTGAGCATTTCAAAAAGCATTGAGCATGATACATACTAAGTTTTTAAACATAAAACCGTATCTTAATTTATTTTTTCCTCCCCAGTCTACTTGGAAGAATAAAGGGCAGTTAAATTTGTTATCAAACACTCCTAGTTTTGACTTACACATCACAATATGCCTTAAACATCTCACATTGAAAAATAACCAAGATTATAGTCTTGAAATGTTTATATACACACACACACACACACACACACACACACACACACACACACACACACACAGAGAGAGAGAGCGAGAGAGAGTGCGAGAGAGCAGACAGACACACTTTATACTCCCAAGTTCCTATCCAGAGCATTTTTATGACCAAGAAATAAATATCCCAAAGTTGGAATTTACTATACAAAGTCTGACACATTAACTATTGAATTGTAAGAAGGTATTTGGAACTAGGTTCAGCTGCAATGAATTGTTCATAACTGTGCTACTGAATAGCGGATACATTTTCACAGGAAGGTGTGTATACAGAAATAATCATTCTCTGAGCATAGTATAGATTTTTGCTTGTGTTTTCTTGCTTTCTACAATGTACACCATGGAATTTGGAAAAAAGTTAAACAGTGTCAAGAGAGATGAGAATAAAACATAAATCAAAGTTGTCCTTTAATCTTGCTTTACACAAAGTGATGTTTTTATTTTACAAGAATACAGAACGCATATTTTCTCATTTGGATCTTGAGGTGGGAAGTAACTGGAGAAAATTGTTTGCACAACTAATTTCATATAAATAGTTTTGTGAGTTAGTTATAGCATTATAGTCCAGGAATAATGCTAGTATCTTTTACTTGCTATTGATAAGTCTTTCAATAGTTTTGAGAGTTATGGGAAAAGACTTAAGAATCTCTTTACCTAAAGTGGCAATGTAAAAAACTAATTGTGGTTTAGACAGCAAGCTTCCAACTGCATGTGAAAATCAGTCTGCAGGATTCTTATGGTCCAGCAGGTGGTTACTGGAGTGGGTAGAAGGTGTTACCTTCCTATAGGTGTGTGCAGGGAAGTCAGATTAAAAAGAGATGGCACAAAAGGGAACCTCATGGGGAAAAGAAGATTCAATCCTTCTCTTTTCCCCCTCCCCCACAGCAAAAGAGAAGAAATCAGTCGATCCGAGTGACATTTTATGTTTGATTTTATTGATTTATGAACTTACACAAAAATTACCCATTTTTCCAAAATATTAGAATTTTACTGAAAATATATCCATTTCCTCAAAATGTTCTATTTTTCAAAGTTATTAAACCTTCTCCAGTTATTTTTGGATCTCTTCCCCTACCTCACTCCACCTCATCAGATTTGATTGATCAACTCAGACACTGGAAATTTTCAAAATGGAAACATTTCACTTAATTAAATTCAGATTTTCAAAAACAAATTTCGAACAAAAATACTTTAATTTTAATCAGTTCATGAGAGAAACCATGAGGGAGAATCCACAGGTCAGCAGACAAGAAAAAAGGAAAAATAAGGAGTTGCAAATAGAATGCCCTACAAGAGGTACTCATGGAGTAGCACTGCCATCATCCTCCAGAAGATACTGGAAGGGGAATAGATCTGCACACCAGACAATCATTCCATTTGGGTTTAGCAGGCCATCAAATGTCCTTCTCAACAAGATGACATATAGGTGAAGTTGGGATCTGTTGTGTAACAAAGGATATGTAGAAAAGTTTGAGTTCCATAAGTAACAACTTCCTAAAAATAATCAAAGTCGCTAATAATTAATTCATATTCAAAATAACCTAAACCTCACCAGAATGTGCATACAATGCTCCTGTAGCTTTCAGAGCCTCCCCAGTTTATGTACAGAATTGCTCCTGACACTTTTATTAAAAAAGGTTGGCAGCTGTGTTAAACTGCTCCAAAACATGGTCGGTGGAAAAAGAACATTTAATCGATAGAGCAGTTAAACTTCCATGAATATTTTAATATCCAAAAAATACCAAGTCCAGTTTGTGGTAATATCCTAGCCCTTATGTCTTGTTTTTGAGTAGACTCAGACTGAATTGACATTTTTACTTTTAAAACAAAGCACAATGAACAACAAAAAAAAAAAAAAAAAAAAAAAAAACTTACTATGGGTTGAACTTCTCTAGTCCGGCACTCTCTTGTCCAGCATGATTTTAATTAGCCAGATGTGCACTTATCACTGCATTTATTTCCAGGTTACAAAAACTACACTCAATAAATCATCTGAAATGTGTGAAGCTGGCACTCATGTACCTATAGTGGGTTTTTTTTTTCAGAAAAGCTTTGATTTCAAATAGTAAATATATGCGAGTAACAATAACATACAGAAGTCTTAGGGAAGACACAAAGGGAAAAAAAAACAGCCCTGAAAATGTGCCCATATGCATCTCACTGAGAGATAATCCAGGTAAAACTTCTCTCCCCTAGTGAAGCAGTAGGCCAATGAACTTAAACTCCAATGCAGCATCAGAGCTAATCCTAGGCATACTCATTACTGTAAATATATTTTTAAAATAAACCAAACTTATGGAGAAATTACACACAAAAAGAAAGACAGTGGCTATGGTAGTAAATGTCACATTCAGTGTAGCACAGAAAATAATTATAGCTTTCAGAAATACCTAAATGACTGCAATAAAACAACTCTCTGTTATAAATGCTTGAGAAGAAAATAGATGCAGAAGTATTTCTTTCTTGTAGTGGAAAATATGCTTTGTATGTACTGTCGTGTAATGGAGTATTAGTCAGATATACGTATTTAGCTGATAAAGACCACGCTGAGTGAATGGTGTGTGATCAGTTAATAGACAACCCATTGAGGATGAGAATATTAACTTATTACAGAGGTGGTCTTTACTATTTTTTTTTCTAATTTGGTTATTGTTTGACTCTTCTCCCAATCTTTTTAAAAAAGCTCTATGTGGGGAATTAAAAAAATGGTTTCCTCCTGTAACTGTTGTTCTTTGAGTTGTGATGCAGATGTGTATTGCAGGTGCGCTAGAGCTAGAGAGCTTTGATTCACAGGACCCATAGGACTGGTGCCATTGCCACTCTCCTGGCCATATAAGTTTGGTGCCACTCCAACTCCTCACTTCCTTCACACCGAACATCAGAAGTACGGACACCAAGGCAGGGGTGGATTGTAGAATACACAATCTGTATCACATGTTAAACAACAACAGTTCCAGATGAGTACATTTTTTTTTTTTACTTCAAGTAGATGATGCTTTGTATATCCTCTGGGTGACCTGCAAACAATAATCACAGGAAGTGGGTCTTGGAATGTATTAAAAGAAGGACTGCCACCCAAAGTTTGCATTTGATCTAGATGCAGATACGATGGCATAGTGGTTTGTGAAAGCATACACAGAGGACCAAGTAGCTGTCCTACAGAAGTCCAATATAGCCATTTAAACAGTGTTGTTACAGCTGTGTTGGTTCCAAGAAATTAAAAAAAGACAAGATGGGTGCAGTAATATCTTTTATTGGACAGACTTCTGTTGGTGAGAGACAAGCTTCTGAGCTTACACAGAGCTCTTCTTTTGGCCTGAAGAAGCTTGAAAGCCTGTCTCTTTTACCAATAAAAGTTGGTCCATTAAAAGATATTACCTCATCCACCTTGTCTCTCCAATATGGAAAGGCCATTTAGAAATGTTGGCATTGCCTGAACTGTCATGGAATGAGTGCATGCCCTTTGAGGACGCACAGCCTGGGCTACTTCATATACTGTCATGCAAAAAGTTATCCAATGTGTTAAGATGCTGTTCATCTGGGGCTGAAGGCGGCCTAGGGAAGAACACTGGCAGATATGTGACTTGGTTCAAGAGAAATTGGGAAACTGCCTTTGATAAAAAAAAAAAAAAAAAAAAAGTGAGCATGTAAGGTGACTCTGCCAAAGCCTGGAAGTCACACTCTCGCCTTGCAGATGTTATCTCACACACACACACACACACACGGCAGTTATCTGAGACAGAAGGGGAAAGATGATGCCAACAGAGGCTTAAAAAGAGGTTCCATAAGGGCCACTAAGACGATATTAAGATCCCACAAAGAAACAAGCTTTTTAATGGGTGGGTGGAGATGGACTCCATTCAGGAATCCCGCTGCCATGGCATTTTCAAATGCCATCTGCCTATGGATGAGAGGCTGCCACAAGTACTCCAAGATGCCCTGGGTACAAACTAGGATCAGTTGAACATAGGCTAACAAGCACATAAAGAATTGTTTCCAAGTGCTCTGTTGGAGGGCTTCCTACTCTTAATGCTTCTCATCATCATCTAGCCCTGCAGCAGCCACACTGTGAGATACAGGGAGCTGAGTGCTGGATGCAAAACTTCACCACAGTGCTGACTCAGGAGGGTGGGATGAAAAGGAATGGATATTGGAGGCTTCACTGCTTAATGCAAAGAGACTGGAGAACCAACACTGCCTTGGCCAGGTTGGAGCAATAAAAATGAGCTTGACATGATACAATTTCAGCTTGAGAATGACCTGCAGGATGATCTGAATGTGAAGAAAAGCACACAGGAGTGCTGATTCCCAGCTCAGGTGAGCAGCATTGGTCAAAGACCCTGACTTAGATCCCATCAGGAGCAAAACATTAGGCACTTCTTGTTTTCTGTCATGGTAAATAGTTGATGTCAGGATGCTCCAAACAGCAAAGCTGGACTACAGGGCACTGGGCTTCAGAGACCATTCAGGAGTCAGGGAGAAATTCCTGCTGAGGCGATTGGCCAGGTGGATCGTATTTCTCAGGAAAGTGGTCATCCAGAAGGATACTGATTTCCCCAAGGCAAAACTGGTAGAGCCTGATTGCCACCTCCATCCATGCAACTCCCACCCCAATCTGTTCACAAAACACATGATGGTGGTACTGTCGCACTATATGGAAGCCTCTGATATTATCCTGAAAGAACTGACTGGCACTGTAAGTGGTACAAGGCTCCAGGACACAGTTAGGCAGAGAATCTTCTCATTCTGACCACAAAGCTTAAAACTTTCATGCCTTCCATATGCAATCCCCAATCTATTAAGGAGACACCAGCGACTGTAGTCCTGGTGGGTGGAGGCCAAATGAAAGCAATGCCCTTTCACACATTGTACTAAATCAGTCACCACTCTTAGCAGCCCAGAATCAGAACAGGGATGTCTAAAAAAGAGGGGAGTCAGAACAGTGTGTCTAAAAAATTGCGGTTTGGGTGATAGACTGACGTCAGTTACATCCGAAGAAGATGTAGACATAGTCTGGCATAGCAAACTGCCTGCATGCATGCAGCCATATGACCTAGCAAATCTCAGGTTATACTTGCATCATGGTTGAAACTGCAGCTCCCAACACAGTTCGTGGAATCTCTCAGTTGACAGAAGTTCACGAACACAGAGTCCATCAGGGCTCCGATGTACTCAAATCTTTGAATTGGAACCGGTGTTGACTTTCTGCTATTTCGGGTAAGACCTAAAGGATTGAGTAAGCGTAGTGCAAAGTAAACATGAGAAGAAAGATAAAAGCAGGTTAGACAAACACCCAAACAGAGATTGTCTCAATAACATTTAGTCCTGCCATGAATGCAGATGACTGAACTAGAAGACCTCAGTTGTAGGATTCTGCAAGATATTCCTGTCTGGACTTCTTCCATGATCAATTGGCCAGACATGAAAAGATGAAATCCCTTCTTCCTGAGGTACACTGTTATGACAACCCAGCACTTGATAAAAACTCAAGGAGCGGGTGATGGGCTAAAAGGCTACATTGTGTACTTGTAGTGCCAGCCAGCCACAGCAAATCTGAGGAATCTGTGGCTCAGGAGGATTGCTGTGTGGAAATGGGTATCCGGCAGGTCTGGGGAGCAAGCTATGCTTGGCGTGGTTTCTTCACCCTCACCTCTTCATTTGACCTGCTGTCCTGATTCAACTGTCCCATTCACCAAAACAGGCATTCACTTAACTTGGTTTTTACCCAGCACTACTTTCTCTCTCATGTGTGTTGCTGAGATTCCTCTCTCTATCATTTAGGCTCCTTCAACACAGCCCAGCACCCTCCTCCTTCAGACCATCACTCCACTTGTCCTTGTCTTCTAGTCCATCAGCGGCGAATTATCCATGGGCAGCTGGTATGCTAGGTGGGGGATGGCATTACCTTCCCAAAGTACTAGCCTGGCCCTGCCCACACTCCACCTCCAATATGCCTACTGTAGGCATTCAGGGGGCAGAGTGATGCTGCCCGTAGGGCCCTCCCTCCCCGTGCTCTGGGCCAGGGAGGCTGGGGCCATATGTCCTCCTCCTTCCCCGTGCTTTAGGGCCACGCACCCTCCTTTCTCCCCGTGCTCTGGGGCCAGGGAGGCTGGGGCTATGCACCTTCCTCCCTCCCTGTGCTGGAGGTGGGGGGCAGCACCCCATCTCTCTGTTGTGCAGAGGAGGCGGGAAGGCAGCTTGGCTTGCATGGGAGCCTCAGCAGAAGGGGTGGGGCTGGGAGCTTGCCTCCCCTAGCCCTACCTTCACCTGCTGCCCATGGACTTATTTGCTCTCAACCCTCTTTTCCCTGCCTTCTGGTTCCCTTTCTTCCATTAATATAGTTGTTGAGTCTCAGCATTACCAATGTTCCTTTACTCTTGTGTCTCTTTTTTCACTACAAGGTCTGCCCTGACAAGCCTCTAGTCTTGGCTCTCCCAGAACATCCACTTCTTGTGTTCCTGCTCTCACGCTGCAGCATGTGTCGGTCAGAAATCCTGTAAGCAGGCTGGCTTCTTCTACTTCACTTCTACCATGTTCCACACTGAACAAGTCATCTTCTCTTAACTGAATCTCACACCTACAATCGCAGGTCCTTTCATGCCACATTTGACTTACTCCTCAAGGCACCCCTTCCCCTACCTCCACTTCTTTCTGTGCATGGGATCTCACTTCAAGAGAAAATATGAATTGACCTTCCTCTTGCTCTGCCCTCACTTCCCCTTCTACAACACTTCCTCCTCCTCCTCCTCCTCTCCAGTCACAGATGCAGAAGTTTCTTATCTACGCTCCTCCTGTAATCCATTCACTTGGCCCAGTGACCCCTTTCCACCCCATCCCCATTTACCTTGTGCCCACTCTCATCCCCTTCTTTACACTCCGCTTTAATCACTCTCCAGTGACTCTTTGCCTTCACAATAAAACATTGTTTGAATTTCTCTCCTCTTAAAAAAAAAAAAAAAACACCCCCCTTTGCCCACTTTCCTCTCCAAGTACTGCCCCCATCTCTTTTCCCTCTCTTTCTTCTCTGAACTCACTGATCACACTGTTTACAACCACTGTCTGAAATTCTTTTCCAATTCCATCCCTAGCACTTCTCCCATCTGGCTTCTGCCCTTTGCACTGAAGTGAAACTGCTGTTACCAAAGTCTTTAAAGACCTCCTCTTAGCCAAATCTCAGAACCAGTATTCTAATTCCTCCCTCTTTGACCTATTATTCACTTTCGATGCAGTCAGCCATGCTCCTCCTCTTAAAATCTTCCCTTCCCTTGGTTTCTGTGATTCTGTCCATTCCTGCTCCTCCTCTTACCTCTCTAATCACTCCTACAGAATTTCACTTGAAGGATTCCCCCACAAGGTGACTGTATAGGTTTGTAAGGGAGTTCCCATTCCCCATTAGTGCCTCCCTTGATTGCTACGTCTGGGAAAGTGGCTCTTGCACCATTGGATGCCTCCTTCCACTCTACTTACTCTCATCTGTAACTCAGCCCTTCGGCCAGGTCACCAATTAGTCAGCCCCTTCCAGGACTGCAAAGCCCAACAGAATCATTGTCAAATGCCTTCTTTGGATGCTGCCAGCTTTAACTATAGGCTCCATGCCACCATGCCAGTGGCTAACAGAGCTCACCTGCTAAACTGGGTTGCCACCTAAGAACCCTATAAACAGTAGTCCAAGTCTGATCAGTCCCAATCCTATTAGCTCCATGAGCCCAACTTAGCTGGCACAGGCCAGTTACAGGTATTTATAATTGCAGCTTAGACATACCCTAAGACCCTCATTAATCCTATCAGGACTGGTGTGGGGTGCACACCTCACCACAAGGTTTTGTCTGTGGTCCACATGTCTTCTCCCTTTACACCTTGTATATAGATAATCTGATTTGAAAACACAAATTCAGCTATCATCTCTATGCTGATGACTCACAGATCTACTTCTCTGCTTCAGACATGTCTCCTCCTGGCTAAACTAAAATCTTAGCCTGTGTCTCTGACATCTCGTGAGTGTCCAGTCTTTGGCAAAGATCAACGTGGCTGAAAGAGAGAGAGCACCCAGTCTTCCTTCTCCAATCCCTTCCCCACTACTGCCTTTCTTGATCACTGTGGACATCACCATCGTGCCTGCCATTCATGCATGAAATGTGGGTGTCATCTTCACCTCAGACCTCACATCTAGGCTCTCACATCTAGAATATGGTTAAGTTTTGCAAACTACTTGGCTGCGTCTAGACTGGCAAGATTTTGCGCAAAAGCACTCGCTTTTGCGCAAAAACTTGCCAGCTGTCTACACTGGCCGCTTGAATTTGCGCAAGAGCACTGACGTTC
Source organism: Pelochelys cantorii (assembly GCA_032595735.1). NCBI lineage: Eukaryota > Metazoa > Chordata > Testudines > Trionychidae > Pelochelys > Pelochelys cantorii. The sequence continues at coordinate 83,227,154 of CM064330.1, read as the reverse complement.
TTATGTAAGAAATCAGTGCTTCTTGCGCAAATACTTTGACGCTCCCGTTCAGGCAAGAGTCCTTTTGTGCAAAACCTTTTGCGCAAAAGGGCCAGTGTGGACAGCTCAGATTCGTTTTGCGCAAAAAATCCCCGATGGCTAAAATGGCGATCGGGGCTTTCTTGCACAAAACCGCGTCTAGATTGGCATGGACGCTTTTGCGCAAAAAGTGCTTTTGCGCAAAAGCGTCCGTGCCAATCTAGACGATCTCTTGTGCAAATACTTTTAATGGAAAAACTTTTCTGTTAAAAGCATTTGCACAAAATCATGCCAGTCTAGACATAGCCCTTTTGTATACCTTCTCTTAAGATATGAACCTTTCCATCCATCAATACAGTTAAACTGTCATCCAAGCTCTCAGTATGTCATGTCTCAATTACTAAAACATCCTCTAGCCTTCACAAAGGCAATTTTGCCCTACCCATATTTATTCACACTGCTGTTACAAAGATCATTTCCCTAACCCTTTGCTTTGAACATGTCACCCATCTTTGACCTCAGCTGACTCTCTCCCCCCTACCATATCAATCATAAACTACTTGTCTTCACTCTTATGGCCCTTCATGGCCTGTCCCTGTTCAATCTAGTATTCTCATTTGTTACTAAAAAGTCAATTCCCTCCACTGAGGCCAGCCTCCATCACCCACTTGTTAAATTTTAAAATGAACACCTCAGTGCTTTCTCTTCATACTGGGATGGAGATCCCCAGAAATATTTGCAAGGCTACCTCATTATCCTCCTTCAAATCCATTTTTAAATCTCTCCTGTGTCATGAGGCCAACCCTTCTTTGTTGTAATGAGCACAAACAAATCCCCTCAACTCTCAACAACAGGCTGCTAGTGCGGTAAGATGTAACCTATCACACTGACCAATATTGGCTCATTGCTTCTTTGTACTCCTCTTCCAATATTCATCTGTTTTCTCTTGCCTTAGACTGTAAGGTCCTTGGAGCAAAGGACTCTCCTTTTGTTCTTTGTCTGGACAGCACAAAGCACAGTGGAGTCCTAGCCTATGACTGCATGATAATACAAATAAATAGTAACAATAATGTAAAGGGTCTCAAGAGACTCACCATTCTCCTCTGGCCCAGAAGATACTCATTTTCAGAGCCCCCAGAAACATACATCTGTTGTTCTCTAGGTGCAGAGAAATGGCATCTGTGAGCCATCTCCTGTCTCTTTGACTAGTCTAAAATAGGTTGCTATTTTCTAGGTTTTCTAATATGTGACTGTTTGTAGATGAATCATAACATGATGCTGGAAACTTGGCAATTACATCAATAATTCTACACTGTGCATTGTACATGACCTGCATGCTAAGGAAGGGGAATAGGAAAGAAAGCTTTTGCAGTTCCTGAAACTCACCTCATCTCATTATATCAGTTGTGAGCACAGTCTGAGGTGCTTACAAGGCAGATGTAAAAGCAGCAGCATCCTACAATTCATGCCTTACTTGCTATAACTGCTCAAGTTCCCCTGGAACAATAAAATAGCAACCAATTATTCTGAGATTTGAGTCTGAAAAAGTGTAGAAAAATATCCTGCAACAGAGTCCTATTTGTAGCATTCCTCACAGAGACTTAAGAGCTCCAAACCACTATTTTCAAATGTGGGCACCTGCAGCGAAGCATCTTAATCCTTATTCAGGCACCTAAATAAATGTGGCCTGATTTTCAGAGTGCTTAGTAGTTGCAGCACTTGCAATTTACCACTAAGATTATATAAAATCACCTTGCATAATCTACACTCTGGAAAGAAAAGTCCCCCTGTGATAACTCATAAAAGAATCTTGGCAAAGGAATGTGGTTAGTACAAACTACCTTGTCTTTCTTTCCTGGAAGTAAATGCTGTGGGCTCGATAGATTTTTTTTTCAAAAAGCACCCTAACAAGCATTTTGTTTTATGAAATGACAACTGCCTATAAGTCTTCTGTGTGAATTTTCTCTTAAAACATAATTTATTTTTACATAGAGACTTGCATCCAAATTATCCCAAAATGCTTTATGGGGAGAGGATGCTTTACCGAACTAGGAATTGCAACTACCATACAGAAAGGAAAATAGGAATAGAGGGAAAGAATAGCTGGGAGTTATAGTCATTCAAAAGCTGATTTAATTGTTTATTTGTAATATGGAGAAATAAAGATGCCACTGCATCATTCTGTCTGAATAGGAGCCCACAAAGATTTACCAACATTTCTAATTGAGCAGATCCGGTCCCTAAATGAAATGCACCCATTGTGGTTTCAGTATTTTACATATAGTATTTCCCTTTAAAAACAGGCCACAGGCAAATTTATCTAAAGGAAAAGCCTGCACTCATTTCCTTTTACATTTGTTGTCACTGGGAAATGGGTGTCTTAAACCCTTGAAATAAGGACCCAAGAGTACAGTTCTGAAAATTCGAGCAATCAGTACCTATTTTCTTCCTCAAACAGATTCTATTAATTAAGTCAGAGGTGGGGAACCTTTTGTGGGTCAGGGGCCACTGACCCACAGAAAAATCAGTTGGGCAGGAGACAGCAGGGGCAGGAGTGCCAGTGTGGGTTTCCCAGTGCTGGTGGGGAGGAGCCCTGAGTGCTGTGCCCAGGCAACTGGATCCAGGCACACTGGGGACTGCATCTGGCCTCTGGGCCTTAGCTTCCCCACCCCTGAAGTAAGGTGACAGTGAATAAGAATGACACCCAGTGGTTCTATTTCTCATAAGATAAAAGTCTATTTCCCATGATTATTTTCAATAACCCTCTTTCATTGCATTTTGTGTAGTACAAATATGTATTGGCTTCCCATTGTGAACATAGTTATGAACATTCAACTACTTTAGACTTACCCCATTGTGAAAAACAAGGCATAAATAACTTAGTTTAAAATGATTGTCATGATCCACATCTTTACAATACAGTGTAATTCCTAATAAACATTCCCATGACTCAAACAGTTTCCACAACACAGTAATTTCTGCAAACCATAAGGATAATGATTCAACCAGATTCAGGGGTATTCCAAAAGATTCTATTTGTATACTGACTAGCTATATATACACTGAAAGTTGCCCACATATTTTCTGCTGTTGGGCCAAATTCTGGTCTGATTTGAACTTCTACAACTTTATTTTATTACATTTTCACAGGGTACCACTCCAAGAGTTCATCCCTTTGCAATGATTATCTCCACATTAGGGATATTCTCAGGGATCACCATATGGAGCTGGTTCTGGGATTCTGTTCATCTTAAAACTGACAGGTTGAAGTTAGTCAGATAGAACTGGGAGAAGCTGTGTTTCCCACAGAAGAACGGTATCAACCCACCTTCCAAAGCAGGTTATCACATTCTAAGAAAGAATGTCACATTTCTAACTAAGAAAACTTCAGTAGAAAGCAAAGCAGCAAAAGCAGGTATGACATTCCCTAGATGGAAATGGTATAACACAAGAGAACATTTAAGAAGTGAAGTTATGGCACACTAGAATGGTATCTCAGTCTGAAATTGCCCTAGATGGTGACTAATTTCCACATGGCATTTGACCAGTTTTAAGACATCTAATCTGTTGTCTTTGAAAGAAACCTTGGCCAAGCAGAATGTACTCCTATTGTGGTATCTTTCATTAGGTATGTTCATCCATTAAAATTATACAAGATAATATTTAGCATTGATCTGCTCATTTTTTACTAGAAATGGTTGAAAAATAGGTTATTTTTCCTCATAAAAAAATCTCAACTTTTCAGCAAATATAATAAACTCAAAATATTTCAGCTATAAGCCAAAATATTTTTAATTTAAAATGGCACCATGGTGTCTCAGAGGGTTATAGTTTAGGTGCTTTCTAACCCCCATCTCCTCCCTGGCCAGACTACATTTTCCACATGCCACTTGCTCCCTTCTTGAGGAATGGAAGGGTGCATGTTAGAAGGCCCTGAATGGGAGATACAGTCTGGCCCCAGAGAGGAGAATGGAAGCACTGGGAAATTGAAGTTCATCTCTCATGAAGCACCATGGTGCCATTTTGAATGAAAACATTTTGATTTGTTTTTATTTAGCAAAACATCCACATTTTCTGAGAAAGGCATAACCTTTTGCACAAAAAAGATTAATTATAATTTTAATGCAAATTTCCAACCAGTACTATTTTTGACCATCTGCCACAGAGCTGAGAACCATATTTGTGTGTGCTGCTATCAGGCAATTAAAATAATTGAACCCTTTGTTTCCCCTGAAGTTTGCCAGGAGTTTTACTCCAAGGCTTCATCTACACTGCCGGTTTTGCCAGCAGTGTGTATGCAAATGAGGCATACTTTATGCACAACGTTTTTACGCCTAGGGTTTTTGTGGAAAAAAAAGTAGTATGGACAGGTTTTTTGCGCAACCCCCCCCCACCCCCCGCGTTTTCTATAAAATCCTTATGCCTCTAAGAGGCATAAAAACCCCCCATCCATGCTACTTTTTCCCCCCGCAAAAATGGTGTGCATAAATTATGCAAATGAGGTGCGGCAGTTTGCTAATCTGTGCCTCATTTGCATACTCACTGCCGGCAAAACCAGCAGTGTAGACGTAGCCCTAGAGAAACTGATGAAGACACATACAAAAACTTCCTTGACCAATGACTGGAAACATTGTCCCTGGATAGACTGGTTTCTTCTTGTGAAAAGAGCAGAAGACTAGTATCTCATCTTGTTTCAGTGAGTGGAAAAGAGCTGCCCTGGAAGAGATTAAAATGACAGAGACTGATTAAAATCAGAGTGTGCTGGTATGAGGAAAGGCACACTTAAACCTGTGTGACAGAGCAGGGGCACCTATTGGAGTCTGGGAGGTGGGCGGGCGTAAGCCCGTCCACATCTAAAGGACCTCCCCCCAGCCTATGGAGAGGGTCCACTGAGCCCAGGAAACCAAGTAATTACTTGGGACAAATAAAAAGAAAACAGGGACGGGTGTGAGGGTCAAAGGGCTAAAAGAAGGGAACTGGATGGGGACACCGCGCAGAGAACCCCGGACAGTGCCCACTGTCCCTCAAAGGTCTCGAGAGAGCCAGCGGACGCCGCCGAGTGGAACTCTGCCCGGATACGTGAGCGGATGCAGGACTGGAAATAGGCCCCACAGTCGCAGGCCCCTCCCTTGGCCAACCTCTGCTCCTTGGTCTTATAAATTACCATCTTGGTGATAGCCAGGAGGAGGTTGACCAGGAGGTCCCGTGACTTTGTGGGGCCTCAGATGGGGTGTGCGTAAATTAACAGGTGAGGGGAGAAGTGCAGTCAGAACCTCAACAAAAGGTTCTGGAGGAGCCGAAAGAGGGGCTGTAACCTGGCGCACTCGAGGTACACGTGCGCTAGGTTCTCCCTCTCGCCACAGAAGGGGCAAGTGTTTGGAATGGGGGTGAACCGCGCCAAATACACGCCCGTGCTCACAGCCCCGTGCAGGATTCTCCAGCTGATGTCCCTGGTGGGCCGTGGAACTAAGGTGGAATAGAGACTGTCCCACCAGGGCTCCCCACCCTCTATTGGTGGTAGGAGGTCCCGCCATTTGGTGTCTGGGCGGGACACAAGGGTGGGGAAGTGGAGCGTGTGAAGCACGAGCATGTACAGGTGACTCTTTGGCACGGTTCAGAAGGGGACTGGTTGCAACGTGTGCAGCCAGCTCGGGTGACGAGGGGGAGGCAGTCTGAGAGATACGTGGGGCTTAGGGCTGATGGATAGATCGGGCGGGCCGGTGGTGAGGGCGGGCAGGGTGCACCCTCTCGCAGGACCTTGTCAAGATAAACCCGAGCGGTGGGCGGCAAAGAGTCCTTCACCTCCTGAAGTACGCGCCGGGGAGTACGTAGGGTAGAGAGCCCCATTCGCTGGGCGAGTGCCCGAGGATCCACCCAGTCTCCCCGGTCAGAGTCCAGGAGGTCTCCAGTCCTTGTGACTTCTGCCAGGACCAGTCTCTGGTGCACCGAAGGGGACTCCACCGCCTGCACACGTAGATGGGGATTGTATAGCAGGGGCTCCGCGAGGAGGTCTGCCCCCACGGTGGCTCCCAAGGACCTGGTCGCCTCTAGCAGCTTCCAGGACCGGAGGAGGTCCCGGTAGAAGGCCGGCAGCTCAGAGAGGTCTCGCGGAAGACCTCTCAAATAAAGAAGCTGCCGGTCATATCGGAGCCCTCAGAAGCGGCGAAGGAAAGCGTGTGTCAGCGTGCTCCACACCAGACTACCTACATCAAATAGGAGCCTCTGCAGGGCCTGGAGGTGGAGGACATGAACCCGCGTGCGCAGACACGTCAGGCCCTGCCCTCCCTCCTCCAGGGGAAGATGGAGAACGCCTGCAAAGACCCAATGCAATCCTGGCCAGAAGAACCACAGCAGCAGCTGCTGGATCTGATCCAGGAAACACAGGGGGGGGGGGCAGGGGGGAACCAGGGGACCAGGGTGCTGAGACGGTGCCAGAGCATGGACAGGACTAGTTGGTTAAGCACCAGTACCCTCCCATGCAGGGAGAGGCACTGGAGAGTCCTGTCCATCTCCGCAACCGCTCAGCTACCCGGGACTCTAAACCTTGCCAGTTCTCCGGCGAAGAGGGATGCGTGGCAGAAAGAAAAACGCCAAGATAGAGCAGCGGACCCACGCTCCACCTGATGGCCTGAAGTGCGGATGGGAGGGAGCTCGCCTGCCACCCGGCCCCTACCACCAGGCCAGAGCTCTTGACCCAGTTGACCCGGGCAGAGGAGGCCACCAAGTAGACAGCTTGGCAGGCCTCCACCCGCGCCAGGTCTCCCAGGTCCTGGACCACAAGGAGCACGTTGTCGGCATACGCCAACAGGACCAGCCGCATCTCCAGCTCACGGAGCACCAACCCCGTCAACCTTTTGCGAAGAAGACGGAGGAAGGGCTCGATGGCCAGAGTATACAGCTGGCCTGACAGCGGGCAGCCTTGACATACTCCCCGCCCGAAGCTGACCGGTGCGGTCAGGGTACAGTTGAGCTTGACTAAACACTCTGCAGAAGCGTACAGCACCTGGAGAAAGCCCACAAAGTGGGGCCCGAAGCCAAAGGCCCGCAGAGTGCCCAGGAGATACCTGTGGTCCATCCGATAGAACGCCTTCTCCTGATCCAAGGACAGGAGGGCAAACAACAGACCATCCCTACACCTTAGCTCTAGGAGATCCCGGACCAAATAAAGGTTGTCGAAAATGGTACGGCCCGGGACAGTGTAGGTCTGGTCCGGATGGACCACGTCCGCCAGCACGGACTTGAGTCCCAGGGAGACGGCTTTGGCGACGATTTTATAGTCCGTGCTGAGGAGCGAGACGGGATGCCAGTTCCTCAGATCGCGGAGGTCCCCCTTCTTGGGCAGCAAGGTGAGCACCGTTCGTCTGCACGATAAAGGGAAGACCCCGCTCTCCAGGGACTCGGCCCAGACCTTGGCAAGGTCCGGGCCGAGGACGTCCCAGAACACATGGTAGAACTCCACGGTCAGCCCGTCCATACCTGGGGACTTATTGGTGGGCATGAGACGGAGGGCTTCCAAGAACTCAGCCAGAGAGAGAGGCAGCTCTAGTCGCCCGCACTGACCGTCGGGAGTTCGTTCCAGAGGACTCTGTGGGCGTCAGTGTCAGTCGGATCCGGCGAGAAAAGGGAGGCGTAGAAGGCGCAAGTCCTCTGGCGCATCTCCACCGGATCCGAGAGGGGGGCGCCATCCTCCGCCAGAAGGCAGACAATGTGCTTTTTCGCCCCCCTCTTTTTCTCCAGGGCATAGAAGAAGCGGGAGCCACAATCCATCTCCCTAAGGAGGTGGATGCGGGAATGAACAAAGGCATCCTGGGCCCGAAGGTCGTCGAGGGCCCGAAGTTCCTCCCGCTTCTCCCGGTACGTTCCGTAGAGGGGTGGACCTCTGGGGCCGGTGGCCAGCCGCCTCTCTAGCTCTAAAACCTCCCATTCCAACTGCTCTATTGCCGCATCCCTCCGCTGGCTGGCCCCCCAGGTGTAGTCGCAGCAGAAGAGCCGCGTGCGCACCTTCCCCACATCCCATCACCAGCGCGCCAAGGGAAAGTCACACCACCACCCGTGCCAGGCCAGCCAGAACTCCTGGAAGGACGCTACAAAGCCCACGTCCTCTAGCAGGCTGTTAAAATGCCAGTAGGCTCCGAAGAGAGAGAGGCCATCACGGCCACCAAATGGTGGTTCGAGAACAGGGCCGGCCGAATGCTGGAGAAGTGGGCTCGAAAGAGATGATGACGTGAGAGATAAATGCAGTCCAACCGGGAGTGAAATGACCATTGACCCTCCACCCGGACGAAGGTAAATGCTGCATCCCCGCCTGGGTGGAGGTCACACCAGACGTCCACCAGGGAGTGTTGGTCTACAATCTCCCTGAGGACGTCCGTGGCGGCCGGGCACCGCTCGGTCCCCGTGCGGTCCCGTTCCTTGAGGGTGCAGTTGAAATCCCCACCCAGGATCAGGCACTCGTGAGGATCCAAAGAGCCGAGGAAGGCAGCCGCCCACTGGTAGAAGCGAAGCCTTTCCGGGCTGGATGTCGGGGCGTAGATGTTAATGAGATTTAATGTTAGCCCCTGTACCTGGACCCGGAGGTGCAGCAGGCGGCCTTGCACAACCTCGGCAGTCCCCAGCACCTCAGGCCGCAGGTTCGGGGAGAACAGGGTTGCCACCCTGGCTTGATTGGCCAACAGGTGGCTAAAGTACACCCTGTCTCCCCACTCTAGCTGCCAGCTCGCTTCGGCGGCCGACACGGTATGGGTCTCCTGCAGGAAGATGACAGAGTACCCCCCCTCCCGTAGGAAGTAGAGTACCCGACATCTGTGGAGACCCAGCCTGCAGCCCCTTGCAGAGTGGCAATGACAAACGGTGGAATCGAGAGGGTTGGGGAAGATTCTCGCTGGCAGGAGTGCTGACAGTCCCCATTGGGCCCCGCAGCAAACCGTGACCATACCCAAACGTAAGCAGGGCATCACGGAAGCCACGGGCCCGCTGGTAGGCCGCAGCCTCCTGCCGCCCAGTCCCTTTGCCCTCCCCCAAAATGGCCCTTATGGTCTGGAAGATGAGATGGAAATCCCCCCAGCGCTGAAGGGCAAGAGCCACTTTGTTCTTGGAGCCACGAATGTCCTCCAAGAAGCTGCGCATCTCGCCCTTCAGCGCGGCAGGTGTCAGGGCCTCGGGCCAGACCCCTCCGCTTGCCCCGCAACCCACTGATGTGGGAAAGTGGAGACTCTGAAGTCCCTGCTGGGATGAGGACAGGGGTAGTGACGGAGGGAGAACAGCCCCAGATGTGCTGGGAGTGGGAGAAACAAAAACCGCCTCCCGGGGCCAACGTCTGAGCTGAACGTGGCAGCCCCGGGGGCGGCAGTAACAGTGTAAGGGGAGGAAAAGAGGTCAGGGAAGGGATCAGGGAAAGGAGGAAGAGGAGGAAGGGGAGTAGGGGGAGGAAGAGGTGGGGGATTAGGAAAAAGACAAGGAGGAGGGGGAGCAGGAAGAGAAGTGGGAAATTCGGTTGGGAGAGGGGCTGAATGGGGAGCAGGAGTAGGGTCTGAAGCCTCAGCGGTAGAGGCACCGGGTTGTGATGTCTCCTCGCAGGGTAGGGGATCGGTGGCAGTGGTGGGGGAAGTTAGTGTCTCCCCAGTGCCAGGCTCCGGCACCACTAGGAGTGCAGCACCGGAGGCTCCAGCGCCAGGGGTAATGGGGAATGATGGGAACTCCTGCCCGCTAGGATCCCCCAGGGGTTTGGTGGCCAAAGTGCTGCCGATGGCTGGGCAGTTGGTTACACCCTGGGACAACCCAGAGGCAGGGAAAAGGGAGAGCGGCGGGCTAGAAGGGGAAGGAGAGGCTGACTGTTGTCCTCCAAGGCATGTTGATCCCCCTCTGAGGCAGCCGGGGTTAACCCTAAGGCCTCCACCTCTTGGGAGAGGAAGGTGAGCCCGCTGCCCGCCACCACGTCGTCGCCCTTGTTGGTGGCAGAGTCAGCGGTCACCCTCACAGCGGAGGTGGGGACGGTGGGAGCATCTCCTGTGGACACTCCCTCTTGCAGGGACTCCGGGAGGGAGGCATTTACCCCTTCCACAACCGCTGCGGCCATCTCAGCTGCCTCACGGTGCTGTGAAGCGTCCGGGGGCTCGGAGGGAGGGATGGCTCCAACGCCCACCCCTAGAGGCATGAGGAAGGTATCTTCCCCTTCAATAGGTGGGGTGGAACGTCGGGCTCGTTTGCGGCGCCTCCCCATGGCAACCTCCCAGCCCTCAGAGGAGGAGAGTTGGGCCTGATTAGGGGAAGAGCCAGGGGGTGAGGGCAGTGGTGGGAGGGCGAGGGAAGATGGGGGCTGGGCAGCTGGGGAAGGGGAAACCTCCCCCTGAGGTAGGCCCTGTCCGAGTCCCGTCTCTGACCCCACCGCCCTCTCCTCCGCAGGCCCGGCCTTGCCGCTTTTGGTGGTGCCCCGTCGCCTGACAGAGAAAACATCGGGCCTCCCCCAAGGTGTAATATACCCGGTACTGGGCCCCTTGACAGGGCACCAGAAATGACCCTTCGAGGGCTTCTCCACCACGCCCCGCCAGCAGGAGTTGGATTTGCACCTGCCGGCAGAAGGAGAGAACGTGGCGGAGGGTAGGGTCCTTGCAGCCCAAAGGAAGGGGACTAAGGACTGACAAGGGCCTCCCCAGGGTGGAGAGAAAAGGCAATAGAGCGGCATTGGGGAGGAAGGGAGGAATGGAGGAAAAAGCCACCCGTACGCCCAGGTCCTCCAAAGGCTCAGGTGGGACGTGGACTCCCCCCCCCCCCCGCCAAACCCTTCTCCACCGCTTCCAGGGCAGCGGCCTCTGACACCAGGAAGAATACCACCTTCCCGAACATCTTGGAGGCTGCCACCACAGCCGCAGGCCCCACCACCTGTGCCAACGCCCGCATGTAGGTCTCCACGTGGGACGAGGCCGCCACCAGGAGGCAACGGACCCCGTGCCTCCTGGTCAGGGTGGGGAAGGGGCTGCGACCGCCAGGGATGGAATTCCGATAAGCGGCTTCAGTGGATCAGGAGGCAGCAGGTGGGGGGGTGGCAGCTACCTGGGCATACGGCCTGGGGGCCGGGACACCGTCACCCCCAGAGCTGGTGGAAGGAACAGGGGGACAGGAAAGAGGGGAAGCCGCGGCCAAGACCGCGGCAGGGGGGTGAGCCTTCGCCACAGGAGGTTTTGCCTTCCGGGCGGGGCTCTTGCCCTTCTTGGTCCCCTGGCCCTTCCTGCCTTTCAGGGAGGCTTTCTTGGTGGTGACACTGGTGGCAGAAGGTGCCATGGCAGGAGAGGTCGGGGTCCCAGGATCTCCGTCCATGTCCACCACCTCCACTGCATGAGTGGGTGGCCCAGCAGCCTCAGAGGGTTCAGGGTTCATAGAGGCAGTGAGGGGGGTGGGCAAGGAGTGGTAGGGGCATCGCATGACTGCCCCTCCATTATGTTCATGGATGGAGGGGCGGGGGGAGACAGAAACAGACAATTAGGGGAGACCAATAGTGCCAGGAGGTAGAACAAGGAGCAGGGGAGAGGAGGAAGAGAGTGGGAGAGGAAAGGCTCACCACTCCCCCCGCTAGGCTGGAAGCGGGGTGAGACGGCAGCAACGCACATAGGAGGAAGGGGGGGGGGTGTAAAGAAACAAGGGGTACAGCTCCCAGCACAGGAGGGTAAGAGCAGCTCCTCCAGCTGCACTGGGAATGTGAGAGGGTCAATTATTTGAAAGACATGTGGGAAGTGAAATGGTGCATGGGGGAGGGTAACTAAAGGAGAGTGGGAGGCTCAGGCACCAAACGAGATGACAAAGGGGGGCATGGGCACACGAAAAGAGGAGAGGGGAATGCAGGCTGTGAGGAGGGGTCTGCTCAAGGAAGCAGGGGGCAGCAAGACACTGCTGGGAAGCCGGGGGGGGGGGGGGAGGAAACTAGTGTGCCCATGGGCGCCTGAGTGGCAGGCTCACAGCACCAGCTGCAGGACCCAACAGAGCAAGGGGGGGGGGGAGGCAAGCAGTGGGGCCAAGAATGGAGATGGCCCCTGCAGCACCTGGGGCTCGGAAGGGAGCAGCAATAGCAGCATCAAAGATGCAGGGGAGACAGCGAGGGGCAGAGGGAGCCACCCCCCAGCCCCAGCACCCTACAGAAGCTGTGCCAGCTGCCACCTAGGGGCCCAGATGCAGGAGGCCCCTCACAAACACTCACCCCCCACACAAACTTGTGGAGGGGAAGGAAGAACCCCAGGAGCTGCTATAAAGCAGCCCCCTTACCTCCTCTACTCCAGAGGGCGTAGCAGCCACAGGAACGGTGAAGTCCAAGCCTGCAGCAGTGAAGAAAGGGGCCAGGCAGTCCCCAAAAAGATGGAAAATGGGGGTCCCATCCCCCCACCAAGGTGAGGGCAGCAAAGGCCCCCCTATCCACCCCCATACCAGCTCCTGCAGCCAGCTGAGGGGTGGGTGGGGGGGAAGACTGCCTGCAAACAGAGCAGGCAGAGAGAAAAGGGGACCTGGCCCAAAATGTAGCCACAACCCCAGTAGCCCCCCACACACCCCTCCCAAAAAAGGGGAGGGGAGGGGTGCAGGGGGGAAAAAAGCACAACAAGCCCAGACCAGCAGCCTGCTGTGCTCAGTGGAAGAGTGGCTCCTCTCTCCACCTCAACTATTTGGTGTCCGGGAGGTGGGCGGGCGTTAGCCTGCCCACATCTAAAGGACCTCCCCCCAGCCTGCGGAGAGGGTCCACAGAACCCAGAAGAACCAACTAATTACTGGGGACAAATAATGAGAAAATAGGGATGGATGTGAGGGTCAAAGGGCTAAAACAAGGGAACCGGATGGGGATACTGAGCAGAGAACCCCAGACAGTGCCCACTCCCCTCGAAGGTCTCGAGAGAGCCGGAGGACGCTGCCCATTGGAACTCTGCCCGGATACGTGAGCGGATACAGCAGCGGAAATAGGCCCCACAGTCGCAGGCCCCTCCCCCGGCCAACCTCTTCTCCCTGGTTTTATAGATTGCCAATTTGGCCATAGTCAGGAGGAGGTTGACCAGGAGGTCCCGCGACTTTGTGGGGCCATGAATGGGATGTGCGTAAATTAACGAGTGGGGGAAAAGTGCAGCCAGAACCTCAGCAGGAGGTTCTGCAGGAGACAAAAGAGGGGCTGTAGCCTGGTGCACTTGATGTAGATGTGCACCAGGGTCTCCCTCACACCACAGAAGAGGCACGTTTCGGGGGTGAGGGTGAACCGTGCCAAGTACACGCCCGTGCTCACCACGCCATGCAGGATTCTCCAGCAGATGTCCCCGGTGGGCCGTGGAACCAAGGTCAAATAGAGGCTGGCCCACCAGGGCTCCCCACCCTCTACTGGTGGTAGGAGGTCCCGCCACTTGGTGTCTGGGCGGGACACGAGGGTGGGGAAGTGGAGCGTGTGAAGCATGAGCATGTACAGGTGATTCTTTGACACGGTTCGGAAGGGGACCAGCTGCATTGTGTGCAGCCGGCTAGGATGACGAGGAGGAGGCAGTCGGGAAGGTACGCGGGACTGGGGGCCGATGGAGAGATCAGGAGGGCTGGGGGTGAGGGGTGTGAGGGGTGCATCCTCTCGCAGGACCTTGTCGAGATAAACCCGAGCAGTGGGCGGCAAAGCATCCTTCACCTCCTGAAGTACGCGCCGGGGAGTACGTAGGGTGGAGAGCCCCATGTGCTGGGCGAGTGCCCGAGGATCCACCCAGTCTCCCCGGTCGTAGTCCAGGAGGTCTCCGACTCTGGTGGCTTCTGCCAGGACCAACCTCTGGCGCACCAAGGGAGACTCCGCCGCCTGCACACGTAGATGGGGATTGTGTAGCAGGGGCTCCGCGAGGAGGTCTGCCCCCAAGGTGGCTCCCAAGGACCTGGTCACCGCAAGCAGCCTCCAGGTCCGGAGGAGGTCCTGGTAGAAGGCCGGCAGCCCAGAGACGTCTTGCGGAAGACTTCTCAAATAAAGGAGCTGCCGGTCGTATCGGAGCCCTCGGAAGCGGTGAAGGAAAGCATGCGCAAGTGTGCTCCACGCCGGACTACCTGCATCAAATAGGAGTCTCTGCAGGGCCCGGAGGTGGAGGACATGAACCCGCGTGCGCAAACACATCAGGCCCTGCCCTTCTTCTTCCAGGGGGAGATGGAGAACCCCTGCAGAGACCCAATGCAGTCCTGGCCAGAATAACCGCAGCATTAGCTGCTGGATATGGGCCAGGAAACCCGGGGGCGGGACGAGGGTATTGAGACGGTGCCAGAGCATGGACAGGACCAATTGGTTAAGTACCAGTGCCCTCCCACGCAGGGAGAGGCACCGGAGCAGTCCCCTCCACCTCTGCAACGGCTCAACCACCCTGGCTTCTAAACCTTGCGTGGCAGAAAGAAAAACGCCGAGATAGAGCAGCAGACCCATGCTCCACCTGATGGCCTGAAGCGCGGATGGGAGGGAGCTCGCCTGCCACCCGGCCCCTACCACCAGGCCAGAGCTCTTGACCTAGTTGACCCGGGCGGAGAAGGCAGCCGAGTAAACGGCTTGGCAAGCCTCCACCCGCACCAGGTCTCTCGGGTCCTGGACCACGAGGAGTACGTCGTTGGCATACGCCAACAGGACCAGCCTTGTCTCCGGCTCACGAAGCACCAACCCCGTCAACCTCTTGCGAAGGAGACGGAGAAAGGGCTCTATGGCCAGAGCGTACTGCTGGCCTGACAGCGGACAGCCTTGACATACTCCCCGCCCAAAGCTGACCGGTGCGGTCAGGGTCCAGTTGAGCTTCACCAAGCACTCTGCGGAGGCATACAGCACCTGGAGAAACCCCACAAAATGGGGCCCGAAGCCGAAGGCCCGCAGGGTGCCCAGGAGGTACCCGTGGTCCATCCGGTTGAATGCCTTCTCCTGATCCAAGGACAGGAGGGCGAATGATAGACCGTCCCTACACCCGAGCTCTAAGATATCCCGGACCAGGAAAAGGTTGTAGAAGATGGTTCGGCCCGGGACGGTGTAGGTCTGGTCTGGATGAACCATGTCCGCCAGCACGGACTTCAGCCTTAGGGAGATGGCTTTGGCGATGATTTTATAGTCCGTGCTGAGGAGCGAGACAGGACGCCAATTCCTCAGATCGCGGAGGTCCCCCTCCTTGGGCAGCAAGGCAAGGACAGCTCGCCTGCACAATAAGGGGAGGACCCCGCCCTCCAAGGACTTGACCCAGACAAGCAAGGTCCGGGCCGAGGACGTCCCAGAACACGCGGTAGAACTCCACCGTCAGCCCGTCCATGCCCGGGGATTTATTGGTGGGCATGTGATGGAGGGCTTCCGAGAACTCGGCCAGAGAGAGAGGCAGCTCTCGCCGGTCCTGGTCGCCCGCGCTGACCATCGGGAGTTCGTTCCAGAGAACCCTGCGGGCGTCGGCGTCGGTCAGATCCAGGGAGAAGAGAGAGGCGTAGAAGGCGCGAGCCCTCTTGCGCATCTCCACCGGATCCGTGTGGGGGGTGCCGTCCTCTGCCTGAAGGCAGACGATGTGCCTTTTAGCCCCCCTCTTTTTCTCCAGGGCATAGAAGAAGCGGGAGCCTCAATCCATCTCCTGAAGGAGATGGATGCAAGAATGAACAAAGACACCCCGGGCTCGAAGGTCCTCGAGGGCCCGGAGTTCCTCCCACTTCTCCTGGTACGCTCCGCAGAGGGGCGGATCCTTGGGGCCAGTGGCCAGCCACCTCTCTAGCTCTAAAACCTCCCGTTCCAACTGCTCTATCGCTGCATCCCTCCGCCGGCTGGCTCCCCGGGTGTAGTCCCGGCAGAAGAGTCACGTGTGCACCTTCCCCACATCCCACCACCGCCGTGCCGAGGGAAAGGCGCACCTCCACCCGCGCCAGGCCAGCCAGAACTCCCGGAAGGACACTACGAAGCCCACATCCTCCAGCAGGCTATTATTGAAATGCCAGTAGGCCGGCCCCGGCCTCACCGAAGAAAGAGAGGCCTTCATGGCCACTAAATGGTGGTCCGAGAACAGGGCCGGCCGAATGCTGGAGGAGTGGGCCCGGAAGAGATGATGACAAGACAGGTAAATGCGGTCCAACTGGGAGTGGAAAGACCGACGACCCACCACCTGGACGTAGGTAAATACCGTTTCCTCGCCCAGGTGGAGGTCTCGCCAGACGTCCACCAGGGAGTGATGGTCTATTATCTTCCTGAGGACGTCCGCGGCGGCTGGGCACTGCTCGAGCCCCGTACGGTCCCGGTCCTTGAGGGTGCAATTGAAGTCCCCGCCTCGGACCAGGCACTCGCGAGGATCCAGAGAGCCGAGGAAGGCAGACGCCCGCTGATAGAAGTGGAGCCTCTCCAAGATGGACGCCAGGGCGTAGATGTTAACAAGATTTAGTGTCAGTCTCCCCATCCGAACCCGGAGATGCAGCAGGCGACCCTGCATGACCTCGGCGGTCCCCAGCACCTCAGGCTGCAGGTTCAGGGAGAACAGGGTAGCCACCCCGGCTTGACGGGCCGACAGGGGCTGAAATAAACCCCGTCCCCCCCACTCCAGCTGCCAGCTAGCCTCGGTGGCCGGAGTTGTGTGGGTCTCCTGGAGGAATACGACAGAGTACCTCCCCTTCCAAAGGAAGGAGAGTACCTGACACCTACGGAGACCCGACCCGCAGCCCCGGGTGTTCAGAGTGGTAAAGATGAGCGGCGGCATTGAGAGGGCTGGGGAAGATCCTCGCTGGCAGGAGTGCCAGCAGCCCCCACTGGGCCTCGCAGCAAACTGTGACCGTGCCCAAAAGCGAGCAGGGCATCACGGAAGCTGCGGACCCGCTGGTAAGCCGTGGCCTCTTGCCGCCCGGTCCCTTTACCCTCCCCCAAGAGGGCCCTTACTGTTTGTAAGATGAGATGAAAATCTCCCCAGCGCTGAAGGGCGAGAGCGACTTTGTTCTTGGAGCCACGGATGTCTTCCAAGAAAGCATGCATCTCACCCTTCAGCGCATCTAGCGTTGGGCCCTGGGCCCTCGAACGCATTGGGGCCAGATCCCTCCACGAGCCCCGTGACCCATCGACACCGGGATGCAGGGCATCTGAGGTCCCTGCTGGGAGGACAGTGGCAGAGGGAGACTCGCCCCAGATGTGCTGGGAGCAGGAGAAACGAAAACCGCCTCCCGGGGGCCAGCATCTGGACTAAACGTGGCATCCCCAGGGGCAGCAGTAACAGAGTAAGGGGAGGAAAAGAGTTCATGTAGGGGATCAGGAAAAGAAGGGAGACGAGGAAGGGGAATAGGGGGAGGAAGAGGTGAGGGATTGGGGAAAAGACAAGGATGGGGGGGGAGGAGGAAAAGGGGTGGAAAGCTCAGTTGGGAGGTGGTTTGAACAGGGAGCAGGAGAAGGAGAAAGGCAAGAAGCCTCAGTGGAGGAGGCAGCGGGATGTGGTGCCGCCTCACAGGGCGGAGAATTGGTGGCAGCAGTAGGGGTAGTCATAATCTCCCCTGTGCTGGGCTCCAGTGCCACAGAGAGTGCAGCACCAGAGGCCTCAGCACCGGGGGTGATGGATCTTAATGGGAGCTCCCGTCTGCTGAGAGCCTCAAGGGTTTCGGAGGCCGCGGCCGAAATGCTGCCGACAGCTGGGCAGACAGTCGCACCTTGGGGCAACTCAGAGGCAGGGAGAAGGGATAGCAGTGGGTCAGAAAGGGAAGGAGAGGTGGCTTGTTGTCCCTCCAGGATCTGATGATCCCCCTCTGAGGCAGCCGGGGTCAGCCCCAAAGCCTCCACCTCCTGAGAGAGGAAGGCGAGGCCGCCACCTGCCACCAGATGGTGATCTTTGTCGGAGCAAGGTCAGCGGCCGTCCCCTCAGTGGAGGTGGGAACAATGGGAGCATCCTCCATGGACACCCCCTCTTGCAGGGACCCCGGGAGGGAGGTGTTCACCTCTCCCACAATCGCCACGGTCACCTCAACAGCTTCATGGTGCTGCGAATCGTTCGAGGGCTCAGAGGGTGGGACGGTTCCAGCGTCCATCCCCATAGGTGCAGGGAGGCTGTCCTCCCCCTCAGTGGGCGGGGTGGAATGCCGACCACACTTCCGGTGCCTCCCCATTACAAGCTCCCATCCCTCGGAGGAAGAGGGCTGGGCCTGAATGGAGGAAGAGCCAGGGGATGAGGGCAGCAGTGGGAGGGCAAGGGTAGATGAGGGCTGGGCAGCAGGGGAAAGGGATACCTCCCCCTGAGGTAGGTCCTGCCCGAGTCCCGTCACTGACCCCGCCGCCCTCTCCTCCGCAGGCCCGGCCTTACTGCCTTTGGCGGCGGCAGCAACAGCACCCGCACGCTCGTCTGGGCCCTGAGAAACCCGAGCGGGATTGACGACGGTCACGGTTGGAGGAGGGGCGACCCCAGGGTCCGGACTGTCAGGGCCACCGGCGATGGTATGGCCGGTGCCCTCCCGGGCGTCGGGGGTCCTGGGTGCCTCTCCAAACCGGGCCAGGGGACAGTCCCTTTGGACGTGCCCCGTCGCCCAACAGAGAAAACACCGGTGTAGTACACCTGGTACCGGGCCCCTTGATGGGGCACCAGAAATGACCCTTCGAGGGCTTCTCCGCCACGTCCCGCCGGCAGTAGTTGGATTTGTACCTACTGGCGAAAGGAAAGGACATGGCAGAGGGTAGGATCTTTGCAGCCCAGAGGAAGGGGACTCAGGACTGACAGAGGCCTCCCCAGGGTGGAGAGGAAAGGCAGTAGGGCGGCATTGGGCAGGAAGGGAGGAACGGAGGACAGAACCACCCATACGCCCAGGTCCTCCAAAGGCTCGAGGGGAATGTGGACTCCCCCCACCGCCAAACCCCTTTCCACCGCCTCCTGGGCGGCGGCCTCGGACACCAGGAAGAATACCACCCTCCCGAACATCTTAGAGGCTGCCATCACAGCCGCGGGACCCACCACGCGTGCCAACGCCCGCACGTAGGACTCCATGTGGGGCGAGGCCGCCACCAGGAGACAACGGACCCCATGCCTCCTGGTCATGGTGGGAAAGGGGCTGCGGCCGCCGGGGATGGTATTCCGGGAGGCAGCTTGGGAGGCGGCAGGTGGGGGGGTGGCGGCTACCTGGGCGTACGCCCTGGGGCCCGGGATACCGTTGCCCCCAGAGCTGGTGGAAGGAAGAGGGGAGCGGGAAGGAGGGGGGGCCGCAGCCAGTAGAGGTGTCACGGC
Source organism: Pelochelys cantorii (assembly GCA_032595735.1). Classification (NCBI taxonomy): domain Eukaryota; kingdom Metazoa; phylum Chordata; order Testudines; family Trionychidae; genus Pelochelys; species Pelochelys cantorii. The sequence goes on along the minus strand of CM064330.1, from coordinate 83,207,973 downwards.
CAGGGAGTGAGCTCTCGCCTCAGGAGGTTTTGCCTTCTGGATGGGGCTCTTGCCCTTCTTGGTCCCCTGGCCCTTCCTATCCTTCAGGGGAAGTTCTTTAGAGGTGACGGGAGGTGCCGCAGCAGAGGCGGTCGAGGCCCCAGTGTCCTCGTCCATGTCTGCCCCTTTTGCTGTAGTGACGGGGGGCCCGGCAGCCTCAGAGGAGTTGTTGTTTTTAGGGTGGGGTGGGGAAGGTTTGGCAGGGGTGTCGCTGGACAACCCCTCCATTGTGGTCATAGGTGGGAAGGAAAGACAAAAAAAAACAAACCATTAGGGGAGAACCAAAAAAAATACCAGGGGAGGAAACAAGGAGGGAGAGGGAGGGGAGGAAAGAGGTTCACTGCTCCTCCCCACTAGGCTGGAAGTGGGGCGGAGGGTGACAATTCAGAAAGGGGAAAGGGAAAAGGAGTAAGGAATACAGTTCCCAGCACAGGATGGAAAGAGCAGCTCCTCTGGCTGCACTGGGAATGTGAGAAGGTCAATTACTTGAAAGACATGTGGGAAGTGAAGCGGTGTGTGGGGGGAGGGTAACTAAAGAAGAGTGGAAGGCTCAGGCGCCAAACGAGATGACAGAGGGAGGCATGGGCACATGAGTAGAGGAGAGGGGAATGCAGGCTGTGAGGAGGGGCCTGCTCAAGAAAGCAGGAGGGCAGCAAGACACTGTGGGGGTAGGGGGGGAGGAAACTAGTGTGCCCACGGGCGCCTGAGTGGCAGGCTCACTGCACCTGCTGCAGGACCCACCAGAGCAAGGGAGGGGCGGGGAGGCAAGTAGTGGGGCCAAGGATGGAGATGGCCCCTGCAGCACCTGGGGCTGGGGAGGGAGCAGTAACAGCAGCAGCAGAAATGCAGGGGAGACAGCGGGGAATAGAGGGAACCACCCCCCCAGCCCCAGCACCCTACAAAAGCTGTGCCAGCTGCCACCTAGGGGCCCAGATGGCAGGAGGCCCCTCACAAACACTCACCCCCCCCCACAAACTTGTGGAGGGGAAGGAAGAACCCCAAGAGCTGCTGTAAAGCAGCCCCCTTACCTCCTCCACTCCAGAGGGAGTAGCAGCTGCAGGAACGGTGAAGTCCAGGCCTGCAGCAGTGAAGAAAGGAGCCAGGTAGTTCCCGAAAGATGGAAAATGGGGTTCCACTCCCCACATCAGGGTGAGGGCAGCAAAGGCCCCCCCCATCCACCCCCACACCCCCAGTAGCTCCTGCAGCCAGCTGATGGGGGGGGGGCAGGGGGAAAGACTGCCTGCAAACAGAGCAGGCAGAGAGAAAAGGGGACCTGGCCCAGAATGTAGCCAGGGCCTGCGTGCCACAACCCCAGTAGCCCCCCACACACCTCTCCCAAAAAAGGGGAGGGGAGGAGTGCAGGGGGGAAAAAGCACAACAAGCCCAGACCAGCAGCCTGCTGTGCTCAGTGGAAAAGTGGCTCCTCTCTCCACCTCAAGGACAGGAGACTGAGCAGGGGCACTACAGCAGGTGAAAGAGCTTGGTGGAAGGGGAAAGAGGCAGCTCTTGCAGAGAGAGTCAGCAATCCTGGCTAATTAGGGGCAGCTGAGACAGGGTGGCTGCAAAATCAATTAAGGCCCAGGTGAAACTAATTGGGGCTGCCTGGAGGCCTATTTAAGAACCCTCCCTGTAGGTGAGCGGGGGAGTGAGCACACACGCACGCTGAGAAGGAGTTTGGAGAGCTGTGAAAGAGTGTGGAGAGAATTGAGAAGGAGTTTGGAAAACAGAGAGTTTGGGGAGCTGTGAAGGAGTTTTGGAGAGTGGAGGAGGAGTTTGGAAAGAGGAAAAACACCGGAGGAGCCAAGAGAGCAGCATCGACCTTGTTAGAGATGACAGGGAGACAACAAATCTCAAACCAAGGCGAGTGAGCCCTATACTGTGACTCCTAGACTGTGGGACAGTGGGCTGAACAGGGGTCAGGAGCCCAGGAGTGGGACTGACCCTGCCACACCTGACAAAACAACTGCCATGATTTTTAAGAATCTGGTCTGATAAAAGTTAAGAGTTTAAGTACAATAGAACTGTGCATGTGTAAAATTGCAGAATAATCATGTTTGTGAGGAAAAACAAAATATAAAGAAACTACAAAGCTACGAAAGGCCTGCTGAAGCTAACACAAAACCTATACTTGATGGGGAGGCAAGTTAACTTGGATATAAAAGACTAATAAATGTGTACAGGGAAAAAAATTACAAAAGTTATAAATAAGTGAGTTGAACAACAAGAAGCTACCGGTAGCTGTGGACTGTGTGACTCTGGTGATGACTGTGTGGTGAGATGACCGTCCTAATGAGCTTCCCACATATGAGAAACTCATCACTACTTGCTAACGTTTTGATTTAATAAAGATTTGTTAGACCCATATGCTGAGTAGTGAATTGTTCAGCCCAACAGGTACTATGTATACCAATATGGGGGGGTGTTGAGGGGCAAGACACCTGGTTCACTTTTGAACTTGCTACCACCACATTTAGTCCTAAAACCCTAAGACTTTGCAGAATTACCCCCCTCCTCCCTTTTCAGGCTAGGGGGCCAACTCAGGAATGAGAACTGTGCACAAAGATTATCTTATTTTACAGATGGGGAAACTGAAATGGGGGCAGAGGAGGTTAAGTTACTTGCCTAAGGCTATAAAAGGAAATCATTATTCATGCCAGAATTGGAACTCAATAGTTCCTGGATCCCTGATCTGTACTAAGACCCTTAGAATATAACTATCTCAATTAAAAAAAATCCTCATAGTAACATAGCATAAAGTCCTTAAAATCAGGCTGCATTTTTTATTTTTTAGAAATACTATTAATAAGGAGAGAGAGAGATTGGGGTGGCAGCTGTTAATGATTAGAACCTTCCTGCGTACAGGATATACTGTACTTGCCAAAGCAACACAATTCTTGGTGATGTAGGACTGTGAAAAATAGACAGAATTAATACAGCTAACATATGCTTATTCATGCCATCACTTCTGAATAAAATAAACTTTTAATGGAATGAACCTGGAGCACTAGAGAGGGAGAATCAGATTTCCCCAACATGCACTTTCAATCTTTGTTTACATCCTCAAAAAATCTGTGATACAGTTATTTATCCATTATTTATTTATTCACCAAGTAGTAAACTCAGTAACTAGCATGTGATTTGGTTTCCCAGTTTTCTTCTCAGAATTCTGGCCAAGCATTCCTTCACAAAGGAAAGCCAAGGAGCGTTTTTATTTGAAAATGCAAAGGAAAATGAAAATATTTGAGTGCAAAGGAAGGGAGAGTATATATGTTTAGCCCTACCTTATCAAATTTCTTTCATTCCAACTAACTGATGATGGATCAATCCCAAAAGGTCTGGAGGTTCAGCTTAGTTAAAGCTTCCATGTGTCAGAGACATCTCTAATCCTATTGATTATCTCACCCCAAACAAGGCCCACTCAAACCTACTCCCACAACCTGGTTCCTTCTAACCTTTCCCCAGGCTTGTTCGGAGTTTTAAGTGCCATGCAGCTTGGAAAGGCCCAAGTTCTTATATGTACAGAAGAATTTGATTTATCATGTATGCCAAATACAGGGGGAAAGGGCATACACTCAAATTCTCATAACAAAATTACCATTTTACTTGAGCCACTTGTGTGGGTCCTTTTAGACTTCACTTGTTATAACTCTTGCACCTTCACTTTCCTTTCACTTCCTAGTCTCCTTTCCTGCCTTAGAGCTCTGAGTCTCACAGCCATGCAAGCCTTGCCACTCTAGGTTTACATGTTTCCCACTCACCTCTTTTTCATGGGGTTTCACACTCTGTAGTGAACAAGCCTGAAAACTCAGAAGCAAACCTCAGCAAAAAACAAACGCTGTCAAGTTTCAGGTCTAATCCCTGTAAAATCTACAAAACCCATAAATCCTTCTCTGTATCTCATGGAGAAGAGTGAGGTTTGTTCACATTTGACTTTAATTAGTTCCTAATTTTAACATACTAATATATTATGTGGTGAAGGACTATAGCTCACTTAGTTTTATATCTATAGCTAACTAGCTTTAAAGTGCAAACTGTAACATTTGAGAGTCTCAATTTTTGTCTGTCAAGTGGGTGAAACACCTGAATAAACTCAGATATTAGAAATGGAAATCATGTTCGTACTGTAAGTGTGAAGAAACTTTGTAGGCTGGCAAATAATATCTTTGTGTCTTAAACAAATTCCTTACTTAGAAGTGAAGTGAGGCTATTCAGTCTCCAAGACCACTTTGGACTTGTCATTTTCCTCTTCAGAGATGCTCTGTATTATGGAAATGCATGTGAAGAACTTCTGAAGAGTAAAAAGCTGAATAAACCCCCCTTGCCTCTACAGTGCAGCCTGGAACCAAACCCACTTATTGATTGTAAGGGTTATTCATAAAGCTCTTCAAAATCCTAGGAGGAAAGGTCTGAGCAAGCCCAAATGCAGATGGATTATTTTAAGACCATATTCAAAAATTAATTCATCCCTGTGAATAGTTGCTTGTGGGTAATTTAGGTCCCACTCAAGTCCTCAGAATAAAATGCACCTGGGACATAGGCCTTCTTCTGGCATCCTTCTCAGGGATGAAATTTACCTTTACTAAATATGAACCTATAGCTCAGGTAGAATTCTTTGAACATGGCACTATACTAAGCAATAAAGCAAATTGTTGTAACTCTGTCAAAGTGCTATAATTCAGGGATAAAACTGGTCAGGATATTTCAAGAAACTTCTTAAATGCTTCATGAGAGTCACTCTTGGTCCAGACATGAACTGTACTTACCTTCCTCACCTAGTCCTCTTTAGATAGAGACTTGCAGGGATGAACTCTTTGGTAATATAGTGGAGTTCAGTGACAACGGTGCATATGGTAACATGCCTAACTCAAAGATTTGTGCATATCCAATTTTATTTTTTGCTTTGAAACAACAACAACGTTGTAGTATAGCAGGAGTCTCAGCATTTGTATCACACTTGTCACCAGGACAGAATTCAAGGGCATGGTATAATTCCTAGACACCTAGAGTACTTTACCCAACCCATCCAACTTACAGCATAAAGGCACTTAGTATGATCTGCAGTCATTGGGTCTTCAACTCATAAATACTGAAAACATTTTGAAATGTTACCCTAGTCTACATTTTATCCATGATACCAGAAGAGTACAGCAGATCAAATTATTTGTTGCAAAGAAGCTCCATTAAGAGACTATGCAACCATAATCCATCCTGCTCCTGAGATTCTTGTTTATGTGTGAAGTCAGCCTTAAGCACAAGCAAAACATGCAGCTTCTTACAGGCCTGCAATTTATTCAATATCTGCAATGCATATGCTGGCACTAGTACCCTTCTCCAGCACTGAGCCTGCAGAGAAAGGAGTAGCTTGCCACTGAATCCTTCCAGCAACAGGACAAGTAATGGAGGCCTGATTTTCCCCATTCATATGCAAACACCAACATGTCAGACATCCATTGCTGTAGATGAACCATCTCCAAAAATAAGACACTGACTAGTTGTGTCATGTTAAGAATAGGGCTTGAGAAAACCCACATCCTTGGCCAAGTCCACACTAAAAGAGAACATGGAATCAACACACATAACTCCACTATGTTAATTACATAACTGGAGTCGACATATCTTGTTTCAAGTTTTCCTGCCATACCTTACTCCTCACGGAAGGAGTACCTGCGGACAGCGGGGGTGCCCTCTGAGCTCAATTTAGCAAGTCTAAATTAGACTTGCTAAGTTGACCCCTGGAAGATTGATCACAGCAGTGTCAATCATGTTTAGTGAACATGTGGCCATAGTTAGAAAGACTTAGTTCCTTCTCACCAATCCTCTTTTAGGCCTTCCCTACACTTCTTTTTGTTAGTCTCTCTTGTAAGCGTAAAACAGTAACTGCCACTGAGGGATTTATCACGAAGTTTAGTTTCTCATCCAGATGAAGAGTTCTGTTTGGATGCTCTTGTTTTCCAGTTGAGTAGTGAGTGCCCATTGTAGCAACATGTCCCTCATGGTGTAACAGATGCCTTTTTAAATTTAATTCATGGCTGTTCCATGAATACTTATGTGTATTAGCTGAAAATTACTCAGCAGTTATACTACTGTTCTATGTTCACAATTCTACAAAGAGGAAGAAATACCCACCCTTGCCAAATGTTTATCTGTTATTAATGTACAAAGACAAATATCATAGTCTCTTCTGGGAACATTATATTGTAATTTCTTTGTTTATTGCTTAGTAGGCTATTAAGGCATACATGTCTATCAGAAAGCAGAAAATTATGTTGCTGTGGTACATTGACTGATTTCTTGTGCCATCTTGTGGAAACAATATTACCTGCAATACAGTCTCATAGCACCACTTCACAAAGTTCGGGGTAAGCAGGAACTGCAGATACCTGAATTATATCTCACTGAACCACACAATGGAAAAAAAGCTATGTTTATTTATTCAACATTATAGTTCACTCAAAAATCTTTGCCTTGATCTCTCCCATTTGAGCTGAGTCGTACACTTTTGTACACTCTCTGAATGGTTCAGAGAATCAGTTATTCAGTTCTAATTTGAACCATTGTCCTTGTTACAAGCTATTTTTAGATCTTCCTCCATGTTAACTTACTGGAAAACATATTGTACATATTTTAAACTTTTCCCACTATGCACCAGTGATTTATTTATTTGAGCCACTAGTCAGAATCTAGTGACACTTTTCAGAGGAACAGAAATTGTTAATTCTTACAATATAGGTTCAGTAATTGCGTAATTATATTTAGGAAATGAAAAATTTACCAAAACCAGCTACCATAACATTTAAACATGAGAACTTGTTGCAGTGAAAGTTTTGTTATCTGGCACTGTGTTAAGCAGAAAACTTTGCTAACAGGCATTGCCCCCCAAACACAATACCAATGTAAGGCACAAGCACCAACCCCCGCCTATCCACCTGTTGCAGGGCCTCTGTGAGCCAGCACTGCTGGCTGATATCAGCTGGTGCCTCCTTCCCCCTCAGTCAGCCTCGAGCTGCCAGGAGCTGGATCTGTAGGTAGTGGGTGGGGCAGAGCAATAAGCTTTGTTATCCAGCATATTCAGTTAACTGGCAACACCCCCCACCCCCCCAATTTCCTGTGAGTGCCGGATAACAAAGCTTTCATTGTACATGAATGAGATTTAACTTTTTTTCCTTTATTCAGAGTAAAATCAAATAGTTCTAATAGGGAAATGAATAACCACACAATTTTAAAACCATATATTGGACTCATACAGGGCTCATGCAGGAAATCAGACATCAGTTGAAGTCATCTTCCCAGTCTAAATCCATTTTCAATCACTCAGAATTCATAACAGAATTCTTCTCTGTTCCGACCCCTTTAATCATATAATATCCCGTCAGTGAGCAAACTAAACTAAATCCCCTATCTCTCCTCTCTAGGCACTCACTAAGCTACATTCATGTAAGGATACAAATGATAAGCACAAAGAGAGCATTGTAGAACAGCAGCAAGAGGTAAGTTTTCAAAGCAGTGCTTGGGGGATTTAATTGTGTGGCTCTTTTTAGCATTAATGTGAGTCAAGAAACTTAATCTTCATGTTCTTCTTTGAAAATATACTTGTGAGAGTTGGAATGATTTTCCCTATTTTACAACTATCCCTATAGATCATAACATATAAACATCAAACGACAAAACGAATGGAAGTTCCCAGTAATATCTACTCACCACAAGGCAAATAAGACCAAGTATCACAAGCACAATGTAACCAGGCAAAAAGCTACATAAACTTTTCCGACAGTTTTCCCTTGCACCTTAATTCAGACATGAAATTTCCTTACTATGCCATTTCTGGGTTCTGTAGAATAGATCTCCAGTCATATCAATTATGAAAAATAGGTGGTAGTTCATCAAATATCCTCTAAGAACCAGTCTGAGACCAACACACTAATTTTCTTTCATGACTTATGGATAACTTAAAGTGTCTTGACATCATAAGCAAATGTGATAACATGCAGCATCACATGGCTACTCCAAACTGTACTATTGTAAATTAATTCCTCTGATCTTTCAAATACCTTTCTTAGTTCCCTACTGCAGGAGCTTTGTTTCCTCTTACGCCCACTGAACCTGCCTGCAGGGATAGGAATGCTTGTGGAGAATAGAGGATATTCTTTGATTGCATCAGTGTCTATTCACAAGAGGGTCAAATCAAGACAAGTAACACATCAAGGTCTCTATCGCTTGTGGTAAAACTATAACTCTGCCAGGTTCCTTGCTACAGTTCCAGCATTGCTTCTTTGCTCAGAGTGCTGAATCAGTGATAAAAAGATCCTTCTCTAACAGTCTTTCTTGCCCTAAACCTGCCAGAAGACACACAAAACAAGAAAACAAAAATTGCCCCAAGTTCCTGATCTAGAACTGTAGATCCATCACTTCTTTTTTTTTGGCTTGTCTATACAAGGAAAATGTACAGAGTAGGAATGTAATGGTGTAGTTGATTAACCATTAAGCAAAAGCTTATAGGTTAATGCTATAGACTACACACATCCACTCCTCCTTTGCCAGTAAATTTTTTAGCAGGCTGGTCAGTAGCCCAGCTCAGTCCTGGCTTGCGCTGGGTCTGGGACCTACCCTCCACTGCGGCTCTGCATTTAAATTGTATTAGGAGCCAGCAGGCACACAGCCTGCCTGGCTCAGTTCTGGCTCACACTGGGTCCAGGAGCTCAGCCCCCCACTGACCTGGACAGGGGCTGCTGCCACCTCACACTGCTGCGGGGCGACAGGCAGCTGGTCTATGAGGGGAGCTGGTTTTTAAAATGGCTCCCCTCACTGACCAGCTCCTGCCTCACACCCTGCGCTGCTGCCTCTGATACAGAGGCAGCAGCACAGAGTGGCTGGGGGCACCTCAGGAGTGGGGCCAGCAACCCTGTGGACTATAGGATTATAGAATAGTCAAGTAACCATTAAGAATTCATGAGGTTAATCGACTATTCGATTAACTGATATTTAACATCCCTAGTATAGAGTAGCTACTGCATAAAAACTATTCTGCACCAGCTCTTTATTTGGACACTCTTATACAGGGGTACTAGAACAGTTTGTATTGCTGAATCTAACTATAGACCCTTCATATGATGGAAACCACTTCAAGCCAGGGGGTGCAACAGCACTCCTAGTTCTAGCACCTATGCTCCTATACTGTAATAAGTCTCCGTATAGAGCATTAGTGTGGAATAGCTTATGCACCTGCAATTTATATCTATCATATATATATATATAGTTTACCCTTTCATAATTCAAGCCTGGTTTCTCAGAGTTAAGCCTGCAGTGTAAAATCCCTATACAGTAGGACACCATACTAGTGCTGATGGTCTTTGTGAGCCCTTCTCTGCCCACACAGACATATTTCCATCTGTTTTTAGAATCTGAACGCCAGCCTTGCTGTAACAATCTCCAAGGTGAAATAAGAATTCTGGTTATTGGTGCAATCCTTTCCAAATTACATCTAAAATCCCCACATCCAAATATTGTACTGCTACATACATAGGAACTCCTTATGCTGAAGCCAAATGTATCCATCCCGTACTACAATTTAACACTACGACAGTTTTACACCAATGGTATCCCTCATATCTGTTATGTTCAAAACCAAAGGTACTTACAGCACTGAGCTACAGCTTTTAAAAAAAGAGAAGCACAACTACACTTACATTTTACTCATGTATCAACAAGTGTCAATTAACACAGATTGTAAAATTCTAGTGCTGAGAAGGTACAAATCTTGTCTGCATTTGAATTTACACTGCAGTTTGTACCGTGATGAACAATTCAAAAAGTGTAGCTATTCCTCCCAATTTAGTTTTGCTGCTACTGTTCACCTACAGCAAAGGAGTCTGCACCATGAATCTAAGTTACTTCTCCATTTTGGAAATGGGCATGTTACTCTCAATTTATGCTGATGTAAGTGGAAACAGAATTTGATCCTTTATCTCCTCCTGGAACACGTTTCATTCATCCTTCATTAATCCATGTCCTGCTCCTCAGAGCTCCATTTGGTGAGGGCCTATATGGCACCATATCACACCTCTCTTTCCCTGCTTTAGATGCAGCAGGAGAGGTCACAGACTGGATAGGTTCAGGCTGAATATGTAGAAATTCTACCATTGCTATTCTCAAGCATTCAAAGAAGCACGAGTCAGCCCCTTTTCCTCCAAAAAAATCATCAGATTGACTTAAAAGTCATTAAGAGAAAATGAATACAACTTACTGTTTTTGAGCCTCTGGGATTACTCATACCAGATTTTTCCAGTTTCTCTTTTCAGCCATGATGGCCCAAATTTGTTTTAATAGAAAGTTAAAGTAGTCACAGCATCACATGGCTCCAGGAGCTGGTGCTTTAAGAAAATACTCCAAGTATCATGAGACTATTGTGATAAAATCATGAGAGCTGGTAACACTGTAGCTTCTTTCAGCCTAATGAAGATTCCCCTGAAAAGAAAATGCCGCTCGAAGCCAAGTACTGCACAACAGGTTCTGATGTTAGCCACAGTCATAGAAGATCCTTGACAGCCATGCTTCTAGATCTGAGACATATCACCAGTAATAAAGGTTCTGCAGCTCAAATTAGGCACTTGGGTTTTGTCTATACTGGCAATTGTGCAAGAAAGCTAAAGTTAAACCCCTCCCCCTCTCCAAACAACAAAAGCTTTGCTGCAACAAGCAAGTACTAAGTTTATGAGAGATTCAAATTTGATACAGATACAGGTTCTTCGCACCACTGCTCTCCTGCCACCAAAGCCAACACCACTCATAGGTGATGGACGTTTTTTGTTGGCAAAAGTGCCGACAAACAGCGTTTACATTGCCTGACTTTTAGCAACAAGACTGCATCAGCACAGCCATGTCATTAAAAGCTGTGTCGTGTAGACGTCCCCTTGGCAACACCCATGCAAACTCAGTTTTCAAATGATGCCCACAGTGATCTATACAGCTCCATTGCTTTCACCAGGTGTATCTGTCTAGAACTTGGCAAATAATTGTGTTGATGAGGCACAAAAGGAATAAAATCCATCTTGCTCCTTCTTAGCTATGTTGGCTCGGCAGGGTTAATTGGAGTAAAAATGTAGTAAGAATTTAATTTGTCACTACAGAGAGCAACTGTGGTATAGGGAATAGATACAAGTAGAAAAAGATGCCATTTCCCCATGATGACATATCAGAGGAGAACTTAACTTTTTCCTTTCCTTCCCTTTCACTCATTGTAAGATGCACCCTCTTCAATATTCCCTTTGCTTTTTTTATAAGCCTGGTTCTGCCTTATATAAACTTCATGATCATGATGTCTGTTGCAGTAGAGGGCATACTTATTAATCTCCTATGTTAGAGATTCTTGTTAATATCTGTTTGTATACCCAAAGACCCTAACGCATATTAACAAAGTGTTTTGGTAATTCCGAGACACACTTCCAAATTATTTTTAGAAAAGGTTTTTTTGTTGGTTTTCTGGTGTGTATGTGGTTTTTGGTTTTTTTGGGGGTTTTTTTTTACAATTGATGAATAGTTGGTGATTGTTTTACTTTACTGCTTAATTTTAAATTAATTTTGAAGTGTAATTCCTTATCTATAAAGTGTTCTGAAACTACTGAGAAATGAGACACATCAAATGAACTGCATTATAAATCATCTTCTTTACATGATACGCAAATGTGTGTTAGAATAAAAGTGGAGGGTATAAATTAATGTGTCAAAGCACGATTTCCAATGTTTCACTTACACGGAAAATTTGTTTCAGAATTAATTAAATTGAACAGCACTAGGTGAGCATTTAAATTGTTTGTGGGAAGTTGCTATCGCAGAGATGAGAAACTAAGTTTGCATCTAGTAATTATTGATAAATCTGTAAACTTTTGATGACCATTACTAAGACAAAAAGTTTCTGCTTCATTTTACACTCACTAGCCAGCAGAATTTTCAACAGTTTTACATCATTCAAAAAGCAAAAGATTCAAAACTGCTATTTACAGCCCAAAGAAGAAACAATAGCCAATAGAATTACACCGTGGATCAGTTTGGCCTTGTATACTTAAGAACAGTAAATTCTATACAACGATAAAGAGAATATAAAATCCTAGTATTATGCTTTGAAAATCATTCTAAAATATTCATACATCAAAATTCAAATAAAGTCTTCTGACTATTAATAAATTCAATTATTTACGAAGAAATTCAAAGAGAGTTACTGAGAGATGAGGTCCTGGATAAATGCTGTTTTGTAAGAGCACAGTTTGTTCCATTGTCTCAACATGGATCCCTTGCTTACACTTACTTGTTGGGAACAAGAAAGGAAAACAGAGAGGTAAGGCTGAGCGACGTGGAAAATTACCAGATATTCAACACCTCAAGCGCAGTGAAGTAAATATTTTCCCTGCATGCTACATGCATATAGGCAACCAGATCAGATACTCAAATAATTAGTCTGAACCACCATAAATGATAGAACAGAACACTTCTCTGATGAAGAAAACATAGCACTGAGCATTTCAAATAGATTAATTTAAAAAAAAACCATTACATTAGAGGGATTTGAATTCTTAGGGGAGGTTACTTGTGTTTGAGTACTGCCTAATGACATGCTAGTTTGATACATTGTATTTAAACTTTTAATGGTGCACTACACAACTAACCACCAACAGCTGGCTACTAAGACCACGATTATGGTGAATTTATAAATATACATCAGCTTTGACCTTTCATCTCCCTCCCATTTCTTTATTGCCTATCGTTTTTGTCCCAAAACACAGAACAAGCATATGGAAAGCTTGGCAGAATCATGAACAACTGCTGAGAACATAGTGCTATAACACAAAATGGAGGGACCTTAAAATATAGGTGTTGCTGCCTATGCCACCTGTAATTATACTTGTTATTTTTTAAGACAGACACAAAGTTGAGTTTGTATCCATAATACTGAATTTCTGTTTTGAGTGCTTGCCGTATTAATGCAAATGCTTTGCACAGAATAGATTACATTCTTCTCTCCAGAGGTGACACATAGGTAGGGTGGCATGTGTGTCCCTCACCCAACTTGCTGCATGGCTTGTTTGAGCTTGCTGCCTTCACTCCTGCCCCTGTCCTTCCCCTACTGGTACAGGTCATCTATGCTCCTCTCCACTGCTATCTAAACTGTTAAAACAAGACAAAAGAGGAAATGAGAGTTAGAAAATTGGAGCTACCGCAGAAAGTTTATGAGATTAAAATTTGATACAGAGGCCTATTCAAAATTGCAAGCTAGCTCTTAGGCTTAGATATAGTATGTAGAGATGGCCCAGTTGTCTCACCCTCTGTGGGTCACCACCTTACTTCATCATCCAGTCACCATCTAGAGTCAGGGGAATTAGCGTCAGGCATAGTCGCCCAACCGGCTAAGGGTATGTCTACACTGCCACCCTAGTTCGAACTCGGGTGGCTAATGTAGGCATTCGAACTTGCAAATGAAGCCCAGGATTTAAATATCCCGGGCTTTATTTGCATGTTCCCGGGCGTCGCCATTTTTACAGTGCTCTGTAGTTTGAACTCCCTGCCCGCGGCTACACGCAGCACGGACTAGGTAGTTCGAATTAAAGCTCCTAATTCGAACTATCGTTACTCCTCATTGCATAAAATGGTGGTGCCTGGGAACATGCAAATAAAGCCCGGGATATTTAAATCCTGGGCTTCATTTGCAAGTTCGAATGCCTACATTAGCCACCCTAGTTCGAACTAGGGTGGCAGTGTAGACATACCCTAACTGACTAAGCAGCCAACCACCTATAGCCCTTAGGCCTGGCACACAGAGGCCGCACACAGCTTAGTCCAGGGGTGGGCAATGATTTTTGGTGGGGGGCCACTCCAAGAATTAGGTAAGTGGTCGAGGGCTGCGCTCTTCCATTATATTAATGAAGGAGCTGTAGGGTCTGAGATGGAGGTTGGGTGCAGAAGGGAGCTTGGGGTAAGAGATTGGGGTGTGGGATCTAGAAGAGTGAAGGAGGGCAGCAAACTGGGGGTATAGGAGTGGGTGCAGGGTCTGGGAGGGGAGTGAGAGCTGGGGTAGGGGTGCAGGGGTTTGGGTTGGGACCTGGGACAGGAGATTGGGGTGCAGGAGAGGATTCTGACCTGGGGGAGGGGAGTACGAGGAGGGAATGCAGGTTCTGGGAGGGGGTTGTAACCTGGGGCAGGAGTGTAGGAGGGGGGTGCGGGGATGTGGGCTGTGAGCAGGAATAGTGGATTGGGATGCAAGGTCTGGGAGGGGGTTGTGACCTGAGATGGGGGGTAAGAGGGGATGCAGTGTCTGGGAAGATGTACGGGGACTGGAGCAAGGGTACAGAAGGTTTGGGTTACATGGGGTAAGGGTGCAGGAGGGGGGCAGAAGGTTTGGGGAGAGAGGGCAGGGGTGCCAGAGGCAGGCTCTAGCTGAGACACCTTACCTGAGCGGCTCCCCACCAGCAGCCCAGCAGTTTCCTTAACCAGGATCCCTGCCTTCACTGCCCCTGTACTGCTCACAGCTGTTATAGGGGCCATGTTTGCTTCTGCAAACACTGAGTCCCAGGGAATGAGAGGCACTTTGCATGCTGCCTGTCCTGCAAACAGGAAGCTGCTATTGGTCGGAAACTGGCCAATGGTAACTACTGGGGACAGGAGCAGTGTGAGAAGCTTTTGCCCCCTCCCCTGGGCTCTCAGCATTCAGAGATGCACATGGCCTTGCAGCAGCCAGCTTCACTGAGTGCTGGGTGGGGGTGGAGCAGGCAGGGAGTGGGCTGAGACTCTCCAGGGCTGGATCTGGCATCTTAGCAGGCCACATCCAGCCTGCAGATCATATTCCCCCCCAGCCCTGGCTTAGTCTATAGTCTCTGACCCTTGTGGCTGGGCTCAGAGTCCACATAGACGACAAGTAGCCCCAAGCCCTTCCACCAAGGGTCGAGCAAGAACAGTGGTCAATTCACTCTGGCCTCTGGAGATAGAGCAAGACACACAGTCAGTTAGTTCTGGTCTCTATATGTAACGCCAGAGCAAGGCCAGTAGTCAATCTGGCCAGAGCAAGGCCAGTAGAGCAAGTCCTTGTCTCTCAGTGCAGATACAGAACAAGCCAGCAGTCAATTAGCTCATGTTGCCCAATGTAGAGACAGGATACACCTAGTAGTCAATTAGCTCTAGTGTCTTGGTTCAGAGGCACAGCAAACTCAGGAGGCCTGGGCTCTAGTAGCAGAACCAGAAGAAACCCAAGAGGTCAGGCATTCTAGCTCCAATGGACAACACAGGCCACTGTGTCTGGCAAAAGGAGGCTGCCACCCTGGGGTGAGGTTGCAGGTGGGGTCTGGGCCCACTTCACTGGATTCTGACGAGGGCCCTAACAATGGTCTGCCACCAGGTCAGTGGGATCCCAAGCGCAACACGCTGTCTGAGCTTTAGCCAAAGCTGCAACCAGGCCAAGGTCAGCTGCCCCTGGCCCACTTCTTCTCCTCTCCTCTGGGTGTATCTGGAACAGGAGGGCATCCTCCACCTCTTTTGGGTAGGTGAACTGCAGCAGCCCCAGCAGGTCTGTGGCAGAAGTGGGATCCCAGGCAGGCAGGAATGAGCAGGGTCCATCTGCCTCCTTTGGTATCTCAGCCCCACATGAGTGGGAGGCCACACTCTCTGTGCTTTCTGTCTCCCTGGTGAACTTCTAGTGGGAGGGACGAGGCAGATCTGGCTCCACCCAGTTTGGCATGGAGGGTGGCCCTTCTCCCTCTGGGTTGGAGGAAAGCCACACCGCCTCACTACAAGTACGAGTGGAGAGTTTAAAGGCTTGCAACTGGTCCACCAAATTCCAGAAAAATTTCAAGCTGCAATTATAAACTAATGACTAGTCCAAATGGAATCAGAGTCACAACCACACTCTAACCAGGTTTTGGTGTTATACATTTTTTTTAGTCTATGTATGAGCTGGCACTTGAGTGTCAAAAACTGAGAGCCAGAGGGAATGTGGACAGAATCCAAACAGAACTTTTTAAAATGGCCTATCTTCCTTAATTATATTTATCTGACTCAGCAAAGGTCTATAAATCAATCTTTTACAATTATAGGAGAACCCACCCCAAAATGTGGCACAGGGAGGAGATTTTTTGTGTGTGTGTGAGAGAGAGAGAGAGAAATATCTCTCACCATGAAAGCTATTTTACTTGTTTTAGGTATCTGATGCCAATGGCCATGAAAAAGAGAAACTAGGTTAAGACAGCCTAAAACAAAACTAAAGTAGTGTGTTAAGTGCTTAGATATGTTCTTCCTTGGAGATTTTTCCTGTTTGAGAGGTCATCCATGGAGAGTAGAAAAATTAAAAGCTTTGTGAGTGTATCCATGAAAAACAGTCTCTTGTAAAAACTACAGTAAGTGACAGGCAAACCTCCAAAGATTTAAAAACGGAGTGTATTATGAGAAAGGCAGGTCCTTTCCCAAATCTGAAATCTTTGGGAGTTTAACATTCCCTACCCTCTATATTTTTCCCACCTGTACATGGCTCCCGTTCCTCTTATCATACGCAGGAGTCAAACCCTATACTGAAAACTAAAAGATACAGAAGTCATTCTGCAGCATTGGGAGAATTCTTCTCAGTTTAATACTGATCATTAGCTACATTCCATACATGCCATTCACTGTAAAATAAAAGGTTGGAAACATTCAGGACTAATATAGAACTGTTGGTGACATTTTTCTTTAACTGAAATAGGCATGAACATTTATGTTATGGACCAAATTCTCTGGCACACTCCATATGTTCTATGTGGCTCTAAGGAGCCTGATCCTACAATTACATATGTGCGTTGTAATTATATTTGCCATTCTGTTAAATCTAACACCTCCCCCCCCCAACTTTCTTTGTACTTAAACAAATAGTCCTTTGTGCAAGCTGAAAAAGTCACTACTGCACAGTGTGCGTGTGCGCAAGAACTCTCTTCCTCAATAAACCCAAAGCAGCAGGAGGTAACGGAGGAGGTATCAGAAGCCACTCCTTACAAAATAAACCTGCAGGGCGTACAAGAAAATCTGCAGAGGAAATGTCAAATGCCACAAAAAAGTAACAGAATTCACAAGGAAGCCTGGTATAATTGCAAGATAAACCCAGGGGGGAATAACACAAAAGCAGAGAAACCTACGATCATAAGGTGTCATCTGCAGTAGAAGCAGCACCACACTAATATATGAGAGAAGATGCAAAGGAGAAAACTCAGGAGACTGATGTCTCAGTGATAAAGTGACAGCCAGGACAATGCATTACCCAAGCAAAGAGCTCTGTTTTAAGGGAGACTGACGAGACAGCTAAGTACCAGCACAATTATTCAGTTTCCCATAAGATCGTCAATGCCAAGATATTTTGTTGTATAACAAAGGATTCAAATAAATTAATTACTAGAGCAGTATTATGAAAAACACATCTTGATAATATTTTACTACTGGAAATGCTGCATTCATACAACACTTGAACCAAATTTGAAAAAAAAAAAGCTTTGCAAAAGCATGAACAAACATTCTTAATTAGCCAATTAGCCTGCCATAAGACGGGATTTTCAGGTCTCTCCTCCATGTCGGTCTTCCCTCCTGAGCCTCCGGTCTCTCACTCCATCTCTCTCTCTCCCCCTCCTCCTGCCCTCCCCTCTCTCTCAGCTCTCCTCCGCCTCTCTCTCTGTCTCTCTCTTTCTCTTAAGAACATAAGAATGGCCATACTGGGTCAGACCAAAGGTCCATCGAGCCCAGCATCCCATCTGCCGACGGTGGCCAATGCCAGGTGCCCCAGAGAAGGAGAACAGAAGACAATGATCAAGTGATTTATCTCCTGCCATCCATCTCCTGCCCTTGTTATGAAGGCTAGGGCACCATACTTTATCCCTGGCTAATAGCCATTTATGGACCTAACCTGCAAAAATTTATCAAGCTCTTTTTTAAACCCTAATAGAGTCCTGGCCTTCACAGCCTCCTCGGGCAAGGAGTTCCACAGGTTGACTGTGCGCTGTGTGAAGAAAAATTTCCTTTTATTAGTTTTGAACCTACTACCCATCAATTTCATTTGGTGTCCCCTAGTTCTTGTATTATGGGAAAAGGTAAATAATTTTTCTATAATCACTTTCTCCACACCATTCATGATTTTATATACCTCTATCATATCGCCCCTCAATCGCCTTTTTTCCAAACTGAAAAGTCCCAGTCTCTCTAGCCTCTCCCCATATGGGACCCTTTCCAAGCCCCTAATCATCTTAGTCGCCCTTTTCTGAACCTTTTCTAATGCCAATATATCTTTTTTGAGGTGAGGAGACCACATCTGCACGCAGTACTCGAGATGTGGGCGTACCATAGTTTTATATAGGGGAAGTATGATATCTTTTGTCTTATTATCTATCCCTTTTTTAATAATTCCTAACATCCTATTTGCCTTACTAACTGCCGCTGCACACTGCGTGGATGTCTTCATAGAACTATCCACTATAACTCCAAGATCCCTTTCCTGATCTGTCGTAGCTAAATTTGACCCCATCATGTAGTACGTGTAATTTGGGTTATTTTTTCCAACATGCATTACCTTACACTTACCCACATTAAATTTCATTTGCCATTTTGCTGCCCAATCACTCAGTTTGCTGAGATCTTTTTGTAGTTCTTCACAATCCCTTTTGCTTTTGACTGTCCTGAACAACTTTGTGTCATCTGCAAACTTGGCCACCTCACTGCTTACCTCATTTTCTAGATCATTGATGAACAAGTTGAACAGGATTGGTCCCAGTACTGACCCCTGGGGAACACCACTAGTTACCCTCCTCCATTGTGAAAATTTACCATTTATTCCCACCCTTTGTTTTCTGTCTTTTAACCAATTCTTGATCCATGAAAGGACCTTTCCTCCTATCCCATGACCACCTAGTTTACGTAAAAGCCTTTGGTGTGGGACCGTGTCAAAGGCTTTCTGGAAATCTAGGTATATTATATCCACTGGGTGCCCCTTGTCCGCATGTTTATTAACCCCTTCAAAGAATTCTAACAGATTAGTTAGACACGACTTCCCTCTGCAGAAACCATGCTGACTTTTGCCCAACAATTCGTGCTCTTCTATGTGCCTTGCAATTTTACTCTTTACTAGTGTTTCTACTAATTTGCCTGGTACTGATGTTAAACTTATCGGTCTATAATTGCCAGGATCTCCTCTAGAGCCTTTTTTAAATATTGGTGTTATATTGGCCATCTTCCAGTCATTTGGTACCAAAGTGGATTTAAAGGATAGGTTACAAACCACTGTTAATAACTCCGCAATTTCACATTTGAGTTCTTTCAGAACCCTTGGGTGAATGCCGTCTGGTCCCGGAGACTTGTTACTATTCAGCTTATCAATTAATTCCATAACCTCCTCTAATGTCACTTCAATCTGAGTGAGTTCCTCAGATTTGTCACCTAAAAAGGCTGGCTCAGATTTAGGAACCTCTGTAACATCCTCAGCCGTGAAGACTGAAGCAAAGAAATCATTTAATCGCTCCGCAATGGCACTGTCTTCCTTGATCGCTCCTTTTATATCTTTATCATCCAAGGGCCCCACTGCTTTTTTAGCGGGCTTCCTGCTTCTAATGTATTTAAAAAACATTTTACTATCATTTTTTGAATTTTTGGCTAGCTGTTCCTCAAACTCTTTTTTGGCTTTTCTTACTACATTATGACACTTAATTTGGGAGTGTTTATGTTCCTTTCTATTTTCTTCACTAGGATTTGACTTCCACTTTTTAAAAGCTGCCCTTTTCTCTCTCACTGCCTTTTTAACATGGCTGTTTAGCCATGGTGGTTCTTTGTTAGGTCTCTTACTGTGTTTTTTTATTTGGGGTATACATTTAAGTTGGGCCTCTAGTATGGTGTCTTTAAACAGTTCCCATGCAGCTTCCAGGGATTTTAGTTTAATTACTCTCCCTTTTAGTTTCTGTTTAACTAGCTTCCTCATTTTAGTGTAATTCCCCTTTTTGAAATTAAATGCCAGAGTGTTTGACCGCTGCGGTGTTCTTCCCAACACAGGAATATTAAAAGTTATTATATTGTGGTCACTATTTCCAAGCGGTCCAGTAACAGTTACCTCTTGGACCAGATCCTGCGTTCCAGTCAAGACTAGGTCGAGAATCGACTCTCCCCTTGTGGGTTCCTGTACTAGCTGTTCCAAGAAGCAGTCATTTAAGGCATCAAGAAATTTAATCTCTGAATCCCGTCCTGAGGTGACATGCACCCAATCAATATGGGGATAATTGAAATCTCCTATTATTACTGTGTTTTTTATTTTGGTAGCCTCTCTAATCTCCCTTATCATTTCAGCATCACTATCACTGTCCTGGTTAGGTGGTCGGTAATATATTCCTAATGCCATATTCATATTAGAGGAATGAATTGTTATCCATAATGATTCTATGGAACATTTTGATTCCTTTAGGATTTTTACTTCATTTGATTCTATATTATCCTTCACATATAGTACCACTCCGCCACCCGCACGACCTGTTCTGTCTTTCCGATATAATTTATATCCCGGTATGATAGTGTCCCACTGATTGTCCTCATTCCACCATGTTTCTGAGATGCCTATTATGTCAACTTCCTCCTTTGATATGAGGTACTCCAGTTCACCCATCTTATTAGACAGACTCCTAGCATTAGTGTAAAAGCATGTTAGAAAACTACCACTATTTATATGTCCGCCTTTCACAGACACATTGGATTTTTTTATGCACGATTGTTTCACATCTGATCTTGCCCATATATTATTTCCCACGTTCCCTATCTGACTAACTTCTAGGGAATCCCTACCTATGGAGCCTCGTGTAAGAGAAGTCTCCGTCCGATCCAGGAGCTCCCCCGCACCAATTGGCTTTCCCCCACCTCTTAGTTTAAAAACTGCTCTACGACCTTTTTAATGTTTAATGCCAGCAGTCTGGATCCACCTTGATTTAGGTGGAGCCCATCATTCCTGTATAGGCTCCCCCTACCCCAAAAGTGTCCCCAGTTCCTAATAAATCGAAACCCCTCTTCCCTGCACCATCGTCTCATCCACGCATTGAGACTCTGAAGTTCTGCCTGTCTATCTGGCCCTGCGCGTGGAACTGGAAGCATTTCAGAGAATGCCACCAAAGATGTTCTGGATTTCAGTCTCTTTCCTAGTAACCTAAATTTGGCCTCCAGAACATCTCTTCTACCCTTCCCTATGTCATTGGTACCAACATGTACCACGACGACCGGCTCCTCCCCAGCACTGCCCATAAGTCTGTCTAGATGCCTCGAGAGATCCGCAACCTTCGCACCAGGCAGGTAAGTAACCATACGGTTCTCCCGGTCATCACAAACCCAACTATCTATATTGCTAATGATCGAATCCCCCACTACTAAAACCTGCTTCTTCCTAACAGCTGGAGCTCCCTCCCCCGGAGAAGTATCCTTGGCACGAGAGGATACAACATCACCCTCTGGAAGGAGGGTCCCAACTATGGGATGGTTTCCCTCTGCTCCCATTGACTGCTCTCCTTCCCTGAGCCTTTCATCCTCCGTAACAGCATCAGGACTGTCAGATTGGAGGTGGGACAGCCCTACTATGTCCCGGAAAGTCTCATCCACAAACACCTCTGCCTTCCTTAGCTCCTCCAGTTCAGCCACCCTGGCCTCCAAAGCACGCACTCGGTCTCTGAGGGCCAGGAGCTCCTTGCATCGAGCGCACACATACGCCACCCACCCACAGGGTAGGTAGTCATACATACTGCACTCGACACAATAAACAGGATAGCCCCCACTCTGCTGCTGGGCTTCTGCCTCCATTTCCTACTCTAATTATATATGAGGGTTAATTAAATGTTTCAGATAGAGGTTGTTATAAAGGATTTAGTTTAAGGGCAATAGAAGTCACTGGCTCCCCCTCTAAACTCCCCTCTCAAAACTCCCTCCTGTTAGCACTCACCCTGTCCGCGAGCACCCGGTCGCAAAGCTCCCTGGTCGCTTACCAGCAGGGTTTAAGTGCTCGGCCTCCCTGATAGCTCCTCCCTCTGCCTACAGCTCAGCCAATCAGCACACGGTGTTTCAATTCAAACCTAATCAGCTTCCAACTGCCTGCCTGCCTGCCTGAGCACACGGCCCCAAGGTGCTTTAGTTTGCTCCTTCCTTCTCCTCCTCCAGGAGAGCCTCTCAAAACTCCCTCCTGTTAGCACTCACCCTGTTCGCGAGCACCCGGTCGCAAAGCTCCCTGGTCGCTTACCAGCAGGGTTTAAGTGCTCGGCCTCCCTGATAGCTCCTCCCTCTGCCTACAGCTCAGCCAATCAGCACACGGTGTTTCAATTCAAACCTAATCAGCTTCCAACTGCCTGCCTGCCTGCCTGCCTGAGCACACGGCCCCAAGGTGCTTTAGTTTGCTCCTTCCTTCTCCTCCTCCAGGAGAGCCTCTCAAAACTCCCTCCTGTTAGCACTCACCCTGTTCGCGAGCACCCGGTCGCAAAGCTCCCTGGTCGCTTACCAGCAGGGTTTAAGTGCTCGGCCTCCCTGATAGCTCCTCCCTCTGCCTACAGCTCAGCCAATCAGCACACGGTGTTTCAATTCAAACCTAATCAGCTTCCAACTGCCTGCCTGCCTGCCTGAGCACACGGCCTTTCAAACAAACAAACAAACAAACACACTCAGCTCAGCACTCCAAACGCTCCAAACAAACAAACAAACTCCAAACAAACACACACAAGCCCAAAACCTCCAAATATAAGCAGCCACTTACCCCAAGGTGCTTTAGTTTGCTCCTTCCTTCTCCTCCTCCAGGAGAGCCTCTCAAAACTCCCTCCTGTTAGCACTCACCCTGTTCGCGAGCACCCGGTCGCAAAGCTCTTCTCCCCCTCCTGCCTCTCACTCTCTCTCCGCTCTCCTCTGTCTCCATCGGGGATGCATGCTCGTCCAGGCCCCGCCCCCTGGGTGTGTACATCACCACCCCGCCCCCCTTCGCCTCCCACCGTGGCGCTCGGCTGACTTCTGCGCTGCTCAGCCAGGCTGCTGCGCAGGAGCAAGTGGTGCAAACGGCCTCTCTCTCTCTTCTCCTCCTACTGCCTCGCCCTCTCTCAGCTCTCGTCCACCTCCTGCCTCTCTTTCTTTCTCTTCTCCCACTCGTGCCTCTCACTCTGTGTTTCTCTTCTCGTCCTCCTGCTGCATCTCTCTCACTCTCTCTCTCGCTGTCCTCCCCCTCCTCCATTCTCCTCTCTGTCTCCTCCACGTCCTCTGTGTCTGCTCCACTTTCCTCCTTTTGAATCCGGCGCCCTTTCCTGACGTCAGAGATGCATGCTTATCCAGGCTCTGCCCTCTGGCTGTTCCCTCTGGGTGGCGCTGTTGCCTCCCGCCATGGCGCGCGGCTGACTTCTGCGCCGCTCAGCCAGGCTGCCGCGCAGGAGCAAGCGGTGCGAGCGGCCATTTGGGCCCCACACTCCCCATGCAGCACCCCTGTGCTGCATGGGGAGCGCGGACCCCAAACGGCCGCTCGTGCTGCTTGCTCCCATGCAGCGGCCCTGCTGAGCGGCGCAGAAGTCAGCCGAGTGCCACGGTGGGAGGCAACAGCACCGCCCAGAGGGAACAGCCAGTGTTTCAGTGTTACCGAGTCTCAGACATTGGGCTACTATATATATGATACTATCATAGGACTAAAACTGCCTGTATGTCATGCCACTCCAGGTTATTCCAAAAAGCATTTGACTCATTCAATAGAGCCCACAGAGGGAGACTAGCTGGGGGTTGAGGATGGGAGTTGCTGGAACCATTTGGTGCCCCAAATTTCGTGGTGCCCTATGCAGCTGACAACATGGTATAGATCACTGAATTGCCTGCTCTGTTCATTCCCTCTAAAGCACCTGGCTGTGGCCAGTGTTGAAAGACAGGATACTGGGCTAGATGGACCATTAGTCTAAGGCACTAATTCCCAACCTTTTTTATTCTGCGGACCGGAAAATCCATTCTCAAACTTCTGGTGGACCGGTAACATTTTATTTACATATGTGCATATTCATTATTGCAAATAGTGAATATGCAAATAAAATGTGACCCGTCTGCCAAAATATGTACCTTGCCCTGCCCCCAAAGCTGCCGCAGACATCCGACTTCAGCTGCGGTGGCAGCCCACTATGTTGCAGCTTCTGGAGCTGAAGCTGGCTGCTGTGTACCCCATCCTGGCCCCCAGCGCCTCTGCAAACAGCTGGGTTCAGCTCCGGCAGCTGCTGGCCACACTCCCTGGAGCAGCCAGCATGGGCATGGCCTGGTAGCGTGCCATGACCTGGCAGCCAGTGGTTCATGGCCTGGCACTGATCCACGGACCAGCGGTTGGGAACCATTGGTCTAAGGGAAGGACAGTTGTGAATAGAGGAAAACTTTTAAATTATGTCTGCAACAGGCAAATAGTGTCATATTATGTGGGGTTACTTCATAAGGGCTGATCCTGCAATGAGCTCTGTAGGAGCAGAGGCCTATGCCTACAATAAGCCCCACTGAAATCAACAGGGATTCAGCCATATGAAGCTAATTCCAGAGGATGGTCACTATTCTGCACAGGGCTGAGGGATACAACACACAGAAACCAAGAAGCAAGCTCTTCCTTTATATACCCTGCACCTAGAGAATGCAAGGATGATATGCACACTAATTCCCAAGATATATGAAATTCCTTTTCATTGGCTTACTGCATTCCACCCTTTGAAGCAATGATAAGTTATCACTCACTTTTCTTGGATTGGTTTCTAGATCTAGCACTTTATGTTTATTCCTAAGAGCCTTAGATTCCTCCTCTCCCCCCCCCCCCCCGCCTTTCAAATTCCTATTGATTTTAAATGACCTTTCCACAGGCTTCTGCATTTTTTTTAAAGCTCTCACTCTTCCAATTCTGTCTTTTCTCCAGTTTTAACAACACAAAACTACCTCTGATTGTACTAGAAAAATGGCTAAAACTAAGATTTTCATCCCCAAAGAAATAACAGAACAGTCCCGTCAATGGAACTAGTTCCATGTATAAAGTTAAGCACATGCATGTTTGAAGAATCTGAACCTAATAAATAAAATTCTGTCACTGTGCGGAATCTACTTAGAGCCCAAACCTGAAAGCATTTGGCAAGAAAAACTGTTCCTAGCTTCAGTGGGAATTCTGAGAGAGAAGAACTTGAAGAATCAGGCACATAATTTCCTCAGAAGGAGGCTAACTAAAGATTTTAATACGAACATATCAGACCACAATTACTCTGACATTGCAATACCATTTTTCATAAAAAAAAGTTTTCAAGCTTGGCATTGAAATAAAGTAAAAGTAGTGTAATGTGTGTAGCCCCATATTCACAGGAAAATCATTCAAGGAGAAATACAGGAAACAAAAAATGAAATACAAGAATGTAGGAAAATACTGATTATAAAGACTTGAAGAACAGCAAATTACTGCAGAGCAACTATGCAAATGCGTGACATATACACGGTTACCACTTAATACATGTCTTTGGTATCACAATAAAACCTGAAGTGTTAACTCTATGAATGATGGGAAAAAATTCTCTTTGAACCAGAGCTTGATCTAAAACATGAACTAGACCTGCATGCACATTTTTTTCTAAGGCTCCAAACAGCTTCTTCTTATTTAATATTTTCATGCATCTCCACCATTTTTGGTGGGAGAGGGGGGGGTCCAGCTAGAACTGGAAGTGCTGAAATAGCACAGGACAGGATGCTGTATCTCTAACCCAAGTAGAAGTAAGTAGCACTGGAAATCTTATTTGAAAGTCTGTTTTCATGAGATTTCCACTCCACTTTTGCTGACACAGGAAGTTCTGACAAGAGTGAGATAAATATCTAATTCTAGGTGCTTAATCTGAACTGTGCCATTCAGTATTTCAACTTCTCCTTTTCACTAATATTAGTTGGAAGTTTAAAACAAACCCTGTAGCTAACACAATGTGACTCTTGTTTGTTTAATGCTTATCATTATATGTATTACAGTAGTGCTCGGAAGCCACAGTCAGGATTGGGGCCTTCCTGTGCTTGGAGCTGTATAGATGTACAATGGACACCTCCTGCCCCAAGGATTAAGTTCATGGAGGGGAAAAAAAATCAGCGACAATACAAACGGGCAACCATAAAAACAGAAATCCCTTCCAGATGAGCACTAAAGTATTCTACCCTGAGGCTATGTCTACACTTAGGGTAGCATGTAGAGAATATACTCACCATGCTCCACCCAAGCATGGCTATAATGTAGACTGTGTGACACAGCTTAGGCTAGTAGAGTACAGCCATGCCAGAACCCTAAAGTGTGAATCTTACACACACCCAAGCAGTGCCTCCCATCACTACACTGCTATTGGTAGCAAGTGTGTCCCTGCTGCCAGAGCCTTTCATTGCGGCATGTAGCTGGCAGTATGGACACAGTCTGATGTTCACCTTGGTGCGTAGCTATCTCCAGCAGGGGTGGGCAAAAGGGCCTCCACGGGCCAGATACGGCCCGCCAAGCGGGTTGATCCGGCCCATGGAGGCCCTGCCGCTCCCCCGCCCCCAGGCCAGTTAGGGCCTGGGGACAGGAGTGAGCACGAAAATTCCTCCTGCCCTACGAGGAGCACGCGGCACTTCTACATGCTATGAGCTCCTCGCAGAATGGGATGAGGTGTCACATGCTCTCCTGCCCCCAAGCCCAGATTGTCCTCAGGGGCAGGGGAGCTGTGTGAAGTTTCCTCTGCCCTCCCCCCACCCTGCGAGGAGCGCACGACACTTCAAAGCGCCGTATGCTCGCACAGGCCGACGGCAGGGCGAAGGAAGCTTCACGCAGCTCCCCTGCCCCCTAGGCCAATCAGGGCTTAGGGGTGGGGGAGCTGCGTGAAGCTTCCTTCACCCTGCCCCAGCCCTGCGAGGAATGCGCAGCGCTTCAAAATGCCATATGCTCCTCACAGGGCGGAAGGAGGCTTTCCGTGCTCCCCCCACCTCCAGGCCACTCAGGGCTTGGGGGTGTGGGAACGCATGACGTCTCCTCCTGCCCTGCGAGGCGCGCATAGCACTTTGAAGTCCCGCTTGCTCCTCGCAGGACGGGAGGAGGCTTCCCGTGCTCCCCCCGTCCACAAGCCCTGATTGGCCTGGTGGTGGGGGAACATGCAAAGCATCTTCCCGCCCTGCCAGGGGCATGGGTGCCTAATGGGAAGGGGGGAGGCAAAGGGGCTCCCACACCCCCATACCAATCATGGTCTGGGGATGGGGTAGCCCAGAAGCATCTTGGCCGTACCCCTTCCGGGGTGGCCTGGGGCCATTTCAAATATTTTTGAAGTGGCCCCCGGCCAAAAATTATTGCCCACCCCTGATCTACAGCCTACCTGCCACCGCCAGTATAGACAGTGCCTGACAGTAGCCACAACTTTAAGACTATGCCTTAGACCCCTGTCTTTGGTACTATGCCCAAGTACTGGGTCTCATGGCAGACCTGGCTGGCTGGAAGCAGACGGGACCTAATGGAGACTCTTCAGCCACAGTCAAGCCAGATGACTGCAGTGGCTCCATCCTGTACAGGCAGGATTTGAGGTGTGCTTGTGTGTGGAGCCAGTCACAGGGGCTGGCCCCTTGGTGGTGTGGGAGCTGCAGGAGGATGGGTGTACATGTGTCAGTGGGTTCTATGCTGCGTGTGTATGTGTGGGGAGGAGGGTGTCACTCAGTTTGGGTTGGGCCCAGAGCCTGCTGCTGGGTCATCTGGACAAAGTCATGTCTCTCTTCCTGTTACTATTCTTGTGGCACTGTTCCCATCGAGTGAACCAGGGGAAGAAGGGTGGGCTAGAGCTTGTTTCCTGCGGCAGCACTTTGATCCTTCCACAGCTCCTTCCAAGTGGCCCTCCAATCTCAGTTGTGAGGGAGCCAAATGTGTGGGACCCTGCTCCTGCTCGGGGCAGAAGCGGAGGAGCAGTGGACTCCATGATAGGCTCTCCAGCAGCTGTTCCACCAGGTGGCCCCAATGCATTGTCCCTGCTGCATCTGAGCCAGCAGTCCGTTCCCTGCATGACGGATACTGGCCCACAGGAAAGGGGCACTGGAGCTGCCTGCTGCTGGATGGGGCCTGCAGGGTGAGACCAGCATCCAGCAGCATCCCAGGGAAAAGGAAGTGTCCTAACCCAAAGATGGGCTGAGTCCCAGGGAACCTGTCTTCTCCATCCCTAGGTCCGTGTGTGTGCCCCAGACTGGTTCCTAGAGTTACATCCAATGTGCTCCATGATGAGATGGAACAGGATGAGATGAAACTCCTCCCAGGGGAAGGACTAGGAATAACTGACCCAGAAAGCCCAGCTCATTGCATGTCTGATGGGCTCTCACACTAGAGGAAGCCGTAAGGTATGTGTAGGCTGATTGCCAAATAACCAGAGTTAACTAAGCATCTTAGATCAGAATTAGATGATAACTTCATAGCCACAGGGCCCCCTTTGAGTCCTTTCAGGCTTTATGTACAAACCAGACCACTTCGGTCTCCTTTATCACCACCGTATTCTAATATATTCTTTCAGTAGGCCTGTAGTGCTATTTACATATATGCACGAATGCCTGCGTGCTCCCACACATTTCAGCTCACTATCTCTGCCTTCCTTCAGGCTCCCACTTCTGCCTCCTTCCAAGGCTTTCCCCCTTGTTAGCTTCTCAGCTTTAGCACCACTTGTTTAACTGATCTTCCAACAAGTTCCAGTTAAATGACATGGGGATTTGATTGGCAAGGTGTTGGGTCAACTTCTGCCTCAGCACACCCTGTGACATTCAGCTTGCCAGGACTGCTTCCATGCCCCCCACCCTTCCCAATGCAGTTCATTATAGCAATTTTAATCCCCAATGCTGGCTAGAGTTCCAGTTGGACAGTTGTGAGCAGACTTCATTGGCCTACCAAAGTGGCTTTCAGAACAATGACTATTTAAGTATTTTTTGAATAAGTGAAACAGCTTCAACAGGAGATACAACAGATCCTCACAGCCGCATAGCCCAGTGGTCCAGGCCCTCATCTGGAAGATGTAGACAACCCGATGTCCCAATATTCAGGGGTTTTCTTAAACAAGCACCTATTACCCCTCCACCCCATCTTGATTGTTCACACTTTCTAACTGGTCACTTTAGGAAGATGGCACATCTGTATTCAAGTCCTGGCTGTGAACCACTAGGCTATAGATAAAAGGGGAGGCACCACCACCATCTTGTTTTTCGGGAGAAAGGGCTGACCTGACTTAGTCAGCTAACTCCAGGAGAATTACAGCAAATGAATCTTGAGCAGAGGGAGACCTCCTTCCAGCCCAGAGTACAGAACCTAACTTCCTTTAGAAGACAGGGTTTAAGCTACCCCACTCTCATCAACATTTCTTACTCGCTAGTTTAGGTGGCTCCTTACTCAGAGTGCAGGCTTTCATCAGTCCCATTCCTGGCTGCCTAGCTCTCATGCCTAAGTCAGGGCAATAATTCCAATGGGTAGCAGGGCACCTTAAAGATAGCTCTTGCAACACAAGTTTTAAGTCCTCTTTTGTGGATCTAGCCCGAATGATTTCACTGGAGGACTGAGACAGCTAGATCCAATGTAGGCTACCAATATGAACCTTTGGGCCAAATTTGTAAATCATTACCTCTTAGTTAGCCCAATCTTTTAGCTACTCTGGAACAGGTATGCAGGCACAGAGTGCCTTGTTTTTGTGAATATCTGTGACACTTGGTTAGATAATAAAGTCATTTAGTCTGCAATAAACTGACACCTCTCACAAGTGCTGTTGCTCTGTCCCCTGTATTGGTCTCCAGTAACTTGACTTGGGTTCTAACTCTGTGGTTGGTTTCTTTCAAAATATTCCACTGACAAAGTTTTGTTCCCACCTGTTGTTATTTTTGCTCTGTCCACTTGGTTCAGGATCAAGCTGAGGAACATCATTCTAAAAGAGGAGGGGGATTTCTTTTAGGGGACTTTGGTGTAACCACAAATTCCTTTAATGGAAACACGGTCAATCTTATCAAATATGTGATCAGTTTTAGACCATAAATAGTTACCAATTTCCAGAGCCAGGAAGTTAAAAATCTTTGTTAGAATATAATGTTTCACCCATAATTAAGTATGAGAGTGTATTTTCAAAATAAATGTATTAACTGTTGTTTGTTAAAAGCAGACCCTTGCTAATATATGCACGCTAGTTTCCATGCACAAACCAAGAAATTAGGTTTTCATGCTTGGTTATTTGGCAAAACCCAGGCTCATGCGCATAATCAAGTAAATGAAAGCAATTAAAGAAAATACAGTATGTACTATGAATATATATGGTATCCACAGAACAAATTAAGGTGTTAGTATGGCACATTACCATGTAAAATAAACATTTGGAAGTGCTTTCTGGAGAAAGGAAATGTAACATTTGCTTTATGTTAATGGTACATATGCTGGAAAGTATTTCAAGAAACCAGAATTCTAACGATGTTTTAATAGTACAATGATTACAACATAGTGAGCACTTCTCTAGGGACAAAAATGATTATTCATTATGGCCTTGACCCAAAGCCGTTTGAAGTCTATGGGAATCTTTCCACTGATTTCAGTGGGCTTTGGTTTGTGCCTTATAAGAACATTTGTCATTTTAAGATGCATCTTTTTACTTCTGACGGTTTTTCAGAAGTGCCCTGTGCTCATTCTTTGGTGTCTATGTATCTGAGTGCTTATACATCACAGTAATAGCTGAAGTACCTCACAACCAACTTGAACTACGTATAAGCATCTGGAGGCAAGGACTGTCCATGTTATGTGCTTGTACAGCAGCAACTACAACAGGGTCTATAACTGAAGTTAGTAGGTGCTATTTATAAAAATTATTAATGAACTTACCCCCACAACACCTGGAAAATGGGGGAAATATTTTATAGATGGGGAAATGAGAACAAACATAAGTGTCTGCTTAGAGTCACACAAGAGGACCACAGTTATGTTGGGAATTGAACACAGCACCCAAGTCCCAAATCCAGTCCCTTGTATAATATATTTTATTTTTTTATGGGAATTATACACATATTAGAAAGTCTAGATGTCCCCAAGACTGTGTGTGTGTGGTGGGGGGGAGATAAGTTAAGAAAACACAGACTCCATTTTATGCATTATTTTGTCAATGCAGACGGTTAAATGGAGAGTTTGAACTGTTATTTATGCATGCAACTGAGAGAATTTACTCTGACCAAATCATCACTTGAGAGGAGAACTATCACATTCACATGCAGCTATGAGAGAAGGTGCAGGGGGACACCACTATGCCTCTCGTATAAAGCAGCCTGTCTGGCTGAAATGGAAACTATTGAATTAATAAACTCCACCTTCATTTTCTGTGCCATTAGTACACATGACCCAACTGTCATACCATCATCCAGGAAAGTGCGTGCCTGAGAAACCTGCAAAAGTGTGGCCACAAAAATGTTGCTATTCAAATTGGCATTGTTACAGATTGCAGAATACTGTTGAATGCAACATGTGACAACTCGTGATTCACATTACACAGTCGATCCTGGAGTTATAAAACAAAAGCTTTGCTAAGAGCTGAAGCTGAAGAAAAGATGGCATCCGTGTTTCACAAGATTTACATATAGAGGCCATAAAAAGATTAGAGATGAGCTCAAATTGCAAAATCAGGATCTGGATTTCAGACACTCTTAGGTTATTTGGATATGAGTAGGATCCACCAATAAACCACAAAATGAAAGGTACAGGTTAAAACTTTCTAATTCGGCATTCTCTGGTCCAGCAACATCTTTGGTCGGGAATGCTTTTAGTTACCCAGATGTCTGCTTATTTTGGGTGTGGCCAAGTTTCCTTTCCATAAAGTTTGTTTATAGCTGCCAGGCCTGGCTCTCAGTGCTCTGGTCTGTTTTAATAATTTATCCCTAACTGTCTTCTAAGAGCCCCGCGAGCAGTGGAAGTGCTGGCAATGCTGCTAAGTGTACACATGGCTTTTATGCTTTTATTTACTTATATTTTTGTGCCAATACAGTAAAATTGTGTAACAACACTAACATTTTATTATGAAGAGAGCTGATAAGCGTAGGCTTACATAGAGTGCATCAGTATAATCATAGAATCATAGGGCTGGAAGAGACCTCAGGAGGTCATCGAGTCCAGCCCCCTGCCCAAAGTAGGACCAATCTCAATTAAATCAACCCAGCCAGGGCTTTGTCAAGCCGAGACTTAAAAACCTCTAGGGATGGAGATTCCGCCATCTCCCTAGGTAACCCATTCCAGTACTTCCCCACCCTCCTAGTGAAATAGTTTTTCCTAATATCCAACCTAGACCTTCCCCACTGTAACTTGAGACCATTGCTCCTTGTTCTGCCATCTGTCACTACTGAGAACAGCCTCTCTCCATCCTCTTTGGAACCTCCCTTCAGGAACTTGAAGGCTGCTATCAAATCCCCTGACTTGCCACAATATTGACCTCCCACGGTTCGACAAATTCTCTGGTGCGGCACCTGTCGGGGTATTGGACTAGAGAGATTTAACCTGTATTTCTTTTGGGCTTTTGTTATCATTGGTGCATCTTTGTCAGTATTCTGAGATCTTTTATACCTGTAATATATATTTGAAGTAAAAACAGTCTTGTAGGTTGTCTCTAGTGAGCTCTACTCCAAGTTGTACAAAACATCCTTAGTGAACACTGTTGCTCTCCTCTGAGACATGTGTCAGGGAGGAAGGGCCAGGAATATATTCCAGGATGGGGAAATAGAGGAAGAAAGGTAGAATGCTAATTACCTGCTCCAGAAGAAGAAATGAATTTATAGTCTCAAGTATTACGCAGTTAATTGTGAGTAGTCTAAATTATTCCACCATTACTTTATACAGAAATAATCATTCAGCTGTGGTGGGATTTAAGCAAGATGAGCAGAGAAACACTGAGGAGAGGCATATGCTTGCTGGGGAAATGAGACACACTGAGGGAACAGACACAGTGTGAAAGTCCTATAGCCCAATTTTTTTACAAGCCTTTTCTCTGCCTTTACAGGTAGCATCTCAAATGCATATTTATACATACAATTGGATATGACAGCAATGGTGTGGTAAATGGACAGCATCAGATTCATAACTATGTTTTTCATAGGATTATTAAGTTTGGTAAGATATTTATCTTTACCATAACTGAAAAACCTCAAAATATGTTTGGGAATAACCAGACCCTATTTAACGTTAGTCATATTAAATCTAAATTGAATGTATGCATGACGTTGAAAGGCTTATCATTTTTAAGGCCCTGAAGACTCAGCTTGGTCTGCTGCTGCTTTAGCCTACAATCAAGTTCCTTAGAGACACTCCATAAATTAGCAAAATGGTTTGTGATTCTGAAAGGAATTCATTTAATTTGTTAATGATGATGCATGTTAAGCTCACATAAAATGGTAAGTAACAGGGTTAAAGGAATCCTATAATTTTACTAATCCAGTTTCATTCCAACAAACTCCCAATAAATGGCTTTGGCAACTGTTTTTGCTTAAAAATTAATTTTGATTCGGGACAGTCAACAGTCCCAGTCTCATAAAGTATTTCAAAACTACTTCTGTGGACTATTTTAGAAGCAGCTGTTTTCAAATTTAATTTGAAATTAGATGGAGGCAGAGCATCTAACTGAGCAAATGTATCTTTCAGTCACAAAAAAATAGCATGCAGCATCCAAAGCACATTTATACCATCCAACCCTCTGGTAATTAATGCTTATTTGGTGCATAAAGATAAACATTTGATTTAATTAAAAGGAGGTGGTAAGTTCAATCCTTAAGTTTTTCCTAATTATTCTGTGTTTAGAGTTTACAAAAGCCCCAGTGAACAGATGCATTATTTCCCATTTTAACCTCACGTCTTAAAAAGGACAGTTAAACCATCAGGTCCGCTGTATTTGAGATAAAGCAAAGTTCCTCTTTCAGATCAATGGAAATGAGAAGTAACTATATACAATGAGTTCCTTTAATATTGTATTATTTTAAATTCTGACTCTCCTGGAGATTTATAACCTGTGAACCCCATACAAGTTCCAGTTCCTGCCATAACCTCAGTTATATTACTTCCCTCTGCTTGTGCAATATGCCACTGCTCTGCTAAGATTTAAAGTTATGTTTTCAATGTGTTCCATTTAAAGAAAACAACTTAGTTCTTCTTCTTCTCTAGTTAAATGTTTTGCATATATCCTGTTCTACCTCATACTTGTATTTAGTGTTAGGTCAAAAAGTTAAAGTTAAGCTGTTTGCGTACTGAAGAAATGACATGGGGTGAGCATGCAGAAGGTGCTAACATACATAAAATCACCTACAAAGATTTACTCACACATAAAATGAAAATATTCAGAATATAAAATACTCTATGCCAATTGCAGCACATATCAGATGAGTTAGAGCCACAATTACTTAGGCCTCGCAGTTGACAAATATGCACAAAAAAGGACTTATACAAGGAGTTACTAGATTGTAAACTCTTTAGGGCAGAGACCATATGTTTATGCAGCATCTAGCTCAATGAGGATCTCAATTCTGATTAAAGCACCTTGGTACTATTGTAATAGAAAAAATAAATTACATACAAATAATAATTCATCACCACCTAAGACTGGCTATTTTTCTAAAAGATCTGTTCTAGGAATTGTTTTGGGGGAATTTCTCTTGACCTGTAACGTAGAGGTCAGATGAGATGATCACAATGGTTACTTATGACCTTGGAAGAGAAGCTAGATAATTTCATGGAGGTTAGGTCCATAAAAGGCTATTAGCCAGGGGATAAAATGATGTCCTTGGTCTCTGTTTGTCAGAGGCTGGAGAGGGATGGCAGGAGACAAATTGCTTGATCATTGTCTTCAGTCCACCCTCTCTGGGGCACCTGGTGCTGGCCACTGTCGGCAGACAGGATACTGGGCTAGATGGACCTTTGGTCTGACCCAGTACGGCCATTCTTATGTTCTTATGGAATCTATGAATCTTTGTGTGTCTCACATGAAAGGGCCTTTAGAATTGAAGTGTCTACCCTATGACTTGCACAGAAATTGATATCCCCCCGCCCAAGTTGGTTGGGGCCATAGTCTGCCTCCTCCCACTCAGAACCAGCCCACTTCAGGGCAGTACCCTGTGACTTCATGAAGGGTGATCTAGAAGGAATTCTGCCTCCTTGTGCCAGAATCACCACAGAGCTTATTGTGAAGTGGTGTAACAGTTCCCAAATTACACCTAAATCATTGAAGGAATCAGAAGTTTGCTTACTACTGCTAGCAGAAACTCTTTGGTTTCAAACTTACAATGTGTCTCACCTGACACTCATGGCTAGACCAGACCTGGTGCCCCCTGGCTTGATCACATAATTAAGACATCACTGTGGAGTTGACAATGAGTAGCTGGACAGTCCTGCCCTGAATAGCTCAGGTATTATATGCAACTTGAGTATGTTTATGTGAAACCTGGCCTCATTGACAGTCCACAAACCCTGAGTCTGACGGCTGTATTTGACATCCCTGTATTTGATGACTAAGACATCCCTTACTAGAATCATGGGTGGAGATGTGGGGAGAGACTGGAACTTCCTCCTCATGTCTTGGCTTTTCCGTCAGTCCAGCGAGTACGCTGTCCTGTCTGGGATGCATACCAGCTTGTCTAGCTGGTGAAACAGAGGAAGACAGATTGCCTTGAGCCACACTTGCAGAGCCCTATTTGATATAAGAGGTCAAATATGTTCAAGCAGCCATTTGACTTAAAACTTGAGGCAATTCCTGACAGGGGTCTGAGGATGGTCCTCGAAGGACATGCAAAGAGATCTTACTGAGCTGGAAACACGGGATGAAGCGGGAATATTGATATTGAATCCAAAACTGCATCAATGAATTCTGTTCTTTTGAGGCAATATCTACTTCTCTTCGCTTATTTTCAGGCTCAGGATGTTGAACAGGAGCATTATTTGATGTACTGTGGTCTGTACCAGGTGTCTGGAAGGATCCCAGATTAACCAGTCAACCAGGTAAGGCCACACATGGCCATCTTTTTTGCAGAGGTGTGTGGCCACTACTCTCATACACTTGGTACAAACCCAAATATCAGGGGATTGGTAAAGATCTTCTCCTACAACAAACCTCATGAATTTCCTGCGGGCAGACTGAATTGCCACATGGGAGTATACATTCTGTGTAAGACAGGGGCAGTGCACCAGTCTCCTGAAATTAAAGAAGGGCTCATCATAGCCAGAAACATCATATGGAACTTTTATTTTCTTAAAGTATCTGTTGAGGTTCTGAAGATCTGGAGGGGTTCACAATCTCTTCAGGCCTTGGGTATTCGAAAACCTGGGGAATAAAATGCCCTTTCCGAATGAGAGAACATTTCTTCTATGTGTCCCAAAGAGCACATTGTCTAAACTTTTTAATCTTAGCACAGACTAATCATAGGGGGTTCAGAAAGTGGGTTGTGGAGAGGAGTTGAAATGGGGATGGGGAAAAGGAAGAGCAAGAGTATATCCAACCCTGCTTAGCTCCCATTTGTCTGAGGTGAAGGACTGCCATGAATTTAAGAAATGAGACAGGAAAGGTAGGCAGGGTCCAGTAAAATCCAGATCGGGTAGTATTGCTGTTCTCAACATCAGAGTTAAAATTGATGATTGGAGATGCCTTAAAGAAGTAGAAAAAAGGAAGTAGAAAGCATGGTCCTCCTCTTCTGGAGCCATTGCCTTTTCTTAGATTGCTCATCCTGATGACAGGGGTAGGCTGTCATCTAGTCTGATACTGAGGGTGGTATTTGGTCCTCTCCATAGCAGGAGCATAGAAGCCCAAGGACTTTAGAACAGCTAAAGTTATTTAGGACATGCAAAGCCTTATCCATTTTGGATGAAAACAAAGGGCATCCTTCGAAGGGGAGATGCTCAAATCACGTGTTCCACCTCCATGGGAATCCCAGAAGACTGTGACCAGGAGGAGCAGTGCATCATTACTGTCATCACCCTGGCCTCGGCTGCAGAATCTGTCCTATCCAGGGAAGTCTGTAGGACTGATGGAGAAATAAGGAGGCCCTCAACAACTAATTATTGGAACTGCTCACTGAGGGAGCTGGAATGGTACTGGGCTCCAGTCATGACTGGGATAAGCATTCTAATCCCTGGTAGAACACTTTTCCAAGCAACAGTGAGGAGAATGGGAGCTCTCTCAACTCTCAGTACCGGACCATTTGAAAAGCCTATTTCAGAGTAACCTGAAAAGGGTGACATGATACTGGGAAGGGTTTTCTGACAGATACCTATAGGAGCAGGAACTGTGCTAGAGAGCGCACAGATGGCTTTCTAGTAGTTGTCCTTGGCATAAGTCTCCTGGTACCAGGTGGGATCTGAAAACCTGATGTCTGATTTTTTCCTCCTCAGAACTAAATGTCAAAATGAAAATTAAAAAATAAGAGAAAGTCTACAACTCAAGTACCAATAGGAAGAACCAAGAGAGTTTTTGTTGTTGTTCATAGGGAACACACACATACACAGAGCCACAAACAACTTTTCCTATGTGGCCAGAAAATAAAAAGCTCTCCCTATGTAAACTTGGAAGAAGGTAGAACTTGATTTAAATTAACTTTACTTCAAGGTATAATGTTAGTACTATTGAGCTGTCTCAGGGCATTACTAATGAACTATATAACTCTTGCGTCATCTGAAAGTATGAACCTGCATCTTCTGAAACTAAGCCATCCATATGCAAAGTCTTCTCACAACAAACCTTAGCTCACATTCCATACTGCAGAAAAGGCTTCTTCGGAAGAATCCCTCCCACATCTTTCCTATCTGCACTGAGAAGCAGAGCTCAAAATCAAATCACTAGTGAAGATGGGAGCAACTGCTAAAACAAAGCAATTTTTTTTCTCAGAGAATTAGACCTATGTACCCAATCCTGATGGATCCAGGAAGCTCAGTACAAATGGTCTCATGGAGAGATGTACATGTGACTCCCTGAAACTGTGGGTCAGGATCAATGTTCCCTCTAAGCTTCGCAGCAGCACAGCTTCACAGGTGATGAATCAGCCCTGCCCAGTCTGTCAGCTCTGCATACATTTCACTCCATTACCCCCAAGTCAACAATGAAAATATTGAATATTACTATACCTAGGACTGAATTTAGGTACCATTTTTCAACAAGTCATGCACCCCCACTTTATATAAATTTCATCTAGACTATATGTCCAGAGTTGTTTGTGATTATTGTGGTTTTTCAAAAGCCCACAAGTATATTTTTCACAGTCTGCTCTACAGTAAAAGCGACTAAAGTAGCTGGAAAAACTTGAAGCAACATCCCACCACTCTTTAATGGGATCTCAGATTTTATATGCATCCTTCAGCTCAGAGCAGTGTTTTGCAATTCAGATAACTGAAGTATTTATATTTTTCCCATTCTTACCTGATCTTACAATGTTTAGAATACTCAAAGGCCTGGAAATTAGCAAAGCACAAATGGGATAAATGGCAAAACAATTGCCTAAAAAATTATCGTACATTTCCCCTCTTCCATCATCAAGCTGGTTGAGAGGTGATTTATGCTTCATATAAAAGCAAATAAAGTCTAATAATAAAAGTCTTATTTTTTTTATTGCACTGATAGACTTATGACAGTGAGGATGTAGGAGAGTTTATAAAATCAAAAACTGTAAAGATTTTGTACTGTATGAAATGCAGTAAACTTTAGACTGTATTGTTCTGAAATAGTTCCACCTTGCATGACTAATTAACATTTTATTTCTCTTACTGGAGAATTTTGGACACCACTTGACAAGCCTTGGCTCTAATTTTTTGTCAGTAAATAAAAAAATAAGCAATACAAAAGTTGACAAGTGGAATATGCTGTTAGATGTCAAAGCCAATTTTTTTAAAGACTTAATAACTTTAATTTTTAAATGTTTTATAAATAGTATCCAAAGTTGCCTTATATTAACAAAAAGCAATAGTTTTTTCATTGTTTTCCTATTAGTGCATTTCCAAATCCAAGTGAAAAGCTGGAAACCAGTAAAGCTGCCACACCAGTGATATGGGCTGTAGGTTACAATGATGCATGCCTTGTAAGTAGATCCAAATTAAATAAGCGTAGTAGCTCATACAAAAGCCGTAACCATGAGGAACTTTAGCCAATTCCATTTCCCCAGCATACTTCATTTCGCAAAGTGTTGTAACAAAAAAACAAACAAACCAAAAAAACACCCACACCTTCTGTAGGAGCTGTAAAGATAACTTACTTAAACTTTTTAAATCGCTTTATTGGAAATTCCATATTGAAATTACAATTTATGTCTATACTGTGTGCTGGCTATTACAATACTACAGTGCGTGTGTGTGTATTACAGAAACAGTCATGAAATGTATGGACCTGTTTATATATTTTACAAAATGAACCAAAAAAATACAATAAAACAGCATCCCAAGTGGATAATGTAAACGATTAAATTATAAAGCCTTTTTTTCAAAGATCAAAATACTTAAATGAAAAAGGTATATAAAATGTAATAAAACATAAATTACATTTAAAGATCTGTACATGATTCATCTTTCAAGAAGAAGCACAAAATTAGCATTCTTTACAATACTGCTTATTTTGGTCTTCTAAATTAAAAAAAATCCATCATCACTAAGGTGGCAGGAAACTAACAAGGTTTAACATGCAATCTAGCACTATCCTCACTAAAATCAAGTGAGTTCATAATCCTGCAAAAAAAAAAAAAACCCACAAAATGTAGAAATGT
Source organism: Pelochelys cantorii (assembly GCA_032595735.1). Taxonomy (NCBI): domain Eukaryota; kingdom Metazoa; phylum Chordata; order Testudines; family Trionychidae; genus Pelochelys; species Pelochelys cantorii. Next base: position 83,168,223 of record CM064330.1, on the reverse strand, counting down.
GTATCTTAAGCCCTTTTCTGTACTTGACAACCAACGTGCAAAGTAAGTTGGATTGTTAAGTTAGTGCACAGCCTACCACATGTCTGCTTCTGATTAACAAAGTATTAAGGCTACTTGCTGCTAAAAATATGCAGCAGTGAAGGAACTCTTATTCACAAAGGAAATCATCTGATTTCACTGGAAATTTTTGCCATAGTTACTGGGAGTAACATAAGAAAGACATTCTCTCTTTTCTCACATTATGTCCTAGTTCCCTAATTTTCTGTCTATTGTAATAAGAGAAACGTTTTTTTTTCAGTTTTAAAAAATAAAGATACAATCTCTTGTCCACTATATCAAAGAGATAAATACTATATGCTAAGCTGTCCATCACATCCAGGGCACTTCTTCACACTCCGAGCAATCCCGTGTGCTACTGCAGTTTGATTCCTTTTTCTGTTATCGACTTAAGCATAACTCACTAAAATTACAATCACAGATCATGATATACATGATGTGCAATACTACTCCGCAATATGTTGCACAGCAACAGTACATTATAGTAAAGCAGCCTCCCTCAAGAACTGTAGTCAATAAAAAAAACTAGAAACAGCAATTCTATACCCTCATGTTTGCAAAAATCTGATGGCAACAATGATCGATAAACTTGGTATATCACTGCTGCTGCATTTTATTTTATTTTAAAGCTTGGTCTATTGTGGCTAAAAAGTCAGCTCAGAACCACTGATTTTGGGACTACAGTCTCCCACTGCGCTGAAATGATGTGGAACTCTTAGTAGTGAGCCCAACTTCATTAGGCTTCTGATGGAATCTCTGCTTCATCCATCTGAAGAGTGTCATTATCCCCCAGTAATTCTGTTTCTGGGACAGAACCTTCCTCCTCCTCTTCTTCCTGGACGGGCTTTTGGGCTATATCTTCTGCTCCATTATGTGTATCATCTGTCCCCTCAGAGAGCAAAGCAGCCCTGTCTGCCACTGATGCATTGGAGGGTGCTGTTGTTACATAGCCTGTGCTGGTAGAGCCACTCCCGCTGTGATGGGAGCCTGGTTTTGGAATCATCTGTGGAGGCATTTGCTGTGGAGCCATTTGCATTGGGATTTGGACAGGGTAAAAATTGGGCAAGTAGGCACCATATGCCGGCATTGGTTGGTAACCATTGACAGGAATGTAGAGCTGAGGAGGTGGGACCATTGGTCGGATCTGCCCTTTCATTGGTATGAACTGTGGTTGAGGGAAAGCTTGAGTTTTCTGTTTTGGTCCAACGTACCTAGCATTGCTGATATTACTAACAGGGCTTGTGCTGAGAGAACTTGTTTGTGTGGTGTTGCTTGCCCCAGAGGTTTGTGCTGAGCTGTTGTAATTAGAAATGTTTCCCCACGTTCTTAGTCTATTGTGAATATCTTTAAATCTTGGTCTTCTGTTGGGGAACTCGTTCCAACATTCCAGCATCAAAGTATATATCCACGTCGGGCAGTCATCTGGACAGGGCAAAACCTGTCGATTCCTTATCATTTCAATGACATCCTGGTTGGAATAACCACAGTAAGGCTGCAGGCCATAGCTGAAAATTTCCCACAGCACAACTCCATAGGACCAAATATCGGAATCAACAGAAAATTTGCCATACATAATAGCCTCAGGGGACATCCATCGGATAGGAAGAAGGGAATTTCCCATGAGTTTATAGTAATCAGCAGAGTAAACTTCCCTGAAAAGGCCTAAATCAGATATTTTCACATTAAGCTTATCAAAAACCAGTATGTTTCTGGTGGCTAAGTCCTTGTGAACGATATGATGGCTTGAGAGGTATTCCATTCCTGCAGCTATTTGAGTCACAATGTGAAAAAAATCTGCTGGCTCCAGAGCTGATTTTACAGTCTTGTCATCATCAGTGCTACCCACGTCTGAATGGGGAGATCTCATAACTAAAAACTCATGGAGATCACTGTGAGAACAGTAACTAAATATCATACTGACAGGCTGTTCTTTGGTCACTATTCCCAGCAAGCAGACAATATTTGGATGCTGTAAACGCGATCTCATCATTGCTTCATGTTTGAATTCTTCCCGGAGTGCCAATTCTGCTTTGTCTTTGAGTGTTTTGATGGCAATAGCTTGTGTCTGTTCACCAGGTGTTGAACCAAAGAGATGCCCCTTGTAGACTTTTCCAAACCTCTCTTCCCCTAGCTCTTCCATAAACCTCACCGTAGACAGATTGATCTCTTTAAGTTTAGTCTGAAAAAACAGGAAACAAAGAAAATCTTAGTGTTTTACAATATAATTCTCTATTAAAGAAAAAAACTAATCATTACATGCTACCAAGGGATGAAGGTTTTGTCACAATTAATTTTCCATTTATATCGTTGTTGTATATTCCTGTACTGAAAGCTGTAATTGAGTGTTGATTTGGGTATTCAACTTGAGATACCTCAAAGGGCCTGATTTTGACAATCTTGGCCTTTAAAAAGTCCGTCAAAAATACCTGTTTGTGCTGATTAATAAGTGGCATTTCCATGTCCTGGCTAGGAGATGCCATCAACTGGCGACGTTGAGGAGTAGCAGCAGATGCCTTTTGTTTGTTCCTACACATGCAGACCAAGAAGAAAAGGCAGGCAATAACCAAAGGGATGGCTATGCTGGGAACCAGAATGTAGAGGATCCCCATTTTGCTGTTGTCACGTGGACCTGTTGGAATTTAAATATTCATTATTTTCAGGTGGTGATGGTTTTTTAAAGTCAAGTAAATTAGAAATACTAGTATGAATATTGAGTATAGTCTTTAAATTGAAAAAAAGCAAATCACAATTTTAAAACAAAAGTTAGAACATTCTAAATATAGACTTTTAATTCTATCAACCACAAACTTAATTTTTTGTCAAATATTTCTGAGAATAAATGTTGAATGGACATGGCAGCTAGTGAGTACAAGGATAAATTACGATACCATTAGATCCATTTAATTTACCTTGATGGCACTTATTGGCTTATTTATAGTTTAATTTACAACTGAAACACTATTCTTGAACTTTCCAGTACAGAAACTATAGAACACAGACTGTTGTGCAACTGCATTAATTTGCTGACTGGATGAAGTACAGTGATTAGTCTTCATCATTATACATACAGGCATGCACACATGAGTGATCTCAATGTGATCAACTGCAGAGCCATAGGACAAATGTCCTTATCATCCAACTTTAAGCATGTCATCAGCACTTTGCCCACTAATTAGTTCTACTCTGCCAACTGCCCATAAAATGTGGAATTCGCTCCCCGCTTCCAAATTATTTAGATACCACTGGACTTTTTGGTGGCCTTGTTTCTCACGCAGACAAAGATGAAAAATAGTGTCAATATGCTTAATAAGATCTTTCAAAAGATTTTATTTTTTCCATAAAATGCATGGCATGTACAGGACAGCATACTATGGCACAAAAATTTTAATTGGAACTCATTTGGGATGCCTTATGAAATTTGTGACTGTTATTAGTGAGCGCTTCCCTCCCAAACTCATGCCAATAAAATCTTTATAACACATTGTCATGTAACATAATTTTTTTTTCTATTTAAGTCAAATCAAGAAAAAATAATAAGGTGGTGTAAACCAGAAAATTTTCTTTTCACAGTTTTAATTTTAAGTACTGCCTGTCTGTAACGAAACAACATTTATGAGGCTTATATTTCAAACACACCAAGAACTGTGCCATTCTTCTTGTTCTGCACAGTACTGAGTTTACCTTTGGCATTCAAACTAATAATAATGGCTTTAGAATGAATTCTATGCCAATGGTATATAAAATCATGAGTGGTGTGGAGAAAGTGAATAAGGAAAAGTTATTTACTTGTTCTCATAATATAAGAGCTAGGGGCCACCAAATGAAACTAATGGGCAGCAGGTTTAAAACAAATAAAAGGAAGTTCTTCTTCACACAGCTCATAGTCAATCTGTGGAACTCCTTGCCTGAGGAGGTTGTGAAGGCTAGGACTCTAACAGGGTTTAAAAGAGAACTAGATAAATTCATGGAGGTTAAGTCCATTAATGGTTGTTAGCCAGTATGGGTAAGGAATGGTTTCCCTAGCTTCTGTTTGTCAGAGGAGGGAGATGGATGGCAGGAGAGAGATCACTCGATCATTACCTGTTCAGTTCACTCCCTCTGGGACAGCTGGCATTGGCCACTGTCGGCAGACAGGGTGCAGGGCTGGATGAACCTTCGGTCTAACCCAGTATGGCCGTTCTTATGTTCTTATGTAATGCTGTGAAGCTAACGGGACTACAATAATTTGTCACTATAGGACAGAAGTCTGCTGGGTTAACTGGGATGGCTTTTTGCTAATATTGATGCAATACTTGCTCATGTTTTCACTACTTTTTATTTAGTCTAAGAGATTTATTTTAAAATCATGACCTGTATGGTGCCTTTGATTTCTATGCTTTTGATTGTGTTTCCTATAACCAAGTTTAATACTCTATCTCCCTCTACAGGATATGAGAATTATCATCTCCTTTTTTCAATGCCAAAGTTGGTATATCAGACTTTAGTTGGTTTCTTGGCTTCATACCTAGACTGCCATCCACATCTCTAGATGTGAGAATCCATGCTCTCCAAACTAAGATGCCTTAGATAGATGCGGTAACATAATGCTGAACAGTGTTACATAAAACCAAGTTACTGCTCAAAGTATATTCACAGCAACACTCACTATATTAAGTCAGAAAACAAACTGTATGCAGAAATTTGATACATTAAATGCATGTAGTATTGTTAACTATTTTCTCTGCTTTTGCTTTGGAATGTAATAAATAGGCAGTACAGAGATCCAGATAACAAACTTTGGCCTAAAAACAAATGTGGAACAAGAAACAACAGATCCTCACTAGGTCCAATGAAAACCTAAGAATTGTAATTTTCTCAATAAGTGATACTTTAACAATAAGGAATATTTAACACGGTAAAGGCTTTAGGGTTGTAATAAGGGGGGAAAAAGAGAATACATACTACAAGAGGGTACTTCACACAGTTCCATGCGTACGTTTTTATTCTGTGTAAAACACCAGGGACCATCCATCTGATTTCCAGGATTTCGGCAGTATGCATGTCCACCTCCTAGCTCTGGAAACTGTGCACTTGTCAGATCATGGTTATGAGGATGCTGTGAATCCCAGTGCTGACAATTGTGGCCTGATTTGGTGACACTAACGGTCCCTCTATAATCTGCTCCAGAGCCATTGTAACACTGGTGATCTGAAACAAGGGATGTCACATAAAATTCAAATAAATGTAGAGAACACTTTATAGATGATGCTCTCACACGTAGAACTTCGTCCACTAAAGGGTGAATTGAGAGCCACTGATCTGCTTCTCATCTACCTGGAACTAATCAGCTCCTAAGAACCTCTGTACTGCAATTCAAATGATTACATTTCATCCTAACAGAACCTGAGCAGCTCTACTCCACTGCACCTGCTGCTCAACTCTGCCAATTGCTAGCCGAGGATGGGAATTCAGTGGAAGCTCGGTTGACCAAATATCCACATATAGCCATGCGGGTCTAATGTAAATGAGAGGTAAAACAGCATGTGGGTATGGTAATCAGTTACGGGGGAATGGAGTAGGCAGAGCAAAATAGCAGTATATAATAACAACAATGAATCTAACCATTGAATGCAAATATATAGCACATAAATGCATGCCTCTAGTATATCACTGACAATTACTCTTCTAGCTTGATTTGCAGGATTAACAGTGCATATAAAAAAGAACGAAAGCTAGTTATCTAAAATGTATCATTTCTTAACTGGCCATTTCAAGTGAAGCTTTTGTGGTCCTACTTAAAGATTACTGAAATGCACACAAAACAGGACCTAACGGGACAGGTGAGTGAACTACACAGGGATCCTACACAAGAGAGCTATGGTACACAGACAGTGGTGTGGAGAAGCTTTCACTTGCTCCCAGTGTACTTCTTATGTGGAGACTGGCCTTTGTATTCCAGGGCCATTGATTCAGCAGCTTTCATGACCACTCAATTCCTCTAAGCTTCCCATTTAGCTCTTTATTTTGCAACAGTGCCAGTTATGAACAATATCATGACTTACAAAGGGGCAAGCAGATCTCCTTATGAAAACATTCAGTACAGCAGTAAGTTTATGCAGCAAGCGTCACTGAAGACCACCTCGTTTCAAATTCTTGTCAGAGACAAGAGAAATAAAAAAGCTCAAAGCATGAAACATTAAACCTTACATCTGTTGAGCCGTTCTACTGGGATTCCAATTCTTATACAGTTGGCAGCCTCAAGAGTGTCTGGCAGTGGCAGGTCCTCACACTTGGGCAGTTGTAGCTGCATCAGGATGAGGGGATTGGACCTAGCAATGTTATATTCCTGCCTACAAAGGTCGTTTTCCAGAACTTCACATTCATCCCGACACAGCTCCCTTGGCTTGGGAGTCCGGGAGCGCTCATCACACAATGGAAACACAAAGTGGCAGAATGATGGGATGGCAAACTGCGAGCACTGGTCAGATAAATGGGTAGAAGTACCAATCATGGTGAATGCAGCTGGAAACAAACAAAAAGTACTGGATAAGCACTAGTGCATAATAAACTAAACAAGCAAATAAAATAGTTTTGACATTAGCATGGCCTCTTATGTCTTGAAGGATCTCAAAGCCTAACTACATGCAGTATTAGGTGGAGTATGGAAGTTAAGCAGACAAAAATGCACAAAACAACAATGGAAAGGAAATATGGGCTAGACATAATAGGGCAAACTTGAAAGTACTGTTTTCTATTTAATATCCATGCAGAGTGCACAGGAATTCAGCTTCTATGGTATAAGGAAAGAGACCCTTACAGAGTAAACTGTATGGTGCTTTCTTAGTCATAGAGGATGAAAGACTAAGTCAACCTTGTCAGGACCAGAATCTATAGTGTCAAGATTTCGAGTTAGACCAAACCTTACTTTAGATCACTAAGTCTTCTGCTTTCTCCAGACATTTTCATCAATAAACGAGAAATATGTACTTGCAGGCAAAAGGAAGGACTCCTAACATTTGATGAGATTTTGAAATTAATAGAACTCAGAAACCCAACAGACAGCAGATGTTGAGAAGAAATGCTATTAATAATCCCAGAGTACCAATCCTATTAAGACAAGTGTCATAACTCACTAAGGACTTGATCCTCCCCTCAGGCACTGCGCACACCTACACACTGCCATTTATCTGGGAGTTTTCTTCAACTTTTTAAAGAAGAGATAAATAACGACGTGCATCAGGTATCTGAGGGATGAATCAAGCCCTAAATATAGAAATATTCCCCACAAAAAAACCTGTTAACTTTCAGTTGGGATTGTTAGACTGCTTCTTCCACCAACGCAAACCATAAAAAGCAAGAAAACAAGCTGTTAAATCATTCAACACCCTGTCTATGATCCACTCATTAGTTCCTCTCCTCAGCTTCACTACCTCCCTTCCACCAGCTATGCCAACATTTCTCTTCCCAAACAATCAATGTGCTGCCGCTTCACCTTGAACGTTGTTTACTGGTTATATGTGCAGATGCTTTCGTGATTAACATAGGCTTTCATCATTTCTGTTGTAAGTAGTTCTGTAAGGGTACGTCTACACTAGCTCCCTAGTTTGAACTAGGGAGGCTAATGAGGGCGACCGAAATTGCTAATGAAGCACGGGATTTAAATATCCCACGCTTGATTAACATATTTCCAGCCAGTCGCCATTTTGGAAACTGACTAGCCCAAAGTAACTGCCCGCGTCTACATGCGGCAGAGAAGCGGGATTCCGAGATAAACCCCTTAGTTCGAATTAACTGTTAAATCTCATTCCACGAGGAGTATTTGCGCAAGAAGCACTGATTTCTTACATTAGAACGTCAGTGCTCTTGCGCAAATTCAAGCGGCCAGTGTAGACAGCTGGCAAGTTTTTGCACAAAAGCAGTCGCTTTTGCGGAAAAACTGGCCAGTCTAGACACAGCCAGGGACTATAGGTATTCACAGTTTTACGTCTTGGCCAAGACACCAGGCAGGGAAGACAAAAAGGAAGTACTGTATCTGCCCCATGGCACAAGTGCCCCTGGATGTCCAGGGGACATTAAAGTAGAAACAAGTAGTAGTGGATGGATTGCCCCTCTCCTTTTATAGTTGGCAGAGAAGCCCAGGAGGGTGCAAATACATTCCACAGAACAAAGAAAAGAGGAAATAAATATAGAGGGGCCAGAAGAGCCTTGAAATGAAATTACAAGTTGCAGACAAGATAAGGACAGAGAAGTCCCCCAAGAGACAGAGCGGGAGAACAAAAACAAAGTTCACTTAAGTATACCCAGTGACATCAAACAGTTATCAGAGCCCTTATCCCAGAATGTTGGGAGGAAGTATCCCTAAAACACTTAGGGCTGCAGGAAACAAAGAACCAGAATAACCATAAGACTGAGGAAAAAGGATGGACCTGCCAACAAACAAAGAGGACACAGGCAAGGAGCACGGTTTAACAGGCTGCCCTTGGAGTGATTATGTGTGGACAGAGAGAGCATTATGGGGACAAAACCTCATCCACTAAATGCAATTTTCATGGGTGGAGCATAGATAGACCCTAAAATAGGATCCATGGTGAACAATCTGAGGAGGGGCACAGGCCTGAGAGATCCTCCAGGAAAGGAGAAAGAAACTTCATTCTGTTGAGAAAGGGGATAAGGCAGGGGTGGGCAAAAGGGCCTCCCTGATTGGCCTGGGGGCAGAAGGGAGAGTGTGCAAAGTCTCCTTCCACTGACAGGGGCATAGGCGCCTAGGGGAAACCTCGGGGGGGAGGGGAGGCGCTCCTCCCTCACCCCCAGACCAATCATGGTCTGTGGGTGGGGAAGTAGGGAAGTATCCTGGCCCTGCCCCTGCCAGTGCAGCTTGGGGCCACTTCAAAAATTTCTGAAGCGGCCCCTGGCAAAAAATTATTGCCTACCCCTGGGATAAGGTATGTGACAGCATGCTGAGGACTAGCACTTGAGCAAGCACTCTGGTCACTGTCGGTACTAATTATGTTTCCCTGTGGGAAGGCTTAATTGTACAGACCTGTGTACCTGATTACCAGGCTAGACTGGCACTAGTGAGTCAACGAGCCAATTAGCTGATTAAAAGGGAAGCTTTATAAAAAGGCATAGGAAGGGGTGCTCAAGAAGAAGAGAAGAAAAGCCAGGAGAACCTGACAAATGGAGTCCACTAAATAGAGATCCTTATTCCCCACTTCTCCCCCTCCCTTTTGGAGAAGGGGTTAAAAGTGTGGAATCCTGATATTATTGGTGGAAGGATTAAAACACTGTAAATAAAATATATGGTAGAGTTTACAAGAACAAAGCCTGAAAACTGTCAGTGCTCATGGTGGAGGTGAGGGGTGTAGCATGTGTTAATACTCTTCCTTTACATTGCAAACTAATGGTTCTTATCTGCCTCTTTTAACTATCTAGTTTTTAGGTGCTAACAGACTATTTGTTGATTTTCAGTGATAGAGATGCAGCCGTGTTAGTCTGGTCTAGCTGAAACAAAAGACAGGACTATGCAGCACTTTAAAGACTAACAAGATGGTTTATTAGGTGATGAGCTTTCGTAGGCCAGACCCACTTCCTCAGATCAATATGTGGAAGAAAATTGGCACGACCATATAGACCAAAGTGATACAATCAAAAAAAAGTGAACACATATAAAAATGACGAATCAGGTTTAAGAACAGAGGAGGGGTGGGGGGGGGGGAAGGTTAGTGTCTGTGAGGTAATGACATTGGGGTAATAATTGGGGAAGCTATCTTTGTAATGGGTGAGATAATTAGCATCTTTGTTAAGACCGGTTCGCAAAGTGTCAAATTTAAGCATGAATGACAGTTCTGAGGCTTCTCTTTGAAGTCTGGAGTTAAAATCTCTTTGAAGCAATATGCATGTTTTAAGGTCATTGAGAGAATGGTCAGTATGGTTAAAATGGCAAGCAACAGTTTTCTCTCTGAGAGAGAGCCTGATGTCTGTTTTATGTGCATTGATTCTTTGGCAAAGTGTCTGAGAAGTTTGTCCAATATACATAGCAGATGGACACTTTAGGCACATGATGGCATAAATTATATTTCTGGATGAACAGGAATGTGTGTTCTTGATCTTGTAACTGGCATGGTTAGGTCCAATAATGGTGTCAGTCGAGTAAATATGTGGACAAAGCTGGCACCGGGGTTTGTTGCAAGGGAAAGTTCCAGGGTTGGTATTAGTGTGATATGTCCTGGGGTTGTTGGTAAGAACCAAAAACTGTTAATTTTCACTTTTTCCTGTTACATACTGGCTCGGTTTTCCCTTTGAAATTTATTTACCCACTGCCTCTTTTTCTCACACACACCCCTCCCCCCCCCCGCTCCAATTTTTTCCTTCTCCCCCACCCTCCTTCCCTTATTTATTTTTGGTTCTGGACATCCAACACTCAGGTCATCTGAAGAAGTAGGCTGTGCCTACGAAAGCTCATGACACCATCTACATGTTTTGTTAGTCTTTAAAGTGCTACCAGACTATTTGTTGTTTTTTAAGTTTTTACATAACATAGTTACTAGTTCTGCACTTTTGTATTTGAGTTCCTTCAGAACTCTTGGACAAAGATCATCTGGTCCTGAGGACTTATTACTGTTTAATTTATCAATTTGTTCTAAAAGATCCTCTGTTGACTCCTCAATCTGGGAGGGTCCCTCAGATTTATTGCCTTAAAAAAGTGATCAAGAACGCATATGAGTGCACATGCACAAAGGAAGTTTGGAGTTCTTGGTGGCTGGGGTTGTTTAGCTGCAGTCATTATCAAACTTTTTGACCTGTGGCCCACGTGGCTCAATGCAAACCCTTTTGTGGACCACCAGCTACTAATGGAAACTTGCTGTTAATTATATAATTATGCCCGAACCATTTTGCTAGTTCTGCAGCTAGGGAGAACGGTTTAATTTAAGCAGTAAGGAAATAAATATTTATTGAAATTATTAAACAGATTAAGTGTTCATAGTAGTTTACCAAACTTCATTTTAAATAAAATAAAATATTAATTTATGTTCAACACGAAAGGTGTCAACATTATCTTTATTTATGGCAGGGGTGGGGGACCTTTTTTGTGCGGGGGGTTACTGACCCACAGAAAAAATCAGTCAGGGACCACACAAGTGAGAAGTCCCCCCCCCCCCAAAAAACCCCCTCCATAACCCCCCATTCCTCACTGATGTGGCTTCTGAGACCCCTCACTCCCCTGGAGATCCAGCCCCATGGGAGGGGGTTAGAAGGTGCAGGGAGGACTGAGATTCCGGGCTTCCCGTAGGCCAGATTAATTCTTCTGGGGCTTGGGGATTAGTGGATTTTATGGACACACTAGGCTCTGGGATGGGGCCAAAAATGCGGGGTTCAGTGTGTGGGACTGGGATGCCAATGAGTGGGATAGATATGGGGTGCAAGATCTGTGTGGGAGGTGGGGTATAGAAGGGGGGTAAGGGTGCAAGGTCTTAGTGGGAGGTAGGGTGCAGGAGCAGGCTGGGAGTAGGGTGTCTGGCTAGAGGTGCAAGGTCTCGGTGGGAGGGTGTGCACGAGTGGGGTAGGGGTGCAGACTCCGGGCATGTGGAGAAGGGGGACACTTACATGCTTTTGTGCCCCATGCCACTCCCAGGCACGCCCTCCTGCTGCTTCCATTGGCCAGTTTCTGGCTAATGGGAACAGCAGAGGAAGCCTCCAAGCAATACATCCATGCACGGCTGTTCCCCCCCAGCCAGAGGAGGGAGAATGGCAGCACACAGAGCCACTTCTGGTTCCACTTCTTTCCTGAGAGCCCGATTGTGCAGCAAGGCTCGTCCCCCCATTCCCAAGCAGGAAGTCCGCACTGGCATTCCCACCTTGTGGCGGGGAGAGGGCACGAGGCTGGAGTGCCAGTGCGGGCTCCCTGCTGCAGTGGGAGGGTGAGGGGAAGGGCTGCGCTGGAGCCACAGACCACTTGGAAGGCGTCCATGGACCACTTTGAGAACCACTGAGCTAGAGAAACCCGTAGGAAGGAGTAGATGGCCACTGTCAAGAAGGGAAAATTTAAAATAATACCACGTATCAGCTGGATTTTCTTTAAATTACAAGAGTAATTTAATTACACTGCAATAACTGAATGCTTCACAACAACACAAAATGACAGACCACCCTAGGTAATCCCTGAACTAAAATTTCATGTAGGTATGATTTTTAACTGCCAGTTTTAGCTGTGGACAGTAGGTGTCCCTACTACCCATTCACAAAGAGCCACAGTCCATCATGTGCCTCTTTGCAAGTACAAATGGAGAAATTGATTTTAAAATTATAGCTGTTTCTTAGCTAATAAGAAAACTAATTGAATCCCAGAAGTGCTAAGATATTTGCTTAAAGGCTTTCCAGGTACACTGAAGAGTTCCATTTAAGAATCTTCACAGTAACTGAGCATATGTGAAATCTCTAGCAATTAGTCCACGGGACATTTGGTAAACACAGGGCTGAGGAGAGAATTGCTGGGACCCTGGGCAAGGTGGGAGGGGGCCTGGCTCCATGCCCCTGGAAGGGGCAGGGACTCCAGTGGAAGGAGCAGGGCTGGGGATAGCTTCCCCAAGCTAGCTCTTCAGGGGCACATAGCACACACTGCCCAAGTCTCCAGAGACGAGTTAAAGGGCCCATGCCTCTGGCCACTGCTGCTGCCCTATTTGCTCCCCCTCTCTCTCTGCCCCCTGTTGGTGGCCCTTGGTAAACATCTCTCAAAATTCATATATTTTTAAAATACTACATGGTTATGCTTTTCATTGCTACCTATATATGCACTAAGACCAGAGTCTTGCAGCTGTCGCTGCGTGGAGGATCCCTGTTTCTGCATATAACCACATGGAAATTAGTGGAATTTGGGGCAGGGCTAATGCCTCCCCAGATCTCTTTGCAGCATCTGGGTGTAAATCATGTATCAAACTCATTAATAAAGAAAATGGATATTAACAATGCCCCCAAAATCATAATTCCAACCCCAAGCCTGCCTAACCAACCGCATAATCCCATAATGATGCAATCAACATGAGGACAGTACGTGTATATGGGAACATAAATTTCATTTGATCAAAAAGTAGCAACATTTTCCCAAAAACCTCACTGCACCAAACACGTTAATCTTTTTCTTAAGAGATCAAATATACACTGATGATGGTGAGCTCAATGGTAAGAAATAGGATTATGTCTGGATTGTTTTGCTTGTTGAAGGCGTATGGATTGATCTGATTTCTCTAGCCAGGTTCATTAGAATCACTACTACTGACATCACTGCTAAGTCTGATATGGTTCTGTGAAGAAACTGAATGTTCATCTACTGTGTCAGAAAAGTAATTAAACTTTTGAACACCAAATGTTTCTCAGTGTGCACCAAAATGATGTTCAGAGAAAAAAAAAATCAGCGGGGGCAGAGCATGGAAAGGTCATTCCTTATTTTATATAAATCAATGTTAAATCAGAGCTCTACTGGGATTTCTTAGCAAAGGAGGAAAAGCCCCAGGGCAAAGTCACTGTATATATTTCAAGAAAGCCAAAACACAACAGTTTCTCATTACACTTGACTTTTAAAAATTTGCTTATATTTGAATCAATCATGTAAAATACACCAGTATAAATCGCAAGCTGTTAGAGAGTCAAGCCTTTGACACTTCACTTGAGGTGAAAAATGTTTTTAACATGACAGCAGATTTTTTTTCCTTGTAAAACAATGTTTTCTGAATAGAAGAGAGCAAGAAAAGGGATTGCTTGTTCAAACCTTACTATAAGGGTAGCTTGGCTGTTAATTGATAAGCCTAGGTGGTGGTAAAATTAATTCTGTTGGCACTTGCTCTGGACACTGGAACAAATTATTCTTGTCTTGCTATAGGCATACCAGTAATTCGGTTTTCAATTTCTCCTTGCATCTGAAGGGAGTCCACGTAAATGGTCCTGTTTCCAATGATTCGTGCACATGCAATTCCCCTATAAGGCTGACAGAACCCATCTTCATGGTAATCTTCCCTGCAAAAGAGAAGGGGATTTGATAAGTGCATCTGTAGATGTTCAACTGTCCCAAGGGAATTTTTTAGGAAATATATTCTATAAAAAAAAAACAAAAAAACTGTAAATCTGAAACTCTTCAATACTTCCAGGTGCTTTCTCCCTCTGCCCAGCTTCACACCACATTGGAAGTATTTATGGGGGAACCACTGCACACATCAAATTCAAGAAAGAAAGTCAAACCCAAGAATAATCTCAAAGTCATATGCTAATGTTAATGGGATTTGACAGATGAGCCTATTAAAAAGCTGTTAGTCTGAGATGGATCGTGTTACATATCCTCATGCACTGCTGGCATCTGACTACACTCAAGACAAGTAGGCAAGCAGTTGGCTCATTTCCCAACTCCTTCTGCAATTCTTTATTTCCTTACGTAAATGGCAAAATAGGACTTGCCCAAGATTCAATTAAAACATAGCATAATTCTGGACCAAGAGTTGGATATACATAATGAACAGTAATTGGTGGTTAACCTCTTTCCTCCTCCTCAATTAGATTTGGTGCCAAATTCCCCTTCCAACACACATTTTAATGCTGAGTTTGACTCTACTCTTCAGCCAAATTTTGCTCTCTCTTACACTAGTACATTGTTGTTATCTTAGCACCAAGGCTAAAATTGTCTCAAATGTAGTTCCTCTAGATTAACACTGATATAGCCAAAAGCATAAATTTATTCTTTTAACTGAGGAACAACTTCAAAAGCATGGAATATACCTATATTTCCCCTGTTCCCAATTTTTAAAGTGGTGCTTCAGATCTCTTTACAATTTAGAGCTGCCATGTTGATCTGTCTCATTTGTTATCTTATTGTGAGGTCACCACCTGTTTTGCTCTGCCAGTAATGCCAGCCTTGCTCACCCACCTGTTTGTGTCCTCGACAAAAATCTTCACTCTTTTCCCCATGCTGCCTTCTTATTGGAGAAATTCCTGATCAAAATATGCAAAACCACAAACTCATGCAAAACCACTTCCTTAAAATGTACTCCTGCCACTCAGGATGTTAAATCACATTTAATTGGTTAACCTGTTAAATATACTATGCTTAACCAGTTAACCAATTAAAGAGGGCACAGGCAGGCTGGTCCCTCCCACAGCAGGCAGGGAGCTGCTTCAGCTCCCACTGGTTAACAGTTAACCGGAATGGATGATGCCTACCGGTTAGCTGGCTGAAGTTAACCTTTCACATCCCTATCTGCCATATGTTCAGAAAGCTGCCAGCTAATAATTGCTAACCATTACTCTGATTGGCTAGGAACTGCACACATAGCAGGTCTCTGCCCAAAACAGTCCATTATTTTTGCTACCCCCTTCAGACAAAAAGTCAGGAGGGGCAGGTGAGAGAAACAAAGGAAAAGCAGAAAGCTCAGTAGAAAGGTCCCTCAATTCATCACATTGCTCATCAAACTCCACAGATTGCTCATGGTAAAAACAGTTCATCTCAAAATCCCAAAGTAAAACAAGGTCACAACAACACAGCAACTCTTCAGTCCCTCAGGAATGAGAGGAAGAACCAGCCTAGTCAGTATAAGTTAGGCCCAGAAGCAAGGGCTTGACTCTGGAAGGAAGTACCCTGGAGTCAGGGTAGGATACTCAGGCAAGCAGGTCTAGTAAAGTGATACTCTGCAGGGAGCACTCTTAGGGGAGATGATCTTTGCCCACATACTCAGGGTTCATACTGATTGCCAGATGGGGCCAGGATGGAATTTTTTTCCAGGTCAGATTGGAAGAGACTCAGGGAAGGGTGCCGCCTTATGCAGCATGGGACATGGGTCACTTGCTGTTTCAAATTAGTGTAACGGTGGAGTCTCTGGAATTTGAAAATCATTAAATCACATTTTGAGGACTATAGTAATTCAGCCACAAGTTAGGGAGCCATTACAAGAGTGGATGTGTTAGGTTCTGTGGCCCTCAGTGTGCAGGAGGGTCAGTTTTTGATGATCAAAATGGTCCCTTCTTAGCTTAACTGTTTTTATCATGTGGTGTCTGTGGACTGTGGCACATTTTAAGAATAATAGGGGATGAATATGCTCCCGAGATAGACAATAGACACTCCATTTTACAGGCAAATAAAGGGGACACAGAGGCAAGCAAACCCATCACCTTGTGGCCTCTCACAAGAGGGGCCACCCTTATTATAGACCAGGGTTTCCCAACCTATGGGTCGGGACCCAAATATGGGTCACCATTACATTTCAAAAGGGTCACCAGGTGTCTCCCCAGGTGGCTCTTAAGGAGCCATTCACACATTTTTTGAATTGCCCTGGGTCACCAAGTCTTCCTGAATTGTCAAAATGGGTCCCCATCTGGAAAAGGTTGGGAACTGCTGTTATAGACTGACAGTTATTACATATTTGCCAAGAGCCTAATACAATGGAGCCCTGACCTGGTTGCAGCCTCTAATCCCTATCACAGTATATATGTTAAACATCAATAAAAATAATAATTCATCCTCAAAGCTGAATGAAGACTGACTACCACAGAGACATTTCACTTTTCTCCAATGGGGAACAACAGACAGGTGGAGTCTGAAGCTTTCAAAACAAGTTAATTGCCACAATGAACTGCTCCCAGTTGCATACTCATTATTCTATTAAAACCTCATTTTTTAACAATTCCTAAATACCCCCAGAGTCTAAATATCAAAGTGTTGCACAAGATACACAGTCAGCCCAGACCACCCCAATAGGAAGTTAATTATCTCCATAATGAGCTGCATGAATATGAAACACCTATTTGACCTCTTACACTAAAGCAAAGTTCAAACTCTCCTCCTGGAAAACAAAGTGAGCTAAGAGATGCATGTGTAACTATAGCTCACACTCCTGACTCCACCTCTCTGCCAGCATCAAGAATCTGAAGGAACAAGTAATCTAAATAATAAAGTTTTTGTGACAAGAGCTATATGATCACTCAAGTTCTGTTTATTTATATCTGTCAAAACTCGTGAATACAGTTCAGATATTGTGTATGTTAATACAGATTTTCTCTCTGGAATGTTACTGTCAATTACAGATTAGACTAAACTATAGCCACTATCTTGACGGTAGCACAGAAGTTAACAATCTGATGTCAGAGATTCTGACAGAAGCAGGACTCTTTGTTATTCAAATGGCACGTTCCACATAAACCTTTGTATCTCTAATACATTCCAGGCAAAGCACTAAAATGAGTCCGATGAGTCCAGCTGAGAACTTGAAAGAAAACAATCTCAAATGTTTATGGCTCAATACACTGATAGAGCACAAAATGGAATATTAGCTGGTGTCTGCTACATATCACCAAATCACACTAGGGAACAGGATGACCTGCTCCTTATGCATCTACCTATAATATGTAGGCAAAAAAAGCTGCATGATCATAGGGGACTTCAGTTTGAGCAGCATATGATGGAGGTCTCATGTTGCCAGGGCTGAAGTATTACTGGAATTTCTATACATTATAAATGACATTTTCCTAACTCAAAACATGCAGCAATCAGCACAGGGGAATTCTATTTTAAACCTCATCTTGACAGATAAAAGGTACTGATCACAGAACAAAAAAATAACAGTAGCTTAGTACAAGTGATCATGACTTGGTGATATTTATAATGTGCAAACAGAATAAAGTCAAAGCCCGTCATATGTATTCTGAGCCAAATCAGCTTCAAGAAAAAATTTAATCAGAAAAATGTGGAAAATAATTAGGAATAGTTTAAGAACATTTTACTATTTGCCCAAAGGAGCTACAATCCAATAATCAAGGAAGAAGGCCTGACTCGTGAAAATAACTACCTGTTTTAGAGAGGACCTGAAGGTAGCTATAAAAACATATATAAGAAACAGAATCATGGGGAAGTTGCCAGTAACAAATATAAATCTAAAGCTAGGAATTATAGAAAATTAGTAAGGGAGACAACGGGACACAAGGGGATCTCCATGGCCAGCAAAGTTATGGACAGTAAAAATGATTTTAGAAGCATATTGGAAGCAAAAAAGAATCTTAACAATGACATTGGTCCACTATTAGATGGAAAAGATAGAATTATCAATAATAATGCAGAAAAGGCAGAAGTGTTCAATATATATTTCTGTGATGATGTAGTCTATTATACAGGATAACACTTTCCCTTTCACTAGTATCTCAGGAGGGTGTTAAACAGTAGCTATTAAATTTAGACATTTTAAACTGTCAGGCTGAGATAACTTGCATCCAACAGTTTTTAAAGAGCTGGCTGAGGTGCTTACTCCACTGTTAATATTGATTTTCAATAAGGTTTGGAACAACGGGAAGTTCCAGATGACTGGAAGAAAGCTAATATGTTCCCATATTTAAAAAGGATAGAAACAGGATGAGCTGGGTAATTACAAGTCTGTTAGTTTAGCACTCATCCAGGGCAAGACAATGAGGCAGTTGATATGGGGCTTGTTTAATAAAGAATTAAGGGAGGGTAATATAACTAATACCAATCAATGCAGATTTATGAAGGATACATCTGTTAAACTAATTTTTCTTTAGCAGATGAGATAATTCATAAAGTAATATTGCTTTGATTTCTGTAGGACGTAATAGTGAACAACTCTGCTTAAATAACTAGAATTATACAGAAATTAACATGGCACATTAAATGGACTAAAAGCCGGCCATTATCAAGTGGGTGTGTTTCTAGTGCAGTTCTGGAAAGGACTGGTTCTTGGTCCTTTGGTATGTAACATTTTAATCAATGGCCTGAAAGAAAACAATCTTCACTGATAAAGTTTGCAAATGAGTGACTGGGGGAGTGATCAGTAATGAGGACAGGTCATTCACACTAAATGATCCGGATTGCTTAGCCAACTGTGCAGAAACAATATATGCGCTAATCCATAGAAACATAAATGTTCTTAGATGTATACAAAGAAGGTCAGCCATACTCATAGGACAGGACTCTGGGAAGCAGTGAGCTCACCGTGGGATAATCAGCAGAAAGCGAAGTTACTCACCTCAGTGCAGTAACTGTCATTCTTCGAGATGGTGTTCCCGTGGGTGCTCCACTATGGGTGCTGGGCTTGCCCCGGCGCCGCAGACAGAGGCTTGTCAGAAGCAGTATTTGGCTGGACCGCGCATGTGCTGCGGGGCTTGCGGCTTTCGCGCTCTTTTCTTTGGCACGCAGTCCAGCCTCCAGCCAGTTCCTCGAGATCGCCTTGGAATCTGCAAGACACAAGTGAAAAGTGGACTCCGAAGCAGGGAGGAGGGCGGGTAGTGGAGCATCCGCGGGGACACCATCTCGAAGAATGACAGTTACTGCACCGAGGTGAGTAACTTCACTTTCTTCTTCGAGGATGTCCCTGCGGGTGCTCCACTATGGATGACTGCATAGCAGTGGTCGCCAGAACGGAAGGAGGGCAGAAGGAGTCCCTATTTATCCACTGTGGAGAGCATCGCAGTCACCACTGCCCCATCGGAACGAATGCCCAAGATAGAGAGTAATGTTTGGCAAAGGTTTCATGTGACGACCAGGTGGCTGTCCTACAAATGTCCTTGAGGGAGACCCCTTTAAGGAAGGCCATCGAGGTCGCCATGGCCCTGGTGGAGCGGGCACGTGGTTGGGCAGGTAGGGGTAAGCGTTTTGCTGCGTAAGACTGCGTTATGCATGAGGTTATAAGACTTGAAATCCTCTGTGAAGATAACGGTTGTCCTTTTGACCTATGTGCCAGGGAGATGAATAGGCGGTCCATATGTCTAAAGGGTCTAGTGCGGTCTATATAGAAGGCTAAAGCCCTTCGGGCATCCAGGGAGTATAGGGCCGCTTCCTGTGGTGAGGAATGGGGCTTCGGGAAGAAAACTGGTAAGATTACTGGTTTGTTGACGTGAAAATGGGAGACAATTTTGGATATGAATTTTGGGTGCAGTCTCAACACCACCCCATCCTTTTGGAAAATTGTATATCGTGGCGTAGCCATTATGGCCGAAAGCTCACCCACCCTGCATGCTGATGTTATGGCAAGTAAGAAAATCGTTTTCGTAGTGAGGAGGTGTAAGGATACAGTCGCCAGAGGCTCGAACGGTGGCCTCATTGGAGCGTCGAGGACTATATCCAGGTTCCACAACGGTGGGACTGGGTCACGTGGTGGGGTCATGTTGGCAAGGCCCTTGAGAAATCTCTTCATGGTAGGGGTGAGCAAAGATGGAAACGGCGTCCAACAGTGGTGTAAAGGCTGAGACTGCTGCCAACTGTACCCTGATGGAAGCTAATGCAAGTCCTGTGTCTTTTAGATGCATTGCATAATCGAGCACCAGAGGAAGGGATGGACGTTCTGGATGGTGGTGGTTTGTGGCACACCAGGAGGTGAATCTGCGCCACTTATGAAGGTAAGTTTTCCTCGTGGCTTGTCGTCTACTGTGTATGAGGACGCGCTGAACTGGTGCCGAGCAGAGGGATTTGAATGGGTTCAGCCAATGAGGAACCATGCTGTCAGGTTCAGCATGTGTATCTGGGGGTGTACCAGGCGTCTTCGGTTCTGGGTGAGCAGGTTCGGAAGTGCCGGGAGGTGAGTCGGTGCATGTGCAGACAAACGGTGGAGGAAGGGGAACCAGTGCTGGCGTGGCCAAGCCGGTGCTATGAGGATGAGCCTCGCCCTGTCTGCCTTCACCTTCTGAAGGACCCTCGGAATCAATGGTATGGGAGGGAAGGCGTAGAGGAGGGGTCCGTGCCAGCTGATGAGAAAGGCATCCCTCATGGATGAGTGGCCGAGGCCCGCTCTGGTGCAGTACTTGTGGCATTTCGCATTGCAGGATGTTGCGAAAAGATCTACTCGGGGAGTCCCCCAGCGTCGGAAGAGTTCGAGTAGGACTCCGTCGTACATTTCCCACTTGTGTTTCGCATCAAAGTGCCTGCTTAGGAAGTCTGTGGTCACGTTCGTGGTGCCAGGTAAGTAAGATGCCATGGGTGTTATTCCGTGGCGAATGCACCAGTTCCAGAAGTGGTTAGCTTCCGTGCACAAGGAACAGGAGCGAGTGCCGCCCTGGCGATTCACATAATACATGGCCGTGACATTGTCTGTGAGTATCCTCACCGTGGTGTTCTGGATGTGGTTGAGGAAGGATTTGCAGGCGTTGAAGATGGCGCGTAGTTCTAAGAGGTTTATATGTAGTCGTGCTTCGCATGGGGACCATTGGCCCTGCACTGAGAGAGAACCCATGTGTGCGCCCCATCCTAGCAGAGAGGCGTCTGTTGTGATTTGGTGGAGGGGTGGTTGTTGATGGAAAGGTACCCCAGATAGGAGGTTCTCGCGGCTGGTCCACCACAGGAGTGATCGTGTAACGGAGGGTGTGGAGGCGCTACTGACCTGTGGAGGTCGTATCTGGTGTGGTTGTAAACCCGTGTCAGCCAGTACTGGAGGGCGCAAAAATGCAGTCTGGCATATATGACCACGTACGTTGTAGCGGCCATATGGCCCATCAGTCTCAGGTATATTACAAGTGAGACGGTGGGACTGACGGTAATGGTATGGACGAGGTCCTGGATGGTTTGAAATCTTTGCAGAGGTAGAAAGGCTCTGCCTTCCAGTGAGTCCAGGCAGGCACCTATGAACTCGAGGTTCTGGGTTGGGTGCAAAACAGACTTTTGCTCGTTGAGGAGGAGTCCGAGCGACTGGAAGACTTGCCTGGTGAGTTGGATCATGAGAGAGACCTCGAGTGCTGAAGGACCCTTGAATAGGCAATCATCCAAGTACGGGAAGATGAGTACCCCTTGCGGTCGGAGGAAGGCCGTGACTACCACTAACACCTTTGAAAACACCCTGGGGGCTGAGGATAGCCTGAAGGGGAGGACCTTATATTGGAAGTGATCTTTCCCAACGACAGGCCGTAAGAATCTTCTGTGGGCTGGATGGATAGGGACATGAAAGTAGGCATCCTGGAGATCGAGGGAGGCAAACCAGTCTTGTTGATCCAATGTGGGAATTATGGCAGCTAAGGTAATCATTTTGAATCGTTGTTACCGCAGGAATTTGTTCAGATGGCGGAGGTCTAGGATGGAACGCCAGCCTCCGGACCTTTTCTGGGTGAGGAAATAATGTGAGTAGAAGCCCCTGTTTTTGAACTCGTTTGGGACTGACTCTATAGCACCCAGGGAGAGAAGGCGGCTGACTTCCGCTCGTAGGAGGGCCTCGTGAGAGCGGTCCCTGAAAAGGGATGGGGTGGGGGGTGGAATGGAGGTGAAGGGAATGGGGTAACCCATTCAAACAATTTCCAGTACCCATCTGTCTATGGTGATTTTGGCCCATTGGTAGAAGAAGGGCCTCAATCGATGGTGAAAGAGTTGGGTAGGACGATCCATGGTACGGCCCATGACTGTTTGCTCACCCCCGACCAAAGCATCAAACTTGCTGTTTGTGGTTGGGAGCAATGTTTGGCCTGCCGTTTACATTGCGGCGGCGTTGAGGCCTCTGGCGTGGGTTATTGAAACTCCTCTGTTACTGGTGTTGCTGCTGCCATTGGTGTTTAATGTAGGAGTAGTCGTATCTACGTTGGTATGGGGTGTATCGACACCTTCTGAAGGGGGGGTGTATACATCCCCAGTGTTCGCAGACTTGTTCGGGAGTCCTTAAAATAGTGTAGGATCGTGTTCGTATTCTCCACAAAAAGCTTGTCTGTGTCAAAGGGTAAGTCCTCGACCTTGGTCTGTAGCTCCTTAGGGACCCCTGCCGCTTGAAGGTACGAGGCTCTCCGCATAACTATGGTGGTAGCAGTAGAGCGTGCGGCGGTGTCAGCGATGTCCATAGCCATTTGAAAGGAAGTTCGCGCTGATGTATAGCCTTCTTGGATGATGGACCCTCTTCAGTATGGATTTCTTTGAGTCTGTTAAGTGATCCATGAGAGGAGTCAAGCATGAAAAAGTATCGAAAGTGTGGTTGGACAGGTGCGCCAAATAATTGGCAATTCTCAGGAGCAACGTTGCCGATGTATAGACCCTCCGACCTAGGAGGTCTAGCCTCTTCGTCTCCTTGTCCGAGCCCTGTTGTTTGAAGTGCGGGGCCTTGGCCCTCTGTTGGGCTGCATCAATGACTAAGGAGTTTGGTTGGGGGTGGGCAAAGAGGAACCCCATGCCTTTTGGAGGCACGAAATATTTTCTGTTGGCTCTTTTGTTCGTCGGTAGAGCAGACGCTGGAGCATGCCATATTTCGTCAGCGATTTCCAGAATGCCCTCATCAAGGGGAATGGCCAGGCGTGATCTGTGCTAAGGCTGGAGGTTCCTAAAGAGTTTATGCTGCTTGTCCTTGAGTTCCTGCAACGGTATTTCCTGGGTGATTGCTACCCATTTGAACAACTCCTGGAACTGACGGAGGTCATCAGGCGGAGAAGCGTCACCTGGAGCGAGTGCTTCGTCTGGCAGCGAGGAATGAGGTGGAGAAACCCCAGTTGGCTGGTCCGCAAAGGGAATGTGCTCCGGTTCAGATGGAAGTCGGGAAGGCGAAGCCGTCTGCTCTGGGGAAGGGGCGGGGGGGAACGGAGCCGGAGTTGGGGGGAGCCCAGGCGAAGCATTGTCATATGCGGATCGTGAGCGATAAGAGTACCTGCTGCAAGAGTCTTGGGAGTAATGGTCGTCGCGATGATAAAGCTCGTCACACAGTGAGCGTCTGTCCAGATAGTGAGAGTGTGAGCGATATTGATGGTAGCATGGAGAATATGGTGAGCAAGAGCGGTTGTATGACGCCCTGGAGGAAGCAGGAGAGACGGAGGATCGTCTGTAATGATGTCTTTGAGAGGGTCCAGCAGCCAGGAATGGAGATGGAAGCCTGGAGGGAGGAGGAGGAGACATGCGGCGGCTCCCGCGGTAGTATGGGGAGTACTGTGCTGAAGGAGATACTGATGGTGCTGGGGAGAAGAGGAGAGAGCGAGAGCAGCTCCGAGGTGGTGAAAGTGGAGGAGCAGGGCTCAGAGCTCCGACCTGGGAGGCACGCACGGAAGCGCTGGTCCGAGCTGCACTCCCCGGTGCCGGCAATTGAGGGACCGCAGCAGCCGGTGCCGTGGAGATCAGGTGCATCGGCGCCGAGGGCTCCGGCACCACATGATGATTTGGAGGCGGTGCGGATGTCGGTGCCGTGCCTGGCAGTTCTGAGGGAGCCTCCATTGGTGGCTCAGGGGTCGGTGCCGGCGGCACGGGTGCGGGCTGAGACAGCGGCACCTCTGATGCCGTGGTCTGCACAGGTTCCCGTGGCTGTTTGGCTGAGGCTGTGGAACGCGGCTTTGTAACGCCGGACGTTCCAGGTCTGTCCCCCTGACTCTCCCTGCCATGTAAGGCAGCTGGCAAAGATCTAGTAGGGGAGAGCCTGGGTCTCTTCTGGCTGGCGGTAGTGGGGGATGAAGCCCGTCGCTTAGGGGGCTGTTCCCCGGTAACATTGTACTGTGGCTGCAGGGCTGTATCAAAGAGGAGCATCCGAAGCCACCTCTCCCTGTCCTTCCTAGCCCTAGAGGTAAGTTTGCAGCAGTGAGTGCATTTCTGGGGAACGTAAGTTTCGCCCAGGCACTTTATACAGTCAGAGTGGCCGTCGGAGGCTGGCATTGCCTCCCGGCAAGAGCCGCATTTCTTAAAGCCAGTTGACATGCCGGTTTGATCCTGCGGTCAGAGTGCTCAGGTTGTAAGTCAGGGCTGAACCGGTTCTTTGTTGTAAACAGAGATAAAGTCTGTTTCTGGCTTCTCTTCTTGTTGAATAAAGATTGTTTTCTTCTTCTTCTTCTTTTTTAATGAGCAACTATATACAAAGGACGGACCGGGGAAACAGCTGAGAGGGACAGAGGAGCATAACGGCTGTTAAATTTTTCTTTCTTTTTCTCTCTTTTTTTTTTTTTTAAAAGAACTAACGGGGCAGAAGGGGAAGAAGGGAGAAGAATATACAACGGAGGACTAGAGCAAGGCTAGTCTCCAGAGATTGAAGTGAGGAGCACAGTTCCAAGCATCTGCAGCCTGAGGCAGTCTTGAGGAACTGGCGGGAGGCCGGACCGCGCACCAAGGAAAAGAGCGCGAAAGCCGTGAGCCCTGTGGCACATGCGTGGTCCAGCTGAATACTGCTTCTGACAAGCCTCCGTCTGCGGCACCGGGGCAAGCCCAGCACCCATAGTGGAGAACCCACGGGGACATCCTAGAAGAAGAACATGAGCTTAAACTGTGATGCTGGGGCCAAAAGGGCTAATGCGATCGTTGGAAACATAAACAAGAGAATCTTGAGTATGAGAAGAGAAGTTATTTTACCTCTGTATTTGACACTGGTCTGACTGTTGCTGCGATACTGCACCCAGTTTGGGTGTCCGCAATTCAAAAAAGGATGCTGATACACTGGAGAAAGTTTAGAGAAGAGCCACAAGAATGATTAAAAACAGCAAGCAAATGGTCTGGTAGCACTTTATAGACTAAGAAAACATTTCTGTTTACCTAACCATAATCTCACAGATCTGAAAGTGGTGGTCTTGCCACAGGCCAGCTCCTCAAGCCAAATACACAGGGAAAGCTTGGAATTACAATACATATGCAAATTCAATTCAATTACTGATGGACTTAATCAAGATATGGGGTGGTGGACCCTTTATCACTGATGGTGCTAACATCTTTCTGAATGGTATCCTTCCTGCCTTACCAATCTATCCGCTGACTTTGATCTTTATCTACTCAGGTTTAGCACCCTTTTTCCTGATACTTTATGGAGAGAGGTAGGGGGGTGGGCAACAGAGCATCTTTCTCTTCCCCCACCCCCCCTTCCCTTCTCCTATTTATTTCGAGTTTTCTTATCCCCTAGCCATAACTCCGGTCATCTGAAGAAGTGGGCTGTGCCCACAAAAGCTCATGATACCATCTACATGTTTTGTTAGTCTATAAAGTGCTACCAGACCATTTGCTTGCTGTTTTTTTCTGTAACAGACTAACTCGGCTACCCCTTGAAGCTCAAGAATGATTAAAGGATTAGAAAACATGCCTTACAGATGCAAGAAACAAAATCTCCTTAGCTTAACCAAGAGAACGCGAATGGTGACTTGATCAACAGTCTGTAAGTATCTATACAGGAAAAATCTATTTTATAATGGACTCTTCCATTCTAATAGAGAAAGCTTAAACGTGATCCAATGGCTGGAAGTTGAAGCTAGACAGATTCAGACTGGCCATAAGATGTACATTTTTAACAGTGAGAGTTATTAACCAGTGGAACAATCTCACAAGGGTCATGGTGGATTTTCCATCACTGACATTTTTAAATCAAAATGTAATGTTTTTCTAAGTGATCTACTTTAGGGATTATTTGGGGGAAATTCTCTGGCCTGTGTTACACAAGAAGTCAGAATTTATAATCATAATGGTCCTTTCTGGCCTTGGAATCTATGAGTAGTAGGGACAGAGTACTATGCTTCATTAAATCTTTCTAAGAAAGGTCATCATGTTCAACAAAGCTACAGAAACGGCAGCACAGATAGTCCTCTTTCCCACCCCCTCCCACCACCCAAGTGATAGTCGATTAATTTCACTCAGCTGTGCAGATATTCAGCATGGGGTATAATGCATAAAGCAAAAGTACATGGGGAATTGCTGAAAGAAAACAAGAAGGGTTTCATTTTCCATTCAGACAGAATTTGTTGGAGTCACATGAAGCTTTTGATAGTTCTCCCAAACCACTCTTATGCAGCAGGGGGCATGGGTCACTTGCTGGTTCAAATTAGAGTCACGGTGGAGTCTCTGTAATTATTTTAACTATTATTATTATGATTATTATTATTAATCATGTCTATTATGATAGCGCCTAAGGATAAATCAAGAATAGTGCCCATTGTGCTAGGCACTGTACAAACCCAGAGCAGCAGAGCCATGATGAGCTTACAATCTAAACAGACAAGACAGTCAGGGTGGAGGAAAGAGAATAACACACAATCAGAGTGAACACGAGGATGGCAACGAACAGCAGGTTGGTGTCACAATTTCTTTTTGGGATGGTTGGGTAGTTTAGGTAGAAGAGGGACCAGTTAAATGGACAGGAAAGGGAAGGGAGAGGGAACACTGGGGGGAAGGGGACCAAGGGGAACAGGGAAGAGGAGGAGAAAGCATGAGGGACTGCTGTGCAATGAAGAGACTATGAGAGAGGGAGGAGAAGAAGGCTGCGGCAAACATCCAGTGTTTTCCACATGGTGGTAGTGTTATCAGGTGTCTGGTTTTTTACAAGAACACCCAGTCAAAAAGGGACTCTTGCATCTCTGGTTAGCACGATTCATCAGACCATTAAAAATCTGATGGGTGGCACAGGCAGGTTCCCTACCCAGCTTCACCTGGCTCCCAGGAAGCAACTGACATATCCCTCCAGCCCCTACCCACAGGTACCACCTGCACAATTCTTGTTGGCCATGAACTATGGCCAATGGGAGCTGTGGGGCCAGCACGTGTTGCTACTCTTGGCAGCTGCCTGAGGTAAGCACTGCTCACAACCCCCACTCCCTCCTGAATCTGAAAGCCCTGCCCCTATGTGGAGACTTCCCCCCACCTCAAACCCCTCATCCCGGACCCGACCCCAATGTCCATACCCCCTTCATCTGGAATTCATCTGCAAACAACTGGAAGATAATAAGGTGATAGGTAACAGCCAGCATGGATTTGTAAAGGAGAAATCATGTCAAACCAATCTAATAGCTTTCTTTCCTTTCCTTGTGAATAAGGGAGAAACGGTAGACATGGTATACCTAGACTTTAGTAAAGGATTTGATATTGTCTTGCATGACCTTCTTATTAATAAACTAGGGAAATAGAACCTAGATGTGGCTACTGTAAGGAGGATACATAACTGGCTGGATAACTGTTCTCAGAGATAAACTTAAACAACAAATGGTCTGGTAGTACTTTACAGACTAACAAAACATGTAGAAGGTATCATGAGCTTTTGTGGGCACAACCCACTTCTTCAGATGACCGGAGTTTTCTCAGAGAGTACTTATTAATGGTTCACAGTCATGCTGGAAGGGCATAACATGTGGGGTTCTGCAGGGATCAGTTTTGGGACTGGTTCTGTTCAACATCTCCATAACAATTTCAATATTGGCATAGAGCCTTGTTTCTTAAACTGTGTTCCGTGGGGAACTCACAGGTGTGCCGCAACCGTTTGAGGAAAAATAATGGCTGCTAGAGCCGCTGAGACGCAGCAGGTGGTGCGAAGGGTGGAAGAGGTGAGCGAGTGGTGATGCAGCAGTGACGCGGCTGGAAATGAGGTGGGGCTACCCGTGTTCCTCCTCACATGCTTCTGCGCCTGGCTTGCAATCGCCTGGGAAAGCTCCGTGCCTTGGTTGCGCCCCCTGCCAGAGGGGAGGAGCATTGCAGGGCCAGCTCTGATTGGCTGTCTCTGCTGCTGGTCTGGGGACCCTGCCTGCCAGGGGAGAGAACTGCCCTACAGCTGCCACCCCCACTGGGTCTTTGCACTGCT
Organism: Pelochelys cantorii; assembly: GCA_032595735.1. Taxonomy (NCBI): domain Eukaryota; kingdom Metazoa; phylum Chordata; order Testudines; family Trionychidae; genus Pelochelys; species Pelochelys cantorii. The sequence continues at coordinate 83,139,733 of CM064330.1, read as the reverse complement.
GCCTTTAGCCCTCACTTGTTACCCAGGACAGCTGAGGGGGGCCAGATACAATGTCCCTTTTTTTTTTCTTTAATGGATAGCGATTGACAGGTTATGTTTGGGATACTTAGATTAAAAAAGATGTTCCACTTTTCAAAAGATAATTAAAAAGATACTTAAATGATCATTGGGCAGTGAGCACATATTGTCGTCAATAAAAGTGTTGTCTGGTGCTCAAGGGGCAAGGTGTGTGGGGTTTTTTTGCTCGACCAAAAACTCTTGGTGTTCCTCATAAAAAAATTGTTTGGTGTTCCTCGGTCTTAAAAAGTTTAAGAAACACTGGCATAGAGAGTACTTACAAAGTTTACAGATGATACCAAGTCAAAAGGAGGTGCAAATGCTTTGGAGGATACGGTCATAATTCAGAGTGATCTGGACCAATTAGAAAAATGGTCCGAGGTAAATAAGATGAAGTTTAATAAGGACAAATGCAAAGTACTCCATTTAGGAAGGAACAATCAGTTTCACACATGCAGAATGGGAAGTTACTGTCTAGGAAGGAGTACGGCAGAAAGGGATTTAGGGGTCATAGTGGACCACAAGCTAAATAAGAATCAACAGTGTGACACTGTTGCAAAAAAAGCAAACATGATTCTGGGATGGATTAACGGGAGTGTTGTGAGCAAGACATGAGAAGTCATTCTTTCGCTCTACTCTGTGATGATTAGGCCTCAATTGAAGTATTGTTTCAAGAAAGATGTGGAGAAACTGGAGAAGGTCTAGAGAAGAGCAACAAAAATGATTAAAAGTCTAGAGAACACAAGTTATGAGGGAAGACTGAAAGAATTGGGCTTGTTTAGTTTAGAAAAGTGAAGACTGAGAGGGGACATGATAGTACTTTTTAAGTATCTAAAGAGGTGTTACAAGGAGGAGGGATATAAATTGTCCTCCTTGGCCTCTGAGGATAGGACAAGAAACAATGGGCTTAAATTGAAGCAAGGAGGGTTTAGGTTGGACATTAGGACAAGGGGGATCCAGTAGATATAGTATACTTAGATTTTCAGAAAGCCTTTGACAAGGTCCCTCACCAAAGGCTCTTGTGTAAATTACATTGCCATGGGATAAGAGGGAAGGTCCTTTCATGGATTGAGAACTGGTTAAAAGACAGGAAACAAAGGGTAGGAATAAATGGTAAATTTTCAGAATGGAGAGGGGTAACTAGTGGTGTCCCCCAAGGGTCAGTCCTGGGAGCAATCCTGTTCAACTTATTCATAAATGATCTGCAGAAAGGGGTAAGCAGTGAGGTAGTAAAGTTTGCTGATGATACTAAACTGTTTAAGATAGTCAAGACAGAAGCAGACTGTGAAGAACTTCAAAAAGATCTCACCAAACTGAGTGATTGGGCAGCAAAATGGCAAATGAAATTTAATGTTCATAAGTGTAAAGTAATGCACGTTGGAAAAAATAACTCCAGCTATACGTACAGTATGACGGGGGCTAATTTGGCTACGACAAATCAGGAAAGAGATCTTGGAGTTATCGTGGATAGTTCTCTGAAAACTTCTACACACTGTGCAGCAGCGGTCAAAAAGGCAAATAGGATGTTAGGAATTATTAAGAAAGGGATAGAAAATAAGACACAGAATATCTTACTGCCCCTGTATAAAACTATGGTATGCCTACATCTTGAATACTGTGTACGATGTGGTCTCCTCACCTCAAAAAAAGATATTTTGGCCTTAGAAAGGGTTCAGAAAAGGGCAACTAAAATGATTAGGGGTTTGGAACGGGTCCCATATGAAGAGAGGTTAAAGCGACTGGGACTTTTCAGTTTAGAAAAGAGGAGACTGAGGTATATAAAATCATGAGTGGTGTGGAGAGGGTGAATAAAGAAAAGTTATTTATTAGTTCCCATAATAGAAGAACTAGAGGACACCAAATGAAGTTAATGGGTAGCAGGTTTAAAACTAATAAAAGAAAGTTCTTCTGCACACAGCGCGTAGTCAACCTGTGGAACTCCTTGCCAGAGGAGGCTGTGAAGGCTAGGACTATAACAGAGTTTAAAGAGAAGCTAGATAATTTCATGGAGGTTAGGTCCATAAAAGGCTATTAGCCAGGGGATAGAAATGGTGTCCCTGGCCTCTGTTTGTCAGAGGCTGGAGAAGGATGGCAGGAGACAAATCGCTTGATCATTGTCTTCGGTCCACCCCCTCTGGGGCACCTGGTGCTGGCCACTGTTGGCAGACAGGCTACTGGGCTAGATGGACCTTTGGTCTGACCCAGTATGGCCGTTCTTATGTTCCTAACTGTCAGGGTGGTTAAACACTGAAATAAATTGCCCAGGGAGGTTGTGGAATCTCCATCACGGGAGATATTTAAGAGCAGGTTGGATAGACACCCATCAGGGCGGATCTTGATCAGGGCTGGGCAAGAGACTGTCAGCGGGCCGGATGTGGCCCACCTAGCTCTTTTACCCTCTCCCCCAGTCAGCAGCCCTTGCTTTGACTGCTTTACTAACTGTTCTCATCATCTAGAGTCTCTCAATATTACTTTAATTTTATAGAAGATATACTATCACCCCTTAGACAAAGACATCAAAGAGAAGATCCACAAAACAAAGGGTCCTTTCTTAATGGAAAACCTGGAATGGCAAAAAGAATAAATATGGTGAGAATGTAACATATGACTGTAACACAATCTATTGTATGCAACTGTCACAGCTGAATAGGCTGGAGGGCATATTAGAGAAAAATGCCCTAACAACTGAAGAGTGACTCACGGAAACTTCATTCTATATTAAATTCCTTTCCTGGAGATAAATAGGAATAGAGAAACCAATTAGAGCCTAAAATGGGCATACACTTGGTGTGTCTGACAATAAAGAAAGATCAGACCCAGCAGCTTTAGTTGAAAAAAAATGCAGAGTATCATAGGTTAATAGATGTATCATATATTAATAGTTGTTTTGAAATCCCAGACAGAATGTCAGGCAGCAGGAAAACACATGATGGTACACAGGTAAACAGATGATGCACAGAAACATGATGGCTTTGAAATTTTTAAGTATTAAGCAGGAAGGTTCATTGAATGCACTTTGAGAGCAGGCACTGCTAAGAGAGACCTAATATTAGCTAATGAGAGCTTTCCTTCTTTCGATCTGGGTCCACAAACTCAAGCTAGAACAGAAGGAAAACATACATTAAAAATCCCTTTCTTGAAGAAGGCAGAGATACCATGGGCATCAACAACAAACAGGAATTCTCCCACTTACAACATTTAATAATTGACTAACATTTAGCTAAAGCAAATTAAGAATATGAATTATTATCTGTATCGTATGCATTCAGAACACTACTGATAGCCTGTTCCACTGTTACCAATAACTATGGTTGAGAGTTTGTCACAGAGGTCATGACTTTCTGGGACCTCTGTGAGTTCTGCAGTAGCAAGTGTGGCTGGCCCAGGTAAGGCAACCCCTGGGCCAGTCACATAAGCCACTGCTAGGGCGGTCTCAAGCCACCATGGCCCAATTCTCTAGCAGCAGCAGCAAGAGTTTAGGTGTGGGAGATGGTTGGGTATGGGGAGGAAGGGAGGCTGAAGGCTTTGGGCAGCGCTTACCCTGAGTGTTCTCTGGAAGCAGCATCAAGTCCCTCCCTCAGCTCCTAGCTCCGTGTGCTGCCTCCACCTGTAGGCAGTGCCCCTGCAGCTCCCATTGGCTGCAATTCTTGGCTAACTGGAGCTGCAGAGATGGTGCTTGGAGAAGGAGCAGTGCTGGAGTTAGGAGCTGTCCTGTGCAATCAGTGACTGGCCCTGTTGGCCCCTGCACAGTATGGAAGAGAAAGTCATGTTGATGAAATTCCAAGGGGACAAGAACCAGACTTGCATAGAGGTGGAAGCAGCAGACTGGAACAAGGAACCTGGCTGTGAGAGAGCTAGAAGAGAATGTGGCTGAGAATGGAGAGCCTGGAACAAGGAGCTTGGGATGAGAGGGGAAGACTAGGACTGCAAAAAGGAGTGTGGTGGGTGAAAAAAATGGGCAAAGCGGGACGAGCATATGGAGGATGGAGAATAGATTCAGCACTGGGATAGAGTTAAAAGGGTCTCACTACTAGAGAACACTCCCCTCCACAGCCTGGAATAGGATCCAGGGATTCCTGAGTCTCACTATTCTTCAGTGGCCAGCAAATATCTGCACAACCCATAGGAGAATTGCATCTCTCATCCCCTCTAGCACTGGTCCACACACAGGATGAAAACTTGCTACGGCTCAGTTACTCAGTTAAGCTCTAAGGGCAGAGATCCATGTGTCAGAGCTGAAGTTTCCAACCCTGATGAGCCACACAGATGTCAACATAATTCCACACAACGGGTATTTTTTCAGTTTGCTTTTTTTAAAAGCTCAGAAAGACACACCAATCTCAACCAAATGCCTCTGGAATTCAAGGGAAGTTTAGCTCAAACAGCTCCTAACTACATTAACAGAAAAGGTGCAATGTGCATTCAACTCTGTGCTGGCCCAGCTCTCGGCTGGTGCAGAATGAGAGCAGGGAGCAAAAATTTTGAATTTGCTCCCTTGTGGAGCAAGTGGCAGCACATGCTTGGAGAGAGTGCTCAGGGACAGCTAGGACTGGAACTGCAATAGGTGACTGTGCTGAAAAGCAAGAGGCTGAGAAGAGCCCACTCCTTTCACAGATGCACCTAACACAGCACAAGCGTAATCTTAAATAGGGGATGGAGAACCTGTTTTGGGTCGGGGGCCACTAACCCACAGAAAAATTAGTTGGGGGCTGCACACAAGTGAGAAGGAAAAAAACCCCCAACAACCCTCACTGATGTGGCCCCTGACTGAGAAGGAGAAAGACACTCCCCACATTCCCTTCACACACCAGAGCTTGGCGGGGGCGGGGATGGGGGGAGACAAGCTAGCAGATTCTGTGAGCTCCAAGCCCATGGTGGGACAGTGGGGGAAGGGGCTGGAGCTCCAATGCAGGTTCCCCAATGAGGCTTGGGGGCTGGATCCAATCAAGCTGGGGGCCACATCTGGGCCTGAGGTTCCCCACCCCATCTTAAATGATTATTTTTAGTTTTTATTTCTTTTGATTCTAAATGGATCACAGGGTGCTCATCATCATTTATTTTTAAAGCATCCTCCTTTTTTCTGCGTCTTTCTTAGAATTAATATTTCAGTGCAACATCCTTTCCTCTGAACTCTGGTACCATATTATAAAAATGACTAGAAACTTGTCCAAAGCTCTGGTAAAGCAAAATGGCTTACGTTCAAAGGTCACAATTGTTTTTTATTTTGTGATTCCTTGCCAACTCAAAATTATGCCAACTTACTGGTTATAAGTAGAGGTATATGTCAGCTGCATAAATTCACCTAAACATAAGTAAAGTTAATAACTAATTCATCAAAACAAACACTTAGAAAACAAATATTGCTCCTAAAAACTCCTGTAGAGGCAACTCACACTAACAGGTCTGTTCTCTTTCCTCCACCCAAAGCTAATAATGGAAGAAAACACATTATTTTAATAGCAGCACCTGGTAACCTCATAAGGTTTTACATATGAATATCAAACATGCTGCTGACAGCAATCAGTAAGTGAGAGAGTCATTGGAGCCCTAGGCTGCAATGTTGACTGAGCTCACCACAGACCATTTTGGATCATATATTAAAAGCAGCTACAGTATTCCAATCCTGCAATCTTGGAATACCATCCCCAAACAATGTTTTCTTCTTTAAATTGAGATTCCTGTTAAATTAAACAAGCAGTTCAAACTATGCTTTAGTGTAATCTGTAATAAACTGTAGTTCGCTGCAACAGAGGAGAGAATTGAAGGGACAGAACATGAGTTTTTTATTAAAGAATACAGGAGTTACCTTCATATTAAACACAATTTCCTAATATTATTGACAGTTCATCCACACTTTTCCCATTTGCTGGAAAGCTTAGTAACATTACATACACTTCACAAGCTTCTTTTAGCTCTTTCAGTATTGCAAAACAATGAGCCATACTATTGACACTTAGTGCATCACAAAGGAGAACTTTACAAAGCTGATTATGGAGAATCAAGTATGCTCAAAAAATGTCAGAATTTCTGTAGTTCAATATATCAAGAAAACAGTTTCACAAATATATGTTTAATGCAGCAGGAAAAAGTTTACCTCCCATTCTGAATTTGGAAGATACTGATTTTCCAACTCTAAAGTGGGGAAAGATACATCTTGTGGATTTCACAGGTATACAATTTTAAAAAATTACATTTGAAATTTCCACTCTGATGTTTGTAGACATATAAATCAAAACTGTCAAAAATGTGGCTCTGAAGTAATTGACACTTCGTTTCCTATTACTTTCAGACTTAAAAAATTTCAGAAACATATAGTCGTTACTCTTTTTTGGGGGGGAGGGGGAGGCTGTTAAAAGTTTCACATTCTTTTTAGAGAAATATCTCTTCCATCACCTTAGATTTTAGACACAGATGGGTATTAGAAACATATTTTTTAAATCACACTTCAGTTGGAATTTTTTAACCTATTTTTGTTAAACACTAAGATCATTTAAAATGAGTTTAAAAGAAAAGGTCTTTTTCAGTTTGTTTACTTTGTACTATGTGTTTCACTTTTCCCCAAATACAGTCAATTAGACAAGTTTCACGCACTGTATGGTTCTAACAAAGAACAAAAGGGAGGGAAAAAAAGCATTTAAAAACAGGAAGGTGTGACTATGAAACCATAAAAATTGTCAGAAGCCTTCTGGGCAGGTGTAATACCTGAACTACTTTTAACTCATCTTTTGAAGCTGACTAAATTTTACGATATACAGTGTCTCCTCTGTCTTCTTGTCTCCCCCCACTCATGCATATCTTTCACCCAGTTTAAGGCCAGTATGAATCCTAAGGCACTCCAATTAAACTCAATGTGGCATAAAAAGCTGCACAGGAAGTCACAGGAACAAACAACCGCTCTTTTGTAGGGGACTCAATAAATACTTTAAGCCATTTAAGTTACTGAACGGTTGGAGTTAAAAATAAATTCAAAACAAACTAAAGATCATCAGGGATGTCCAACAGCTGCAGAAGTGGAATAAGCCCAAGGGCTATCACTAATTCGCATATCAATTTACATACACACATTTAAAAAAACAACAAATGCACAAACAAGCCCTGTTTCACTTGTAACTTCTTTGATAGAATAATTCAAATTGTTTCTTTGAGCTCCCCAAAAGTAAGTACCTGCTGCTAATCAGTTCTCTTCCCAACCTGTGTTCCCTGGGAAAGGGCATCTGGGAGTCAAATTTTATTAAATCTGAGCTGCATTTGGCCTTTAGCTATATACTGTGCACTTTAAGTTATTGCTTCCCACTTGACCAGTGTGATAGCATGCGGACTGTACTAAAAACAAACTGTAGCTCTCTAGCCAAAGATATGTGCTGACCTCTACTGCATATGAAGGAGATTCCTGTGGAACACTAATACAAGCTGTGTGTCAAACCTCCTACATGGTGACATGAGACATTGTGTTTATATCTGTCAACAAGTTTACATTTTAAACCCTTAAGCATGGGATTTGTAGGAAAACAAACATTTACCATATTTTTATACTCTTATCTTTCATCAAATGCTTTGCAGGACCGTATGTTGTAGCCCACGTAAAGCAGGGTTGCAAGTATTATTTCCAAACCCTTCAGACAAGCTTAAAAATTGCGAAGTGTTTTCTGGAAACAGATGGCAGTTTTCCCACTTGCATATGCTTATAGCAATAAAAACAGATACATGCCGCACAAGTTGTAACAAAAGAGAGTCAGCTTTTAAGGACAAAAAAGATAAACATAAATGCTCTATCCTCTGACCTACAAACGACACAAAAGAGTCATGTTACAGAAATATTCAATGGCTCGGATCTTCAGCTGTGGCAGATGAGAACAAAAACAATTAAAGGAGAGGAGAGGCATCTTTTGCATTTTCCCCACCCTACATTAGCTATGTCCACCATAGCCTTAATTTAATGCAGCCTAATGTATGCTCTAAATCAGCAGATGCCTTGTAGGTGGGCTGCAGCTTGAGCTCAGCCTTCCCCCACGTCCATCTCCCCAGCCCCACCCTGCAATGGGGAGCATCAGCATGGGCTTCCTGCTGGTGGAAAGGGGGAAGAAAGAGAGCCCTGAGCCTCCCTGCTGGATCCAGCTCGCAGGGAACAAGCTGAGCAAGAAGCAGCTCTATGTGCTGCTGCTCCCCCTCCCTCAGCTGGAGGAACAGCAGCACATGGACACACTGCGTGGAGGCTTCCTCTGCTGCTCCCATTAGCTGGAACCCAGCCAATAGGTGCAGCAGGAGGCCGTGCCTGGGAGCAGTAAGGGGCATGAAGACAATAAGTGGTCCCCTTCCACTCATGCCCGGACTAGGGAGATAATAGAGTAGTTGATTAACCGATAAGCAAAAGCTTATAGGTTAATGCTACAGACTACACACATTTCCCCCCCCCCCCCACACTCCTTGCCAGTTCATTTTTTAGCAGGATGGCCAGCAGCCCGGCTCAGTCCCAGCTTGCACTGGATCCTGGACCTACCGCCGCCGTGGCTCTGCATTTAAAGCATATTAAGAGCCAGGTGGGCAGGCAGCTCGTCGCAGGTCTGGGAGCTCAGACCCTTCCCCCCGCAGACAGGGGCTGCCCAGGGACTATAGAATAGTCGACTAACCTATAAGAATCCATGAGGCTAATTGACTATTCATTTAACCGATATTTAACATCCCTAACCCAGACCCTGCAGCCCTACTACCCTCATGCAACCCCTCCCCTTACACCCTCAACCCTTTCCTATACCCCACCTCCCACCTAGACCCTGTACTCCCATCCCTATCTCACACATTGGCAGTCGTGTCCTGCATATTGAACCCCTCGTTTTTGACACCACCTCAGAGCCTGGAAGGGTCCACAAAATCCACTACCCTGGAACCCCAGAAGAGTTAATCTGGCCTATGGGAAGCCCTGAACCTCAGTCCTCCCTGTACCTCCCACCATGGTGGCTGGGGAGTGAGGTACCTCACTTGGGGGCCATACCAGTGAGAGAGAGGGGTGTGTGTGTGGGGGGGGGGGCGGTCCCTGACTGATTTTTCTGTGGGTCAGTGGCCTCTGACTAATAAATTAATATTATACTTTATTTAAAATGAGATTTGGTAAGCTAACAGGAGAAAGTTAAAGCGCTTAATCGGTTTAATAAATTCAATTAATATCTCCTTTCCTACTGGTTACATTTAGCCATTCTCCCTAGCTGCAGCACTAGCAAAATGGCTCAGGTGTAATTATATAATTAACAGCGAGTTTTCATTAGTAGCTGGTGGTCTGTGGGAAGGATTACATTGAGCCACATGGGCTATGGGCCAAAAAGTTTGAGAACCACTGCTCGAAATGATGCCAGATACTTGTGTGCACTAGGGGCCAGTCTGACTGCTGGAGCACTGTAGAGCACAGGGCAGCTTTGGCCAGTCCCTTCTTCATAAGTCAATAACAGGAAGAATGTGCATAGGGAGCATGTTATTGTAAGATCTTCTCAAAATAAATTAACCTCCTATGTACTATAGATTTGAGAGGGTTTGTTCACCCACCAAATTTGGTATGCAGCTTCTTCTTATTGTAACTTAAAGCAACGTAAGGGTTGAAGATGATGTTAAAATGCATTTAATTAAGTAATCATGTAAAAGCCAGGTGTGCTCATCTGACCAGGTGGCTGTTCTCAGAACATGTTCCATGGTCACGTGCACTGGGGCAGCAGAAAACTGTTGTGAAGCAGTCAGCGCAGCTTGCCACTATGGCTAAGACGGGTGGAACACGGACCTTTATAGATCAGGGTAAAGGTCAAGCAGGCATGAGTTCAGGTGAGCACAGGACTGGAGGACTTTTGAATCTGGGACCCAGGACACGGCCCTTGCTCCAGTCCATGTTACAAACGGTTACAAGCCATGCCATTGCATAAGGAATGTTTATACCCACAACACTCAGGTGTGCTAGCATTCTTGCCTTGAAACCCACATTTCTGGGGTTCAGAGGTGGATAATAGAGGGGTTCTCACACAGCCACCTGCTTGGACCTACGTCCATTTGTCACTGCAGACACAGCCCTAAGATGTGGGTGGCCATCTCACATAGTTACTATAGGTATGTCTAGAAAGTCTTCAAAAGAAAATTAAAACCTGTATGTCTGCCATACAATTTTATACAATCTTAGGTTTTCATGGAACCCTATAGACTTCGTCTATCTTGGAAGTTCACAGTCCTTACCCTGAGTCTACAGCCCTTTTTCACATGGGCAAAGCTGACTCTTAAAAACATGTATGACAAATCTTTGATTGTTACAGTCTTCTAAATAGCCTGGGTCTCAGCATAAGAATATGATTAAAGGAAAACATACACGATAGATTATATCAAACAGATAAAGGTTGTTTATTCTGTAAGACTCAGGCATTGTTTTAAACTGAGGTACAACTGACTTCATTGTTCTCACAGAAGCGTACCTTTTTGAAAAAACACTAATGCCAAGAGGCACGGAACTTTGCTTCAGACTGAAATAGGCCTGAAAGGCTAAAGAATAGAATGAGTCTTTTGTTCTACATGGATTCCTACTGGCTGTTCAGAGAGCCATCCCTCTCTTCCCCTTTCCTTGCTTCATACTCCCTTCTCTCCTCTCCCCTGCCATGCCCCTGCAACAGGTTGCTTCATTTTTTTTTTTTAAATCACTGGCAGCCAAAATGAAAATAAATTCTTGAAAAACAAACAAACCGCAAGATCTCAAAATACAATGAAAAAGAATACATGAATACTGACTGGATTTACCTGGAAAACACACCCATATTTTCAACTAGAAGACATACAAATAGCGAGCCCTAAGAAACCACCCACGTCAGAGTCACATTCGGCTAATCTCAGAGTGCAGTAAAAGTGGTTAAAAGCAGTCGGATTCTCTAACTAGCAAGGTAACTAACTTACTCCTGGCAGTGTATTTCCCTGATAGACTCTTCTGGCTGCTGGGAATAGATGGATCATACCAGTCAAATCCCACTTTCTGCAGCTATGTCTCCTATGCAAAGCAGTTACAGGAGCCTGATGCTGGCTCAAATACTTTTTAATAGACATATTAATTCCCGAAAACAAGCCATTAATTCTAAACCATTTAAAGACTGCTCAAGTACACATACTGCCACCAATCATAAAAAGCCACGACACTGTTACATGTTCATACAACTCTGACAACTTCTTCATTCATATCCACCAACCAAAACACACATGCCTTCCCATTGCCACACAAAATATGCAGTCTCTAGTTCTGACAGAAATGGGGAAGGAGCAAGAGCTGGGGGAGAAGGAAAGACTCAAGATGGGTGGGAACAGGCAGGAGGTAGGTAGGAAGAAAGAACAAGAGAGCAAAGGATCTAGAATTCCTCAATTGTATCTGCAGGGTCTAAGAAAACTCTCCTACAGAACTTAAAACTGAACCTATTATTTCTGAGTCTCTGCATTCCTCTGATGACTAGCAAATAGTTGTGACAGTGTCACCCACTGCCAAAGTGGGTGCGTCACCCCGCCTGTAGTGGCAGGTCCATACAGAAGATAGCCTCTACTGCTACCAAATATTGTATTAGCTCAAGTGGTAGAGGACTGTGCTGTGATTCTAAGTATCACTGCTTTGATGATGACCTACACGGGAGGAGATCAATATGGTTCTACAATGGAATTGTTTTCAAATGTATTTTTTTTAATTTAGGAAATTATATTAAAAACAACATTAAAATAAAGTTTAGGTTGTCAAGTCAAGCATTCAGAAGTTAGCAACTGCCATGTTTAAGGTTGCCTGTATAACCTTAATTTGGCCCTCTATGTAAACATATTGTAATACAGTCTTTAGCAGGTGATTACAAGTATTTTTTCCTTTTATGACACTTAGAATGTTTCGCTTTCCAAATATTTTACAAATATCAATTTAACTAATCCTTATGTAGGCCCTTATGAGATTGGGAAATATTGTACCATGAGGGAGAGAGGCACTGAATGACTTTCTCAATGTGACAAAGGGAATCGGAATTGGACTTTGTCCTTTGCTCAGATCACACACCACTCTATGTAATCCATAGGAATGTATGTTTTACAATCAATTCAGTGCTTCTCTGATCATTTCTTCAATTCCTCTCTCCTCCTCTTTGCTAATTAGAAATTCATATCCTTCAGAATTTTACATATTATTTAAGTGGCAGAACAGGTTAATAGTATTCCTCTGATGTAAAATGAAGCATACACAGCATGAATCGAGGTTTCAGAATGGCTACTAAAATGCACACTTCTGCCTATACAGTCATGTAAATATCCATGTGTCACTCTTAGTGGTCATAGCCCAATTTTATTTAGAAGAGATATATTTACAAAATTTAAATTGGTTTAACAACAAAATCATCTTTGAAGAATCAAGTCTCATCTTTCAGTCTGTAAAATTATGAAAATCCTTTCCTTCATTTACGTGTGCCAAGTACATGAAAAGGAGAGAATTGGAGCATCTTCTGTTACTATTTTTTCCTAGGAATTTTATATTTGTATGCATATAAGTAACAGCATTACTTATATGACTTATATGTTCATGTGTGAAAGAACATACAAGAGGGGTGTAGGACTAGTGGTTAATGCATTTCTGTTATTTAAAATTTATACCGTTTTAATATAAGTATAAAATTTCTGGGTGAGATTTGTAAAACCACTCATCACTGATACAATTCTACTCCCATTGAAGTTAATGTGAGATTTAGCACTGACTTCAATGGGAGCAGATTTAGGCTAAGGCTTGTGAACACTTTTGAAAATCCCACCCTGTGTATATAAGTTTGTCCTCCTGTAGACTATGACATTTATCCTTTCTTATTATCTTAATATATAGGCAGAGTTTCCAAAATGTACAAATTCCACTGCTGAACACGAGCTTCACGGAATGTATATGAAGAAATGATACAATAAAGCTTACTTAAATTTATTCAAACAAATGCAACAGTAATGATAAAACAAAGCCAATCTTCTTCTTAGTAATTTAGCAAGCCCTCCAACTCCAGGCAGCTGACAGAAATAAGGAAACCATCATGAAACACTGATGTCTAAATTACATTACATTACAGAATAGAGGTTTCCTAATTACTCAGAAAAAATACCTGAACTAATTTTACTTGATTTTTCAAGTTACAGTAACATAACATGGGTAAAGTTACAACCGCAGTGACCTATAATTTGACCTGTTCATTTCTGACCACCAGTGTCGCTCATTCTTGTCCTGTAAACGATTACTATCCAAACACCACAGCTTTGCAGTATTTTGTTTCTCTAAAATATGAAATATGCAAGCAGAAATTGCTCAAGAAACGTCTGTCGAACAAAAACTAACTGTAATACAATGCTATCTTTGTTTGAAAAGACGTCAGCCATTCTGAGGGTTTTCAATCAAGTTAAATATTTTTAGCAAAGACATGTGTTGACTGCCAGCAGTGTTTACAGGATTTATTACCCAAATTCTTTCATAGCAAAATCATTAAGGATGCAGTGTATGATTTCCAAAAAAGTACTTACTGAAAATTGTGATTCGGGCTGTTAGTTGGACCTATGAACATAAAATAAATGAAAATTATTGACAAATTCAGTTCATGGATCATAGCCTTAAAAAGCCAGTGGCAGGCTGAATCAAACTTCTTGGATTTCTTTAAGGAAGGTTTGCATAGCATCAAACAAAAGGCTTTGGGGGGTCCTGCACATAATTACATACAATTATTTTCAAAACCATACATAAAAATCAAATGAATCTTCTGCCTACCAGGCAGAAACCTGAGTGGACTTCATTTTTGTTAGAACACATCTCATCTTATACAAACATAAACCCTCAAAAATACAAAGCTTTATTTTGGCATATCACTTCTCTCTTACTAAGCCCAATTAAATTAGTTTCAGACTTAATATCAGAGCAATTAAGATGTGTCAGAGGCATGCCCGTAACTAGTGTCACGACAGAAACATGCTACAATACTTTAATATTTAATGCATTTCTACAAGGCCATTATCACCACTATTAAAGAGCATCTAAGAAATGGAGTATCCCTAAAGCTGTGTATCCACCACCTCAGGGACTTTTAAAAAAATGCACAAATAAAAGTCCTGTGTGCAGATTCAGGCCAATCCCTGAAAAGGGATGAGCACCTCCTGCCAAGTGCTGCATGCCTTCAACTTCCATTAATTTCAGCCAGTATCTCCCAAGCACTGGGCTCCAAATGATGAACACCAGTGACCACTGCGTAGTGCTATTCATTCCCCTTTCCATTTAAAAAGCTCTTTTTTTCCTGATTAGTTCAGCAACATTCTAACAACTTGAAGCTATGAAACTTACCATTTTTTTACCTTACACGGAGACTTACTGAACATTTGTTTTTTTTGTTTTTTTTTTGACACACATATTTACAGACCATTCCATCTGTATTTGCTTTCTTTTATTACAACTCAATGGGTACCAGGTTCCGCCAAGAGCTCATGTATGAAAAGAGAGGCCTCGAGCAACAGCTTTTATTTATTTCAAGTTGAATTTTTTTTAAACAGCAAATCAATTTCTTGTTTTACTATTATGAAAATTAAGAGCCAGTCTATAAACAAAAAGGTAGTCATAAAAGCCACATTTTAAACACAAAACGACTCACCAAGCCTTACAAAAAGGACTCCTGTTGCAGTTATTGTCTTCATTCCATTAGTGGCCACACATTGATAGTACCCAGTGTCAGTAGTGTCGAGATCTTGGATTCTTAACCGTGAACCATAATCTGTTTTTCTTATGATGATCCTTCTTGGCTCCTGAACCACTGGGGCATCATTTTTTAGCCATCTGACATTGGGGGATGGATTTCCTGCTACCTTGCAATGGAGAATTGCTGTCTGGCCCTGGACTATGGTGATATTGTTGACTGGTTCCAGAAAGGTCAGAAAGTAACCTGTAAAGGTGAAAGTTCAGAAAAGATCAAACTCCAGTTGGACTGGGATAAGAGACTGCCCAAGGCACATTTTTATGAAGAGGCCTTTAAAACAGTTTCCATTTTCTTTCAAATATATGCTGTTCAGTAACAGAATTCTCATTGTGGATTTGGAATAGTGTCATCCTCCAATTTCTGTTTCATGAATAAGGGCTTACCTACAGTTATCCTGAAATAAGATGAGATAACTTTATACAAATATAACTTCCTGTGTGAACACTTTTATTCTGGAATAAAAGTGATTCCCTCCCTCCCCCAGCCTTTATTTAGCTTGTATCATAAGCATTGCCATAGCCAGTCAGACCAATTTTCCATCTAGCCTAATATCTGGTCTTTCAATGATGGCCAGTGCCAGATACTTCAGAGAAAAATTTAAACAGGTAGTTTAACACCTAAATGGGACAGGCTTAATACAATAATTACAGGAGATGGGGCAGAAAGGTTTGTCAGAAGGGCTATGGATGAGGTTAAGGGCTGTATCATCATGTGTACATTTGTGTGAGGGGAAGTTTGAGTGAAATGCTCTGAGGCAGCAGCACCCTGTTATTTTGCCACTATTAGCTGATCCCACAATGGAATCCTCAAAAGGAGGCCGCTTGCAAACAGGGTGAGCAATGGAGGCAGTAAGGGAATATCTGAGTCTCTGGCAAAGAGAACCCAATACAAAATGTGTGGAGCTCAGTTTGAGACAGTGCTCACATAGTATGTCCATCCTTAATGTCATCCATGAATAGTCTTTGAATTTATCGCTGTTTCATGGCCTTGTCTTTACCTGAGAACAGTGAAAGCCTGGCAGTGGTACCCAACCTTTTCAATCCTAGGCCCAACCTTATTCCAAAAAGGGCAACAACTGATCATTTTGGGTCATTTCTTCTTCTCTCCTCCACTACATTTGAGCTACTCAGACAGTAAACAGGGAGAAGAAGCCACCCACAAGTCCCTTGTCTGGACTCCCCAGGTATGGGGGATTTTCCAGGAGCCACTATATTTGGCTACTATAAAGCCTTCTCTGCTACTCCTCACTTGTTCTTAGGCTGTTATGAGCTGAACCAGGTCAGAAAGTAACGGAACTTTAACTGGTTTTGGTACTTTTCCTCTTCTCCTGGGTGTTCTAGGTGGCTATCTGGAGAGGCGGAGCTATCCTTCACTAGGTACTTCCTTAGACTTAGGAAGAAACAGTTAAATTGCCACTTGAACTATGCAGAGTTACTCTCTTGCCTGTGACACAGCAGATGGCCAGATGAGAAACTGCTGCACAACTGTCGCAGGGAAACAACAGTTGCTACTCAGAACATTCCCAGGTCATAACAGAAACTGCTCCTGGTTCTGGTTCTGCAGGGCAATGGGAGAAGGCAGATGGGGTCCTTGTGCTCCATACCACATTTCTGTAGTGAAGGGGCTGATTTAAGCACTTCTAGGTGAATGCTACCAGGTATAGTAACAAGAGCACTCTCAATTCATAATTAAAACACATTTTTCCTTCTTAATATGGTCACTTTTGAGGGCCACATATTGGCCTCCCAGATCATAGGTTGGGCAGCACCTGCTTCAATACTTTTCACTGTCTGCTATTTAAAATCTTGACTTGGAGTGTATTTGGCTAAATCAGGCCAGTCACAGACATCCCCGTCTAAATTAAAAATTATTCAACTGTAGAATGGTATTTAATTCAGCTATATAGGATGCACGAGAGGTAATTACTACAGATCAAAACCTCAATTACAAAGGACTACTTGACAAACACTCAGATTCATCTCTGCTGTAATTTCACTGAAGCCAGTTACTTTAGGAATGGAATCTGGTCCACAGCTTTTAAGTGAGCCAGAACCAGATACCATAAGTGATGTGAACAAAACTGCTATCAGAGAAAAAAAACACTGATATTCTATGGCCAAATTCAGATCTGGTGTGACAAGATGCCATTTCCCTGAAGTCAATGTAATGGAATCCACTTCCACCAGCTCTGACTTTGGCTCAGGTTCATTTTTTTTTCCCCTGCCACTTTCACAAATTTCTTCAATAATATTTTAAGTTACTTTGTTGCTACAAATAATTACAATTTTAACCAACTGAATTACTCTGGCCTCAGTGCTTTCCTACCAGCATCCTACAGACAAAGCAGAAACATAAGCACAATGCACTATACCTATCCCATGTCTGAATCAATACCCTGAAGTACTCATTCTTTATTTGGCAGTTTCATTTCTTCTGAGAAATGATACAGAAGCCTAGTGTTTACAGAACTTACTAAATCTGAACTAATTGTATGACAGTGCAGCCAGCCATTTATTATGCTGCCCTGTTATTTGAAGTTCTCTTTAGATAACCTATAATTGTAAATCTGCCGAAGTGGAAAATGTAACCAACTATATTGTTAAGAATGTTTTCTTTATTTAATTTCTGTGGTGATAATGAACAGTTGCTTTTTATGGTATCTGGTATACCACAAATATTGTGTGGATTCCACTTGGATGCAATGATTTGGGATAAAAAACTACTTTCTTTCATTAATTGTATCTCTCATGAGTCCCAAAAAATGTGGTGCTCTCTTGCAATCCCCTTCCAAATATTCTATTTCCCGTAAATGTATGAAAAAGTAAAATACAATGTAAAATAATATGAATTATATTTTAAGTATTCAAATTCTGTCTTGTGAACAATACTTCAAATACTATGCCAGCTAACTACAGACTTTTAAAACTCAAACAGATTAAGTAATCTACTATAGAAGTGAAAATTTAATGAAACGAAGAAAGAAAAGTCCTTACAAAAATGGCTTAGGCTTACCATGTTGAAATGTTATTACTGCAGATATAAATGTGATATATTCCAACAATTGCATTTGCTTTGGGATAAAGATAGTCAAACAGAAAATTTTTATTTAAAAGTCCTAGTATATTGCACACTAATTTGCTCCATTATATATAAGTTATTGTTATGAAATCTTTATTTTACCATGACTTTAATCCAATGCCCATTGAAATCAATGGAAAAATTCCCATTGCTTTGGCTCTGCTGTCTGAACACACAGGATTCTGAGGGGGAAAAAAAAAATCTATCTGCTGGATAGTTCTGTATGTGCCATAGGCACAGCAGTTTTAAATTAAGCTTCTCACTTGTTAAGCTACATAATATGTCTTACAATCAATTCTAATATTCCATCTTGCCTGGACAAATTCAAAACTGTTCTGTCAAGAGTTGAGAGCACGGGTGGGCAAGATATGGCTGTGGGCCAAATCTGGCCCACCAAGCCGTTTGATCTGGCTGGTAGCCCACCCTGTCGCTCCCCCACCCCCAGGCCAATCAAGACCTGGGGGCGGGGGAGTACGTGAAGTCATTTGCTGTTGAAAGCAGCTGGTGGTTTTGAACAGTGAGTGACTTCGTGCACTCCCCTGTCCCCAGGTCCTGATTGACCTGGGATGGGGCAGTGTGCGAAGTGTCCTCCTGCCAGGGGTGCATGGTACCTAGAGGGAACCACCAGTTGTTTAAAATGGCTGTCAATTTCCTCTAAGCACCACGTGTCTCTGGCAGGGTGGGGACATAGACTTTGCGTGCCCGACTGGCCTGGGGGTGAGGGAGCACACAAAGTCTCCTCCTTCCGGGGTGTGGCACCAAGAGGGCCCCACCCGTTCCGTCTAAGGCACTGCAACTTCCAGGGTCCAGCCTGTAACCACATACTAAAATTAGTCGAGTGGCCACCCTGCAAAAATTATTGTCCACCCCTGCTTTAGAAGGTAGCAACATTTAGTCTACATAGCATATTATGATAGACCTGGCATTCCACATACATACTAGTTTACAGAAACAACTGACAGAGCAATATAGCCAGAACTCTCATATATTAATTGCCAGATAGATTGCCAGTTTTTCATCTTTTATGATGGAATGAAAATAATAAAAAACTATATAGCAAACAGAATCTCACAGTAAACAAAATCAGATGGAACAGTGATGTCTATGCATGTTAGAAAGATGGTAGAAATAAGGAAACTTCTTCCATAGATAAGGGGAATATTAAACTATTACCAAATTTTCCAGAACAGTTATTAAACAGTTTAAAAACAAAGGCTACAACTACCACTAGATTCCCTGATAAAACTTTTGGATTTCCCAATGAAGAAAATAAAAACCATTTAAGTAATATCCATCTATTCTAGAAGCACACAGCACAAAGTGAAATCATGCTACACGGAAATCCAGCAAAACTTCACTCACAAAGGAAGACATTTTCTGTTAAGACCTCAGGCACATACGTAGCTGGCCTAAACACTTTAGAAAGCTAGTGTGAAGTATTGGGCTTGCTGCAAGAGGCACATGGCTTTGAAGCCAGGAACCAGGGCATGTCCAAACCCATGGGCAAACAGTCCTATATACACAACTTTAACTAAGAACTTGGTACACTAACTATGATAACTATACAGAATATACCCAAGAAAATCCAGCCACTGGGAAAGAAAACCTTGCCATAGCAAGAAGGATATAGATACTGAACAAAAAGAAAATTGTTAAATCAATTACGGCATATAAACTCAAGACTAAATATGAAATATGACTCGATCCAACAAGAGAAAGAAGATATAACTAGCAGCTTTGCTGAAAAATATACTTGTGTGTCAAAATTAATGCATCTCCTCCTCAAATCCCTGCTTTGTAATATTACCAGTACAGGTTGGACTTCTCTGGTCCGGCACCCTGAAGACCTGACTGGTCCCAAATGAGGGAATTTGCTGGACCCAGAGGTGGTCCCCTGTTACTGGCCCCCAAACCCATTGCTCCTCCCTGCTGCCAGCCCCAGCTCCACCTCTCCCTCTTTCCCCCACTGGGCTACAGTGGCCCCGACAGCCTGGACTGCTGCGTTCCTAGCCCCGGTGCTGCCGCGTCCCCAGCCTTACTACCAGGGCTACCACATACCAAGCCCCAACCCCGCTGACACCAGCCTCGCTGGGTTCCCAGCCCAGCAAAGTTCCCAGCTGTCAGCTCTCTTGCTACTGGGCTCCCAGCCAGGACTCTCTGGTCCAGGAACATCTGTGATCCTGCCAGACCATGGATGTTGCCGGACCAGAGAGTCCTGGTTTTGGGAGGTCAAACCTGTAGTATCGTGTTTAATGGTAGTACATCTTGACCATTATTCTAGTCAATTAATAGTATTTTGCGTGTTTATGGCATCCTTTATATAGTGGCAGTTCTGGGGCCTTGTCACTGTTTTCCTTCCCACACTGTGACCTTGCTTTAATATATTATATGGTAGGGGTGGGCAAGATACAGCTCATGGGCCAGATCCGACTCACCAAGCCTTTTAATCCAGCCCGGCTGCCCCTGTGGCACAGAACAAAGCCACTCAAAGCGGCTAGCTGCTCCCTTTGGCTCTCTGCACTGCAGGGGAGTGAGAAAGGAGGCTTTGAGCACTGCCCCTGCCCCCAGCAAAATCTCTCCACTCCTATTGACCATTGGGAGCTGAGATATTTTGCTGGGGGTAGGGGCAGTGCAGCGTAGAGAGCCACCTGCAACAGCCAGCCAAGGGCTGCTGGCAGGCAGAGAAGCCTGCCTGACAGTGCTGCTGGCTGGGACCTGCTTAGGTAAGCACCTCCCAGACAGAGCCTGCCTCTGGCACCCCATTCCCTATCACACCCAACTCCCTCGCAGACCCTGCACCCCCTTCTATGCCCCTCTCCCTGGCCAGAAATCCTCTCCTGCACCCATCACCCCAATCACATGCCCAGGTCACATTCCCCTCCTTCACCCAAACCCCCTCTCAGACCCCACACCCTGTCCTGCACCCTACTCCCCTACCCCGAGCCCCCTTCTGTATCCAACCTCCATTCCAGACCATGCATCCCCTCCACACAAAGTGCAGCCCTTCATCACTTACCAAAATCTTTGAGTGCCCCCCCCATAAAAAATTATTGCCCACCCCTGTTATATGATATGGGAGCTGTCAGGAAGACTTTACAAAAAACAGTCATGTTAAAATAAACTAATGCAAACAAGCCTATTTCTCGAGACTGTTTCCAAATTGGAATGTACCAGCTAATAGATATGTCCCTATGCCTATGGAGTAACAGAATGATATGGTTTTATTAAATATGCAAGAGCAATCACATTCCCTCCCCCCCCAGTGGTTCAGTCATCAAATGACCTGACATATTTCTAAAAAAGTTTGAGCAAAAATTAAATCGTGACACTCCTGGAATCGAGATGAAATCACCACTGAGAATATTTTCCATACCAAAAGTAAGTCACATTTAGGATGCAACGTGGGCACATCTATGCAAGTCCTGTGGTACAGCAGTGTGTCAATACATACTATGGAACTTTTAGCACATCAGTAGGATCCACACAGACAGTTTAGTGCACATCATGCTGGAGTGCTGTAGATTTTCACCCAGCTTGTCAGGCAGTGAATGTCTGTGTGGGCATGCTCTAGTCTCTCTTACAACATATTAATGCATGGGTAAACAAAGGAAATACATAATAAAAACAACTGTTTTGCACAGTACATTTCAAAGCAAACTTTTACTCAAAAAAAAAAAAAAAAAAAAAAGAATTGAAATCATTCTTATTTTTACCTTTGGGTGTTGGAATTTGCCTGTCATGTCCATCTACTTGACTCAGAGGATCATTGGAATCTGGTAACTCCATTTCACCTATGTGAAAAATAAAGCATTAAAATTTTAAACAAGTTCAGACCGAGTTGATCTTTCTCTTCTTAAGCAGAATTAAGATGTTGGGTATTTTAATTCATTTGGGGCCAAAACTTGGTCCCACCAAAACCAGTGGCAAAATACCCATTGACTTCAAGAGGATCAAGAATTATGAATTTTGTTGATTATGAAATCTATTCAGCACAACGAATGGGAGGTTTTGCTCTTGACTCAGTGACAGCATTAAGAAGTGTGTTCCTTTTCTAACCACACACGCAAAATTCAAATACTGCACACTGCCTTTGTCATGTTAGTTTAATCAGTAATTTGCTCTGTTGGTATTCTTGAACAAAACACGGCATAAAGTTAACTTTTGAGAACATGGCACATTAATTTAAATTCTGTTTTCACATGTCTGACCCGCTTCTGATGCCTTGTGTTTTCCAACACCTTTTGAATGATGATCTATACACCCACAAAGGCATATATAGCAAAAGAATTCAAACAATAGCGTTCTATAACTATACCTTTGTAAAAGTCTCTTAGAATTTAGGGATTGTTTCCCCAGCCAATTCTATCATTTTACCATTACTGCACACACAGACTTTAAGGTCAGAAGGTACCATTATGATCATTTAGCTCAAGAGTTCCAAACTGTGGGTTGTGCTCCCTTTTTGATGGGATTGACAGCAATAGCTTAGACCAGTGTTTCCCAATTTTATTTGGCTACAGAATCCTTTTAAACTCTTAAGAATTTTGCAGAACCCCTAATAACAATCTTATATAGAGAGCTGAAAAAGTAGACCACAAATAAGTAAGGATAATAATAAACAAATGCTAAACAAGTTCATGAGATCAACATTTAGTTTAATTGCACATAGATTAATCTATCATAATCAATTTATATTTGACACGGTTAAATTTTTAAATACAAGAAATCACGCGACTATACTGAAGTAAAGAATTCACAAGAGCACTGTCTGTGCACTCCTATACAAGCAACTGGTTTGACAGCTGAAGCTTCGACTTTGTCCGACATGGTGCTAGTATATTCATATTCAGTCACCCATGTGATCCACGCTCCTTGAGAGTGAGTACGGGGATTTACGGTGGTATATAACAGGCGATCGCACCACTGACTGACTGTGTGCGCAGCGGTGAGTAGTGACATCATCATCCCCACCCTTTGGCTAAGTTCGCATTACACATGGGGCACTTATCGTGGTAAACACAAATGAAAATTGTTTTCAATAAAATTCATAAATGCTTAAATATTTTTTTAAATCATAAAATGTTATGGTAATGGAATTTTCTCATTGAACCCTATTGTCACTTCGCAGAACCCCGGGGTTTCATGGAACACAATTTGGGAAACACAGGCTTAGACAATAGCTCAGCCCCAACACCGGGGCGGGGAGGGAGGGCCGCAGACATAGCCTGAAGGATTCAATTCTAGGCAGTGGGGCTCAGGTCACAGGCCCCCTGGCTGGGATTTGGCTCTGACTCCTTCCCCTCCCAGGATAGTGGGGCTCGGGCTTTGGCTCTGTCTTCCAGGGCAGTGGGAATCAGGGGGAACTCAGACTTTGGTTTCTCCTCCCAGGGTTGTATAGTCACTTTTGTCATCAAAAGGTGGTCATGATGCAATTAAATTTGAAGAACCCCTGCATCTAGCAGCCTGACCTTCTGCAGATTGCAGGGCACAAACCCAGCCACTCCTGAAATAAATCCATTAACTCTGTCGGAGTTACTGAAGTCCTCTAATCTTGACGTAAAGCAGGGGTGGAGAATCTCAGGCCCAGGGGCCAGATACGGTCCCCTGCTTGCCTGGATCTGACCCCCGAGGCCTCTCCTACAATATTGGGGAGGCCGCGATGGTGGGGCTGGAGCACACAAAATGTACCAGCCTGCCCCCCCACTTCCCTCAAGGCTCTGCTGAGTGACGAGAATGTGGGAAGTGTCTCTCTCAGTCAGGTGTTTTGTTTGTTTGCTTCTCACTTGTCTGTGGCCCCCAACCTAAAAAAGGTTTCCCCACCCCTGACGTAAAGACTACAAGTTACAGAGAATCCACACCCTACTCTAGTTCGAACTAGCACACTGACCTCTCTCCCTCCCACTACCCCAGTATTCCTAATGGTGCTGAAATTAATCTCTTTGTTCCCCTTTTTGTTTATGCATGCCCACTGACCAGTGTTTCTTTCTAATTTTTTATATCCACGTGTGGAATGAATTTTGCTATGTGCACCAATATGGAGATAACGCAATAGGCTCCTCTGGCATTGGCAAGGAACTGCCATGGCTGGGAGAGAGATGCCTTTCTCCCTAGCTGCGACAGCCCTGAGCCCCAGCACAGGGCTTACTAAGCAGCTGCATGGCCGCACAGTTTAGAGGGAAATTAGGCACTGCCCATGGAGCGGGGCAGGGAGGCGGATTACCTTGGAGCAAGGTGATTCAAAAGGGCTGGGGAATCCCCAGCTACCATCAGCATCACAGCAGGGCTTAGATAGACTTCCTGCTTACCCTCGCTCCATGCTGCTCCAGGAAGCAGCCAGCACGTTCCCTGTGGCCCCTTCGGGTGGTCTCCACTTGCGCCCCCTCTCCCTCCCGAGTGTTGTCTCTGCAGCTCCTATGGGAAGCCACTATCTAAGGGATGTGCTCGTTGCTTCCAGAAACCACTCAAGATAAGCACCACCTTTTGACTCCCTCCCACACCCCAACCCACTTTCCCAGTCTAGAGCCTGCCCCCCTCACTCTCTTCTCACACCTCAACCACCTGCCCCAGCCTGGAGCCCGCATCCCAACTCCCTTCCAGATCCCGTCCCCTCCTTCACTCAAACACTCTCCCAGAGCCCAACCCATTACCCCTCCTGCACCCTAACCCCCTCCCCCAGCCTGATGAAAGTGAGTGAGGGTGGGAGAGAACGAGCCACAGAGGAAGGGGATGAGTAGACTAATCGGAGCTAGCCAGAGCACGGCCTTAAGGAAGGGGTGGGGGCAAGGGTCTTTGGGACTCGTTTTTGCTGAAACAGACTAACACAGTGACAACTTTATTTCTTGAATTTCCCATTCCCTTATCACTTCAGTGGGATTCTCTAACGGGCAAAGATGAAAAGCCTATATGCAGACAGGCACAGCAGTTCCTCTTACCCCTCCCACACCCACATGCTTAGTTTGTGTTTTTTAACTCTCAAATCAGGATAGAAAGAAACAAAGCATCTGCTGATTTTAAAAACACTTAAATAATATTTTTATGTAATTCTTCCTTTTGCTTTCAATGTTTATGTCTGGCAAAAACATTTATCTCCAGCTGTGCCTAATCATAGGATAATTACAAACCACAGACAGTATCTATCCACAAAGTTTCCATGAATAAGCAATGTTAAAATTGAAAAATCTTCTGTGTGCTATAAATTATAAGCCCAATACTCATCTACCATTTTGAACTGTGTCAATACTTAATAAGGTATTTTATCTTCTAAATATTCTAATCTGAAAGATTTCTCTTTAAAACCATATTTATTTTAACTCAATTTTAACTAGGTCTGTCAAACTATTTAAAATAATTGCAATTAATCACGATAAAAATAATCATAACTGTTTTAATAATACTTCAATAAAATACCAACTTATCTTAAATATTTTTTTATTTCTTTTACATTTCCAAATATACTGATATCAATGAGAACACAGAAGAAAGTGTACATTGTTCACTTTATTACAGTGCAAATATTTAAAATAAAAAAAAGTAGTTTCTTTTATTTTGTTCTTGTATGTATTTTCCATGTATGAACTGTAGTGCAAAGTTATCACAAAAGTGTGACTTATAAATGTATCTTTTTTTTACATACTGCATTCAAAAAACAAACAAAAAAATGTAAAACTTCAGAGCCTACAAATCAAAGCATGAAGAGGCATATGAATGTTTAACATGCCTGGTACATGACTACCTTGCAATGCCGGCTACAATGGTGGCAGTGAATGCCTGTTCTCACTTTCAGGTGACATTGCAAACAAGTGGTGGCCAAAATCTACTCTAAATGTACACAAACTTGTTTGCTTGGCAAGCGGCTGAACAAGAAAGAGGACTAAATGGATTTGGACACTCTAAACCTTTACATTGTTTTGAGTGTAGTTATGAAAAAATAATTCTACATTTGTAAATTGCACTTTCACAATAGAGATTTAATTATAGAACTTGTATGAGATGAAATGAAAAATATTTTGTTTTTACAGTGCAAATATTTGTAATAAAAATAATAAAGTGAGCACTGTATACTGTATTCTGTGTTGCAATTGAAAGATATTTGAAAATATAGAAAAATTTCAAAAATAATATAAATTTAAATTAGCATTCTACTATTGTAGAACAGTGCAATTAAAACTGACTTTTTAAAAATCCAGTTTATTTTGCATTAATTGCGGTTACTTGACAGCCTAATTTTAACCCTGACATTTCTGAACTCAGTTAAAGCAACAGTAAGCAGAGTTCAGCATGAAATATTTCAAGGATTTTTACATTGTACATACCTCTGGATCAGACCCACCAATAAGTCATTTTGCACACAGAAATCTTTTTTGCGTTAAATTAAACAATATGAGAGAAACACAGATTCAAAGTGCTGAGAGCTACTCAGAGTAATAGTTCATGTACCTGCTTCTCCATTCCTGTTGACTGCTTCTTTCAATTCTTTATAATTTTACATTCCTGTTGTCTTAATGCATTATCTTCTGCTAGAACTAAATCTATAGTGCTAAGCTAAAACAGATAATAACTGTTGATGCACCCATCTCTCCATTCACTCTTTCGATTGCTATGGTAGATGGAGTCATTTCCCATGTGATCTCTACATCTAATTTATACGGCTGGTAGTTCCTTTTGAGACCCCACACATCTCTGACCTAGACTCTAGTATCTCAGACCTTGTTAAAACATAGAGAAGTCTTGTGGCACCTGAAAGAAACAAACAGATTTATTTGGGCATAAGCTTTTGTAGGTTAAAAACCACTTCATCAGATGTAATCTTGTTGTCACTGCATTCCTTCCCCACTCTGCTCTGTCAAGATCTTAGATATGATGTCTCATTTGCCACTTCCTCTCTGTTACACTTCCATTCACACATGGACTGAATAAAAAGCCTCCAATGTATTCCCCTCCATTGCATCCTATGACCATTCTAGACTGCGAACTCCTTAAAGCGGCTAAAGTTTTCACTGGTTTCATGCAGTATATTTATTACTAAGCATGCAAACAGTAATTACAAATCAAAATGAAAGTAACAGTCATAATGGTGTATCAGATCTGTGTTCCTAAACATTAATTTGGCTGGAAGTCTAAAGAATAAGAGATTTTAAAACTTGAGGGTCATGCTTATGGTACACAAAATTTAAAATATTATGCATTTAGGCCATGGTTTAGATACTCCTGCTATTACAACCAGGGGAAGAACCTACAAATTGGGTGGCTGACATGTTGCTTAATACTTAAGTGATTAATAATACAGGAGCTGATCTACCGAATCTTTTCAGAGGCAAGACTTGTATGTTTGAATTACAGTGTCTTCACTGTTGTAGATAAGACCTAACTTCATATTATTACATTCATTTGAGACGGGACAAAGATACCAGTGTATAATTCCAGCATTGTTGCTCAACCTTACAAAAATATGCCACCTATCTTCTTCAATGGGTGGGAGAATTTGATAAGACTGGCACTGAAGAGTCTCCAGCAGCAAGGGAGGAAGAAACTCACAGAGGGATACCAAGTAGCTCCTCCCTTCCCAAGGGGAGTCTCCAGCATCCATTAGCCAGCTCTGGGAGAAGGTGCTGACTGGCCAGCATTCCTCAGCTTCCAGGATTTAACCTGATATAACCTCTTCCTGTGCCATTCCAGCAGCCCCCCTCTACCCACACTGACCTAGCAAAGGGAATCCAACCTGACAGGTGCTGCGGGTCTAGTCCACCATCCATCTGGGGGGCGGGAGGGTCAGGAAGGAATTTAACAGAGAATAAGGAGTTATTTTCCTTCCTTACAGCCACAGAGGGTTAAGCAGGAATGCATTTAGTGCCTAGCTGAGGTATTTGGATTGAGCTATTCATTCATCACAACTTGCCATTGATTTACAGTTCATTAAAAGAAAAATGAACGGTTCCCAGAGGTAAAAGATATTGGTGATAAGCCTTGGGCTTATGGGATAAAAGATGGGTTCCCCCCCATCAAGCCCCTTTTGCACTGTGTCCCCCTCACAAGGAGGAGGATGCCAGAACTTAGAGTCCTGGGAATCCTGCAGAGAGCCAGCCCTGAGTTATGGGATATGGTAAGGTGTATTGAACCTATTAACTACTTTGTGTAAAAGAGTATGAGTGATAGACAGATAGTACCCCTCCACTATGTTAAAGATGATTTAAAAGTTGTGACCTGCTGTTTAATTCCATGCCATCATTTTACCACTGTGTCCACATCAAAACTTAGCTACTTCAAATAGCAAGGGATGAGTATGCAAGTGAGCAATGAGGATTCCAACTATGAAAGAATAGATAGAGGACAGACACACTGCCATCTCACTGACTGCATGCAAACAACTATTAATAACTGACTTGGAGAGAAATGCTTGTGACTTGAAGCCCAGCTGTGAATGTATCAACTCACCTTGCTAAAATGTTAGCTGAGTGGCATGCTGGGTATGTAAATATGTAGATAACTGAAGTCATACAAACTACCCTGGCTACCGTGAAGCACTCAGTAACCAGAAGGTCAATATTCCCCTTTGAAAATGTTGACTGACAGAAAAAAAGGCCATTAATCTTGCAGTCCAACAGAACAGATCCACAAGAAACAACCAACAGAAGAAAGAGGTTGACATAATTTCATCTTTAACGCTTTATCTGAAAGATAGCACCACTGGATAGTATTGCTTTCTCTTTGGTCTGGTTGAATTATACATTGGTCATAAAGAGTGAGACTACAGAGACAAGTGTGTGAACTCTTAACCTTTTGGTTCTAAGTAATTAAAGGATACTGATAAAATCTGAAAGTGCAGCAAATTTCACCACTAGGTTCTAGCAACTGGGTTAGTTCCATATGTGGGTTATATTTGTTGATTGCATCGATGCGAAATTTCTTAGTTCCATTACAGCCTGTATGTCAATCGAGTTATGCAGATTTTATTTCAAGAAGTCTATTCGTTAGCCAATAACAGGAAACATAAGGGAACAGCTTATGTTTATGCAAATACCTTTCAAGGATAAATTCATAAATAAAAATTCAAAATAAATTAAAAAAAGAAAAATAGTAGGGTAAAAAGCACTATCCTTGCCCAATTTGGATTTTAAAAACCAACCCTCTACACAGTAAGCATAGTATTATCCTTTCCTCTGTCAAATCCATCCCTTTCGCAATAGAAGATGAGGAAAAGTGACCAACGGATAAGGATTAGGCCATCTTTTATAAAAGTTTCTGGGATGACTTTTCTCAGAAGTCATGTAAACATCCTGTAAGTCTGAGGTAAGAATGCCCTAGCAAGGGTACCCACACAGATTTAGTAATTTCTCAAGCTGAACAAAAAGTCTAATCACAGGGCATGCACTAGTGGTAAAGTAGAGTTAAATAATCATTTCAGAATTTAACTATTTCTTTAGTTCAGGGATCATCTCAGTATATGAAAATCAGTTATAATAAATAGAGTTGATAATGTTTGTAGAAGTAATCGTATTAAAATATTATCTGGCATGTTTTGCAGCCATACAAAAATAACTCCAAAAACAGATTACATGTACGCTCCCACTGCTTAAACACTAACCAGTTTAATATTAAATATAATTATTTCTAAACTGTAGTTGAGGAGTAAACTTTAGATCTTGGTTCTGTCACTTAAATATATACTAATCCAGGAGCTGAAATTATTTTCTAAATTTAAACAGTAACAATCAACCTTATCCACTCACCGCTTAACCTTTGACTTAGGTTCTAACTTTACTTCAATAATATAAAACTCCCAAAAGAAAAAAAAACCCTTCAGTTTAATACCCTCTAATATTCCGGTCTTTTCTTCATAAAACTTTGTTGACCTTCTGTCAATTGCTAACCTCTAGAACTCCCCAAACAAAGAATCCACTGTGGTCTTAGATTCAGCTGCCAATCTGATTACTTTAGATTTGGGAAACAGGCTACTTAGATGGCTGAATCAGGGCCTTTCATTTAAATTCCTTTTTTCAATATCTCCAGGCCCTGGCAACCAATTGCAAAGAGGACTTGGCAAACCTGTAAAGGGTGGTGAACAGTCTACAAAAGACACAGTTAGTACTACATGATCAGTGCACTGCTTTTTATAGTTACAGAAGATTAGGAGCTCTATTTTTTCTTTGACAGTTAGCATTTTCACATAAAAATATGAAAGAGGGAAAACTTTTATACTTTTTATTTCACTTGTTTGGTGCCAGAGGCATTACATACAGTTGTTAGAACACACACAATGTTCTGTGAAGTTATCTAAACAATTATTTCAATGTAAAAGTAGATTATTTGATTCCTCAAAGGGGAACAAAATCCTTTAACATGATCTCAAACTAAACTGACAGAAATAGGAGCTTTCACTATAAAAATGTTAGAATTGGAGTCAGCCTTTGTATATTTGCTTTAACTTCAACAAGAACTAACCAGCATATTGACATGATACAGGAATGTTGAACCTCACAAGTAATTAACCCCCTGAAAGTTGGCACAACACACATCTAACTAAGCCACATATAAAAAGCTGTCATTATTTATAAGCATCCCTCTTGGAATAAAGAAACTTGTTTCCTTAACATAAGTCTTCCTCCACTAATTTTGTTCTGTTTTTCATGAATGCTCAACTGAAATGGTTTACTTAAAAAAATAAGAAAAAAAACAGGAAGCAAAATATATGAACTAGAAGGCTAGGCACTTGAGAGGAATTTGTGCACATGTACTAATCTGAATACTTATGCTTATTAAAATATATTAATTTACCTATGTTTGAAAATTAATCCTCAAGTATTAAATTCATGTCCCTCAAGAGAAAAAACATGTTATTCAGTGCAGCAAACACTTTTTAAAAAATAAAAGGCTGAATTTACATAAAACTGGAGTGATCTTGATTTCTACACTAACTCCCCCCAACCTCCTGCCTAAAGAAAAGAAAAACCTTACAATGAAGATTTGTAGCATATCTACTTTTTACTTATCCTTCAAGTGCTTCAACACGTACCAGAGGTCAATGTTAAATGCTGAACTAATCCAGACATCTAAAATAATAATACCAGTGATTCATACACAGAGTTTAGAAATAATCAAATTCATTCAGACTTTATCATTTATGCATATTCAGGATGTGACCGAGAGTCTTCCAAAACTGATCAAACCTTCGGATTACTACCCCTTCTTGTTTCTCCATGTAGGAACTAACAATATGGCCAAGAATGACCTTGAGCGGACCACTGCAGATTATGTAGCACTGGGAAGAAGGATTAAGGAATTTGAAGCGCAAGTGGTGTTCTCGTCCATCCTACCTGTTGAAGGAAAACGTCCAAGTAGGGATCGCCAAATCGAGGAAGTAAACACGTGGTTGCACAGGAGGTGTCGGACAGAGGGGCTTTCTTTGACCATGGGACTCTGTTCCGGGCACAAGAATTGTTAGGAAGAGATGGGATCCACCTAACCAAGAGAGGAAAGACCACCTTCGCGGGAAGGCTTGCAAACCTAGTGAGGAGGGCTTTAAACTATGTTCATTGGGGGACGGTGACCTATGCCCTGCGATAAGTGGGGAAGTGGGATATCGGGAAGAAACACAAGAAGGAAGAAGCAACAAAGGAGAATCCCTCATTCGAATAGAGAAGACAGGGCAATCAACTAGTTATCTAAGGTGTTTGTACACGAATGCAAGAAGTCTGGGAAACAAACAGGAAGAATTAGAAGCCCTGGCACAGTCAAAGAACTGTGATTTGATTGGAATAGCGGAGACTCGGTGGAATGACTCACATGACTGGAGCACTGTAATGGAAGGGTATAAACAGTTCAGGAAAAACGGGAGAAAAGGAGGAGGAGTTGCACTGTATGTAAGAAAGCAGTATGATTGCTCAGAGCTCCAGTATATGGAGGGAGAATAGCCTGTTGAGAGTCTATAGATTAAGTTTTGAGGCAGGAGCAACAGGGGTGATATTGTGGTTGGTGTCTGCTATAGACCACCAGATCAGGTGGATGAGGTAGACCAGTTTTTCCTCAACCTTTTTTTTTTTTTTTTTTTAATAAAGTACCCCTTTTAAAAAAAAATATATGTACCCTCTTTAAAAAAACATAAGTACTCCCAGTACCTACAGTTTTCAGACACACAATTTTTTTTTCTACCATTGCAACACATTCGTTTAAACAACTTAATTGTAGATGGGCGGGCGATGAAATTTTTGGGTGTAAAAAGTACAAAAATAATAAAGCACTGTAAAACTTAAAACAAAAATTCAGTTCAGTTTTCTCCAAATTTCAGTTGTGTTCATGTACCTCCCCAGACTTCTCTCAAGTACCGCTAAACGTATTCGTACCACTGGTTGAGAAACACTGAGGTAGATTATGCTTTCTTCAGACAACTAAGAGAAGCTTCCAGATCATAAGCACTGATACTCATGGGGGACTTTAATCACCCTGACATCTGTTGGGAGACCAATACAGCAGTACACAGACAATCCAGGGAATTTTTGGAGAATGTTGGGGATAACTTCTTGGTAAAAGTGCTGAAGGAACCAACCAGGGGCCATGCGCAGCTTGACCTAGTGCTCACAAACAGGGAGGAACTAGTAGGGGAAGTAGAGGTGGGTGACAACCTGGGAGGCAGTGATCATGAGATGGTAGATTTCAGGATACTGACCAAAGGAAGAAAGGAGAGCAGCAAAATACACACCCTGGACTTCAGAAAAGCAGATTTTGCCTCCCTCAGAGAACTGATGGGATGCTAACATGAAAGGGAAAGGAGTCCAGGAGAGCTGGCTGTATTTTAAAGAAGCTGTATTGAAGGCACAGGAACAAACCATCCCGATGTGCAGTAAGAAAAGCAAATATGGTGGGTGACCAGATTGGCTTACTGGGGACATCCTTGGTGAGCTTAAATACAAAAAAGAAGCTTATAAGAAGTAGGAAGTTGGACAGATGACGAGGGAGGAGTATAGATATATTGCTCGAGAATGCAGGGGAGTAATCAGGAAGGCAAAAGCACAATTGGAATTGCAGCTAGCAAGGGATGTGAAGGATAACAAGAAAGGTTTCTACAGGCATGTTAGCAAAAAGAGGGTGATCAGAGAGGGTGTGGGGCCCTTACCGGATGAGGGAAGTAACTTAGGGTATGTCTAGACTACATGGCTCCATCGACAGAGCCATGTAGATGAGTTTACTAGACACAGGAAAATGAAGCGGCAATTTAAATAATTGCTGCTTCATTTACATCAAAATGGGGCAGTCTGGACGCGCTGCGGTCGAAAAGGGAAGCCTTTGTCGACTGCTCCGGTATGCCTTATGAAATGGCAATGAAGTATGGGAAGGAGGTGGGCAGCTCTTGGTGGAGAAAGAACAGGTTAAGAACTATTTTAAAAAGCTAGACATACACAAATCCATGGGTCCAGATTGAATGCATCCGAGGGTACTGAGGGAGTTGGCAAATGTCATTGCACAGCCTTTCGCCATTATCTTTGAAAACTCGTGGAGATAGGGAGAGATCCCAGATGACTGGAAAAAGGCAAATGTAGTGCCCATCTTTAAAAAAGGGAAGAAGGACAATCCAGGGAACTACAGACCACCCAGCCTTACCTCAGTCCCCAGAAAAATCATGCAGGGGATCCTTAAGGACTGAAGAACTTGGAAAAGGGGAAAGTGGTCAGGAATAGTCAACATGGATTCACCAAGGGCAAGTCATACCTGACCAATCTGACTAGCTTCTATGATGAGGTAACTGACTCTGTGGACAGGGGGAAGTCAGTGGATACAGTCTCCCATAATATTCTTGTCAGCACGTTAAGGAAGTATGGATTGGATAGATGGACTGTAAGGTGGATAGAAAGCTGGCTAGACTGTCGGGCCCAGCGGATAGCGATCAATGGCTTGATGTCTGGTTGGTGGTCGGTTTCAAGTGGAGTGTCCCAAGGATCGGTTCTAGGGCCCATTTTATTCAACATCTTTATTAATGACCTGGATGAGGGGGTAGATTGCACCCTCAACAAATTTGTAGATGACACTAAGCTAGGGGGAGAGGTAGATACGTTGGAGGGCAGGGATAGGATCCAGAGTGACCTAGATAGATTAGAGGATTGGGCCAAAAGAAATCTGATGAGGTTCAACAAGGAGAAGTGCAGAGTCCTGCACTTAGGATGGAAGAAACCCAAGCATTGTTACAGGCTGGGGACTGACTGGCTAGGTAGCAGTTCTGCAGAAAAGGACCTGGGGGTTACACTGGATAAGAAGCTGGATATGAGTCAACAGTGTGCCCCTGTAGCTAAGAAGGCTAATGGCATATTAGGGTGCATTAGGAGGAGCACTGCCAGCAGACCTAGAGAAGTGATTATTCCCCTTTATTCAGCACTAGTGAGGCCACATCTGGAATATTGTGTCCAATTCTGGGGCCCCCACTAGAGAAAGGATGTGGACGCATTGGAGAGGGTCCAACAGAGGGCAACCAAAATGATTAGGGGGCTGGAGCACTTGACCTACGAGGAGAGGCTGAAGGACTTGGGCTTATTTAGTCTGCAGAAGAGAAGAATGAGGGAGGATTTGACAGCAGCCTTCAGGTTCCTGGAGGGAGGTTCCAAAGAGGATGAAGAAAGACTGTTCTCAGTAGTGACGGATGGCAGAACAAGGAGCAATGGTCTCAAGTTACAGTGGGTGAGGTCTAGGTTGGATATTAGAAAAAACTATTTCACTAGGAGAGTGGTGAAGTACTGGAATAGGTTACCTAGGGAGGTGGTGGGAGTCTCCATCCCTAGAGGTTTTTAAGTCTCAGCTTGACAAAGCCCTGGCTGGGATGATTTAATTAGGGTTGGTCCTGCTTTGGGCAGGGAGCTGGACATGATGACCTCTGGAGGTCTCTTCCAGCCCTAAGATTCTATTCCACAGTGTTTCCAATTCCCTGTCAATCTTTTGCCTTCCATTTACACAACTTAGATTTTGTGAGTTAAGGTGTTAAATGCTTTAAATCAGGGATGGGCAACAATTTTTTTGCCAGGGGCCACTTCAGAAATGTTTTAAGTGGTTCCGGGCTGCACCAGAAGGGGCAGGGTCTCATGCGGAAGGGGTGGGGCCAGGGTACTTCCCTGCTTCCCCGACCACAGACCATAATTGGTCTCGGGGTGAGGGAGTGCCTCTCCCTCCCCTCCCCCCCTCTGAGATGTCCCCTAGGTACCCATGCCCCTGGCGGTGGGAGGAGACTTTGCATGCTCCCCCTTCTGTCCCCAGGCCAATCAGGGTTTGGGGGCGGGGGAGCACGCAAAGCCTCCTCCGCCCTATCCCCACCCTTGCAGGGTGAGGCAGGGCGGAGGAAGCTTTGTGCCCTCCCTCCACCCCCAGGCCTTGATTGGCCGGGGGGGGGAGGAGTGCGTGAAGCCTCCTCCCACCCTGCTAGGAGCACATGATGCTTCTAAGCGCCGTGCGCTCCTTGCAAGGTGCGGGCAGGGCAGAGGAAACTTTGCGTGCTCCCCCTGCTCCCAGGCCCAGAGTGGCCTGGGGGTGGGGGAGCATGAGAAGCCTCCTCCCACCCTGCCAGGAGTGTGTGGTGCTTCTAAGCATGACGCCCTCCTGGCAGAGCAGAGGAAACTTCAACGGTTAACATGATTTTCAGAGTTTGCATTATAAAACAAATCCTGATTTCTCAGGGATTTACTTCTCAATGAAATATTTAAAGAAGTTTGGTTTTGAAATAATGCAGATATAAAAGGCAAAAGGAAAGACGTATATTAAGATAAAAACATACTTTGTAGAGCAGAGGACAGCAAGAGACTCCATTAGGAGTCCATAAACTTTGTCTACTAATCGAGGCCATATTTTTCTATACTAAGGGAGAAACTATATTATCTATATATCCATAATAAAAAGGGGGAAAGGAAAACAACCTTTGTGAATACTAATAAAGCAATGACCAGGGACAAATGAAACTGTGTTTCAAACAGTTAATGATAAAACTCTTTTATTTATGACATCAAACACCTGATTCATTTAAGCCATGAAGACACTTCAAAGTCAAATTTGATTTTGGAAATCATGACTCAATACATGCAATTTCATATGTAGAAACTATATCTATGTTAAACAGCTCTGAAGTAAAACATGCACCACTAAGTCAACACATTCAGGAACATGTAAAAACCTTAAACTTTTTTTGAGAGAGAGAAAGACACGGAACTCATAATTATTGGTTACGTATTATACTAAATAAATCTTTTTGGAAAACATGGACACATTCCAAAACTCTTCTCCACTTCCACTGTAAAATCTTACCTCACACCTGCAGCTCAAAGAACATCAAGCTAACATGACAATTATTCATGACATTATTACATGATTGATTATTTTACTACTTCTGGCTCTGAAAATAAAAGTCTCAACCAAAAGTCTAAAAATAACCTAGACTTACAAGTATAACATTTTCATAAAGCGCTCATTTCTAAAAAAAATAATTTAAAATCCGAAAATACCAGTCCTGTGCAGCCTGGAGCTAAAATCTTTAAGGCCCCAGTTCAGAAAAACACCCTTATTTAGGGAAGACACTTAAGCATGTTATGCTTAAGTACTTTCCTGTATCAGGGCTGAAGTAATAACATTAGATCCTCTGTCAGAGGAAGTAGGCTAAAAAGAATATAGGCCACAGTTGAGCCTGACAGAGAAAAAATATGTTATTCCTAAAAGTAATTTTGATGGTTGATTACTAAATGCTAAACAAACTTTTGGAAGGATATCAACATCTTGTAACTATGTTTCAAAAATTAAAAAAATATTAGTCCAAAAATAAGGGGTGGCTGGAATGCTAGCTAATCTGCTCTCTGGAAAACAGAAAGTACAAAGTATTATAGAGCACCTTTCACTCAAGCATTCAAAGCATTTTTTAAAACGGTAAATAAAATACCGGTGGGTAAGCATGACCAACTCTTACCTTCAGAGGCGCACATTTTTTCCCCAAACTTCCAAATGCATTACAGTACAACATTTATTCTCAAACAGTTGTTTGATGGATGCTTAGAATTCTTCTCTTGAAATCACCTGACATGGCAATGCTAGCATGCAGAACTAACCTGCAGATGGTGTGTCCCTATTACTCTGTTTGGGCTTGCCCTCATCAGAAAGTTAGGTTGTGTTACAACTTTGTAGAGCCACATTAACTTACAAAATGGGACTGTGACCACAAGTGTTTAAAAGTTGTCAACTGCTTGCAGATCAGCCTTACCTCAGTCAGAGGTTTACCACCAGCTAATCTGATTAAACACAATTTTGCAATCTACAAATGCAGAGCTGATATGTTTAAACACTGCACTATTTAATATGACTCCTCAAGGAAGTATTCTAACAAGACAATTTTTCTAGTGAAGAGAAGCTCTTACTATTATTGCTTATGGTTTCTACATATATAAAAGATGACCACCTCTCTTCCTTGCAGCAGGGAGAACTGTACAGAGATGAGTGAAATTGAATGGTTCTGGAAAATGGGACAGAGTCTGTATGAAATATGCCATGAGTTTGAATGGAATTCAAGTCAGCCACATGTGAAAGTCATTACCATTTTGGTGGATTTGCATGATCCAGGTGAAACAAACTGTTCTAATTTCTATAGCATATGTAGGCTCATTAACAGAAGTACAATTGCAGTTGACCCTTTCAGTGCAGCCTCAGGGCTGTGTTGACTAACTTTGTGCTGTAACTGTATTGTGGACAGAGAACTTCTCAGACTGCATGCTATCAATCTCAGCTTTCACAAGCAGTTAAGGTTGTTTGCTTGTTTTTCAAATAAAACCAAAACTTAACTGTGGTAAGTGTATGGAATCCGAATCCCCAGGAAGGGAGAATTCTGGAGTAGAGTAGAGCTGGTCAAAATTCTTCAATTTTTAAAAATGACAACAAATCAAGAAAAAAAATTATGAGTTTTATTTATACTGGTTTTTCAGTCAGCTTCTTTTCACGAATTCAGAGCCCAACTACCACATTTTGGTAGCAATTACATTCTCTTTTGAATGGGCATCCACAAGCCTTCTTTCTCATCTGAAATGCACCCAAAAACTATTCTCAGTGCACATCACACAATCCTGCACATACATATTGGGGCATATTAAGAACAAGAACGTTGCAGGAACATTCTGTGTCCAGGCCTGATCAGTGCTGCATTTCCTGTTTGCCAGTCTTTGAGTGTTGCTTCACAGACTGCCACGCTGTAACACCATCTCAAGCAACTAAACCACCTCTCTGTATTTTGGGGAGCTTTAAGGGGATGAGTTTTTAACTCAACACAGCCCAACCTACTTTCAACACTGAGCTTAGGTTCACATGCTGTTTAACTGTTCTAGAGAGGACACGTACTTCCTCTTCTCACTGAACAGCCTGTTTGAGCTCTTTGATTAAAAATGAGGAAGGATAGACAATCTCCACAAGAGCAATTTCTGTTCCTCTTCACTCTCATCATGAACCTCCCTTAAATGCTACAGGAATAATTCATAGTTAGCAGCCTAATCAGAGGTCCCTAATGCTGCCAGTTTCTCTTCGTATATTTATTCTTTTGAATCAGTGGAGTTATAACAAAAACTTTTCGGCACTATAAAAAGACAGCTTTACTGAGCTTTATTCTTTTCTCAAAACACTGAAGGGAGTAATTGAATGGTGGGAGTACGCCCAGCTGGAAACACTTGCAGCTTTCAGTGGGTGGACAGCATGCAACCAAAATTAAAATCTGGTCACAGTTCCAAATACCAGCAAAGAAGCTCATTTTCAACAACATAATGATGTACAGAAAATGTCTTCTGCTGAGTTTGCCTGTATTCAAAGGGCGCAGTTTCCTAAACCAGCATGTGGGCACATGTGCATGCACTTGTGGGTGGGTTTTCAAAACAGTTGGCACTTTGAGCTGAATTGCTACATTTTCCTTAAGTCAGGCAGGGATTTCCTCAATCACTCATTATGCAGTTTCCAGACTGTAACTCATGTTAATCACAAGCAGTTTTACTGTAATCATATCATTGTGATCTAGTCTTAAGAGCATCATTTAAGAAAGTCACCAAACTGTCACCTTAATGAACTGTCAAAGTAAATGGCTATTCTAGAAAGTGACAGCTACTTAAAGTGCAGTTCAACTTAGAAAAAGATCTGCTTCTGGTGCATACACACGTCTGCTTCCTTTACTGTGTAAAGCATGCTTTACTATTCCTATTACCGCTGTAGAGTCAACACAACTTTGGTGTAGTGAGCTTCATAAAATAATTTATGAAGTTTTGATTACAGAATTTCCACTGCTGGAGATACATAAGCCAAAAAGAACATTTATTGAGACCTTTAGATTCCAAGGTGAGGACTGGAAATCAGAAAAAAAAAAATCTTTTAAACTGAGCAAATTTGATCTTGGAAGTCACATTCAAACACGGAATACCATGTTAATATGTTTACACTCTATTGCATTTCTATAGTCTAATAAAGGCCACTTATTTCAACAATTGCAACAAAAACTGGTGTCCATGCAAAAAAGTGTTCTGAACATATTCATATACAGAAGTGGAACAAGCTGTGTGCTATTATACCCCTAGCAGTATTTACTCATGTCAAATTGATTGGTTCCACCCATAAATTATGAAGTCCACAAAAGTAGACAGCAAGGCCAAGCAACTGCCAGATACACTCTGTAGCAGGGGTGGGGAACCTCAGGTTGCCTGGATCCGGCCCCTGAGGCTCAGGGCCTCCTCCCTGCATTGGGGAGCCTGTACTGATGCTGCTGCCCCCCTGTTGCCCCACAGCGGGGCTGGAGCACACAAAATCTAGTAGGTTGGGCCGCGCTAGGTTCTGGTGTGCAAGGGAAATGTGTGGAGTGTCTTTCTCCTTCTCAGTCGGCAGCCAGGGTCAGTGAGGGTTTTGTTCCCCCTCACTTGTGCACCCCCAACTGATTTTTCAATGGGTCAGTGGCCCCTGACTCAAAAAAGGTTCCCCACCCCTACTCTCAAGTACTCCTAATAGTTCTGAAATACTATGCAGTTTCACTCATCTTTGACATTTGAATGGGATTATTTCTAAAGACATTTGTGAAAGAGTCAGAATATAAAATGTGTAAATATATGCACTTCATCTTAATACATTTAATAAAATGTCTACATTTCAAAATATAGATATCACACATTATCAGCACTTTACAATCCCATCAGTATTCATTTACACATCTTAAGTGTCACTTTTAGATTTGATATATTTACTTACAACCACTACTTACCTAATCAAAAAGGACAGGTGTGGTTTTCATTATCCTTAAGCTAATACTTGCACAAGTAGTATTTATTTTTATGATACGTTACAATAAAGTTATGCAGGCAAGAGTCAGCTCACACCAACCCAACCTTTCTTGTCAATGAATGTTTTAGAACAACTATGAGCAAACAAAGGAATTGTTAACTTTTAAACTCTAGGATACAGAACAGGGTACCAATTGGTATACCTAATAGGAAGCATACAAGAATTGGCAGCACATTCTTGGCTACGTCAACACTGCAGGCTTCTTGTACAAGAACTGTTTTGCGCAAGAGTTCTTGTTCAAAAGGTCTTACGCGAGAGCGCATCCACACTGGCATGTGCTTTTGCCCAAGAGCGTCCATGGCAGTGTGGACGCTCTCTTGCGCAAGAAAGCTCTGATGGCCATTTTAGCCATAGCGGTTTCTTGCGCAAGAAACCCTTGCTGCCCGTCCACACTGCCTTCTTGCGTAAGAGCTCTTGAGCAAGAGAACTTATTCCTCGTGGGGAGAGGAATAACTCTTGTGCAAGCAGCCCTCTGTTCTGACACTGTACTGTAAATTTACTTGCGCAAGAATGCGCGTGCAGTGTAGATGCTCCGTAAGTTTTTGCGCAAGAACAGTCATTCTTGTGCAAGAAGCCTGCAGTGTAGACGTAGCCCTTTAATCTCCAGGGACTAAACAGAATAACGTTAACAGATTATGTAACTTTAGGTACTTGTAGATGCTTAACACCTCTGTTGGTATTGAGATATCACACAGATCGGGTCCACTCCATGTATCTAATATTTGCAGAAGCAGCATACCTATGGTTACCTTGGGCACTGGAAAGTGAGAAAGCTACAAAGCTTA
The DNA here is from genome assembly GCA_032595735.1 of Pelochelys cantorii. Lineage (NCBI taxonomy): Eukaryota > Metazoa > Chordata > Testudines > Trionychidae > Pelochelys > Pelochelys cantorii. The sequence goes on along the minus strand of CM064330.1, from coordinate 83,098,776 downwards.
GGAGGTTAGGATACAGTAAAGGTTTCAACAGCAGATTATCTCAAGTGTTATTAAACACTTAGCAGTATGAATCCAGTCAAGTCACTCAATTAACTAAACATCTGAAATCCTTTCCTGGGTGGATTGTTTTGGGTATGGATGAAATACAACAGACTCTATCACTTCTAATTAAGGGTGGGCAGACATCCAGTTCACCAGGGCTGTTTGAGTCAATTCTGTGAAACTGGGGGAGGGAGAGTCCTGTTTGTACATATCAACCTGTTCACCTTCTCTATGCTTTGTGGTCTCAGGCCCAGCTGTACTTGAAAATTATGGTGCATCCTATAATCCATAGTGTGGCACTGCAGCAGAATCAGTTTGCCAAAAGACAGAAAAATGACATAATGGGGCAAGCACACACACAGAGCGGAAACTCAAGTAAGAAATATGAAGGAGAAGGTCATAACAGCAGTATCCAGGCATCAAAGAGGTAGAGGAAAGGATGGATCATAAGAAAGCGGCAAGGCGGCTGGCTGACAGGAAAGGCTGAAAAGCAATGGACAACTTCCTCCTGTTAAAAAAAACCTAACAACCTCTGCATCGCACATGACCCTTCATCACTAAGGGTACGTCTAGACTACATTCCTCTGTCACCAGAGGGATGTAATTTAGACATACCGAAATTGCTAATGTAGCGGGGATTTAAATATCCCGTGCTTCATTAGAATAAAAATGGGGATCGGGGACAAGGAAATGGGGATCTAGACGGGGATCGGTCGACAAGGAAAGCCTTTTCTGACCAATTCTGTAAACTTCGTTGCACGAGGCATAAGGGATCAGTTGGAAAAGGCTTTCCTTGTTGACCGATCCCCGTCTAGACTGCCGCTTTTTGCCGGCAAATTGCCGCATCAGCAAAAAGCAGCGGACATTTTTATTCTAATGAAGCGCGGGATATTTAAATCTCTGCTTCATTAGCAATTTCGGTATGCCTAATTTACATCCCTCTGGAGACAGAGGGATGTAATCTAGACATACTCCAACTCTCATTTTAGAAATCTGTTCACTAGCTGAACAGATATTAAGAAGTAGGCAACTGATGGCTACATAAGCTCAGACCACTTCCTAGTATACAAGACTTTGCATCATGAAAGACAACCACCAAAACTGGCAACAACTTGCACTCACTAGAGTCTCAGTAAAGACGCCAACAATTTAGCATCCAGAAATGATCCCTAAGAGGCAAAAGAAGTGAGGGAGGTTTACTATACATGTCACCCAAACAGTGACTCTTTTGTTAACACACAACTTTTATCTCCAAGGCTAGCATACTTGAATTTCTCAGCACTGAGGGATTAAGCAATGTTATTTCACGCATTCATTGTGAATTTCCAAATTATTTCATTATCACTAATCGGGGGATGGACACAGGTGAATTTTTACACTCTGACAGGAAACAATAAACCATAGGCAAATTATGGAGATCTTTTTGGTGGGAGGACTATCATTTGGGGCTTTGGGTATCTGCTGGCATTATGAAAAATATGAGGGCATATCTGCACTTTGTGAATTTTTTTTTTAACAATTATATCCAAAGCATTAAACAAAAACATACCATGTTAGTCAGCATTGTGGGATTGAAGAAATGCATGTCTGAAAAGACTAGAATGACTATTTGGGTGCACTGCACTTTCTGACATGAAGCAAGAAGTTATGATACACTAGAAAAGCTCTTGTGGACTTCCCATTACATGGTGCTTCTTCGATTTTCTGCAAAGCAGCAGACATGAAAGAGACTTAGTGATTTACAAGACAGCTGTATGCATGTAGATAAGATCTGGTCAAAGATCTAACACCAAGAACTCTCTGCTACTCCTAGAATGGCTTCTCAAGTATTTAAACTATTATGACCCAGAAATCCAAAATATGGATATATTCCCCCCTGACCTTGTTTTATTCTTTTGCTGGCTCTGTTCTTCTCTGTTCAATTTCGGTGCCTCTTTTGTGTGGATTATTCTGAAGTAACTAACCTGATTTGCTTGACAGAGTAAGTATTGTATTTGTAATAAATTAAGAAGTGCTTTGCTCAATTACGTGTTTGTCCATTAGTGCCTCTTGGATTCATGGCATAGGTGAGATAAATGAGGCATCCCTTTTACTCATGTGATGATTCATTTCAGAAAAACATCAGTGAGAGACGCTATTAAGATACTTAAACTAATGACAAGCAAGGCTTCAAATGTTTTTAAAAGGGTAGTTAATGTCACATTATTTTAAAATGCAAAAGGTGATATCTGCACTGACCTCTTATTAAGTTCACACAAGTAAAAAGCCGATCACTACATGTTTGTATGCATCAGAATGACTAACATCTCCATTTTCTAATTAAACTTTTCCAATCACCTGCACTAAAGCCAAAGGCAGTCAAAATGTTTACCTCCCTTGTCAAGAAATAATTTGGTAAAATAAAGGCAAAATTATGCCTTTATTTTTTCTGCATAAGGAGATTATTGATAAAATATAGGTAAAACTTAAAAATAAGTAACAGTAACTTTGAACATACAGACATGACTCATGAGTTTAAAAAAAGAATTTAAACATATTCATTCATATACTGGCAACCAAAATGATCAAACAATATCATGTACTAATTCAGTATCATGTATTCATTTAATATGTTTACAACCACACAGAGGGCTAAGTAAAAAAAACAGAAAATAACCTAAAGTTTGTAGCTACTGTACATGCCCAAAAAGGATGCTAATCAAATGGCCTGGGACTGCAATTCCTGCACATTCAAATTTTTTATTGATTTGAATAGAAGCCTGAGCACAGAACAATAACAGACTGAGTCCTTAATTGGACTAAACCGCCTTCCAGGAATAGGTACACGAAACAGACAAAGTAGAATGAAATAATGACATTGAGTTCCATGCATGTAATAGAGGAGCTTGAGAGATACCCTAACCTAGCCACATCACAACTCAAGTCCTAATGGGAAATAGAGTGAATTCCTTTATCAGAATCCAATTCTACCTGCTTTACCAATTACCATTTAATGGGACAAAAGGTCAGAGGAATTGTTCTCCAGTCATATTAACTTATGAAGCCAGTGCGTAAACAAGAGAGGCAATGTATACAGCGTTTTATATTACTGGAACAAGGCCTTTAAGAAGATCGCAAATGACCTTACTGATCCGAGTCATGAAAAAGTGATCCTTGGAGTACTTGTAATTTATGGTCAAATCTAATTAATTTGAAATGGTTCTTTGTGGCTTTAGTTTAGAACATAAAATTAAATCTCCTTCTACTTTATTAAATTTTGATCTGCATTTTGTGTTGATTTAAAGCAAAGAGAGCCATGATAGGCTGTTTTTAATAGCACTCCAGCATGCTATTAATAATCAAGTTGCTAATTAAAATGGAATTAAATGCATGGATGAATTTTACTACTTGCCAAAAGAAACAAAAAAGACATCATCAACACCAGGGCCTAATCTACACAGTTTTTGCTCCAAACTTAAGTATATTGATTTGTTAGAAATGTTGTTACATCAGTGCAACAACATACAAAATAAGTTATATTGATTTAAAGTACTTATTATAGGCAGGGTCTAGACCTCAGGATACTCCAAAATATATGGGATTCCTTCCAGGATAAACAGTTCCTATTTTACATTCAAGGAGAATTATATTGGTGCAGTGAAGTTAAATAAACCTGATATTAGCTTTACTTACCTTTCTACGTCTGATATTTTCTCCCCTTACACTCACTGAATTTATAGCTACAATAGTGTAGAAACCCCACACTGAAAATATGGAAAATTATTACATGATATTCTGGCAAGGTCCAATATTCAAATGGTTTCACCACCAATACATTTTTCTTTGTACAGGTCCTGGACCAGTAGCCTAATGATTGTGCTCTTTTTCAAAATGATATTTGGAAGAAGAAATAAGTTAGACACCTAGAAATATTATAGCAGCCCAAACCTAGTACAGGAACCCACAAGGGGAGAGTCGATTCTCGACCTAGTCTTGACTGGAACGCAGGATCTGGTCCAAGAGGTAACTGTTACTGGACCGCTTGGAAATAGTGACCACAATATAATAACTTTTAATATTCCTGTGTTGGGAAGAACACCGCAGCGGTCAAACACTCTGGCATTTAATTTCAAAAAGGGGAATTACACTAAAATGAGGAAGCTAGTTAAACAGAAACTAAAAGGGAGAGTAATTAAACTAAAATCCCTGGAAGCTGCATGGGAACTGTTTAAAGACACCATACTAGAGGCCCAACTTAAATGTATACCCCAAATAAAAAAACACAGTAAGAGACCTAACAAAGAACCACCATGGCTAAACAGCCATGTTAAACAGGCAGTGAGAGAGAAAAGGGCAGCTTTTAAGAAGTGGAAGTCAAATCCTAGTGAGGAAAATAGAAAGGAACATAAACACTCCCAAATTAAGTGTCATAATGTAGTAAGAAAAGCCAAAAAAGAGTTTGAGGAACAGCTAGCCAAAAATTCAAAAAATGATAGTAAAATGTTTTTTAAATACATTAGAAGCAGAAAGCCCGCTAAAAAAGCAGTGGGGCCCTTGGATGATAAAGATATAAAAGGAGCGATCAAGGAAGACAGTGCCATTGCGGAGCGATTAAATGATTTCTTTGCTTCAGTCTTCACGGCTGAGGATGTTACAGAGGTTCCTAAATCTGAGCCAGCCTTTTTAGGTGACAAATCTGAGGAACTCACTCAGATTGAAGTGACATTAGAGGAGGTTATGGAATTAATTGATAAGCTGAATAGTAACAAGTCTCCGGGACCAGACAGCATTCACCCAAGGGTTCTGAAAGAACTCAAATGTGAAATTGCGGAGTTATTAACAGTGGTTTGTAACCTATCCTTTAAATCCACTTTGGTACCAAATGACTGGAAGATGGCCAATATAACACCAATATTTAAAAAAGGCTCTAGAGGAGATCCTGGCAATTATAGACCGATAAGTTTAACATCAGTACCAGGCAAATTAGTAGAAACACTAGTAAAGAGTAAAATTGCAAGGCACATAGAAGAGCACGAATTGTTGGGCAAAAGTCAGCATGGTTTCTGCAGAGGGAAGTCGTGTCTAACTAATCTGTTAGAATTCTTTGAAGGGGTTAATAAACATGCGGACAAGGGGCACCCAGTGGATATAATATACCTAGATTTCCAGAAAGCCTTTGACACGGTCCCACACCAAACGCTTTTACGTAAACTAGGTGGTCATGGGATAGGAGGAAAGGTCCTTTCATGGATCAAGAATTGGTTAAAAGACAGAAAACAAAGGGTGGGAATAAATGGTAAATTTTCACAATGGAGGAGGGTAACTAGTGGTGTTCCCCAGGGGTCAGTACTGGGACCAATCCTGTTCAACTTGTTCATCAATGATCTAGAAAATGAGGTAAGCAGTGAGGTGGCCAAGTTTGCAGATGACACAAAGTTGTTCAGGACAGTCAAAAGCAAAAGGGATTGTGAAGAACTACAAAAAGATCTCAGCAAACTGAGTGATTGGGCAGCAAAATGGCAAATGAAATTTAATGTGGGTAAGTGTAAGGTAATGCATGTTGGAAAAAATAACCCAAATTACACGTACTACATGATGGGGTCAAATTTAGCTACGACAGATCAGGAAAGGGATCTTGGAGTTACAGTGGATAGTTCTATGAAGACATCCACGCAGTGTGCAGCGGCAGTTAGTAAGGCAAATAGGATGTTAGGAATTATTAAAAAAGGGATAGATAATAAGACAAAAGATATCATACTTCCCCTATATAAAACTATGGTACGCCCACATCTCGAGTACTGCGTGCAGATGTGGTCTCCTCACCTCAAAAAAGATATATTGGCATTAGAAAAGGTTCAGAAAAGGGCGACTAAGATGATTAGGGGCTTGGAAAGGGTCCCATATGGGGAGAGGCTAGAGAGACTGGGACTTTTCAGTTTGGAAAAAAGGCGATTGAGGGGCGATATGATAGAGGTATATAAAATCATGAATGGTGTGGAGAAAGTGATTATAGAAAAATTATTTACCTTTTCCCATAATACAAGAACTAGGGGACACCAAATGAAATTGATGGGTAGTAGGTTCAAAACTAATAAAAGGAAATTTTTCTTCACACAGCGCACAGTCAACCTGTGGAACTCCTTGCCCGAGGAGGCTGTGAAGGCCAGGACTCTATTAGGGTTTAAAAAAGAGCTTGATAAATTTTTACAGGTTAGGTCCATAAATGGCTATTAGCCAGGGATAAAGTATGGTGCCCTAGCCTTCATAACAAGGGCAGGAGATGGATGGCAGGAGATAAATCACTTGATCATTGTCTTCTGTTCTCCTTCTCTGGGGCACCTGGCATTGGCCACCGTCGGCACATGGGATGCTGGGCTCGATGGACCTTTGGTCTGACCCAGTATGGCCATTCTTATGTTCAAACAGCCAATTATAAAACAGAGATTTGCTTATGTGTTGGTGGCTTGTGATATGTTAGCAGTCACACTAGATGATCTGGTGATCTCTTCTGGCCTTAAAGCCTGTGAACATGAATAAAGGTAGCAGAAACTATCCCATAATTTTATTTCAAAGATTTTTATTTTGTACCATTAAAATGTTACAGGTTTTGATCTTGATTACATGTAGGATTTGTGCCTGTGAGAGGTTTTAAAAAAAAACATTGTACTACACTCCCTACATAAAAACAAGTGTTCATCAGAACACAAGTATAAACAAATTAGTGTCACACTGGAAACCAATGTATTCATACGCCTGCATTGTTTGTGTGACTGACAAATATCCTTATATTTTACATTTCACGTAGCTATTTGAAAGCGTGCTTCTTGATATTAAACCTGCAGTTAGTGGTTGCTAAAGTTAAAAATGTGTTTACATTTCACCATGAACACAGTCCCCTCTCCTTTCTCCCCCCACCCCCTTCCAGGCTTATCATTAGGCCATTTTAACTCACATAAAGCTAAAGCTTGCCAGGAAATCAGGGTGCCACTGACTTCCTGTGTGATCATGAGCAAGTCACCAAATCTCTGTGCCTCATTTCCCCATCTGTAAAATGAAGGCAATACTTCCTTACTCCTGTTGTTTGTCTGTCTTGTCTATTTATATTATAAGTTCTTGGGAACAGGGAGAGTCTGTTATGTTGTGTGTTTGTGTAATGCCTACCACTATGGCCTAAGTTTGGTTGGGGGTGGGTCCCAAGGTGCTTCTATTAAACAAATAAATAATAGTCAAAATATTCCATTAAATGGACCACTATCCCCTCCCTCGTGTGAGTTGTAATACTTCATATGTGAATATAAAAAATGTTAATGTTTTTCAGCAAGGTAAAAGAGTTAGCAGACAAGATTATATAACTGAAGAACAATTTTAGCTGCAAGTTCCAAGTGCAGAAAAGGTCTCAAAATCCCCAGATGGAAACCAAATTTAGAATATACTGAAGTAGTGGTGTGAGAAGCTGCTCCACAATAGCTATCACAAATATTTAAACATATCAGAAATCAAAGAATAGGTAATTTTTTTCTGAAATAAGCAAGAGCGTCCTTTACTGCACAAATAAAGTACTTGAATACAAAAGGAAGAACATCTGACAAATAAGATCTATTAGAGTCCATTGCCAGGTTTCCTGTTCCCATGAAGAGGAGGAAGCCTGGCCTAGCATATGTTGGCGAAACTGATTTAAGCCCAAACTGATCTGCAGCATCCCAGTGCCTTCCTCATCCCCAACATTCCCCTCTGCCTGATTCTTTGGCACGCAGGGTCCAGTATGCTGGTTATAAGTCCTAGAGAAGCAACTCTTCCACTTCTTGGCATGACCTCAGTTAGGGTTACCAGGTAGACCCCCCCCAAAAAACCGGACACACTTGATCGGGGGGGGGGGGGGGACCGGCGGGGGGGAGGGGGTGGGGCTGGCCGGGAGGAAGGGGGGCGGGAGGCGGGGCAGGCGGGGTCGGGGGCCGTGGGGCTGGCCGGGAGGGGGGGGGCAGGAAGCGGAGTTGGGGGGGGATCGGGGGGGCGGGAAGCAGAGCTGGCGGAGGGGGGCGGTGTGTGTAGCCAATGGCCTCAGCCAGAGTCCAACAGGCCGTGCCCCTGGCAGGCACTCCCTCTAGTTGCTAGTAGAAGCCGGGCGGGGGCGGGGGGAGTGGCTGAGAGCCACTCCCCACGCCTGGCTTCTGCACGCAACCAGAGGCTCCCAGATGGCAAGCAGAATAATACTGCAGTCCACAAAATGAGCCAAGACAGCTCTGCTTTTCCTCACGAGGCAGTGTCTCTGTAGGGTGTTTGTAATGCCCACAGAGCCAGAATGCTCAGCCTGGGCCTAATAAAAAGGAAGCAAAACAAATATAAGATGATTCCTCTACCTCTCCAGTGGAATGAGGTAACAGAGTCTTGTCAGCAGCTTGCAAAGTAAGCAGCCTGGGGGCAAGGAAGCTTTGTGCAGTAGACTTGCTTCCCTCTGAATACTGCTTACTGCTCTCCACTGCGCTAAGACACTTCCTTCTTTTAAAGATCTGCCCCTCTCCACAGGCCACAGACCTCACAGGTGCACCAGATTAGGGCTCTCTGTGCTCAGAGGAACTCTAACTCCTTCCTGACTTATGTAGTGCCATAGGTTTCCACTGTTCTTACCCCTCAAGATAGAACTCTGGTTCCCCTCAGCCCATGTTCCTTCCCTCTCTTCCCACAAAAAGAAGTCTGTATTGTGTTTTGTTCTGTCACAATGTTCCACTCTAAAACTATAGTATTGAAGAGCTAAGTACCATTGTACAAAACAGGAATATGTTGTTTTCATTGAGTTTAGTCACTGGAGTGGTCATAGTCTATAACAAAGGAAAAGGGGTTACCAAGTAAATAATAATTAAAGGACTCTATAATTCATTTGACTGAGTGCACCTCCTTTTTGATCACAAAGTAGGCCGCCTTCTTCAGGAACAGCTTCCTATTTTCTTCATTGTCCAAATATGCGGTGGATACAAAATGGGTGCTACTCAAAATTTTCTCCCACAACAGTATCACACCAGGTCTACTTCTGAGGCATCCATCTGTAAAATTACTCCTGAGACACATCTGGATTGAGAAGGTTTTGCTCCAGGCATAACCAGCTTTTTGCTACAGGCATAACCAGTTCTGAAAAGGGTTAAAGGCCTTTTTCACAGCGGTCTCTCTAATGGATCTCTCTCAGACTACCATCTTTTGTTAGGTACCCAGAAGGGTTGCCATGGTGAAAAAACTAGGGACAGATCACCTGCAATAGCCAGGAAACCAAAGGAGGTGTTTTACCTGTTTCATTGTTTGCAGAAGGGGACATGGTGACAATGCTTGCTCTTTGCTCCTAGCCATCTAAGGTGACCTTTTCCTACACTACAGCCCAGATAGGTAACTTCTTTATTTGCCAATGTCCATTGGGCCAGATAGGCGGTGAGACCCATCTCAGCCAAAGACTGAAGAACAATTTGTACGTGTTACAGCTGATCACCACAGTTGTCACTCTATGTAGCTTCACTGTCCAAATATGTGTTTGTGTCTTGCCAAGGAGGCCCAAGTACTATTAACCATTGAGACATTGTGGCTACTCAATATAAGCCAAAGAGCACTGACCTGAAGTGGAGGAGATCAAAGGCACAGAAGGCTCTGTTTTCCTGCAATGCATCAAGGATATCTGCTCTTCTGTAAGATCTGAAGTACTGATATACCTGGCAGACCCTAGATGTTCCAATAGTTCATTTACTTGTGGCTCCATACTCAGATGTTATATTAACTTTTTGGAAATATGCAGGAAGTATGCTGAGCCATCAGCTTTGGATGAAACACAATGGGACTTTTGTCAGTCACTTCAGGACTCCTTGACGACTTTTTGATCCAACATAGCCTGCAAATCTTGACAAACTCTCCCCCACATCTTCAAAGGCATGGGCTGAGGATTCTCTCCAACTCACTGTTCTGGGACAGTCTTGGGGTGACAATATCAGTTCAGGTACATAGAATACATTGGGGAAGGGGCAATAGGACATAAAACCTGGGCTTTTTGTTCAGGTGGAGGTTCAGCAGCCACCTATACTTGTCTTGATTCTTGGTTAATGGGTGCTTGAGGTGCCTTACCCACCCAAGTTAGAGTTAATAATCTACCCTCTGGTTTTCAAAGACTTGAGCAGCTTCACAAGGTACATCTTAGTTTCTTTCCACCTTCCAGAAAGATAGATCATGCTGTCGACAAAGCAAAACTGATGAACCACTTCAAAGAGTCCTAGCAATTTTTTATTCTATTTTGGTCCCCAGGTTGGAAGGTCCATAGGTGTACACCCTCGCTGTAAATTTGTTTTGGCTCCTGCTGGGGCTTCAGCTGATTTTCATAAATAAAAACTCTCAACTTCTTGAGGTGTTGCCTGTGTTGGCTATTACTCTAATCTGTGCTAGTTACCTTTAAGTCCTGCTCTTCCCAGCCTCCATGTAGGAGTTCTAATATTCTTTAAGGCTGTTATCCAAACAACAAGTCAAAGGGAGAGAACCCAATGGAAGATTGTGGTACCTTCTCTTGTCCAAGAATGAGCCTATCTGGAACCTAAATCCATACTAATCCCTCTCAGTAGTGGAGTGGGCGGCCCACTTTGGTAGAGTTTTATCCTGCCCTTCTTGGTCTATCACTGTGACTTGCCTATCTGCTGGTAGTCCAAAGACAAGGATATTTGTCTCCAGCAAAGGATACTCTCTCATGACTGGACTTCACATAAGGCTGGTCAGCTTCTTAGCCACAGGTGATCAGCTTCCCCCTATATCAGAGTTCCTTAGCGGCCATAACATTTTTCATTAACTGGACTGTGTGAATTAAAGTCCCTAGGCAGTGCCTCAGTACCCATTCCCATCCCCACTGGGGATTATATCTAATAATTGCTCCTTCTATATTAACTACGCCACTTGAGTTCCAGTCTTCTCCTGCTGCTGTAATCACTGTTAGCAATGGCCCTTAGTTTCTGGGCCACCATTTACAGCCAGGGTACCAGGGATACATTTCTACACAGAAGCCGAGGCAATGGTTTATTTGACATTGAGAAAGTCCAGAATGGCAGCCTTAACCAGTGCAGAATCCTATACAGCCATAGCGTCAAAACCCTTCCTAGACTGGGACAACACAAGAGCTCAATGCTCTGTAAGCCATTGGCCTACCCACTCAAAAGAGGTCAAAATGTAGGGTCAGCATCAGGCTCCAAACTAATCAGCTTCATGGGTGAAAATAGATGCCCTAGGCTCACAGCCACTGGATCCTGGACTGCCTTGACCAGATGGAGTCTCATCAGTAACTGCTGTACCTGTTTTGTAGTAGGTCTTTCTGCTGGATCACCCTCTCATGCAGCAGTTGTTGGGTCACCTATCACTGATTTTGAGTGGCCTACAGTGGCTACTGGCACTGCTCTGCTGGGTTGCTGGTTGTTACTGGCTCTTAGCCACTTGCACTCAGGATCTATTCTGATTAGGTTCATTCATGCATAGGCTTTCAATCTTCCTTTAATTTACTCCTGCATGAGGGAAGGAAAGTGAATGTCTAATTCTCTAGTATATGTCACAGGCTGTCCCTCTAGAAACAGAGCTTCTCTCATCCCCAACTTAGCTTTCTGGCTGCAGGTGTCATTCCAGCTTTCAGGGCACAACAACAGCCCAAGACAAAAGAGAGCAAACAAAATAATACGGCAGTCCTCAATGCAGTCCTGGCACACCCAGTTGCTCCTTGCAAAAGCAAGAAACACAACAGTGAAATCAAGGAGGGCTTATGTAAATGTTCTAGTTCCATGTGGGGTCCCACTCCTCCCCACCTGCGTGAGTGCCTGCTCTCAAAACCTTCAGGAAGCATCCACAGAGCTGTCACCAAGATGATAGGGTCAACATTGCACACATATGTAAACTGTCATAGGTATGTTTGGGTAGGGAGAGAAGGGAAAGAATATTACTGGGCTTGTAGACTGGAATCCACTTCATGTCTAAGGATATCCGCATCCACAAACAGAGTCTGTAGATCACAGGTCAGATACAGATATACATATTTGTATCCATGTGGAGCTCTAGGGATCCTTAGAACCCTCCTGTCCTCAGTCTCTGGAGCCATAATACCATTACGTATCCACAGACAGGTTTCTACAAGGTTGATATAATGGGAAGAAATGGTGCCACCAAGCTTCTGCTCTCTCATAAACGGGAGCCTGTTGCTGCAACATTTGGATTTCCCCCATGTGAAGTAGTAGAGGGGAGCACAGCACCTGCATGTTACGTGTTAAAAAGCCAAATGAACTCTGGTGTCACACTTGAATGTAGTCCATTTAGCATTTAATATATTGAAGAATGTTTCTTATTTTTCCTGATTATTCAGTTTGACTTGGTCTTTTCTACAAACGAATTCTGCCATAAATCTGTGAAGTTCTTCGAAGAGCACCCTCATGCTACAGACTTGAGTTCTGCATTTATTTTTGCACATCAGATGCTATTGCTTTGAAAAATGTTATTGTGTCACAAATAAGAACAGAACATTAACCAGGCTCATCAAAATAGGGGCAAGGGGCTAAAAAGAAAGATAGCACAACTTGGGGGTGGGGGGGGGGGGGAACCGATGAAGTAATTCAACAATCCCAGATCCCTACTATTAATTATTCAGAAACAAGCCAGTTAACACCAACCCACTTGAATTCCATGTACCTGCTCACTAATTTGGGTTGTCAGTTATCTAGTTTTCAACAAGAGCACCTGGTTGGAAAGGGACCTGCAGGCAGTCTTTCTACCTGGCTCCCGGAATCTGCGACATGTCCTTCCTGGTCCTATGTGCTGGGGTGGCTAGGCGGCTCCATACGCTGCCAATGGTCCTGAAGCTCCCATTGATCATGCCCCCACATAATGGAGCTGCAGGGGTGGTGCCTGCAGCCAGGGGCATTGCACACAGACTCCCTGGCTGCCCCTGTGTTTAGGAGCCAGAGGGACATGTTGCCTTTACTGGGAGTCACCTGACGTGAGCACCACTAGAGCTAACCTGGAACACCCTTCTGCAATCTGAATCCCATGTCCCAGCCCAAAGCCCCCTCCTGCACCTCAAACCCCTGATCCCTGGCCCAACCCCAGAGCCCGCATTCCCAGTTAGACCTCCTCCCACCTGAACCCCTTATTTCTGGACCAACTCTGAAGTCCAGACCTCCAGTACAGAGCCTGTATCTCCTCCCACACCCCAACCTCCTGCCCAGCTCACAGCCTCTTTCCACACTCCAAACCTCTCATTCTTGGACCTACCCATCAACCCCCCTGCTCAGGTCAGTGAAAATAAGCAAATGAAGGATGAGCAAGGGGGAATAAAATGAACAGGGGTGGGGGCAGGGCCTATGGGAAGGGGGCAGGAGACCGAGTAAGGGTGTTTGGTTTTCTACAAGTAGAAAGTTGGTAATTCTTTCATTAATGTAATAGTACATGGGCAGTTTATGAGTACTTGTGTGGACACAATCTCAGACGAACTGAAGCTGCATACTCCTGCACATACTCTGGACTTACAACACAGAATATAAACCAGGCTCTGGTTAACAGAAACTCCCTGAACCACTGACTTTTGTCTGTAAAGAAAAATTCTTAACTTTACCCATGTTGTCCTTGTTTACAATCTCTTCCATGTTCTTCATGGCAAAAATATGCAAACCTGGATGTTTAAAGTTAGGCTTTAAAATGTCAAGCACTTAAAGAAAAAGAGACCTGATTTTCTGAAGTCATGATCATCCCCAGATCCCACTCAAGTATATTGCAGGTATACTTTGTTGCCTTAAAATAAACATTTGTTTTAAGCACCTAGGTTTGATTTTTTTGGCTCATATTTCTTCAACCAAAAGAGGAAGAAGATCAGACTTTTAAAGTTCATGCTCTAATTTAGGAAGCATATTTCTGTATGGAAATAGTTTTTGAAAATTACCTTTTAATGTTAATTATTTAAATTTTACATATTGGCAAATACTGTATGTAAATAAATATAGCTTAATGAATACTTGTTATCCTGATTCTCTCTCTTCTTAATAGGAAATATTTACTGAAAACAGACTTTTCTAAGATGAAGATTTGTTATTAAAAATGTACTGAAGTGCTATATTCTGTTTACAGCATGATGTAGCTTAATGCATTTTGTGGAACTCTCTGCTGCCAGATGATGCCTATTCAAACCTTGTACCCAGCAAAGGAAACAATGGTGAAATTTTGCCTGTTGGCAAAGTGACAAAATATACATTCACTAAATGTCGGACTTTCTATAGTTTACATCACTCACACCCTCTGCCTACAAGGGCCTACAAATTACAGCTGTTGAAGTTTTTGCATAACCTAAACTTTCTGCTCCAAAGAACTCTTACTTCTCTAAATTTATTTATATTCTTGGTAATGGAGTGGTTCATTATTTATATTAGTTGTTTAAACAGTAACGGGGTTGTTTAAGGGATTGAGCATTTGTGTAGACATAGGGTATAGCTTTTTATGCATCGAAAGAAAATCAAGTCTCAGTAATCATAAGTTAACCTAAATTTGAATGCTCACCATAGTAGTGGAAATTCTCCCCTATTTTGTTTAACAATAGTTTTTTTAACAAGGAAATTATATCTGGATTAAATACTTGCTGGCTCTGTAACACCACTCAAGATTTATCATTGCTGAAAACAGAGTAAAAACAATAAATAAAAAGCACTGCATTTTAGAGTATCTTTTTAAGGGGCAATATATACTATATATTTGAGAGAGTTATCTGTCAGTGAGCGAGCAAGTCTGTCTGTCCATCCTTTTGTTCAAGAACTCCTAAATGGTAAGAGCTAGGACCACCAATTTTGATAGGTCACTTCCTCTTATTATAACTTTAACCAAGGTAAGGATTTGGTTATTCCAGGACACTGGGATGTGCCTGGAATGTGATTGTTTTCCATAACATGGAAAGTGAGTAGGCTACTAGCAGCGACAGTTATACTGTGTAATGAGCATAGGGGGACAAGCAAAGGCCCAGAGGTGGGGACCGGGGCAACTATAACCCCACTGAGCCAGCAGGGGCCAAGGATGAAGGTAAGCTTCTCTACTGCTGCTCAGACAGCATGGCCTCCACCACAGCGACCCCAAGGGAGCCTCCGGCTGGCAGTGCAGCTGTGCCACAGCCAGGCCTGGGAAGCCACTGTCGCCTGGGCAACACGACCCTGGTCGACTCCTGTACCACCCACACCTCTATCCCCCTGCCCTGACTCCTTGTCACCCATAAAACCTGATTCCTGCACCCCCCACATCTTCAGCCACCTGCCGTGAAGGACCCAAGCAACTTCGGGTAAATCTTCTAGTTAGTTTATATGCCAGCAACTACTCTGAGGAAATGTGGTATCAGGGACTTATTTCCTATGAAATAAACAATCCTGTATTTGAACCCAACCCAAATCCAAGTCTAGCACTCTACAAATATTCAAAAATATAGATGGTGAATCTTGTTAAGCTGGGAGAGTTGCAGTGCTCAAACTGGGGGGGTGGTGCAGCTATCATTGCAGTAGTTGGAATTTAGACATCTTTTAAATCACCAGTCTTTTAATTTCATATTTCTTTTCAAGTCTGATTCAAGATTCAGTCATGATTTCCAGTTAAACAGAAGCCCCTGGTAAGTATTAGCAAGAGATAAATGATATCTCAAAATGTAGGTTGGCATAAGCAGGCATATGGTGTGCACGTGTGCACCTCGCTCCCATTTTATTATTATTTTTCCCCCTCACACATCAACTTTTAAGCAGAGTGGAAACCCAATAATGTAGAAATGAGACACATATATTTGAAACTTATGATGTTCAATATAGGTAAAAATTTAGTTTGCCTATACCCCAAGAAAATTTTTTAAATCTGCTCTTCAAGAATTCTAAAGCATACCATCAACATATTTTGGATCTCGCTTCCCTGACCTTAAATCCACCTAACAAAGATATTACAAAATTCATATTAAAATTTGGTAGTGACCACGTACCAGCACAAAGGTGAGTGTTATGACCTTAGTGAGATGGGATTTCCATTTCCTTTAATGAGTCAAGACATCAGAGCAGCTCTCAACTGACTCTTACACAGAAGCTCCCCCGGGACAATGCATCTGTTTTAGTGGAAGCAGAGCAAAGCAGTAGTGGAGAGGGGGGAGGGGAGCCTACTTAAGAAATATTTTGCATCCCAGAACTGGGCAATGAGGATCTTTGGGGTAGCCAATCTTTTATAAACAAATGTCCTGAAAAAGGAGAAAAGACAGAGCATATAGTGGTGAAAATCCTCACCTAACTGAGAAGGCCTCTGTGGATTATACTAATCCCAGCTCTAGATAAGTGGTGCCTTATTATCAGTTAACTGTTTGCTCTCAATGTACAGGCCAGTAATGGCACATATTTCTTTTTAACTCTCCTTACCCTGATCTGTGGGTCAATAGACTCAATCATATCTGTACATTTCCCACTACCACAATGAAGACCTGTGCTGATGGAGTGGAAGAGTTTTCCCACAGCAGCATGATAATGGAGACCAGTTCTTCATAACTGGCTTGTTGTCCTATACTAAATAGGCAAGAAGTGATGCATGGCATTTTAGCGTTTACTATGCCATTTACCATTCAGTTTTTCCCTCCCACTGCATGTATCTCCTCCAACTGATGCACCTAAATCAGGGGTAATCACTAGGTGGACCATGGGCCAAATCTGAAACACCCGTCATTTCTTAATGGACATTGAAATCTTTACTTGTGATTATCAATAGTATTTTTTTCATTATTTTCCCTGGAGTCTGGATCTTGACTATACCTTGACCAAGAAATCTGAAGCTTGACACAAAATAATTGACTATCCTGACTTAAACTCTCCATATGTGGCCATGTATGATCAAATATACTTAACACAAGTATGGTCATTCAACAACATGAAAATGAAAAAATACCCAATGGCCCTGGAAAGCTCTTCAGAGGTGTATGATAATGAAAGGGGGGAGAGATACGTTTCAGTGAGACAAATTAGCTAAGTCTTAGATATGCTGGATATATGGTGCACAAATGCTCAAGCAAATTACTAGCAGATGTTTCATACTCTGAAGTGCTGTGATTTACTTATTTGCAGTACTGAAGGAGAAGCTGATACAGAAGACTATATAATCTTGCACAACCAAAAACAATGAATTTATTTTTAGAAGAAAGCATTATCAAAGTATCTAGTTTACCTCTGGAAAAATATATTTTATACATATAGCTACTACTAGGTTTGGTGTTCTTAGAGAATGAAATGGAGAGTTGCTCTTTGATAATTGTGGTTTCCTGTGAGAACTTAGTCTAATTCACAGTTTTACAACAAAACAACATTTTTTCAATCAATATTTCTCAGATTCCTCAAATTTAGGATTCCACTTGCTGAACTTTTGTATAAATGCACAGCCCCCCTCCCAACCCAAGTAATCCACAGAGTGTGATTCTTTGAGGATTATGAGCTTGAGGTCAACTGACCTGCTTCTTTACCTCATGCAGTAGCAGCTTATACTTTTAAATCCAGAGGACCTGGGTTCATTCCTGCAAAATGGTGCTTTTCAAATTTCAGGTCATGAACCAGTACTGGACCACAGAATGTAAGGCATTGGATCACCCTGCTCAGCACTCAAGAAGCCTAGCAGCCAGCTAAAACTGAGCCATGACCTGCACTTTGAAAACTAGTGCTAGTCCCTATCTGTTCTGAAACTGCACTGTGCCCTGGAAGTGGCTAGCAGCAGGTTCAGCTCCTAGGTAGGAGGTAACTCCATGCGCTGCTCTTGCCCCGAGCACTCCCACTATGCTGCTGACCGGGAGCCACCAAAAGTAAGCCCCCATCCCAATCCATTGCTCCAGCCCAGAATGCCTGCCCCCCCTAAAAAAGAGCCCCCTTCTGTACCCCAAACCTATCATCCTCACCTGAACCCCCAGCCTGACCCCCTTCCACAGTCTACTCCCTCACCCAGCCCAGAGCTCCCTCCCATATCCTGAGACCCTCATTTCCAGACCCACCCCGCAGCCTTCACTCCCACATCCCAACCTTCTGCCCCAGCCCTGAGCCCTCTCCCACACCCCAAATCCCTTTTCCCTAGCTCTTCTGGGTCACGGGTATCAGTAATTTTCTTCAACTGGGTTGTCAGGAAAAAAAAGTTTCAAAGCCACTGCTCTAGAGTACCCAACCAGAAGTGTCATTACACAAGCTACAGGGAACCTTCTGAGAAGAAGGGTAATAAAAGTAGTGTTAGCTAACTTTTTAGCTGAATTTTAAAAAGCAATGAAGTCAATATGTGCAAATGGCAAAAGCCCTAGTCAAAGACAGTTTCCATAGAGATTTGCCTCTAATTTCCACCAGGGAATTAGATATGACTTGCTGTCTCTCATTTTCCACGTGCCTGAATTCTTCCACAAGAGGAATAATGGGTCCCCTACCATATTTCCTGCTGATGAAATGAAGAGTGGCTCAGGGCACATAAAGTGTAAGAGGAACCACACTAGAGGTTCTACGAGCTGTGAAGGTACAGTTGTTTTTTAAGTTTTTCCTGTTACAGACTAACTCGGTTACCCCTCTGAAGAGTTAGTTAAGACATTGTCTAAAGACAGACACACAATATTTAGGAAAGGACAGGGGCAGAATAGAAAGGAACAATGGAGTTACTGGAAAGAAAAAGGGAAGACATTATTCAGCACACACCACTTCCAACATTCCCCTACACTTCTGCTACAGAAACTGTCATGGCTTCCGGGTGTAAAAAAGACCCTATGCTGGAATATTTCATTACCTGAGTAAAAAAGGAAAACATGCAAAATGTAAGGAGTGCAAGTAGAAGGTGCAGGGCCTTTGACCACAAGAATGAAACATCATGAAGAAAACTGCTTATTGGGAGAAAACGATGTAGATATGTCCGAAAAATAATGTGGATCAACTTTGCAATGCATCATTCTTCAAGACTCTGTCTATGCCTTTTAGCAAAGAAGTGTGATTTGACAAGTAAATCCTCAAGCTGTTTGATATGTTGTACATTGCTAGAAAAAAAGTTTAGGCTAGTTAATCCTTATGGCTTGTATAATTAGTTAAATGGGTTTAAAATCTATCACCCAAGTGTTCAACACAGAAAGCTGCAGTAAGAGAAATCTAGAGTTGCCAGGTGCCACTGAATGTCATTTTCTTATTTTATATAGCACTAGGGGGCCGTGCACCCTGCTTGCTACGCTTGCCAACCCCCTCTGTCCACAGCAGCCTGATTGTGGCCTCCCTCCTACCTGTGCTACAGCCCTTCCTGAGGCCTCATGGGGGCTGGACTGCAGGGCCTGCCCCAGGATCGGAGCCGGTGACCAGGCGCCGTGGCCAGACGGGGGCTGGGCCCTGATTGGGGTCTTGTTGGTCAGGCTTCATTTTAAATAAAGTAAAATATTATGTCCAACAAAAAGGGTTTCAACATTGAGTTTATTTATGGCAGGGGTAGGGAACCTTTTTGTGGATCAGGGGCCACTGACCCACAGAAAAATCAGTCGGGGACCACACAAGTTAGAAGGAAAAAAAGCCCCATCAAAAACCCCCAATCCTCAATGATGTGTTCCTCCCAACTGAAACACCTTACTCCTCTGGTGCTCCAGCCCCATGGTAGGGGGAGGGAGGACTGAGGTTCAAGGTCTCAGGCGAGACTGACTCTTCCGGGGTTCCAGGGTAGTGGATTTTGTGGGCCACCCAGACTCTGGGGTGGGGCCAAAAATGAGGGGTTCATTGTGAGGGACAGGGTTGCCAGAGAGTGGGATAGGGATGGTAGTGCAGGATCTGGGCAGGAGGGGGTGAGGGTGCAAGGTCCCGGCTGGGAGGTAGGCTACTGGAGCAGGTTGTCTGGCCAGTGGGATGGGGTAGGAGCAAGGGAGGGGGCAACAGCAGGGAGGAGTAGATGCAGGAGCTTGCCAACCCCCCATCTCTGGCGACTATGCATACCAACCCCCCCAGGTGGTACGCTTGCTAACCGTCCCCCCGACACACACGCACGGTCAGTATGCTCGCCAACCCCTCTCCCCTTTGGCCACTACACCCTACCACCGGCCTGCTCCTACACCCTTCCTGCTAGCCAGATACCTACTCCCATCCTGCTCCTGCACCCTCCCTCCTGGCCAGACTCTGCACCTTCACCCCTTCCTGCACCCCACCTCTCACCCATATCTTGCACGGGAGAGGGGAGGGAGGAGGCCGCATGGCTGAGGATGGAGGCAGAGCCCGCTCTCAATACCCCACATCCCTTGAATGCCACCTTCCCAACACCCTCTTCAAATCTCAGACCCCCCTCCCTGCCCTACATCCCTTCAACTCTTCCCCTTCCCATGTCCCCATGAGCAAAGCCCACTGAACGCTCAGTGCTCCCAGCACCCTCTATTGTCCTATCAGTCCCCACCTCCCCTGGGTCTCGGGCGGAGAGAAAAGGCTCCCCGCTGCCGTCTCCACCATGCGCGCTCCCCTCGCTCAGCTCCCCGGCCCGCCCTCACTCTCCCTTTTGTGGCCCTCAGGCCTGTGCCATGAGCCACGGGTCCTGTGTGCAGCTGTGCCAAGCGGGGGCTCTGGGCTGGGGCAGATTTAGACAACTTTCCCAGCACCTCATGCTTGGAGCAACGAACCCTATGGGCACAAAGCTACCCTAGCAAGGGGAAGGGTAGGAGCTTGCCAGGGGAGGCGGGAGGCCATGCAGCTGAGGATGCAGGCAGATGGATGCAGATGATGTGATGAAGTCACAGTCATCCCACAGGAAAAATTTTATATATATATATACACACACACACACACACACACACACACACACACACACACACACACACACACACACACACACACGCAGAGAGAGAGAATGAATACATGCCTCTAATTTTGGAACATCATGGTCACAGACCATAATGGTGAGGCCATCAGTCTATTCCCTGTTTTATTTCAGCATAAAACTCAGCTTTCCCAAAGGAACCCATCCTGTATTTGTTTTCAGTGGGGCTTACTCCAAAAATAAGTGCACTCTAAGCACAATCAGCATTAGCTTTTTTAGTAATGTAGAATCATATTTGTATCAAAACGACAGTGGGAGTGGGGAAGATGAGAGCTAGTTGTAAGGACACGGTACATTTAGTGTTCTGAGGACTTGTCTGTTAGAGTTAATACAATTTGAAAATTAAAAAAAAAAAGAGTATAAGGACAACCACTAGCTGGCAACTCAGGAGACTGCCACAATTGCAAGTATGAAATATTGATGTAACATTTAACATTTAGCTTAATTAAATATAAGAGAAATTGTGTGTATGATTTAATTCTTACCATTCTTAATGTACTGCTGCTGCATCTGCTGCTTGACACTAGTAATGAATAGTATGTACTATTTCCTAAATTAATAAAAATCAAGGTATTTTTAAAAATTACACAAGGTATACCCTCTTAGATGTTATAAAATGCTGTACTGAGTTGTAAATTAACATGTTTTAATGATCAGATTTGCACCATTGTTGGAAGAGATGTGCAGTAGTATCAGTGGGAAACTTGGCTTAAAAATCAACTTTTTTTGTTGATTTAAATCAATTATTTAAATCATCTTGATTTAAATCAATCCACCCTGTACAATACTGCAACTAAATACAAAGGATGCCAGAAGAGCATTGATGATGATGAGATGTGGTAAAACCTGACATTAAAATAGTAATGCAAAATTCTTAAGATTCTTTTTGGTCCATTTTGCCTAACAGATTGAGGCAGCAAAAGTCCAAGTGTGTGAATGATAAGAAATAAAATTACAAATTTAGACAATTTCGTACTTAATACAGGCCAAACATTCTTTATCATCCCATTACATCATACACTAATATACATGTGTAAATAAGTTATAGCCCCCCTTATCAATTATAACAGTGTAGTGCAAGAAGTTATTTTCCTCTGAAGAACAACTTAATAATTAGGCAGCGTATTTTCATCTCAGTAGCAATGTATTACAAAGTATTTTCATTCATAAATATGATTTGTCATTTCAAAAGTGAAACTTTAAAGCAACTAGAACATGATGTGTAGCTACAAAATCGTGCTTGAAACAGAATATTAAACATTTAAGGGTAAATGTGTACATTTTAATACAGAATTAGGTAGTAATTCAACTAAAACATACTTCTGACTGACTAGTGATGAATTATGGGATTTTCAGTAATCCTCAACTAAACAAAGTGAGTACTGTTCTTGATGCAGAAATTGCCTGTTAAATCATACATAGCATAGTTCTGGTATTGCTGGAAAATATGACATTACCTTGATTGTCAGGCAGCCTTCTAGAAACACTCAATTTTCCAGCTGGCCTCTGTATAAGCATACAGATTAAAAGAAAAATTATGTGATAGAAGGTATAAACACATAAAACACTACCTAGCAATGTAGATGTTTAAAAGAGCTTTCTATATATTATCAAGGGAGAAAAACTCCTTTAAAATGTATTTAAAAAGCAGTAAATGGGAATAGATGTAGATGGAATTATTTTGTTGAAGATAAAGAAGCCCTGTCATCTCTCTCCAACAAAAAGGCTCTGAAGATACCCTGTGTCTGTATCAGCTTGTTAGAGACAAGAGGCAGAATACTGCATGTTTGGTTTCATGCCTGCGCTGCAAAGATAATTGACAGCCATGTTTGGCAGACAGACTAACACTGCAATTCATGAAAAAGCTATATTAGTGTGTAATGCACTAGATTATGGAATCACTAATAAAATGCATGTTTCAGAAAAATTCCCAATGAGTAAATGCAACATTTGTAGGGCTCTACATTGCAAACTGAAGATTTGCCAAGGCAGGATTTGCTAATTGAGTCTTTCCAGCTGAAGCATTTATTTAAATGTTTATCAAGCACTTTTGGTTAAAAAATTAACCAGTGTAAATGGCAGATCAAGGAAATTACATATGATCCTCTATCACTCTCCCTCACCAACAGATAAGTAATATTATATTTAGTTGAATGGAAGAATTTATCCATAATTTCCTCAAAAATTTCCTCTTTTGAGATACTCAGTTTCAAAGATCCCACAGTGGGCCTTCAGCCAGCCCGAAGTTTGGAATTAAAGACAGACCTGTTACAGTCTCTGTCCATGACTTAGCTCTCTAATATTTCCACTCCCCCATTACCCACAGAATTTATAAACACATTAAGTCAGTCTTTGTTCAAGGAAAAGAAGTAAGCACATTTTATCGGCAGGTCACCATTTAAATATCTTCACCCAAGAGTTATATATGATGCAGCTATGGAAGCAGAACTAGATTAACCAATTCTGGAAGTGCCAAAACACACTGGGTTGCAGATGCTTTGATGGGTTCTGGCTTCTACTGAAGTCCGTATCTCAAGAAGGGAGCCTCAGCATATCCTCAGCAATGATACAGGCCCTCATTCCTCTAAAAGTGGAGATGATGGTTTTCCTGGAGTGCAGTCAGGGGCGGCCCATGCGTATAGGCCGACTAGGCCATCATTAAACGGGGTGCCCAATGATGACGTCACGTCATTGAGGGCTGTGGAGGCAGGGGCGCCGATCGCGCATTCCGCCCGGGGCGCCAGCTGCCGGCAGCCCGCCTCGGGCTGCCCCTGAGTGCAGTATGCCATAGTGGTGCCCCTTTACTGTTCTAGAGTTAAACACAGCACTGTCTTTTCCTGTTACATGAGCAACTTCAGTTACCTTTTTACAAAACTGGTTTCCTTATCTTCCATTGCTTGATGTTTTGCACACATGCATTTAATAAGATTTCCTCACCACCATCACCCTGACACACAGAGTTTAAAAGTGACCTTCTGTCAGGCCACAGAACCTCATCTTGTAAGTTGAAAGCACAGCTATGGCACTGTGGTTACTGCACCAGGACTGGAAGAGAGCTCACCCAGCAATCTAGGTAAAATAACTCCACTAGAGGAGTAGCTCCCAGTGCTGGGAGCCTGTTTACACTGGTGCTTGACAGTGCTTTAAAACACTGCTGGGGGGGGGGGGGAGGAGGGGGTTTCACAGCACAAAGTGAGAAAGTTACAGCACAGTGAAGTGGCAGTGGAGACAAGCCACAATTTAGGACCTGTCTACACCTAAAAGGCTATAGCAGTGGCACACTTCAGTGTAGACACTCTCTACGTTGACGAGAAGGATTCTCACAATAACTTAGGTAATCAATCTCCCTAAGAAATGGTAGTTAGATCAACAAAAGAATTCCATCTGTTTACATGGGAAATTATGTCAACTTAACTACACTGTTCAGGAGGGTGATTTTTTCATTCCCCTGACAGACAGAGGTAAACTGACGTAATTTTCTAGTGTAGACCAAACTTTAATTAAAGCAGTCCCCTAGCAAGGACAGAGTTATGCTTATATCAAGCTGCTTATATTGAGATACTTTGTTTCTGTTCCTTTAGAGCTTCTGAATTGATGTAGTTAAAGCAATACAAGACCTGCATATGGGCCAGCTCTTTATGCCTGGACACACTTATACTGGTTTAAACCAGACTTACATCAGCTTCATGTACCCTGGTTAAATAAAAGTACCTTTTATACACCAATTGCAATAGTTTAACTTAAATTGATTTTCAGACTGGTTTGAGGCGGAAAAGCGGTAGTAAACAACATTGGCAATTAATGAAATTAAAAAGTATATATGAAAGCAAGTTAGGGAACACTGTATGGGTCCAATTTTTTGTCCCTCTCTCAGCAAAGAATGAAAGAGTACTTAGACTGTACCCATGTGCATGCCCTACACACTACTGCAATAAAGTTTGTATGAGGTCTGTCTTGGGAGGTGTCATTTAAAAACTCAATCTGCTGATCAATAATATAATGGAAAAATGTATGCAGCAGCATTACCTGTGATGTTATAAGCATAAGCTGAAGATATGACTAAAAATATGCTTGCCAGAGAAGACTGGGGAGTGGCCAAATCAATTCTCAGGGGGAAAAAAGGGGTAAGCTAACACCACAGCCAGGCATAAACAAGGCCGTTGGACCCTTACGTGCCATTCTTTAGAAGGAAACGGGGAAGAACAAAAAAAATCTGCAACTCAGCATCGAGTTCCCTTCCATGAAGACCACCTTGCTCCCAGCTGGAAATGCTTCTCAAAGGGAGGACAGCGCTATAAGGGGTAGTCCTATCTATTGCATTCACCACACCTGAAAACACAAAGGAAGCATTTGTTGGAGTCTCTGAAAAAGGTCAGTGCTGGAGTCTGTGGAAGAGGTCCTGAGCTATAGGGTTTGATCTGTAAGACCTCTGGAAAACTTTTCTTGAATCTGATATATTTTGTTAAGTTAGGTATTAGTAAACATCTGACCTTTATTTTTCTTGTAACCATTTCTGACTTTTATGCCTCATAATTGTATTCACTTAAAATCTCTCTTTATAGTTAATAAACATGTTTTACCTAATCCAGTGTCTTTAAATCTTTCTGGAGAAATCTGGATCTGAGGTGTGTGACAGATTCTCCCTGAAGTAAAACCAAGTTGGAAGAGAGCCAGATTGTAACCTACGTGGTTGGCAGGCTGCAGTTACGCACCGACAGACTGTGGTTTGCCTACTAGAAAGCTGTTTGTGAGCAGCCCAGGTAGGAGCTACTTCAGTAACACAAGGCACCCATGGCTGCAAAGCAGTGGTGTCATAGCTGCTTGTTAGTCTAGATTGTATGCTGGTATGTGTCACGCTCCAGAAGACCTCAGTACAAGAGTGATTTAAAAGTATTCAAGACTGGCCAAAAGTCCCCAAATTGATTTAGTAAATAAATTATTGTAACTTGACAGAGAGTCTCTCCTCTCTTTCTTTTTTAAATACTGATTACTTAATCTCAAGAGAAAAATCCCTACAATATCCTGCAAATTGAAGCCTGTTCCAAACACACAGATTAAAATCTTGAGACCAGATTTTCAATAGAACTCATCTACCCAGAGCTCCCAGTGAGAACAGAAGCAGCTGCTAAGTACCAAGCACTTTTGAAAGTCTGGTCCTAAGATTTACATTTCCATATAAATTGTACGCCACTTTGTTAATTCCTTCAATAAGAAAAACACATAGAAGTAACAGGCCAGACTCACATATGCATAAACAGATAAACATTATTAATAAGGTTTATTAGGCACTATGAATGTATACATCACACCTTTAAAAAATAGCCAACAGGAAACTAAATTTATTTTCAACAAAAAAGTAAAGTTATGTTTATTATTGGATTCCAGTGAACAGAATTATCTGAATTCTGATTAATCATCTTTCTTGTCTCAAGCAATCCTCGTCAGAGGATTAATCTTTCACTAAGATTTTTTAAAATAAATATTTAAATAGGTAATAGGTCTTCTAACAGGTAACTAAGCCCACTGAGAGTAGTAATTTAGCCAACAAATTTCATTATTCTCAAGGTATTACGTTAATTTAGTTTTTTAAATGTCTACAATTATTGAAACTCATAGAAACTGTATCTCCAGTCATTGGGTCACACATTTTCCTGTGTTTCCTAAGGGCCTACCCAAACATTAGGAACCTTGTGCTATATTAGCTTTGAAAGTAGGCTGAAAACATATAAACCTGCTAAATTAGCATGCACTTGAGCAAACATTTCCAGCCCTGCTCCACCATCCAGCCCTGCCCCACAATGTTCTCCAGAAGTCAAAATCTCTCGCTCGAGTCCCATGGACAGACAGCCTTATTAGGCATGCTACTAATTCAGCTCCTTCTTAATTCCTGTCTACTTCACACACCGCTGAAGATGCCTCAAAAACCATGATATAATTAAATTTGCTGTCTCAACCCACTCCTCAGAGTGAGAAAGGGGAAGAAGCTTTAAAGTAACTGGAGTTAGAAAAGAAATAATGGAATGCATATCTTCACATCATTATTGAGAATTTATTCTCTGTTCCAAAGAGTTACTGTGTATCATCCCATTTGTAATAAAAATGACTTAAAACAAGGAAAACTAAAGCAGTAGCTTGTTTTTCCCATCACATTAAAACAGAAACATATTACCCACTTACAAAATGTCATCTTTGCATCCTTGAGTGTTCTAATATAACACTAAGGATACAATAACCATCCTCAGCATCTCTCCTTCCAACTTGCATGTTCCCTCCCATTCAAGGGAAACAGAATCACTCACCTCCCTTGCCTCACATCATGTACTAAATACTTCCAGTGGGTACCCCAGAAAGCAGAACCTCCATGCTTTGTTGATCCTGCTCTTTATGTTGCAGACTCCATGACTGAGTCTTCTCTGCCTCAAACTTGACATCCTACTGTAACATGCTCCTCTCCTCCAGCTTTCCAGATAAAAAAAGAAAGGGAACAGCAGGAGACATCAACACTGCAGAGAAGTGAGAAGAAAGGGAGGCTGGGAGTATCCGTAATAACTGTTTCAGACAAAATGAAATGCGGGAGAGAGGGAAGAATCAAAATTAACTTTTGTGCATTATGCAATTTTTAGAAACACTTGCTTTTCTCCAGGGCAAAATTGGGTTCACTTGAGTCTCTGCTTTTCTAAAATACACTACTGTAAATTAGTGAATTGTAAAATGACATGTCCCCGAACTTGGAGTTGAAAAAATGTCTTTAAATCTCAATTACGGCAGTAATAGCTAATTCTTCTGCAGTCACACAACCCATATTTAATTAACTCTTTTTGCTAAAACGAGCCCCACAATGCAAAGTACTGACCACTGAGCTGCCTGACACTGAGGAACGATGACTACCAGATTTTATAAAAACCTTTTCTAAAAATGTGTGTGGTAGACACTTTCCTTAATGTATACCACAAACTTAAACATGTCACTCTGAAGGACTCCAATTATCGTATTATGCAGATAAGTTGAGTATGTCAGTTATTTAAACTGCAATGGAAGAGGAAGGGATTATAGGTAGGGCCCTACCAAATTCAGGGTCCATTGTGATCGCTTTCATGGCTATAGGATTTTAAAAATTGTAAATGTTATTATTTCAGATAATTAAATTTGAAATTGCACAATGTTGTAACTATAAGAGTCCGAACCCAAAAGTAAGGGTGGCAATACCGCAACCTCTCTATAATAACCCTTTAATCCTTAATGCTCATCTCCCCTGAGAAATCTGGTCTTTTATGTCCTTTTACCCAATACTATGCAGATTTCATAGGGGGGACCAGAGATTTCATGGCCCAGGACATATTTTACACAGCAGTGAATTTGGATCTAGGATCCAAAATATCGGACACTGGACCTTCCTCCAAAACATATTTTCTAACCCATTTTACTGAGCTCTAAAATTCAAAACAAAAGCAGAGCATTTTGTAATTTCTCTTCCAGTTTATGCGCCTCATTTTAAGAAAAGGGAGACATTTTACAAATCAATAAGCATCCCTTTCCCACCAATTTCATCAAGTGGTCATACAACAGGAAGATATGTAGTTTAAAATAAAACAATTATTTTCACAAAATGTCAGTGGTTTTCATTCTGAAAAATTCAAACTATCCCATTTTTGTTTCTGTAATTTTTTAATCAAAACATTCCCATAAAAACAGAAAAATCTATCACAGAACAGTAAAATCGAAGGCATATTGGCAGGCAGTATAGATAAGATTTTATGGTTTTCTGGGCAGGGACTTTGTGTCGACAGTGCACAGTGTAGGTACTAATAGAATACAAATAATTAAACCAATAAGGATAATTAAGAGGGCTATAATATGGGAGTATTCAGTTATTCCTCTATTACTTTCAAAAGAAAAGGCAACAGAGCATCCTTCTTTAAATGGCCCAAAACAATACTGATTACAATAACACTGTTACATTTTAATTTCATTATTGTAAATATATTGTAAAAAGTATCTTATATATACTAAGGATGTTAAGAGGTGGATAATCCACTAATTGTGTAGTGGATAACATTTTTATCAACTACACGATTAGTCAATAAGGAAAGGCTTCCTCAGTCCCAGCTCACTCCACATACAGGCAGCCTAGGTACTACTACATTTAAACTACAGAGGCACGGGGGGCACATCCCAGACATGGCATGAGCTGGGACTGAGCAAGCCCGGGCCACTGCAGACAGGTGCTGCTTCGAGGCAGCCTCACCTGCCCCTTCCCCCCCCCCCCCCAGCAATGCTGCCTCTGATAGATGCAGCAGTGCACAGGGCAGCGGGGGGAGGGGGAGGAGGTGCAACACTGCGGAGGTGGTGCTGGGGGTGGAGGGAGACTGGCTTTTAAACTGGCTCCCACCAGCACTGGATTCTGCTTCCCCCTCCCCTCAGTCAACTCAACTACTCGCTTACATCTCTAATATACAGGGCTCGACAAATCGCTGTATCTACTCGCCCATGGCGAGTAGATTTCAGCCGGTCGCCCCATCTGCCCTGTTCACCGGCGCTGCGTGCATGCGCACTGCCAGTCTGGCGCATGCACGGTGTGCAGTGCCGGTCTGGCACATGCGCGGTGCGGGGCTGGCAAGTAGATCTCTCCGCAGTTTGTCAAGCCCTGCTAATATATACTGTTTATAGTTTAAGTAGTGAAAATAGCAGTACTGTAATCTGTAATATTTTGGATCATTTAAAGTAGGATGCTGTCCACACACAAGTGTGTACACATGGGCAATAACAAAGTCAGACTATTTGGTCACGCATGATTCTGAATACAGAGAAGGCCTTTTTGCAGGGGGAATAGGAGTCTCTCTTACAAGATGCAACACATATCCATGCTTTTTCAGACAGACAGGTAATCTCAATCTCAGCATGTTAGTGCTCTGCAGTTGTCCAGGTTTTTCCTCTTCATTTTCTTAAAGTTTATTTTAATCTACTTTTGCTACTATGTTCACAGCACATTTATGAATATGCAGATTTAGTCCCTGTCGTCCATTGTTTTGGCTCTTCACGACACATTGGTTTATTTATTTTTCTGTCTATACAATCTGACTGATATGTTTAATCATTTTATGTTTATGTATGCAAGAGTGGAAGGCAAAATAAACAGAAAAAGCTTTTAGAAGATTCATTCAGTCTCACTTTATTTGCAATCATTTATGGAGTCTCCACTGCATAACACTGTAATAAAGACCCTGCAGATCTGTCAGACCGAGACAAATTCCAACATACCATTTATGCACAGCAAGAGTTTGATGCAAAGCCCAC
This sequence comes from Pelochelys cantorii, assembly GCA_032595735.1. Classification (NCBI taxonomy): domain Eukaryota; kingdom Metazoa; phylum Chordata; order Testudines; family Trionychidae; genus Pelochelys; species Pelochelys cantorii. The sequence goes on along the minus strand of CM064330.1, from coordinate 83,068,644 downwards.
TGAAGTCACTGGGGATCTTTCCATTGACTTCAATGGACCTTGTATCAAACCTCAATCGCACAAGTGAGATAAGTAAGAAAGTTACTTAATAGTTACAAGATAAATGTAAAGTATTAGGATAATAAAAAGAAAAACTGAAGCTCTAAAAACTAAATGTCTGCTCACACAATGATTCCAGGTCAATCTGCCACATGAGGCCTGTACACTGCATTTACTCATACCTCAGTCAATCTCAGTCCTTTCGTAATTGGAGTTTAAATAACTCTTCATTACTTTACAAATATTCTACCAATTTGACCAACCTATTGTCCCTTTCACCCACACTAATAAAAATATATTACGACATTTTGGCAGAGTAATTTGTACCTTAGAAACCTCAAGTTATTACTTAAGTACAGGCAGATTAGATCAGGTGCATGGGAAGCCAGTCTAAAAATTTAACTTCTGTGAACCTCAGGGATTCGTATCAGCACTGAAATAACGATCTTTCCAGAGCTACTGACATTTTGTGTCATAATTTGGGGCTCAAATATGCAGCCACTATGCACAAAGAACTCCATTTAACTTTACTGAGAGTTCTAAGGTTGCCGAACTGGACCCATAAACTGAACTGGAAAAATTCAATTTACAATTCTTAAGACAATGAACAGAATTAAAATAAAAAATTCTAAGTGTCACCCACTTTAGAAACACAATCTGAGTTCAAGGAGTCTGTCTCCTCTAAACTTTTGACATCTAGTTTTGCTTGCAGTAAATTAAAAATGGACTTTTCAACTTTCCATAAGTCAGTCAGTCACACACACACTTCTCACTCCACAAGAAAAATTCAAATAAGAGCCAGCCAACCATTAGCCAATTCCAACTTCTGTAGATATGGTTCACTGACAATATGGAGGTAAACAAACTCAGGAAAAAAAATCAGTAATAGCCAAAACAGGCCAATTTATCAGATCTAAGGCAAAGTAAAAATCAACCATAACTCAAACAAAATGTGAGCTTCTGCTCCACCGCCCTATTGCTATTTTTAATCACTTTCACACTCCTCTGCACTTTGTGGTGATGGGATGTAGAAGTAACAAATTAAGCAAGATAGCCAGTTCTCATGGGATTTCCAACACAATTTGGTACATCCCAAAGGACTGAGGAATTTGGATACGGCTCAGGTAAATGCCCAAAATTTAGTATACTTATCCAAAATTTTCCCCTGAACATTGATTTGTCCAAGAGCTAGTGAAAATAATACTTAAAAAAATGTTTAGCAATAACCTGCATGGTCGTATTAGGAAGAACTTGATCAGATCACTATTAAAATGTCACCATTAAAATGAGAATTATAATTATTAAAAAAACACACGTAAAAGAATGATTATTGTTATCGTAGACCTGCAATATGCTAGCCATTTTACATAGAAAGGATATGTCCCTACATACTGCAAACTAATATTTGGCAAAAATTAGAACCTTAATATAGCATTTTCTCTTTATAAACTATTTAAACTGAATAGTAACATTTAGAAGAGCACAGAGAAGAAAAATATCTGAAGAGGAACCAAACTTTCTGAGGTTTAAAAGGTTTCAGATCCAGGCTCTGCTGTTGAGAAGTGGGTATTTGTACTGCAACAATTACTTTTGTAAAAACCTTACATAACTGGAAAGATAAGGAGAACGGAAAACTGGAGATTTTCAAGCTCTGCTCAGCTTCCCAAAGACAAGCTATGAGTCGTTCAGGGAAGTTCATAAAAGGCCAATTAACTCCTACCATCAATCAATACAGAAACTAATTTTCAAAATTTGTTACCTTGAACAGTCTTTTGGGGGTACTTATAGTGCCTTCAGAGCAGTTGTTCTTTGTCACTGATGAACCAGACTTGCACGGACATGGAACAGGACTGCAAAGGGCTGTCATACATACTGAACCAGAGCATAAGATCAGTCACTTTTTGAGCTCAGTGACCTGCTCTTTATAAATACTCCTATGTGTTTGCAATTAGGTAGTGGGCTGCTTTGTAACAAAAAGAGAAATTGCTGAAGTCCATTTTCCAGAAATATTTTTTCTGAAGAATCAAGACTCAGCTTTGCCATGGTTAATAACACCACAGCCAAACAGTAGGCTCCTGCATTTGTATAATGTCACTGAGAAAATTAAATGGAACGATTTATCTGCTTTCCTCTGCAAAAATCAGACACACTGTAAATCATGAGGGCCACAGATGGACTTGTGCAGCTCCCAGAAGCTGATGACAAACAGACGCCTTGAGAAGTATAAGGAAATTTTTAGAACACACACATCTGTTATTCTCCATTTCAAGAAGGACTTAATGCACATAAGCTCAAACTTTTAAAATTATATCACAGATACAGAGGAAAGCATAGGATAGTTTGTGAAGGATTCAAATATCTGCTTATCTAAATCAGAGTGTGGAAGTGGTTTAATTACCACATTCAATTAGTTGCATGTTTCCCATTGCATGTCTCCGTGCATCTGACAATGTGGTTCTGACCCACAAAGGCTTAAACCCAAATAAATCTCTTAGTCTTTAAGTTGCTACAGGATTCCTTGATATTTCCCATTGAAATTTCCAAGTATATGACCAATGAAAGAGCTGCAGATTGTATCTTAAGAAATATTTGCATTTATTCTTTGGAGGAAGGCACAAAGGTGGAGGCCCTTCAATTTCCAGGAATTATAAAAGACAGATATGCAAGCAACACATTACTAGAGTAAAACACCATGGCCTTGAAACATGCATGTAGCTGTATAATGGTGACATGCATCATGTTCTGAGTTACTTCACAATATATCAAGACATAACATCCATTTATCGCTTTTATATCATAAGATAACTCAGACATTAACACGTCACCTCTTTATTTATAAGATGCTATAATAAGAGTATAAGCCAAATAGTCCAAGTGCTGTAATATCATCTTCAGATAGCTCAAAAGAGATGTTAACTCATGTCATTAATAGGACAGTATGCTATATTATTCTCCTGAACAGTGCAACACATAAATAAGCAAATAAATAGGGAAAATACATGATTTAAATGATACACTGTAAACAACATCCAAATTTTGGAAGTCTAAGTTACTGACACATTTAAACTAAGAACTCTTGGGCACAACAGGCTACAAATAATTAAGCTTCAGATTAAAGTTGCATTATATCCCAGGAAGAGTGCTCACCATGCTTAGCAATTAATCAGCCACCCAACTACAAGGAGAATTTCCAGAAACCTTTTTAAGGGCAGCTATTCAAGCTTTAAGAAATAAAATAAAAAGCCCAAATTTGGTACCTTTGACTACAGATTTCACAGTCCCTTCTGATTTGATTATTGATTATTTTCATTACAATGGGCCAAAAGAGTGCTCAAACGAAGACAAGAACATACTTTGCCCCATATGTACAAGTCATTTTCTCTTCTTTAAGTCATCTCATTGCTACCCTGTCTGGTGACTGCTCATTGCATCACAAACAGAGACAACCAGCTGAGTCATCAACAAGCACCAGTGGCTGCAGTGAAGACTGGCAGCAGTGAACTTGGGTAGAAGTCTATACTACAAGAACTATTTCATTCTACAGTGGAACTCTCCAGTTACATTTACTAGTGAAATCACCAATAATTTAGAAGCATATGAAACTGGGGAAAGCAAACACTGTGTAAAGTTGGGACTAAAAGTAATTTTCCCTCCATTTTATTGTATTATATAGCTAATGTGATGAATGGGAGGGGTACTACTCTTTTTTGGACATCCTAGCCATTTAGTTAACTAAATTGACTATAAGGGTTAAACCCAGAGAAAGTGGGTCCTGGAGAGTCTCCAGAAGTGTTTGCCTGAGCAAGGAAAGCCAATGAAAACACACTGTGAGGTTTTGAATGGAAAAGCAGGCCCTTTCTGCTGCAGCCTGTGTGACCAGAGCCGAGCTGGGAGATGAGTGAAGCCAGGAGTAAGGCATGGAATTTCCAGTGATATCCATGTCTTGGGAAGAACTAAACCTTGGAACAACAGATATGAGAGTAGAACAGAGAATATTTAGTTAGAAGCAATCAGGCTATTCTCTTTATTTTTGGGTTTGTTGGACTCCTCTTTGCTGAGCCCATGTACAACCTCCCCTGCCCCGCAATACATTGTAACTTTTTAACTGAATCCCAGGGAAGCAATTTTCTGTGCTTTTAAACTTTCCTTTTTCAGTTCACCTAGCAACCAAGTAATGCTTTACAAAGTGTGTCTTGTTTTGTTAATAAAATCACCTTTTTAAGACTATGATCAGATTCCTGTGTCCTACAAGGCACAGGTTCTGTGTGCGCATGCCTAAAATTGCAAGGTCAGCTATTAGGAATTACAGTTTGTTTTCAAGCACTATCCTAAGGGAAGGTTAAAAGAGCTTGAGAGAACCCCACAGGAAGAAATCCCCAAGTGTGTCTTCCTGGGTTTTTGTATTTGGGTGGTGGCAGTATACTACCTAAGATCAGGGAATCTGTGATCTTGGGGAGTTTTTAAAGCAGAAGCCTTTAGTGGCAGGGTATTTTAATGTTTCTTGCGAGCCCCCACCTTCTGCACTTGGAGTGACAGAATGGGGAACACCCGTGACAATTGATTAGGCACAGAATAGGTAAGACGCAAAAATACCTCAAGCACCTTTTAAAATAAAAGCATGTCTCTACTTCAGGGTAGAATGTATCTATTGTTCCCCACTTAGTTTCACCAATGATTTTATAATTTGTATTTAATTACCACAATAAATTCATTCTCTGTTAGCATACATCAGTTTATTAAGAGTTGGATCCAGAAACATACTCTCAAAGAAAGCAGACAGATTATTTACATTGCTCAAGTGAGATTCATGACATTGTACAGAACAGTTCCAAGAAGCATACATTCAGGAGGCTAATGCTGTAAAAGATATTTACAGTGAGTTCCCATCAGTGGGATTACTCAGAGTAAATGCTACTCATTTTAAGAGTTGCAGAATCAGGTTCTCAATTAAGAAAAGAACAAGAGGAATAGATAACATGGGTAAGGGATGAAAAATGGGGAAGGATAAAAGAATTATGCTCTCTCTTGGGAAATTCTCGATGACTTACATCTCTATGTAAAAGAAAAGTAACTCAATGATACTGAAATTCCATACCCAGTCAACAAAATTAAAGCAAAACAAAAAACAGTCTGAGCATTTGTGTGTGTGTGTGTGTGAGAGAGAGAGAGAGAGAGAGAATGAATCTGAACCCCTGCAGTTTCTTGAAAATGGGAGTCCAGTATAGGTTAGCTCCAAAAACCAGATAGAATGGAATTTTCCAGTACTGATTCAGATGCTGATAATCTCACAAGGTAATCTGATCTCATATTCTTACCATTTGGTGATGAAATGCTCTGATAAACTGTTCTCAGGAATTCGGCATAATTGAAACCAGACCCACATCACAGCCAGGATTCGGCCTTGAACCAGAATGCTAGGTGAAAACTAACCCAGATCCAAATACTGCCCTCTCAGGCACCTCTAATAACTAGTACTATTGGAGAAAAAACAACCATAATATAAGGGGAATTTGTACTATTTAATGGTAATAGATAAGAAAGATATTTACAGTTACCTATTTAAAAACAGCTACAAATGAAAACTAGGTATGTCTCATAATGCAGCCTTCTTCCATACATCAATGCTCCCCTTGCCTGTCTATTCTGTTATTGTGAGTACAGTACAGGAATAAAACATGCAGGATTATAAAGACAAAGTAATGCAGGACTCTGGCTTTGTTGTGAGTAGATTCTTAATTTCCTAGTGCTTTTTGTGAGGTGGTTGTTTTTGATAGAACATTTAAAAAATTTGGTTACTTATATTAAAGAAAATTTTACAAACTTTACAGCATCCTGTTGAAAAAAAAATTGAAGAGTGTGAGCTTTGAAATACCTACCTGATAAGCACTGTTACATGCAACAGATATCAGGAAAAAAATGTCAGCAATTTATACTCCTTACTTATTAAACTGATCATCTTTGTACTGTAAATAGAGAATGAAAAAACTGTATTGTTGGCCCAGAGGAGGGTTTCACTTTATCTGCCTCATCCACTTCTTACAAAAATAATAAAAATTATAAACCTTTTCATCACCGTGTAGAAAATTAGTTGGAAGTGTCTGCCACTGCACACACAGTACTTTCAGATCACCGTAATTTCTGTTAATATGGAATGCTTCCCTTTATAAACAGATGGCATAGCTTGATGTTGTTGTAACACAGTGACCTCTGATGTCAATGGCTTTCCAGAGTTTAAAAGGCTAAGGCTTCACTGGAATCCACCACAGTATCTCATTTACAGCTGATTACAGTTAACAAATGTTTGAAGTATGAAGGAACCAGCAGGCAGATAAAGAAATAAGTGTAGCCAATAATAACTGGGCAGAGAGTCTAATATCTACATTAATTTTACATTTCTGATCCAAGATTTTTTACTGTCACTAACAATATTTTGCACTTATGATTCGTAAGTGCTAGTGGATGTTAAATATAATAGATCACCTAGTTGGCTACCTGCCAATAAAAGTATGTTTTTCTAGAGATTTAAACACTCTAGTTTGGCAAGTTTTAAGTAATGGGACTCCCATCACCTCCCTCAACACACAGTTCCTTACAGCAAAATATATTAAGCTGACAGAGAAATTTAAAAATTTTGTCAGTTTCATCCCATTATTATTCCTGGTTATTCCCTACCCATGTACCACTAACACCTCTGAAGTATACATCCTCCAAATATTTGTAAATTTAAGTTTCTCTCCCTGTAGCCATCACTTTGGCCACATCTTCACTACAGGGAAGACTGATGTTGTGGAAGTCGATCTTCTGGAGTTTGATTTAGTGTGTCTACTAAAGACTTACTAAATTCAACAGTATGGGCACCCCCCATCGACACCGGTATTCCTCAATTCATGAGGAGTAAGGGAAGTCAACAGCAGCATTTTTTCCCATCAACCTCTCCTCTGTGAAGATGGTGCCAAAGGTCAAATTAAGGTACTTCGACTCCAGCTATGCAATTAACGTAGCTGGAGCTATGTATCTTAATTCAACTTTCCAGGAAAGTATAGACAAGGCCTTAGTCAAATTATTCACATTTAGGCCTTTTTAACCTTTCTTAATTCTGTATTTCTTAATTCAGCCCCAGATCACTTTTGTTGATATTTTCTTAACTCTCTCCAATTTTGGGCCCTTTTCCCCATAATTTGATTCACAGATCTGAACAAGATACTCACTTCTTCAACCCACTCAAGAAGAGTCTGGCTTAAGTGAACATTACTCTAAAGAGGAAGAATCAATTACACCAGTATCATATATAGGACTGGTTATTTGTTGAGGAATTAATCAGCACTATTTAAAGCATAAGGTCACTAGGTTCCCATATGTTCTACACCAAGAAACTGCTACAAAAACATAATTAAAAACAAAACAAAACAAGAGACATGGAAGCTATCCCACTGCCTCAATAAAATATATGTGCTGACTGAGCATAGCAGCTGTGTATTTATTATATAAATTACTTTGCAGCTAAAACTCTGGGAGAGATTGTGTTGATGAAATCAATGCATCCTGTAGCCCAGCAATGGGAAATCAAGGCTAGTAAGAGGGCTGCATGAGTGGAACCTTCATCTCAGTGGGCTGCAAGATTGAAACTGGGCATGTGCACTAACCAAGACCCCATGATTAAGATTAAATACATTGCACTTGATTCTCCTATTGTATCATGCCTTTTCAGCACAAATTGATCCACTATTAGGGGCAAATTAAATTGCTGGCTAAAATCACAAAGGAAGTGAGGGAGTGCACGTCTCTCTCAGTGTTGCGTGCAATCAGCATGTACCTCACACATGCCCTTGCTTTAAATGTGTTTCACTTCTCAATTTACCAGGGGTTGCTTGACCCTTCCCCTCTGCTCCAGCTCCAACCCCAACTCCACCCCAAACATCCACCTGGCCTCTTCCCTGCCTCCTCTCCCAAACATGCCCCCCATCCCTTCTCCTCCCCTTCCCTCCCAGCATTTTTGGAGTGCCATAAATTGGCCGATTTGCACCCTGTTTCCACTCCTCCCTCTCCCTCCAGTTAGGTAACATACATGCAAGTTAGAGAATATTTCAGGGCATCTTCTTTCTGATGTGAGCATACTTAATATTGCTGCTCACTGGAAAAAAAAAAAAATTGCAGGATTGTGGTGTTTTGGTGATAGTATTATAATTGTGTTGGCTGATGTATAAAATAACCAGACAAGATGATGGCTTTGAAATGGTGCAAACATTTTAGAGATCCAAGTTTTAGGACTCTCTCTCTTCTATCTCTTTCCTCAAGAGGATAAAGAATGTATCTCACCACCTCTGACACTGAGATGCAGAGAAAGGAACAGGCGATCTCATGAAAAACAAAAAAGAACAGAATGCCACTCAAAGTATTACAGAAAACTAATCACTGTAGTACCTCGCTGCGCTATACAAAAGGTCAGAATGCTACCAAACTTCTACTGCAACATAATCCAGGTCTACACTAGGGCTAAATTCAAATTAAAATATGTCATTCCTTGATTCAAATTTTGGCACTGTCCCCATAGCAGGAAGTCAACAGGAGAAATACTCCCATCAACTTCCCTTACTCCTCACAAGGAGTAGGAGCAATGATGCCAATGGGATCACACTCAGCATTCAATTTAGTGGGTCCTTACTAGACTCGCTAAATCGAACACCAGAAGATCAACCTATGAAGGGTTGATCTGTCGGTAAGTATAGACAAGGCCACAGAAAAAACACTTGCAGGTGATGACTCTGCCTCACTAAATGTATCAGTGATGGGCAGGTAGTAGCCAGTAAAGAAAATCTCAGGAGGTTCCACATTCTCTGGTTAGTGGATACCTTGAACAAAGAGGACTCTTGCACTGAAAAACAAGAAAGATTCCAAAGCCTGTCTCCAAGAGTAGCCTGCCTCATTTTCCTGCAAGTTTTGCCTTTGGGACAGATATCTAATGCATTACTTCTGAAAAAAAGATGTCATAACTAAGTGGTCCAAGATAAACACAGTCCTTACTGATGTAGGTGCCAGTTAGCAGCTCTCTCAACTCCACCCTGAAGTACACTAGCAGCCAGGGAAGAACTGATAGCATGGGAGTAATAGCTCTTCCTCAGTCTATTTTACCTAAAAGGTAAACAACCCCATTTTCATTAATTGAAGCAACAGTCAAGGCTAATCCTAGGCAAAGAAAACTGCAATAGACTACCCTCAAAATATAAAGGCATTTACATTTCACTGATATTTGAAAAGAATGATGCCATCTCAGCGAGCCAAAGATAAAAGGATATCAAGGAAACCAAGGAAGATTCTTCAATACAAAACAGAATGCCATAAAAATATGCCCCTGCATTTTTCAAGGCTCTGTTGTATTATGCAAGGTGAACGCTATGATGCCCAGGGGAGTTAATCAGATGATACAGATATAAATATAAAAATGCTGCCAATTTAGGATGAAATGAGGTTGTAAAGACTTCCCTGCCTTTGATTTGGGGTGAGGGTGAATTAGTTTTACCCCTCTCCTTTTGTGACACAGGTTCCACGTCTGTATTTTGATAATGTTCCTGAGAAAACGAGTAAGCTCCCATTCTACATGGCCTCTGACTGAGATACCACACTTTAGGGTAACATCTGTCTTTGTGCAATTAGCACAATTTGACCTCACAATTGTAGGCTGATGGGATTGCCTACATTCCAGACATTTTCTTTCCTTTCTGTGTGCACAGTCTGACAGTTGCGCGGTAGAAAGAAAAACAGCAATTCAACAATTAGGAGGTCAAGTTACTGGACTCTCACTTATAAGGCATAACAATTGTAGAGGAAGTGTCACAGCAAGACAAAACAGCCCCTGTGGTGCCAAAATATGGTGGGTGATGATCAGTGGTACTGCTGCCTGTTTGAAAAAAGAGGAGCTACATACAACACTTCAGTTCCAAACTAGTATATTAGGAGTAATCACAATGCTTTTCTGCTTTATTCGGACATTGTTCTTAGTTATTTATGGGATATAAATCATCAGAATCTAGGCACAAAAATACAGTGTAAAGATAAGCAGAATTTAACATTTAAATCTACTTTTTCTACCCTATGTTTCAGCAGTTTAAATTAGCTTTTGATTTCTAGTCTGTTCTTTCCTGCTTCTGCCTGTTATTAATGGTCAGCTATAAAAACAGATAGCTTTAAGTTCATTCTCATACCTGCCAGTAGGATATTCAAAAAATCTAAGACCCAACGTTAATGCTGAGCCCTAAGCCTTTATACTTATATACATCCCTGAGAGGGGAATCTAAAGCTGATGAGGGAGTCCTTGAGAAGGCATGGTACAAGTTTAAAGATTAACACCAGAACCATAAGGAAATAAGGAGCCAGTTATATGCTCCAATCACCACCCTCAATATGTGGGCTATAGTGTGCTATACATTATATGGAGTTCTTGGACTGGCTTTGACTGACACAGGAAGTTACAGTAGTCCAATCTTGAGGTGACTAATGGGTAGACCATGGTTGCTAGATCTTCATCCAACTTTCAAACATGATTTATGTCGGAAGTCCATGTCCTGAAAATTTAAGTAGGAGACGAGCATTTTAGGATGTATTCATATTCTGGCCGAAATACAAAAACACAGTTGTTCCAGCCAATACCTTATTTATACTTTATTCATTTTCTTTTCCCTGCAAGCAGAGTCAAGGAGTGCATAAATCTCTTCAGATATATGTTAAATATTATGATTATTATGAATAAGCATTTATTTCAAAAAGGGGAGGAGATTTTAAACACCTTTCCATCAAGGAAAATACTGTTGAAATTTGTGCAGATGTTATGCATCTCTGTCTTTTAAGCCTTTTAAGAGCTTTCAGGTCTGCAAAAGTGACTTCTGACCCTTCTCAGCCCATATGAAAATATTCCATTTTATGAAACAGGACAGAGCATTACTTTAGAATGATAGTTTCAAAGCAATCTCAAATCAGCAGCAGAAATCCTGATTTAATTTTTGGAATCTCAGTCATTAAACGTGGTGAAGCTTAGCAGTTCTGGTTAACTGGTGGGGGATGGAGCAGCTCCCCCTACCGCAGGTGGTGGGCTTTTCCAGCCCATGGGACCCGTTGCAGACAAGGGCACTCCAGCCCAGCCAGAGCAGTCCCTGCCTACGGCTGGGGGGGAGAGGAGGCCACCCTAGCCTGGCCACAACGCCCTCCCCCTTTTAATTGGTTAGCCAGTTACATGCTACTTTTACAGGTTAATCAATTAAACAGGATTTGACATCCCTATTTTAACTGGTTAAAGAATTAAATGGGACTTGACATCCCTATTTCTAATCTACCAAAATTAGCTGGTATGAGGGAAAAGCATAATTAAAAATGATTCAGTACTTTGTCAGAGGAAACTCAAATCATATCTTAAATTATTTTAGTATTCAGTTAAGAATCAGGATTTACAATGTGTTTTTTCCATAGCTGAAATCCTCCCTCCCAAAATTACTTGTTTTAAAGTATATCTTTATATTCGTAAGTGTTGCCATAATTGCATTTGTGGGATGTTTTTAACCACATTTCCTTTTTTTTTCCCCTCAGTGACTACATACTGCTCATAAGGAAACTATGCTGCCCTCATTAGCCAAGAAGAATTCAGTGTAGTGTAAATCACTAAAATAGTCATCAGAATACTACAAATTTGCTAGGCAGGGCTGCTAGTCTCATAAGTAACATAGCAAGACAATGGATAGCATTATTTATGCCAACATACTCAGCTTTCTAGACCAAGTAGATTTAACAGATCAAGTTTATATTTTTTGCTGGACTAATGCAGGTGGTACATGATTGCATGTATGTTTATTTTTGAAACAATGCAAGAACAATATTTTCAAGGCCTACAATCAAGTCAAAATACCAGCATTATATAAACTCACCGCAACATCTTATAAAAAGAGTAGAAACTCTCTGGAAATACAAGTTTTGTTTATTTTTTTTTAGTAAGAGTCATTTTCACAAAAGGTAATTTTCAAAACTGAAAAGTAAGTGATTTCAGAGTTAAATAAAACACTTTTCCTCAAACCCATATTTCATACAGGCATGACCCATTAGATGCAGCACAAAGGTTTACCTAAAAGTTCCATTTAAACAACTTCTTTTGACTCCCACAAGGCCCAAGATAAACAGGGCCCTAATAAAAGTTGATAGCATGGGCTCTGTTCACGTGAAACCACTTTATAACTTGACCAACTGTGTTCTCTGCCAGGAAATGATTGCTTTTCCAGTTCAGCCCAAGAATGTTGCTCTGCCTTATGTCTGCTGGCAACAATGTCTCTGTTTATGGGTGGGCTAAGGAGGGAGGATTCATAGGCTAAGTTTAGGCCTTAGATAATGGTGGCAGAATTAAGATTTGGTCCTAGATTTTACTGTTCTGTCATACTGCTCTTGTTAGAAGCAGCTAATATATAAGGAAGGCACTGTAAGATATTACGTAGTTTGCTAAGCATCTGTTTTTCTTCTGCTTAATTTATACTTAGCCGTACTCCATCGTTCAAATCAGAACGTTTACAATGATAAAACCACAAACATGCATTATTTATTTAACTTACTATACAACATTAAAAGATATCATGTACTCTCTTGTTTAAGTTGTTATAAACTCAATAGTTCCTTGTAAGAAACTTTGTATCTGACAGCAACTTCCTTTTTGCTTGAAGATTTTTCCATGATATGGCACTAACTCTACAAACAGAAACAGTCCAGTCCCTTCCCTACTAAGTACAGGTTGTACCTCCCTTAACCAGGACTCCCTGGTACGGCAACATCCATAGTCTGGCATGGACCACGGATGTTCCTAGACTACGGAGCCCAGGAACATGGAGATCTAGCAGCCGGGCAGGAGCACCATAGGGGGCACCGGCAACTAGGCTGGGAGCTGCTTCACAGTGGAACCCTATCCCACACCCCAACTCCATCCCAGAGCCGGCACGCTCAACAGCACCCCAACACCTTTCCCCAGCTTGAAGCTCCCTCCCACTCTTCAAACCCCTTGGCCCCAGCCTGGAGTTCCCTCCTTCACCCCAAATTCCTCACCCTGAGCCCACAACCCCAGCCACAGCCTGCACCTCACCCACACATTCCAACCCCCTGTCTCAAGCCCTCCTCTCCTGGGCCCCTCATTTCTACCCTTCTCCCTTCCCTCCACCAAGCCATTGAGCCCCACAGGGCTGAACCCATGAGCACCACTTGCCCCACTTTGGAGGGGTCCGAAAGTCTCAGTGCTCCCCTCCTGTGCCCCGCTATTGATTTTTTTTATCTGTGGGTCAGAGAAAAAAGGTTTCCCATCTCGGTATAAAGCAAAGCATTCTCACCCACTAGCCCTGGAAGCATCACATCAACAACCGTACCCCAGCATCTCTAGCACAGGCATTTAAAGACAAAATATGGATTATCTACATTTTCATTCTAATGACAGCAAATTGCCTTACCATTAAGCTACCCACTTCAAATAAATTGGGATTTTTTTCCATTTATGAGTATTAGGCATAATACTTAATATCTGTCATGACATTAAACTGGATGAATTATATTTCAACTACCTAGTGATAATCGGTTTAATTGACAATCTCCAATACTGAATACTTTGGGACAAATGTGTTTCATTTCTTTGTTAAGTTTACAGCCTGTAGTTTTGACTGATCCCTTTACAGTGGGCTGGATGCCACGACTTCCTTAGTCAATGCTATGCAGCACAGAAGGGCTTCAGTGTTGGGTGCTTGTGAAAGGAAAGCCAGAAAGGAAACAAAGCAGAATGTCTGCACCAGAGAATAAATAACCAGTGGGCAAATGAAAAAGAGGGTCAGCCCCAGCCCCAGCCATTCTCTAGTCAAGAGGAGCAGAACAGAGAGAGCAAACTTAGACTCATAGGGTATGTCTACACTGCCACCCTAGTTCGAACTAGGGTGGCTAATGTAGTCATTCGAACTTGCAAATGAAGCCCGGGATTAAAATATCCTCAATGCAGGAGGAGTAATGGTAGTCCGAATTAAGGGCTTTAGTTCGAACTACCTAGCCCGTGCCGCATGTAGCCGCGGGCAGGGAGTTCGAACTACCGGGCATATAAAAACGGCAGCACCCGGGAACATGCAAATAAAAGCCCGGGATACTTTAATCCCGGGCTTCATTTGCAAGTTCGAATGACTACATTAGCCACCCTAGTTCAAACTAGGGTGGCTAGTGTAGACATACCCATAGAATACTAGAACTGGAAGTGACCTCGAGAGGTCATCAAAGTCTAGTCCCTGCCCTCACAGCAGGACTAAACACCATCCAGAGCATCCCTGATATATAAGAGCAGGTTGGATAGACATCTATCTCCAATGTTGGAGATTCCACAACCCTCCTAAGCAATTTATTCCAGTGTTTTACCACCCTGACAATTAGGAAGTTTTTCCTAATGTCCAACCTAAACCCTCCTTGCTGCAATTTAAGCCCACTGCTTCTTGTCCTATCATCAGAGGTCAAGGAGAACAATTTTTCTCCCTCCTCCTTGTCACACCATTTTAAATACTTGGAAACTGCTATCATGCCCCCTTTCAGTCTTTTCTTTTCTGAACTAAACAAGCCCAGTTCTTTCAGTCTTCCCTCACAGGTCATGTTTTGTAGACCTTTAATTATTTTTGTTGTTTTTCTCAGGGCCCTCTTCAATTTCTCCACTTTTCTTGAAATACAGTGCCCAGAACTGGACACAGTATTCCAATTGAAACCTAATCAATGCAGAGTAGAGGGGAAAAAATTACTTCTTGTGTCTCTCACACAACACTCCTGGTAAAACATCCCAGAATCATGTTTGCTTTTTTTGCAACAGTGTTACACTGTTGACTCATATTTAGCTTGTGGCCCACTATGACTCCTAGATCTCTTTCTGCAATAATCCTTCCTAGACAGACACTTTCAATTCTATACAAGTGCACCTACACTGTACCTGGAACTCGAAATAAGCTATGCAATTTGAGCTACGCAATTCAAGTTCATGTCAAAATAGCTTATTTCAAAATTTGGCACTGTCTACACAGCACTTATTTCTAAATAAATCACTATTCTGAAACATCCCTTACTCCTTGTGGAATGAGGTTTACAGGGACATTGGAATCGCGAACCAGTTATATTTGAAATAATGGGGTGCGCTCAAAGATGTGGACTAGCTATTTCGGGATATCTTTGTTATACCGAACTAGTGCTGCCGTGTACACATAGCCTGTGTGTGAAACTGATTATTTCTTCCTAAGTAGAGTGCTTTGCATTTCTCCTTATTCAAAACTTCATCCTATTTACCTGATACCATTTCTCCAATTTGTCCAGAGCACTTTGAATTATGACTGTATCCTCCAAACCACTTACAACCCCACACAGCTTGATATAATCTGAAAACTTTATAAGCATACTCTCTATGCCATTATCTAAATCATGGATGAAGATATTGAACAGATTCAGTCCCAAACTAACCCCTGTAGAACACCCCTTGTTATGCTCTTCCAACATGACTATGAACCATTAATAACTATTTTCTGAGAACGTTTATCCAGCCAGTTTTGCAGCCAGCTTGGAGTAGCCCCATCTAGATTGTATTTCCCTAGTTTATTGATTAGAAGGTCATGTGAGACGGTAACTGAAATGAACTGCTGCTTAAAACTAACTCAAGTTATAAAAAATTAAAAGCATGTTGACTTTAGATAGACAAAAGCATTACTGCAGGGCCTCAGAGAATATTGAAGATGGTTTTGGACCATTTTGCCAGTCCTGATCAAATGTGTGCAAAAAATCTTGCTTTATCTTTCTTACACTACTGTGGTGCCCGCAATTCTTCTCCTTTTATAATTGGCTCTCCAGCCTGAGAACAACATGCTCAGCGTTGGAAGATGAGTGAATTCAGTAGAGTGGAATCAGCACTCCAGCTGACAGAAGAAAGCACAAGATCCCAAAAGCAATGGATAAGGATTATGCAGGAACTATGGGGGGGGGGAGGCTCAAAACTGATGTTCCCACAATTTTTGGATGCTAGGGAAATCAGGGAGGGAAATGAGGAACACAGCAAGATAGAGTTAAAAAAGGTAGAAGAAGTCAGATGAGGCACAAGAAATAAAGGAGAAAGGAAGAAGGGAAAAGAGAAGAAAGGGGCATGAAAGATAACTAAAGCAGGATAAAGATAATCCAGCATGTCAGAAACAGCACTTCTCGCTATAGGAGATGGATTGTCTTGGAAAGCTGATTCAGGCTGAAGGAGCAATATGCAAAGACCATACCACCCAATACTGACATTGATGGATGAGAGTTTATCTTCCACTATGCCATCGGGAAAGGAATTGTATTACTTGGCCTCCAATTCTTAGGCCTATTCTGAAGTTTAGATCTAGAGTATGCAGGCTTGCATGACTATCTAACAGCTGCTAAAGTAACCTCATGATTGTCATGCAGGACTTGAGATCCCTAGCAAAACTATAACAGTTATTAACTGGCCCAGCAAGCATTGAATTAGCTCAGGCAGTCAACTAAGAAAGTAATGAGGTGATCTTTATACCACCACAATTCCTAAATTAAGGTTTCCCACCATTTAGATCAACCTCACTCAACTCCATCTTTGGAATGGGGTACGTCCTACAATTTAGGCCACATGCAAAAGGGCATGACTGCACCCCCTTCATGAATTTCTGCTAAACTAAGTATTTTACAACAGAAGGCACAATCAAAGAGGGCGAGAATATTGTTAACCAATCCAAATATTAAAAATAAGGTACATCATCTCAACTATATCAAACTGTGGAAAACTAATGAACTAGCACTAGCAGGAAATTAGACTCCTTATATTTATTATATCAGAGGCTTGGTCTACACTATGAGGCTAGGTAGAAGTAAGCCACATTAGGTCGATTTTACAATGAATGTGTTCTACATCACCAACCCCCTTCCAATGACGTTAAGGGCTGTTAAAATCAATTGCTGCACTCTACCTTCCTGAGTCAAATTTGGGGTAATGTAGACTGAGCGCCGTTCAATTCAACATTCCTGGAATCTGCCATGTGTCCCACAGTGCTCCAATGTGACTGCTCAGGTCAGCACTTTCAACTTTGCTGCACGCCCAGGGGCACAGAAAAAGCCCTGGGAACTTTTTAATTTCATTTCCTGTTTGGTCAGTGGGGCGAATCCAGCAGCACATCTAACTATGAATGCCCAAGGCTGCAAACAAACTCCAGCATGCAGTGTTCAGGAGATACTGGATCTGACTGCTGTGTGGGAGAAGAATCTGTGCAGTCAAAAGTCCGAAACAGCAGAAGAATTGCTGATATCTATGCCAAAAATCATACAGGGCATGCTACTTCTATTAGCAGGGGCATGGCATTCCAAGGGCCAACCCATCCTGTATCCCAAAGCTCTCCATGGATATCTCCTAAGCATCTCTTCTGGCAACCTCGGGCAATAATTAGGAGGACACTGTAGATGAGGAAGAAGGAGGAGAAGGAAAATGCACAGAAGACAAGCGGAGGATTCATTTTCCCTGACACCTAAGACCTTTTCCTAACTCTGGAGCCAATCCCCTCTCAGGACCTATTGCTTCTGGAACCTGATGGCAAGGAAGGCATGTCTGGTGAGTGCACCTTTGTAATCACACTACAGCGGTTCAATAAAATACAGTTTCATCTGCCTTGAACAACTGAGATACTGTGGCGGACAGTCCAGCTACACAGAGGGTGCTCCCCGGAAAAGTCTATTTATGTGCTTGGAGATGGACTAGGAATCCTCCCTAGACATCTCTGCAAAGCTCTCCTAGAGGTACTCTGCAATCCATCTCAGAAGGTTTCTGGGGAGGGCTGACTTATTCTATCCTCCTCGGTAGGACACCTAGCCAGCAGTAAGTGATCTGGCATCATTGCAGCACAATGCAGAAAATCATAGGGTCCTGGTCTCTGCCCAGATTCATGCAGCAGCCATTCCCTGTCCTGCTCTCTGACCTTCAGGAGACTGATATTGCGTATGGCTTCCTGGGTGAAATGGGGGAAGTTTTGTAAATGATAACACTGAGGCAATTCCCCGGTTTGCTGATCCCCAACAAATTATGACCCTGAGTGTGTTGCCCTGTTTGTGATTGGTTTTAAGGGATCATCCCAGAGAACAACCATGATGTGTGGGAGGGGGTAGTCCCACACTGACAGTGCACATCTGTGTACCTCCACACCAAACCCACAGTCCCTCCTTTGCAAATGCAAACATGTGAACAAGTAGTCAAACAATATCCAGGTTGCAGTAGAAAAGGAGGGCTGTAGTTTGCAAACTCCCTTTCACAATGGAAGAAAAAGATCTCTCCTAACCTTCTGCTTACCATGTCTGCCTTCAAACCAAATTCTGCTGCTGAGCATTCTGATGCATGTTATACCTTACTGTTTAATTTAAAAAGGCAAACCTAACACGTGCTTTGTGCCGTAAAGTGCTTCATTCACTATAATAGAGTTAACCTCGTGTTTTTAACAAATTATATTCTGTAAAGTCTACCTTTGTTGTTTTTCCCCATGCAGTGAGAGGCCTGTCTCTGGGACCTGCCCCTACTCCACCAGTGAAGCTACTGCAGATTAGAAGGTTAAAAAAAATAAATAAAACACCTTACACACAATGACATGTTTAACAAGCTCATGCAATCCACCCACAAGGATAGGGCATACCTCAATGCATGGAGACACATGCTGTTAGTGGTTATATCCAGTAAACAGGACAGGAAAGCATTCAGGGAATATGAGCATAACATGCAGGATGAGAGGCTGAGGCTCATGGGGGAGCAAACAAACCTGATGAGACATCTGACAGAGGTGCAGGAAATGAACACAGAGCCCCCACTGATAAACTACCTACCCTCCAAGTTCTATATATCAGTGGTGGGCAACCCACGGCAGTGGGCCACATGGGGGTTCCCCATGACTCTCGTGAAGGGTTGCCAGATTCTGCTGATTTCCAGCTGCCTAGGTTTTTTTCCTACTGGTATTACTAAAGTGACATGCACGTGAAGCAAGGGCATGTGAAGTGAGGTGCATGCTTATTACACACAAAATTGACCATGAGAGATGTATGGCTCCCTCTGCATCCAATCAAAGCACTGCTATGGTTTAACTGGCACTACTCGCAAATTCTAGGTAGGTACACAATTGCAGATAGCAAAACTATCCAATCCCAGGATACGGTTTTGATTATGTCAATCTGGCAGACCACTGAGATAAAGGAGGGGCTCTCACGTGGCCCACTCACTAGCCTAGGTTGCCCATCTCTGTTCGATATCCTCCTCTACCAAGCCTCCCAGAATGTTGCGGGGGGGGAGGGAGAACACTAAGAACACTTTCACTCAACTCAGGGGGATGGTTCATGGAACAGAAGGCTGTCATTCTCACAGCTTTGACTGCTACACCGAGCAGTTGTAGTAAGCCATGTGGCCTTATTCTCTTCACCCCCTGTGTTATCAGACCCTTGTTACACCCGTGTTTCTTTTACTATTCAGTGATACCCATGTTCACTGTTTCTTAGGCTAAATAAAAATGCATGGATTCAAAACAATAAGATCTTTCTTCACTGTGTCAAGTACAGTTGGGGAGCAGGGTAGTCTACAGGCCAGTACATATACAACAGGCGGCACCTTGAGCAATGTACACAACTGTCACACCATTGTCTGGTCATTTGTGAAACTAGTTTTCAAAGCCTCTCTAACGCACAGTGCACCTCAATGTGCTCTTATTGCCCTGATGTATGATGCTTATAATTAGTCAACAGACAATCTGACTCTAACTATCTCCCTGACTGCACCAGAAACTATACCCCTTAATTTCACAGATATTAGAAAGCACACAGCAAGCAGCAACAACGGGAATTTTGCTTTTGCTGAGGTCTAGCCTACTCAATAAACTGAACCAGTGGGCCTTTAAAAGGCCAAAGGCACATTCCATCACCATTCTTCACTTGCTCAGCCTGTAGCTGAACTGTGTATTACCGCTTTCCAAGCTTTTGTGTACAGCTTCATGAGCCATGGGAGCAAGAGGTAGGTTGGATCTCCAAGGATAATTATTAGCATTTCAACCTCTCCAATGGTAATTTTCCAACCTGATGAGCAGGGCTCGCCAAGCGGCGGCAAGCCGTGCTCGCCAGCCGCGTGGTTCTGTGAGTTGCGCATGCGCAGATTGGGCTGTGCTGGCTTGTAATCTACTCGCCACGGGCGAGTAGATTACATTATTTGTCGAGCCCTGCTGATGAGACATCTTTGGAAGGAAAGTCCCCATCTTATAGCCTTCCGAAGAGACCAGAGTTCCTGAACATGCATGCATCATGCACCTTTCATGACCATTCCACACTGATGTTGGTGAAATAGCCCGTGACCCCACAGTGCTTGCAACATCGAGACATGCCCTTTGCAGTTTACATACTCTTCAGCGAGATGAGGATCTGTGTTCATTCTATTGCCCCACCACAGATAGAGAACCCCATTGCAGAAAAGCAATCCACAATGTCCTGCATATTTCACAGAATTACTAGCCTTCCTAAGAGAAGCGTATCGATTGCCCTGGCTACTTGGATCACAGCAGCACTCACTGTAGATCTACTCACTCCAAATTGATTCCCAACTGACCAATAGAGTATCATCTGTTTAGGATGGGGTCCCAAGACATTGACCACAAATTATGCTCTTTTTGCATATCTGGAAGAACACACTTCACTTGCTGTCTGAGTGGTCTTTGGTCTCTTTTTGTTTCAATTTGCTCCCCATTAGAGGTGAATAAGAGGGCAGAAGTTACTTAGTTTTGATTTTAAAAATAACCCTTTCATAGTGTCTGCTTCTCTCTCGAAAATTTCACTTGCCAGAATTTCAGAACACCCAAAAGGGATGTCTTAATAAGCACAGATAAAGATTACACAGCAAGCTGTGTTATTTCTTCCCTCCCCACCTCAAATAAGAGATTCAACCCAAATTTCTGAAGTGTTATCCTAATATCAAATTGCCAGGTTTCATTAATAATTTTCAGTAATTTTATAGCATAATTTTTGTAATACTATTGGTTTAATTCTCATCAAAGTCTATAAGCTTTTTCAGAAAAGTCGAGTCCTAACATTCCATTGAAATAACCTAAAAACTTAAGTACATATTAAAAGAATAATACTGGATGATAGACATCTTTGTATCTCTGTTACTATTCACAAAAGGCTTGAAGAAAACTATGTACTGACTTACAAGTGAATGAAAATATTAAGTAACAATTTGTCATTTCATTACTATTAATTGATGAATGCCCTGTGGAACTTAACAAAACTATCTAAACAAGGATTTTAGCAGTTTCATAAGCACACACAGTGTTTATCAAAATTTAGAATTAAGACAGTCATATCCTAAGGAGTTTATAATTTAAGATAAGACAAACTAGTGCATGAAAACCAGTGTGTGGAGACATAAATGAGGACACAAATTTAGAAGGATTTTTTTTTAAATTAGTTTTAAGAGGGAACTTGCAGCACACTAACGTAAAAGGAATAGACTTCCAAGCCCACTGGGTAGTAAGATCAAGGGAAAAAGGAAACAATGGAGTAATAGAACAGGAGGACTGTGAAGAAAAGGAGAATGACGGTGAAGTTGAAGGGACTGGAGCTGAGGTATAGATAGGGAAGATATTATGTGGGATGAATGAAACAGAAGGAAGAGATGATGACAAGGGAGTTCAAAGTGATAAAATAACACTTAGATAAGACAGGAAACCAATAAATTGTTTGAATGTAATGGGGCAACATAGAAAAAGAGAACAGCTGGAGAGCAAATGATTTTATCATCAACACTTTGAATATAATCAAGTTTACTGTAACTAAGAGTCAATACTGAGAGTCAATATGTGGACAAGGATATTGTGAGGCAAATATATCTTCAGGTTGATGTATCTGGGCTCATCACCATACTATCCAAGAACAAAACATAATGGTAGGGGAGAGAACGTAGCAATATCTTTCCTGAACAGCACAGAGGGGGAGTGTAGTGGGGTGGCTACCCCATTCTGGCCTTAAGGGTTTAAATCAGGCTGGAGGGAGACTGTGCAGAGCCTTCGTCAATCAGGAAAGGACTTAAAAGGAGCCAATGAGAAGGCAACTTGCTGGGGCAGTTTTGTATATAAGGAGCTGCTTAGCAGAGAGAGAACTGTTTGATCTTGACCAGAGAAGGTGAAGGACTGGTTCCCAAGCAGGAGCATCTTAGAGCAGTGCTGGACAGGCTCAGGGGAGCAGGAAAAAGACACCATCCTGATACCTGCTGGGCCTTCAGGCCTTTATATAAGGGCCACCCCCTGATACAAAGAGGAAGAGAAAGGACTAGGTGAATTGTGCCACAGGGAAAGATTAAGATTATGGAGGCACAATATGAGGAAGCCTACTTTGTGGAGGGTTCATGTGCTCTCCCAGTATGGACATCAGAGGAAAAAATCCCTGCAGAAAGAAGGACTGCAGACACTGCTTAGGCAGTTACTGAAGGGCCAGCAGCAACAACAGAAGACCCAGGGGTATCTGCAGACGTATATGGCCCAGGTAGTGGAACAGCAGCTACTTATACTCTGGCTGCTCAGAAAGGAGAATCCGAGGAAGCTGTGAAAAAAGGCAAGATGCCAGGGCTAGGCACTCTGGTGCAGAACAAAAGGTGCCTTGTTATACTTGTTGGAGGCCAGACACTGGGGTCTGGAGGCCGGCGCCTGGACCTAGAAACTGCTATGCCTGTGGGCATAAGGGACACTCGAAAAAGGAGTGCATCTACCGGGATGGAGCAGGGAGGCCCCATCTGGACAAGGAAAAGAACAGACAAGCGCCCCCTGCGCGGGTAACAGAGGGGCCCTGAATACACTGGGCCTGTGGAGAGCAGAGGATGTTAAAATGCAGTTATTAGGCTAATCATTATAGTCGATGCAATCTGTATTGAATATCCAATTAGTCGATAGGACCGCTCTGGAGAGCCGCAGAGGGGTTAGCTCCAGGAGCCAGCCTGAGCTTGGACGGAGCAGTTCTGGCTCATGCCAGCTCCGGGAGCCACCCGTGCTGCAGCTCTGCATTTTAAATGCAGTCCCTGCCCGTGCCATTTCCCTGCTATGCCTGCGCTCCGCCCCACACCCCAATAGAGGCAACAAGGGGGGAGAGGGTGAGCAACTAGTCAAGTCACTACTCACCTATCTGATAAGCTTATGCTTATCGGATAGTCGACTAGTCACTTACATCCCCAGTGGAGAGACCAGACATGTGAAGAGGGACTGCTCTAAGGGGACCCGGCTAGCTCTGAAGGAAGGGCTAAACCACAAATGGAACACAGAAGGGCCGTTGAAAAGGGAAGGCACAGGTGGTGCTTCCATTGCCACACCAGGGGCCATATGAAAAAGCCCTTCTCCCGCGGAGTGGGATGGAAGCTAGAAAAGGAGACTCAACCTGAGGCTACCTTGAAGAAAGGGGTGGTGAAGGCGGAGGCCTTAACCAAGTAAGTGTCTGAGGCAGAGGTACCCCAAAAAACTCAGAGGACTCACTTGTGGAGATCCTCACAAGAGTGAAGAGGGCCACTGTGGGAACTCAAAACCTCGAGGAGGGGAGCAGGTTGCTCCAAAGGAGGGAGAACCTGTGGGAAGACACCCTACGTGTCCAGCTGAGAAAGATGCTGTGACATTAAAGTAATCCCCTGTGGGAGATATTTAAGGGGGAGGATGTGTAGTGGGGCAGCTGGAGCTAAAGCAGGTTAGAGGGAGAGCCTGTGCAGAGGCCTGGCCAATCAGGGAGCAGCTGTTAAGAATTCAATGAGAGGACAGCTTGCTGGGGCAGCCCTAGTTATAAGGAGCTCCTCAATACAGCAGTAGGCAGTGAGGGCCTGATCAGGGAGGGTGCAGGACTGGTTCCCAAAGAAGCACCTTTGGGAAAGCAGTGCTGGGCAGGCTCAGGGTGCAAGGGCCAGAGAGGTGCAGGGCTCACAGGGGAAGGGGCCTCAGGAACAGAAAGCAGTAAAAGGGGAGAGAAGGACAAGGCTGGCACCAGGAGTTCCCTGGGCTAGCACCCAAAATAGTAGGCAGGCCTGGGGTTTCCCCTTGCACTGAACCAAGCCACACTGAAGAGTTGCCTTGATAGACTGTGGCTTGCCCCTGAGGTGAGGGGCTAGACTGAGGCTGCAGTTGGCCACAGTGACAAGCATAGGGCTGTGGACTGCGGATACCCCCAATAGGTAGTGTGAGAGACCAGTCTGGTGGGCATTGTTCTGAAGAGGACGCTGTGATCTGGGAAGCAACACAGGTCCAGAGCAGAGCTTGGAGTGTGTGTGGAGCAACAACAGGCAAGATGCCAGCCAGAAGGGGACACCCTGCTGAGAACTGAGCTAATTCCCAGAATGACCAGCAGGAGATGCCAGGCCTGTGAGTCCCAACCTTACAGAGAGGAAGAGATGAATCAAAGAAAATCCCAAAAGTTGAAAGCTGGAGGCAAAAAGTGTCAGTGTCAGCAGTAATAAAAGGGAGGAAGTTTGGGGCAGACAGCGTTTGAGATGGCAGCAGGACATCCCAGAAAAGATGTCTAAAACACAGTTCAAGATGAAAGATAGCAAGTCCATGATGCTATTTTCAGTCATTTTTTAGAAGAAATAGGTTTACAGCTTATTTTAGACCATTATTTTTCTGACTACCTGTGCTTTTACATAATCACAAACTGAATAATTTTTCACCCAGAGAACAGATTATTGTTCCAGCTCAGAATCCACAGATCTTCTAAAGTTACTGATTATTTAATTTAAGGAGAACATAACCAACAGCCCACCTTCAGAGGGGACTAGGAAGCCTATATTCCTCAAGGCTTATTGCCCTTTGTCGTCATTTGATTTTCCCCATGTGCCACATGACTGAGCCTGACTCAAACAACAAATTAAGGCAATTGCTTTGTTTAATCTTCCTTTGCCTAACTAGCCAGGGAAGTGATTGGATGTTAATTCATTTGATATTAGAACTAAGTCTTGCATTTAACCTCGCTTTTAGACCTGGAATAGAGAGATCTTTTCTGGTTGAGAGAGGCATCAGTGTAAATCTGAGAGAGCAGTAAGCAGCACCTTTAGCAACAGAGGTAATTAATGCATTTAGAAGTGACACAGAAAGACACATCTCCAAAAGATGCATTATAACCAATGCCAAAATTTTTAATGGGATGAAAAATCAGAGCTCCCAACATTGGAAATACATATTAATTAACTTCTGAAAATCTAGCTATAAGATTCAGCAGCATGAAACGAGAGAAGTTTCTCTGTAACTCCCATCTTCCCTATAAATTTTATAGGTTGAACTTCTCTAGTCAGGTACTCTCTGATCTGGCAACATCCGTGGTCCAGAATGATTTCAGTTAGCCAGATATCCACTTATGTGTGTGGTCAACCTTCCACAGTCCCATAAAGTTTGTTTACAGCCACTGGTACTGGTTCTCAGTGTTCTGTGCTGTTATTTAGGTTAATTTACCCTTAAATGTCTTCTAAGAGACCAGTAAGCAGTGGAAGTGTTCCCAGTACTGCTAGACAATACTGACCTCCCGTGGTCTGGCAAATTCTT
Source organism: Pelochelys cantorii (assembly GCA_032595735.1). Classification (NCBI taxonomy): domain Eukaryota; kingdom Metazoa; phylum Chordata; order Testudines; family Trionychidae; genus Pelochelys; species Pelochelys cantorii. The sequence goes on along the minus strand of CM064330.1, from coordinate 83,043,028 downwards.
TGGTTTGGCACCAGTCAGGTCCTGAGAATGCTGGACTAGAGACATTCAACCTATATTTACATCTCCTTGACAGCTTGCAAAATACATGTTTACACTGAAAAATGTAGTGGGCATGAAGAGGTAAAGAAGGACTTGGAGAAAGCAGGTCTTTTGCTGTGCGTACTGCTACCAAGTTGTGAGTCAGTGAGGATAAGGACAGGATGTTAAACACAGCCTCTACCACCTGCAACCACTTTACTGGTTTAACTTCACAGCATCATTGTAAGGACCTTCAGGTATCAAGTGATCTTTATGGCCACAGGAGGTAGTGACAGTCAAATTTTCATGGTAAAATGGCTGCATAAGCAAGCCCAAGAAAAGCAACAGCTTTCCCTGTGTTCCGTCCAAACCCCAGAAGACATGAACCCATCATCTCTCTACACATTACTGATTTTTCAGTTATTCTGAAAGCAACAAGTAAAACTTTTGTATTCCCACGAATTGCTTGTATAGCCAGGGCAGCATAAAAAGCATATGATTTTACAGCAGCACTACCTCTTCTGGCAAGATCACTCAGCACCTGGAGGTCCTTACAACAATGCCATGAAGTTAAACCAGTTAAAGTGGTTGCAGGTGCTTGAGGCTGAACTAAATATCCTGTCCATATCCTCATTTACCCATAAGGAACTGCTTCACAGCTAAATTCAAGCAGTACACAAAAGAGAGCTGGCAGTATTTTAAAGAAGCCTTATTGAAGGCACAGAAAGAAACCATCTCGATGTGTAACAAGAAAAGCAAACATGGTCGGAGACCGGATTGGCTTACAGGGGAAATCCTCGGTGAACTTAAGCACAAAAAGGGAGCTTACAAAAAGTAGAAACTTGGACAAGTGACCAGGGAGGGGTATAAATGTATAGCTCGAGAATGCCGGGGGGTTATCAGGAAGGCGAAAGCGCAATTGGAATTGCGACTGGCAAAGGATGTGAAGTATAACAAGAAAGGTTTCTACAGGCATGTTAGCAAGAAAAAGGTGATCAGAGAGGGTGTGGGGCCCCTACTGGATGAAGGAGGTAACCTAGTGACAGATGATGTGGGGAAAGTTGAAGTACTCAATGCTTTCTTTACCTCTGTCTTCGCGGACAAGGTCAGCTCCCAGACTAATGCGCTAAGTGACGAAAGATGGGATGAAGATGGAGAGCTCTTGGTGGGTAAAGAACAGGTTAGGAACTATTTAGAAAAGCTAAACGTACACAAATCCATGGGTCCAGACTTAATGCATCCGAGGGTACTGAGGGAGTTGGCAATGTCATTGAGGAGCCTTTGGCCGTTATCTTTGAAAAGTCATGGAGATCAGGAGAGATCCCAGATGATTGGAAAAAGGCAAACGTAGTGCCCATCTTCAAACAAGGGAAGAAGGACAATCCAGGGAACTATAGGCTGGTCAGTCTTACCTCGGTCCCTGGAAAAATCATGGAAGGGATCCCTAAGGAATCCATTTTGAGGCACTTGGAAGAGGGGAAAGTGATCAAGAATAGTCAGCATGGATTCACAAAGGGCAAGTCGTGCCTGACCAATCTGATTAGCTTCTGTGATGAGGTAACTGGCTCTGTAGACATGGGAAAGTCAGTGGTTGTGATATACCTCGAGTTTAGCAAGGCTTTTGATATGGTCTCCCACAATATTTTTGCCAGCAAGTTAAGGAAATATGGATTGGATAAATGGATGGTAAGATGGATAGAAAGCTGGCTAGAAGGTCGGGCCCAGCGGGTAGTGATCAACAGCTCGATGTCAGGATGGCAGTCGATTTCTAGCGGAGTGCCCCAAGGTTTGGTTCTAGGACCAGTTTTGTTCAACATCTTTATTAATGACCTGGATGATGGGATGGATTGCACCCTCAGCAAGTTTTCAGATGACACTAAGCTAGGGGGAGAGGTAGATATGCTGGAGGGCGGGGACAGGGTCCAGAATGACCTGGACAGATTAGACGATTGGGCCAAAAGAAATCTGATGAGGTTCAACAAGGACAAGTGCAGAGTCTTGCACTTGGGACGGAAGAATCCCAAGCATTGTTACAGGCTGGGGACCAGCCAGCTAAGTAGTAGTTCTGCAGACAAAGACCTGCGGATTACAGTGGATGAGAAGCTGGATATGAGTCAACAATGTGCCCTTGTAGCCAACAAGGCTAATGGCATATTAGGTTGCATTAGGAGGAGCATTTTCAGCAGATCCAGAGATGTGATTATTCCCCTTTATTCAGCTCTTGTGAGGCCACATCTGGAGTATTGTGTCCAGTTCTGGGCCCCCCACTACAAAAAGGATGTGGACGCATTGGAGAGGGTCCAGCGAAAGGCAACCAAAATGATTAGGGGGCTGGAGCACATGACCTATGAGTAGAGGATGAGGGAGTTGGGGTCTGTTTAGTCTGCAGAAGCGAAGAGTGAGGGGGGATTTGATAGCAGCCTTCAACTTCCTGAAGGGAGGTTCCAAAGAGGCTGGAGAAAGGCTGTTCTCAACAGTGACAGATGGCAGAACAAGGAACAATGGTGTCAAGTTGTGGTGGGAGAGGTCCAGGTTGGATATTAGGAAAAACTATTTCACTAGGAGAGTGGTGAAGCTGGAATGGGTTACGTAGGGAAGTAGTGGAGTCTCCATCCCTAGAGCTTTTTAAGTCTAGGCTTGACAAAGCCCTGGCTGGGTTGATTTAGTTGGGATTGGTCCTGCCTAGGGCAGGGAGCTGGACTTGATGACCTTCTGAGGTCTCTTCCAGCTCTATGGTTCTATGATTCTATGAAAAGCAGCATGCAAAATGTTATCCTTTGTCGATTTGTACAGATGGGTCATGTATCTGAGGCTCTTAAACTTATATCTCTAGTGTAAGTGTTTTCCTGAATAAGGAAATTATTTGTAATGTAAAAAAGAAACAAGCCAACATCATTAATGCAGGCAGGAACAAACTCAACACAATGCACTTCTGGGGAGCAGTGCAAGGAAAGAGAGGAACCTTTCAAGCTTTCTTCAAGCATAAAAGAAGCAAAAGGGAGCAAAAGGGAAGCAAAAGGATTAGCCATTATGTGTGGCCTTGAGTTTGAGAAGCAAAGGGTGGTGGGGACAGGATATGCAATGAGATCTTCAAGGATGGAAAGGACCACCCTTCTCCTCTAACTGGGACCCACACAACATGGCCCCTAGTAAAAGTTATCTGAATATAAACTGTTTAAATTGAATGTTAAGAACTGAAATATTTACAGTAAAACCGGTAAAGTTTAAGAGGCTTTAAAATGTCCATTATAAAATAGAATACCAGAACATAAATGACTAAACTGCATACACACGGAAAGATATTAGGAGTGAGTAAACATTAAATCTCCACATTCTGTCTTTTTATCTACACAAAGGAAAATTAAGGGATTGAGACATTTTCCTAGCTAATTAAAAGAAAATGAAAGAAAATTTGTCAAAGGAAACTTCATCTTGCCTCATTTCTGAGAGCCCCTCCACCTTCCAATTTTACAGGTGGTATGTCCAACATTACTCTGTTTTTCAAGTTATACAGCACCTGCCATATATTGTCCTTCTTCCCTTTATGCATTAACATTATTTATAACGTGGTAAAATATGTTCTATACTTTACAAGCACCATGGAAAGCCACACTACACTGAAGAACTTGTTGGACACCAATCCTATACAAAGAAGCATATAGGATGACTTTTGCCTCCTCATCGAGACCACTGAAGTCAAACAATCGTATCATCAGTTGTGCTCTGTTCACATATGCAGGTCCATCTGGGTGCATCCTAGTGCAGGACCGGGACCAAAACATATACCTTTGAGACCTTTGATGTCTTCAATATATAGCTGACACAAAAAGCTGTGTCTAAAATAAAACTTTTATATTATTTTGAATAAATATTGAGGAAAAATTGAGATAGTGAATTTAACGCATCTTAATATATGATCATGTACTGCATTGTTCTTCAGTGGGAAAGGTCATCCCAGAATAATCATTTGTGTTGCATCTTTTTAAGTCTCAGAGCAGTAGCCATGTTGGTCTGGAACTCCAAAAATAAGTAGTCCTGTGGCACCTTAAAGACTAACAGATTTATTTGGGCATAAAGCTTTCGTGGGTAAAATCCACTTTGCTAGATGCATACCACAAAAGCTTATGCCCAAATACAGGTAGTCCCTGACTTACGAACAGGTTACGTTCCAAACTCCTGTTGTAACTCGATTTGTTCGTAAGTCGGAATACATGCTTTTAAATGTGGTTGCGCTGTTTGTAAGCGTGGATTGCACGTTCGTAACTCGGGGACCGGTTGTAAATTAGTTAGTCTTTAGGGGTATGTCTACACTGCAGAGGAAGATCAAAGCTGCTGCTGTCGACCTTCCAGGGTTCGAATTAGCAGTTGAGTTAAGATAGCTAATTCTAACTGAGAGGGGACCTCCTGTCAATGCCAGTAACCCTCATTTCATGAGGAGTAAGGGAAACTGAAGGAAGTGTGTTCTTCCTTTGACTTCACTGGTCTACAATTTTTTAGAAGTCGTCTGCTTCAGAGATAAAATGTGCTATTTATTATGTATTTTGATGTGCTGAATTCAAATATGACAATTAAAACAACTGATTGGCTACTGTTTCCAAGATATTTAAGTTTTTACATTTTACATCTATGTATATTGTGTAGATAGTAGAGTTTTAATCATAAATTGTAAACCTAGGTCTTTTCATGTGTTTATGGTTGCTTTACATGATAATATTTCACCTGTCCTGTTTATGTAACACTTTAAAAATCAGCAAAAGGGTTATATAAATAAAATTTATTATGAAACAAAAAAGGCAAAAAACTATTATGTACATAGTTTAGTCCTCTTCAGTGTCTACTCGGCGCTTCTTGGCTTGTCTCTTGTATTCATTAAATGGAGCATCTCTTGTCACTGTCCAGCAATAGTCTGCAAGCATTGATGGGCTCCATTTGCCCTGATAGCGTTTCTCCATTGTTGCAATGTCCTGGTGAAATCGCTCGCCCTGCTCGTCGCTCACTGCTCCGCGGTTCGGTGGAAAAAAATCTAGATGAGAGTGCAAAAAATGTATCTTTAGTGACATGTTGCAACCAAGGCTTTTGTATGCCTTGAGGAGGTTTTCCACCAACAACCTGTAGTTGTCTGCCTTCTTGTTTCCGAGAAAATTTATTGCCACTAACTGGAAGGCTTTCCATGCCATCTTTTCCTTGCCACGCAGTGCATGCTCAAATGCATCATCTCAAAGAAGTTCATGAATCTGAGGACCGACAAAGACACCTTCCTTTATCTTAGCTTCACTTAACCTTGGAAATTTTCCACGGAGGTACTTGAAAGCTGCTTGTGTTTTGTCCATGGCCTTGACAAAGTTCTTCATCAGACCCAGCTTGATGTATAAGGGTGGTAACAAAATCTTCCTTGATTCAACAAGTGGTGGATGCTGAACACTTTTCCTCCCAGGCTCCAATGACTGTCGGAGTGGCCAATCTATCTTGATGTAGTGGGAATCTCTTGCACGACTATCCCATTCGCAGAGAAAACAGCAGTACTTTGTGTATCCAGTCTGCAGACCAAGCAAGAGAGCAACAACCTTCAAATCGCCACAAAGCTGCCACTGATGTTGGTCATAGTTTATGCACCTCAAAAGTTGTTTCATGTTGTCATAGGTTTCCTTCATACGGACTGCATGACCAACTGGAATTGATGGCAAAACATTGCCATTATGCAGCAAAACAGCTTGAAGACTCGTCTTCGATGAATCAATGAACAGTCTCCACTCATCTGGATCGTGAACGATGTTGAGGGCTGCCATCACACCATCGATGTTGTTGCAGGCTACAAGATCACCTTCCATGAAGAAGAATGGGACAAAATCCTTTTGACGGGCACGGAACATGGAAACTCTAACATCACCTGCCAGGAGATTCCACTGCTGTAGTCTGGAGCCCAACAGCTCTGCCTTACTCTTGGGTAGTTCCAAATCCCTGACAAGGTCATTCAGTTCACCTTGTGTTATGAGGTGTGGTTCAGAGGAGGAGGATGGGAGAAAATGTGGGTCCTGTGACATTGATGGTTCAGGACCAGAAGTTTCATCCTCTTCCTCTTCCTCGTCTGACTCAAGCGAGAATGATTCTGGTGCATCAGGAACCGGCAGTCCTCCGTGGGGTACTGGGCGTATAGCTGATGGAATGTTTGGATAATGCACGGTCCACTTTTTCTTCTTTGACACACCTTTCCCAACTGGAGGCACCATGCAGAAGTAACAATTGCTGGTATGATCTGTTGGCTCTCTCCAAATCATTGGCACTGCAAAAGGCATAGATTTCCTTTTCCTGTTCAACCACTGGCAAAGATTTGTTGCACAAGTGTTGCAGCATATGTGTGGGGCCCACCTCTTGTCCTGATCTCCAATTTTGCAGCCAAAATAAAGGTGATAGGCTTTCTTAACCATAGTGGTTATACTGTGCTTTTGTGATGCAAAAGTCACTTCACCACAAATATAGCAGAAGTTATCTGCACTGTTCACACAAGTACGAGGCATCTCTGCTCACTTTGGCTAAACAGAAATGTGTCCCTTTGCAAAATCAAACACTGACAAATAAGAGAGCACGACACTGTATGATTTCTAGAGCTGATATAGGGCAATTTGTTCAGCAGAGTGATGTAAGCTTCGTTATGATTGCATCATCCATGACTTCTAGGAATAACATGATGCAATTCATATAATGTATGACGCAATTCCAGCTTCAGATTGCATCATTCATTGTTTTGCCTAAAAAGCAAGTACTGTCCAAACCCACTCAGAGATTTATTCATAGATCCGGTCAAAGATGTATTTTAGTCATTTCTGGTTTAAATTGAGATCCCTTCCCTTTATAACTCACGTATCCTCCGCCATTCCCAAGTCAAGGGTCGTATATACTGACCCAATAGCATATCTTGAAAACTAGAGCCAATCAACAATTTTAAGCATCATTTTCGTTCTCAGTGACTCAGAATTAATAAAGTTTGACTCCATTTATTTCAGAAGCATTTTGGCTGTAGAGCAGTGCTTCCTGCAGTGTAGACAGCGCCAAAAGCCAAGTTAAGCTACTTCAAGTTCAGCTATGCAATTAACGTAACTGAAGTTGTATATCTTAATTCAACTTTGTCCCACAGCACAGACATACCCTAAGGTGCCACAAGACTCCTCATTTTTACATCTTAAATCATTTTCATAAAATAGATGTTTTGCCCTTAGCTTAAAAACAGTGCATAAAGGAATAAGAATAGAGTTTTTCAGCATACAGTAAAACTGTACTCACTAAAACAGGGGGGTGGAGGAGAGGGTTTCTTTGTGCACTCTAAGAGGAAAACTAGATTAATTTCTGTTTTACCAGAGAGGAAAACCTAATAACCAAATCCTGGGCAGAGAGTCAAAAACTACATTAAAATCAAGATACAGAAAATACACACTGCACAGGATCCTGATGACATCCATACTGTGTAAGGGCAACGCATACCTCAAAGCCTTTAATAATCCAAATATGGAACAATAGCACTTAAAAACTTAATAATGTAACAAAATATGAAGTAACTTTTACACAAAAAACCTAAACCTTTGGACCAATTCCTGGCGCCGCTGGTTGAGCAGGGAACCACAAGCACAGTGTATTTTCAGCAAGTTTTTCAGATCATGCTGTAAGAGCCAGGAGCTGTTTCTGTACACTGGAGGCCTCAGCCCACCTCATGAAGTCATTTCACATCAGACTAGTGTGTATTTAATAAAGCTTCTCAGTCACATTTTTGTATTTTCCTGTCACATTGTTTATATTGCTCTGTATTAATTTCCTCTTTGTAAAATTCCTCTAAACTGCTTATAAAACTGACTTAAAAAAAAGTAAGAAAAGGATCCAGGTTTGGAATCAAGGAGGAGAAATGAGGCTATTGTTCAGTGGAGCAGCACAGAACCAAAGTGAAAGGAAAAATCATTTAGAACTGATCGCAGTATAGAACTTCCCAGCAGGTCCAATCATGGCTCTGAACTAGGGATTAAAGCGACTAGTCAACTACCCAACAAACATATGCTTACTGGGTAGTCAAGTAGTGACTCAACTAGTCACTTCCCCCCACCCTTGAGGCCTCTATCAGAGAAAGGCAGCAGGGGGGAGACAGGATCTGGTGCTGGAAGGAGCTGGTTCCCCCCAGCAGTGTCTCCATGGGGGGACCAAGGGAGGCAGAGGCGTAGCGAAGGGACTGGGAGCGAGCCTAGAATCAGCTGATTCCCAGCTTGCGCCTGGTCCCGGATGCTGTACCTCTGCTTTTCAAATGTATTAAGAGCCACCTGGCTCTTAATACATTTAAAAGGTCGAGGTGCAGCCAGGGGGACTGGGCGTGAGCCGGGAATCAGCTGACCTGGATCGCACCCAGTCCCCCCACTACGCCTCTACCTTTTAAATGTATTAAGAGCCTGGTGATCTTAATACATTTAAAAGGCAGAGCCACAGTGGGGTTAGCTCCCGGGGCCAGAAGCTAACCCCCTATGGCTCTGCAGTTTCCCCCCCTTATCGATTGAATAATCAATGGAATTCCATCAACTATTCGATTAGCTGATTAAATGCATTTAATATCTCTAGTCTGAACCTGCACTGTAAGCTTCCAAGTGGTGCTGAACATCCTCACTTTCATTCATCTCACTGGAGGCCCTCAGGGCCAGAAAAAGGTACTTAAAGCCTTAAAGATGCAGATAAACTCCAGTGGGTTTTCAAAAAAATCTAGATGCCTCATTCCCATTGATTTAAATGGGAACGGTGGTGTAGTCAGTGTTTCACAACCAGTGGTATGAGTACACTTAGGGATACTCGAGAGAAGTCTGGGGGGTACGTCAACAACTGAAATGTGGAGAAAACTGAATTTGTTTTAAGTTTTACAGCATTTTTTATTTTTGTACTTTTTACACCGAAAAATGTCATTGCCCACCTGGCTACGATTAAGTTGTTTAAACAAATGTGTTGCAGTGGTAGAAAAAAAATTGTGTGTCAGAAAACTGCAGGTACTATGGGTACTTTTTTTTTTTTTTTAAGGGGTACTTCATAAAAAAAGGTTGAGAAACACTTGTGTAGTTAAACCAGAGCTGTCTTGCTGTTTTGGTACTACTGCAGCAGTCCTGCTTAGTCCCTGATCCCCAACCAGCTCCACTCCCCACTACTGCTCCTCTCAGTGTCTCTTCCATCTGGCAGCACCTCAGGTGGCCCCAGAAGCAAGAGACTGCAGCACCAGGGAGTCCTGAGCAGCAGCAACAGCAATGGTAAGAAGAGAGTCGGAGAAACTGCTGTTCCAGATGGGCTACTCTGTGCTCCAGAGTCACTGCTGACACCCATGGATCTGCTCCCCCCACCAACTGCCATCTTCCCCGCCCCCTCCGAAAATCAGGGAGTTCAGGGACATTCCCCCAGGGCAAGAAGCCCAGACATGTCATGTCTGCAGTGCACATCTGAGCAATGGCCAAGCCAGTTCCAGCATAAACTGCTGCATGTGTAAGGGAACCTCAATCTGACCCTATTCCCTTCTGATTCCTCTACTGAGCTCCTATATTTTCCCTGAGCCCCCGCGCCTCTAAGGGACAGGGAAGAAGGGCAGGGAGGAGTGTGTCTGGGCAGCAGCAGAATCAGGAGTCAGCAGCTGGGAGCACCACTTCCAAAGAGTGAGCAGAGAGAAACTTTTCTGTGATTCTGGGTCCCACTGGGTTAACACTTATGAGAGACGCAACCCAGAGCAGCCTAAGCTAGTTGTACCACATCCCATGCCCCACCTCTTAGATCCCCATTACCCGCTGCTCTAGACACGCCTGGCTTGGGTCCTAAGCCAGCCACTGTGCTTTTCCCTCTATTCCTTCCCAGCCTTTTAAACCCCTCCTTCCCCACTACCCCCATCTACTTTCCGCACCCACTCCCCAGAGTCTCAGCCCATTCTCTGCCCCTTTTGGTGAGTGGCATTCCATAATGTTCACATTTAGGACTAATGTTGAATGGGAGGTAGGTATTTTTTAAAAATCCCGCTAGACACCTATCTGCTTTTTCAGGGGGCCTAAATGCTTTTACAAATCTGGCCCACAGTTCCTTGCTGTATAAAGCTGTGTAAGCTTCAGTGCCTGTTGCAAGAAAGAGACCACTCACATGAAGAATGAGGCAAAGTAATGATAGGCAAAAGTTGCTGAAAATTAACTGCCACAATCTAAGAATAAGAAGGAAAATCTTAAGACCCACGTTTGTCATGATGGAGTACATAGGTAACCATGATAATTATTTTCCAGACATTATCTTATAAAGAGAGACATCCTTAAATTCCCACTTTCATAAATCTTCACTAAGAAATATTTATGCTGTTGAAAAATGCAGTTGAGTTGTACAAATGTTGGAAAGTTTCCATTTCTTTTTTTATTTTTTTTTAAGGACAAATATAGTCTGTTTTCATTTAAGTAATCACTTGCAGGTTTCATGTAGACCCATCCCTCTGAGTAGGGCTGAGCGTCCAGCATTAGGAGCTAAGAGCCTTTTAGCAGCACTATTATTTTTGTGCTATCAGTCACTTTGATTTCCATTGTTTCCTTCATTGGCTGCCATTTGCCCACCCCAAATATATCCACGTCATAACCTTACCACACACCAATTCTTCCCAGTGGAGAAGGGTAGGAAAAGGAGCAAAAAGAAATTCTGCATTTTGAGTTCCTATGTTGTGCAACAAACCACAATATGGTTCTGAGTCAACAAAAAAGCACCAGGCAAGGACTGCATGTTTCCTAGCAACCTTTGAGCTCTGATGTGAGGACAAGAGATAGAATATTATCTAAAGTGCTTTGGCTTCTTTGATTCTCCTCCAAGGACAACTCAACATACAAGTTTCACAGTAATATTGTAAACTAATGTTTATCACCCCAAAGTTTGGGAAAGTTGTCACAGGGCATAGGTCATCCAATTTGCACCTAAATAATATTTAGAGCCAGTAATTACCAAAATAATTTGTTGTTAAGATTCCAGCATTTGCCTCCATACTGGCTCCCACTAAACATGCACTTATCATACACTTGGAATCTGTCTATTTGAAAGCCATAATTATTTGAGTAGAAACTAAAACAACATTTACAAATAGCCAAAAGCTGGCTAAAGTTCAGTATAGACATAGGGCCAAGAGTTTCAAAACTAACTAATGACTTTGAGTGCCTCGATTTATTTTTTTGGGGGGAAGGGGTATTCAACTTGATACAGATTAAAAGAGACTGATTTTCAAGTGGACAGTGTTTAGGATTTTCTCAAACTTGGATCCTTTTAAGGTATCTCAGGTTGAGCACCCAAAATTAATTAGATTCCTAGGCCAAGATTTTCAAAAACAATGTTATGCTTAATTTTTTTAAATCTTGCCTCACTTCATTGTGGTTTCTCTACCACAGCGGTTCTCAAAACTTTTTGGGCTCCGGAGCCCTTTACATGCGTAAAAATTTATGCGGAGCCCCAGCGGTCCACTGATTGTATGTGTTGTACCTATCGATGTTTCCAGTTTGTCAACCTCCCGGAGCTCCTGGAGATGTCTCACTGAGCCCTGGGGCTCTGCGGAGCACAGTTTGAGAAACGCTGTTCTACCGCAACCAAAATCCTTGCAATCTACCTACACTTTTTAATTTTAAGACGTGATTACAGAATCAGCTCCTAAAATTAATATGTTCTATTCCCATCAAACTACTGACAGCTAGATACTTTCTCCACCAAGTAGCCAGTTTGTTAGAAGTACAATGACTGTCAGTCTCCCTCTCTCTCTCTCTCTGCAGTATCACAGTAGAGGCCACAGAAATAACAAGCTGGGTGTGTGGAAGGATTGGTGGATAATTCTAGGGAGCCATATTTATGGGAAGGTCATCCCTGAGCTCGGTCTTGAATACTCAGTGCTGCAAACTCCAACAATTTCATTACAAATCTCACAGCATTTGGTATTTTTCTTGAAACCCCAGCTCCTGGAGGAATGTGAACCAGTTGGGAATCTTAGTTATTTAAAAAATAAATTAAGTTTTCTGGCCATAGTGGTAAAAGGTTGAATACAGTATATAATCTTAAGCACTCAAATACTAGCACCCCAAATTATTATTTTTAAAAATCCCATTATTTTTAAGTTCTCATCTTTTTTTTAAAAACCTACTTTCGAAAGTCTGTGGCTGGCAAGGTGGCATATTCCCAGTTGATGCTGTTCTCTATCAGCAACACCTGTAAGCTGTGCGCACACCCACTCTAACTCTGACTCTCCCTATGAATCTACAACTGTCACTTTAGGAAACCAGCAGGTGAGCATAAGCAAGGCCTAAAGTCATGTGGGCACAGAAAGAAAGCAGCTCCTGGCCATCATCCAGGATTTAATTTAAATGGGAAAATTTTCCTAAAGTTGTTTTTATATTTTCAGTTCATCTTTGTGGTGAAAAGGAGGTAAAGGATGGAACTTTTCACAATGTGGATGAACTGATTGGAAATCTGGATTAAGCAAAAAATTAAGCAGTCAATTTTAAACTGTAAATCTAAATAAATTAGAGAAGAAAATAATATCACTAAATTTCTCACAAGTAGGAAGTTGAGATCTAAATCATGTTATTCCGAAAATTTTTCAAGAGAGCATTTCAATTACAGTAAATGGATTAGCAATGTAATATAATAATACTAAAACATAAACAACATTTAAGCACTGATTTCTTGTTGATCAGTTGTTGGGAGTTCTGCAGAATGCAGTATATAATTAACAATCCACTACCAAAGTTTTAAAGCTATTTAACTTGATCTTATTTAACCAAGTGACAAATTGCCATTCTGGTTTCCTTCCCTCATTCAAAATTGTAAAATAGTTCAAATAAACTAACTCTGGTACAATAGAGATTTTGAAACAAATTCTGCAGTTGTTAATCTGGAGTTTTACTCAAAGAATTAAGCCCCAATGTCATTTCATTTCAGTCTTAACATCCTGTATCATAAATCCTCTTCAACACCAATGCCCTTCTATTAACTGTATTCTAGCACTGAGATTCCTCTACAGGCTACCCTAAATACTTCAACAACTGTAAAACATGCATTATATAAATCAGAACACATTTTAGTATTTCTGGATATACAAGATCTTTCTTCAACTAAATCCCTACCTACAATTATTAATTTGATTTAAACCTCTGCTAGGAAACAGGCAATGCCCGTACTGACTTTAGGAGGCTTATCCTAACAGATTCCAAGCATAAAGGAATCCTTACACCCTTTGTGTACTCCCAGCATGCTCTGCACACACTGAATTGTTCACTGGGTGGTCGAGCTGTAGGATAGCTTATTTCCACAACTGACAATTCACTGTCTGGAAGATGGAAAGTCAAAACTGGGAGGATGTGACCTGACCCCTGCTATTCAGTACTTTTTACACAAATTATTTCTACTTGTTCCTGAAACATCCTTTGTAATATTTAATGATGATTGTTTCCAAAGAAAACCATCAACATTTCAAAAGACTGAAGAAATCTCCTTCTGAAAACACTTCCTAGAAGCATACACAGTTCTTAGAAGTGAAGAATGAAAATCAGGTCTAATGTGAATTTCAGGATACAAAGGACAGAAATTCTATTTTGCACAGAACAGAGTTGAAAACTGATAGTTCTGCACTATTGAAAGGAAGAAGCCTGGTATGAACATTTACACATAGCGGTTTAAATTAGTGATGGGAGAACCTTAAAAAGATTTAGCCCTCCAAACTGACTCACTTTCCAATCTGATTTTTTTCTACCTTCTTACAAATAGAAGCACCAGTGACCCATGCTGCTTCCTTACCTCAATCATTCCCCAATGCAATACTACTTAAAACAAATGCACAAGATAGCGAGGGCAGTAAGAGCAATCGTGCTGGGTTTGATGATCCACTTCAGAAAGGTATGGAAAGGAAGACAGGAGAAGATCACGTCAGGTATTTGCACTGTTTGGAAGGGCCTGCTCTATACATTGTGAAGAATGCCCTGGTGACTTCAATGAACATAGAAGTTGCCAGATGAAACTAGAAGTTCTGTATCCAATTGTCTCAGAACTTAGAAAATATGCTACTAAGAAAGGTTAAAAAAAAAATCTCATAAAGCTTTGTGATAGGGCCAACCCGGTGTTGAGGCTGGAAAAGGGCATAGAGAAGTCCTCCAAGGAGGCTAACATGACTGCAGAGGAACCAGCCAATCTGGGGCTAGCAAGACCTATAAAAGACGTTGCAAAGCACAGCAGCAGTCAGTTGCAATACAGAACTCCCAGAGAGAAGACCATGGGAGGCTGACTGGCTGGCTGAGGAAGCAGCAACACCAGGGACAGCTCCAAATGAAGAGTTAAATAGAGACTGTGGACTACAGTGAAAATAATGAACTGCAATAGGGCCCTGAGATAAGGATGAGGAACTGTCTCCAGGAGGAGAAGCCATGGAGGCATCACACTCTCCAGAAAGGGAAACAAACAGAGACAGAGGGCACTGAGATGGGCCCTGGTAAACATGTACCCCGGAATGGGTTTGTATTGCACATAGGAGTGTGACTTGGCCAGAGGGCTGAGCAGCCTTTTCAGCTAAAACTGAGGCAGGCACCCGCGCTCGGCCAGACAGGGGTGTCCGTGGGAGATCAGTTCCACCACATCACATGCTTATTTTTAGGTTATACTGAACATGGGGAAAGAGGAACCCCTTCCTGGCCCCATCAGGTGATCAGTTTACACTCAGAAGCCTAGGGTTCAATTGACCACAACAGTATCTTTAACTGCAGAGCTGCCAATGTTTACTACCATAAAATTATCCAGTCTTTTTCATAAAACAACCCAGCTTTAATATTTGCCTTGATGACCTCCATTGGTGGTTAACAGCACAGATCAGCTAGAAGTACATTGCATAAAGCATCACAAAATTTCCTTTAATTAATTATCATTTGCTGTTCCTAAATTTAGCATTTAATATTTTCATTTTATACAATGAAGGAAAAAAGGAGTGACTGGTCATTCATACTCCATGTCTTTGCCTCACAACACCAATGATGTTATAGTGAATTGTGCCAAATTAAGAACCTACATAGATAATTATACATTCTTCAGTTCCGGTCTTACTCTGTCTTCTCTCTTCCATGCCAAATAGTTCTAAACTATAATGGAATGAACATCACTTAGATTGTTTTTAATTTGAACTGACCTAAATCTTTCTAAAAGAGCTTTTGTTTACACAGGTGGATGTGCCAAAGATGTGAGCCAGCTCTGATATTTCCTCCAAAGTGATTTGTTTTAATATATCTGATCATGACAGTGTCTGAGAAAATAAATTCATTTTAAAATTTCCTTAACAATTCAAATACATAAAGAAAAACAACAGCAGGATATTATCTTTCATTGCCTCATAGTTACCACAAGATATATCCCACATTGACCAAACTAGCCCCTCTATAGTTCAGCATTCTCCCTTTAATGTTGATGAAAACCTGCTGATTAATTTGCAAAGTGAAGCACACATTTCCACTGCAACTCCAATGCTAGCATCTCAAGGTAGTATAGAAACTTCATGCTAAATGCAAAACAGATGAGCCTAAAAAGAGAGTTATTTATATCATGGAACTTTCAGTTAAATTAGGAACCAAAGATGACTTATCACCTGTGGCTCTCCACTAATGATACTTCAGTATGGATATTAAAACTATGAATATTCTGAAGAAAAAGGGGGGAGGGAAGATGAATTTTTCACTGAGCCATGAACTTTTATAAACTTATGATGAAACTTCTAACCTGTAAGTTTTGGTGGGATCACTTCATAAAAAGAGGGTAGTAAGTGACCATTAAAAAGGCAGAGATTTCTTTAAAACTTCACATTTTATTATTAAGCACACCTCTAATGTGAAAAGCAGCTTTCTAAAATGGTATCATGGGGTTCGTTTTTTATTGGCGCCGTCTTTTCCAGAGTCAATGTGCTCAATTTACACTTTTTTCTCCCCTTGTGTGACAACTCAGCAAATTTACTCTGGATACTGAGAATTAAGCTGGGTTCTTTCCTTCTTTTGTGTGAGGACAGGATAAGATTAGTGTTCAATTAAAATTCAAAATGATCCAGACAAAACCAGAGAAATGATCTCAAGTAAACCAGATGAAATGTAATATGGACAAATGCAAAGTACTCTACTTACAAAGGAACAATCAATTGCACACATATAAAATGGAAAATGATTGCCTAGGAAGGAATACTACAGAAAGGGACATGCGGTTCATAGTAGATCACAATGTAAACATGGCACAACAATGTAACACTTCAACAACAACAAAACACACCAAACTTCATTCCCTGAACACAAATAAATAACCTTTCCAGCATCTGGGCATAGACAGAAATGTGATCCTGCCTCCCCTCCCTTGACAGGGATAGAAGAAATTGATCCAGCATTGGACTGTGGAGACAAGAGATATGGACAGATCATTCCTTTATGGCTCTGGTCTTTAACTTAAGATTTCAGGCACTGGAGTGAAACAAAGTGACAATTTTACACAAAAGAACAACAATTAAGACTTTGGACACCCAAGCAAATATGCTCATCCTATTTCAAGAGAGACATAGCAAAGAGGTTCCTAGACACTACCACAGACCATTTCTCCAGTTTGTTCAAATCTTGCTTTGCATGGACGTAAGTAACATCTCGAAAAACACCAGTTACAGAACAGGTAACTCTTTTTCTTCTTTGACTGATTGCTCATGTCTATTCCACATTAGGTGACTCCAAGCGGTACTCTCAGAGGTGGGTAGAGTTCGCAGCCATGTTGAATGAAGCACAACTCTGATAAATGCAGCATCAGCTCTGGCTTGCTGCGTGCTGACATGAGATATGAATGGACTGAAGATCAGGTCGCAGCTCTACAGATGTCCTGAATGGGCATAGGAGCCAGAAAGGCTGCCAAGGACACCTAAGCCCTGGCAGAATGGGCCCAGGCAACCTGAGGAGGGACATCATCAGATTCACATACAGGAGATGACCCTCGCAATTCACTGAATCACTATTCTCAGTTCCACATATTCACAGATGTCTCCCAGCTGTGGATGGGGGGAGGACACGCAGTGAGTTTCCAGTGGCTCCCTGCCCCCACAGTGAGTTTGGAAGCCATGGGGAGCTCACCGCGGGAGCTGAGAACTGTGGCTTCCAGTATTCATGAATTTTGCCATTCACAGTGGTGCCAGGAACACATCCACCACAAATGATGAGGGTTTCTTGTACACAAACTCAAGGCCAATCCTGAGGGGGGCTTAGGGTCTGGGGCAACAGCCCTCCCCTGAGGCCCAGGCATGGGGCAACCCCCCGCCCACCACAGGCCAACCCCCCGCCCACCACAGGCCCCGCTACGCCCCACCCCCAAGCCATGTCCACATGGCCCAGGGATGGGGGCCTGGCACGGTGACAGCAGGGGCATTCCACACACACACTCACCATGGCAGAGGGACCCAGAATGGCCCTGCAGCCTGCCCTGCTCCACCATGCTGCCATTCTGGCCTGCAATGCCCCCTTCTGCACAGTGGCACGAAGCAGAATGCCCTGGGGCCGGGGCGCTCTGATTCCTGATGCCACGAAGCAGCAGAGCACAGCGGGCTGGGAGAGGGTGGCAAGCTGCAGGGTTGCTTGGGATGCCACCACTGTGATGAGTGCAGGGTGGCCGGGAGGAGGGCAGCGGCTGTTGCCACACCAGGTCCCCAGTAATCCCGTGGGTCCTCTCCAAAGGATGGTTGGGACAACCACTGTGGGGGCCCCCAAAGGTGCAGGGCCCGGGGCAGCCACCCTAAACTGTTTTTTGGGCAGGACAGCTCTAACAAGATGATCCATTTGGAGATCTGCTGCAATGACACCGGCAGGCCCTTCACATGGTCCGCAGTGTCAAAACAGCTTTTTGATGCCCTGCAGAAGTGTTTGGTACACTCCAGGTAGAAAGCCAGGGGGCCCTCTGCGTGTCCAGGGCATGTTGACACTTCTCCTCCATCTTGTGGGGCTTGGGGCAGAACACGGGCAGGAACGTGTCCTGGCCCAAATCGAAGAACATAACCTTTGGCAGAAAGGCCAGATGAGGGAACAGTTGTACCTTGTGTAACCTTTCTGCCAGGTACTGCCAGCAGCAGGCAGGGCCAAGTTCACTATCTACAGGTTCCTCTGCATCTATCCAGCACAGAACTGGCTTGAGCTCCCACCCAGTAACCTGGAAAATTCACACAAAACCCCTGGGCACCTCTGAGAGTGCTTCCCCACTCACAGCGCTTCCCCACTCGCAAGCACAGAGTTTGAATGCAGAAAAGAAACCTTTAATAAAAGGGGAGGGAAGTTACACAGCATTAATTACGGAAAAACACCACAGAGTTCAGAACCAAAACCATGGGCAACAGTCCCACTCCAAGTAGGTTGGGAAATGTCCTTCTCTCAGGTTCTTAAGTCCAGCAATGTAAATGTCCCCTTCACATGCCCAACCCTTCTGTGTACACCACTCACAGTTGCTTTCTTTGGTCAGGGCAGACCCAGAATTCAGAGGTGCATCTACAGAGGTCACCTCCTGTCCTGAGTGGGGGGGGGGGGGGGGGGAGATAAGAAGACATCTTACTCACTCACTCACTCTGCTAGTCACTCGCCATCCACGTAAGGGCAAGGCCATCCTGGAAGGTGCTGTGAAGTTAAGGACATCAAACAAGGCATCCAACATTTCCTCAAGCTCTTCAGCTTTCAGCTCCAAGTTGGAGGTGACTCTCTTCTGAAGTTCCTGGTGAGCTTTTTCATCATCCTGTGACATGGGTGAAGGGTCCTGATAATGGCCTCATCTGGGCAGGATGAGGAGGATGCCTATGCCGAGTTCTGCCCCTTCCATGACCAGGGTGGCCTGTTGAGACCATAAACCACCAGAAGACTGGGCTAGGCCCTCCTCGGCACTGCACCCTTCTGACCGGTTACATGGACAATGGTTTGTGCCCTAGTCCCCTTGGTATTCATGGGGCTTTATTCTACCTTCCCAGGCTGCCTACTCCTTGGGAATGTCAGAATGGCCACAAGCCCCCTCGTGCTGCTCCCATCAAGCACATGTGAATCCCTGAGGAGACTTGCCTCAAAGGGAGAAACCCCTTCCAGTTTCCAATGCCTTTTGTTCACTGCCTTATGACCAAGAGCAGGAGGGTGGACAGCTGTCCTTGGGTTGTGGTGGAAACTGCAGGCCCATGAGGATATGTCCCAGTGGGAAGAGACCCCTTCACAGTGTGTAGGGGACCAGTGCTGGTAGGTGGACGTGGGATGTGATTCTGGCAATTGACACCTCCCAGCACTTCCTCAGTACCAGAGTCTGGAGTGGGACAAGCCCTGAGACATGGGAGACTTGCATAAAAGAGACTGATGCTGGCCCAGCTGTGACCAACAATGCCATTCAAATGAGCAGTCCCAACAACGGTGCTGAGGTTTTAAGGAAGCAGGCATCCCACCATGGTACCAAGTGTGAGGGTTGAGGGCTTCAGCCTGCCTTCAGCACCCATAGTCCAGAGACCAAAAGGGAGTACATGAAGCTTGCCTCCCAACATCCGAGGCTTGTTTGCTTGGCATCCGGGAGCCCTAGCAAGACGGTGTACTGGGAGGGGACCAGAGTCACTGGAGGAAGACACCCAGAAAGAGCCCAGCGTGAGCTTGACCCTTGAGGCTGCACCACCTGGGCTGGTTCTGTCGGCACTGGCAAAGCCGAAATAGTAAACGGCACAACCATGCTCCGGAAACTATCATCACTGCTTGGCGACACCTGAGCAGGACGGGGAGGACTGGACCGCTCCACCGAGTCAGACCTTTACTCTCGGGGGAGTTAATGAGTTGCCCATCACGGGTCTTAGCTTTCCTCCTCATTTCCCCTTCCCTTTATGGCAGGGGTGGGGAACCTTTTTTCGGTCGGAGGCCAATGACCCACAGAAAAAAAAAAGTCAGGGGCTGCACCCACGTGAGAAGTGAAAAAAACCCAAACCAAAAACACACCAACCTGAGGAGAAAGACACTCCCCACATCCCCCTTGCACATCAGAGCCTAGTAGATTTTGTGTGCTCCAGCCCTGCAAGAGGATGGGGAGTGTGGGGGGAGGGAGAGAAGCCCCAAACCTCAGAGGGACAGATCCAGGCAAACAAATTAATCAGCAGGTTTTCATCAACATCAAAAGGAGAATGCTGAACTACAGAGGGGTTTGTTTGGTCAATGTGGGATATGTCTTGTGGTAACTATGAAGTAATAAAAGATAATATCCTGCTGTTGTTTTTCTTTATATATTTGAACTGTTAAGGGCCTTACGTTCCCCGCCCCTGCTTTATGGGATGCTGGAGAGAGTCCTCTCGCTGGGTTCTTCAGATTGCATGGAGATAGCGCAGGGAGACAGCGCCAACTACATGAGGGTGGTAGGGGAGCACTCTATACCAAAGTCACGGCACTTGAGGCCAAGATCAAACTAGGTTCCCATGCTGGGGCTAGTGTGGACTCCATTAGGAGTGACTTTAGAAGACTGTCTCTTTCTCTTTTGGTCCAGAGTTTAAACAATTTGCAAATTCAGCACTTCTCACTATTGTGCCACTCTTCTAGACACCACAGGCAACTCTTATGCGGGTCACTAATTGGCATAGGGAACTTGCACTCTAGACATGGCTTAAAGCTTGGTTATGGGGGCACGCCCTATCCCTAGGCTGGGCCCCATTAGCAGGATACTGTCAAAATACTAACAGCAACTAAGAGCTAATACTGCAGCTATGCAGAAAGGTAAACTGACGGAAGCACAGCCATTCCGAAACACCCTCACTGGTGGCAAGGAACGGAGGGTGAAGGAAGTACGCAGTGCCACTCCAGGGATCATCAGAGATGCTCCCCCTACAGATACTGCTGAGGGAAAAGCTTGCAGCACTGGTGTATATGGTGTGAACAGCACCACCGCCACCCCCTCTCCCCTCCCCCAATGTAGAATGGACATGAACAATCAATGGAAGGAGCTTGGATTCCAGTTAAGACACTGACACCAGTTTCCGCCATGGCCCTAGTCTGTTTTTATCACAACAGCTGCTAATTGTACCACTTCAATAAAACTAAAATATTTAAAGCTTTAAAATGAAATGATTTTTAAAAAACAAAAATGCATCAAAATATACTTCTTCCATGTAATGCTAAAGCACAAAGCAGTAACAATACAGCCAAAGCTGAAGACTACTTCACATTGCAACTTATGCACATTTGTTTTCATTTCAAGTTTGGAAACTGTATGCTTCTATAGTACATTAAATAGCAGTAGGATGTTAAGTTTCTCTAATGCACCAAAACAAATTCTGATCAACCACGTTACTGATAAGTCAGTAGAACAGAAGTAAAAAATGCAAATACAGTTTTTAAAAACTGAATAGCAGCAATAGGTTTCCTTTCTTTACCTTGCAGTGTTCTATAACCATTTTTATACAATATATTATTATTTTGCAGGTAACTGCAACTAGCTTGAAGTTGAGAACAACAGTGGAATTAAGTCTGCCAGAAATATACATTCAAAAAAATTGCAAGCAGGCTTCAATATTTAAAATGAGACTCTGAGGCACCATAAAGAGAAGCCCTTTATAAATCAAGAGCACTGTGTACACAGTAATTCACTTATCGTACTAAAGAGTGATATTGTTAAAATCAACCAACCCTTTTTTGGCATGAACTGCAAATAGGCAAGATGGTTTACAAAATACAGGTTATAAGCACTATGCTAGGGCTATGATTCTTATGCTCTCGGTCTAACTCTCCAGCATGTAGCTTCTTTTCTGAAAAGCTTAAATATGTTCTCCTTCCTCCTCGCCCCTCAGCTCAGGACAGTTGAATCACTCTCACAGTAGATAAATCTTTCTGACTGCTGATTATTCAGAAAAAGGAGGCAAAGTGTGTGACAGGGTCCCTTTTGTTTCACTACAGGCCCAAAAATCTGTTTTTCATTGAACAGAGTTTTTAGTTCAATCTCCACAACATTTTTCTTTAATTATGATAAAAGACAGTAACTTAATCAAGCATAAATCCTGTTCAAGTGAAAAAAGAAAATAAAGGGGTTAACTTTAGAGGGGGAAAAAAGTTATGCATGGGACCCTCTCTCAATTACAACGCAGCATCATGTGAAAAATTGTTTGGGCTCAAAATACTGCACTAACATCAAAAACTAGGAGAATGAATTAATAAACCCAGGTTCATTATTGTTGCAATTAACATGCTCTGCAAATAATTTAACTATTCAGTTAAGAAGTAATCTTTACTCTTACTCCAAAAATGTGGTATTATGCATTGTTGATCCCAGACATACAAATTTCCTTTTGTCTGTTTGCTATGGAGAGGTTGGGAACTAGCACCTCAATATTCCTATTTACTTGGGGCAGAAAATTGGCGAAAGAAAATATGCATTTATATTTATGCTGGCTACTGCATAAAATCCTTACAGAAACACACAGGTAAGTTAAAATCAGAGCAATCAGAAAAATAACATTAGAGAACTGTTTCTGGCAGCTTTTATGCATTAGGTATTTCCAAATAGACAAAAAGGAATGGTTTGTGCGCTAAAGGAGCTCAAAATCTAAAGGTAGACTGAGCTTAGGGATAATAAACAGAACATTTTCCCCCTTTATTACAACTTAATATACATGTCATCTCAATACAATGGAGGCAGAATGGAAAAAATATGTGGGTCACAAGGGATTTATATATGGAAATGGTACAGCCCCTTTTCACAAGCTCAGGAAGGTGGGCCATGAATAGGAGCAGGAGGAAAGAAGGCACAGAAGAGCTTATGGGTAAGTCTGCACAAGGGAAAACGCTTGTTTTTACAAGGTGATGGCTGACATGTTATAAGATCCTAAAGCAGATGAGGCAAGTTGTAGTTTTACCTCAATTTAGCTGGTTAATTTAGCAAAGGATCGCCTTGATCAGTTAAATAATGATAAAACTATAGCTTACCTACTCTAGGATTTTTCATATCAGCTTTCGCATCATAAAATAAACTCACTTTTCCCTAGTGTGAGCATACCCTATGACAGTGGTTCCTAAACCTTTTTTATACTGCGGACCGGCAAACCCATCCACAAACTTTTGGCAGATCGGTACCAGTTTTTGTGCATTTCATTATTCAAATAATGAATATGCAAATAAAATTTTACCAGGCCACTGAAAGCCTCCGCCCCTGAAGCTGGCTGCTTGCACCAGCCCCCCCAGCGCCAGCCACTGCCCCCAGAGTCCCCTGCACCCAACCCTCCCCTGCCCCCAGTGCCAGCCTCCCGCCCTCAGAGTCCCCTACTATCAGCCCCCATCCCAAATGTCTCATTACCAGCCCCCCCCACCTCTTAGGAGGCAGGCACGGGGGGGGGGGGGGGAGTGTCTGATGGTGGAGGGCTCTGTTTCCAGAGCCCAAAAGCAACCAATCCCCTGCAGAACTCGCCCTAATGCTAGCCCCCCAGTAGTAGCCCTGCCTCCAGAGCCCCCCAGTGCCAGCTCCCCACCCCGGATATGCCAGTGTTCCCCAGTGTCAATCCTCCACCTCTTAGAGTCCCCCACCCCTTAGAGCTTCCTAGTACTAGCCCCAGCCCCCAAACCCCCAATATTAGCTTCGCCTTCCCCCCCCCCCCCGCAGCACCTTCCAGTGCCAGTCCTAGGGATGTTAAATATTGGTTAATTGAATAGTTGAGTAACCTCATGAATTCTCATCGGTTTGTCGACTATTCTATAATCCCCGGAGGCAGGGCCGGCAGCCAGCGGGGGCTCTTGAACATTTCAAAGGAGGAATGAAGAAGTGCCTATCGACTACTCGACTAGTCTTTAACATTCTTAGCCAGGACTGCCTGCCCAACTCCTAATACACTTTAAATGCAGAGACGCGGCAAGGTTTAGGTCTCAGACCTGTCAAAAGCCAGGACTGAGCTGGGCTGCTGGCCAGCGTGCTACAAAATATTCCGGGGGGGGGGGGGATGTGTTTAATCTATAGTATTAACCTAGAAGCTTTTGTTTATCGATTAATCAGCTAATCGACTATTACATCCCTAGCTAGCCCTCCCACCTCTTAGAGCCCTCCAGCACTAGCCCCACCCCCTCACCTAGCCCTGCACTCCCTCCCAGCCACCAGCTGAGCACTTCTGCCCAGGTCAAGGCTGCTCTAAGGTTGCCATGCCGGGCTCTGTGCAACCCTCCTGCTGTGCAGTAAACCACTCTTCCACGTCCGAGAGAAGACCCTGCCCCTGCCCGGCACGGGTTGGCTGAGACAGGGGCAGGACATGCCTATCCTAATGGCCACAGAAGGAGGGGAGGTGTTGGGCAGCATACCCCAACTCCAGGGCCGCCTTGGCCTGGCACCCAGCGGTTCACAGCCCCGCACCAGTCCATGGACCGGCAGTTGGGAACCGCTGCCTCACGACACAAAAAGCAAACAGTCATGGGTGACACCAATGGCAGAACAGAGAGAAGTGGAGGACAGGGAGCAAATTTAGATAATCAGGGTGGGGTGAATTTATACACAATTATGTAATAATAATATGGAGACAGTGGAAAAAATGATTTTATCATTTCCTTTACTGTGCTATAAAACAATGTCTCAGGGGATTTGAAATACATTCAGCTGTGTAACCTCTATGCCTTAGCTTCCTGCAGATAGACAATACTGCTAAATTTCTAAGGACCCTGATGCCTGCAAACACACAGAGGTATATATTCAGCTCAGTGCAGACTATCAGAGAGTCTGATAAACAGTCACACAATAGGCTCTCACGTGAGGAGTTTACATCTGTTCTTTCTTGTTTCTCCTCTCATTCAATATAGAAAGTAATTTTGATTGATATTATCTTTTTGCTCTTCATGTCTTGAAAAATGGTACAGTAATACTTGCCTTTTACATCTGGAGACATCAGTCATATCCCCGCTCTGAGAAGTAAGAGTAAGTTTAGTGATCTAATTTTAATTGTCTGTTTGAGACCACCACAAAACCACATCACTTCTCATAACTGGCAGTCTCTAGTGAAGAAAAGTCTTGTTTATGGTGACCAGATAACAAGTGTGAAAAAACCAGGACAGAGAGTCATAGGGGATTAGGTGCCTGTATAAGACAAAGCTCCAAATATCATGACTGTTCATATGAAATGCAGATAACGGGTCATCTTAGTCTTCTTTCCATTGATTACACTTGTGTTAATGTCTGTCCTAGTCATACTGTGAATTGAAACAATCTGCCAAAAATAACTCAAAGCTTGCTGAAGGCATGGGGTTTTTATTTACTTTAGAATCAATCGGACCCTGATTTTAGCATGCAAATAATCATGACAATTGCCTACAAAAATTAACTTTAATTGAAAAAACTTTGAGATTTTGCTCTGAAAATTTCCTATCATCCATGATGACTCACTACATAAAAATCATAGAAATAAAAAGTATGTATATACAGCAGCATCTATTCTCACAAGAACTGTTAAATATGTTTTGTGAATGAGATAGACTACCATTCACATGAATGGATAGGTCCCACCAGACACTATACTGAGCTTTCTCATCAAGACTTTTAGATCATCTATTTTGTAGTCAACACCTTCTCAGCATTTCATCTATTGAAAGAAGAGTTTTTAAGGTACAAAGTTGCTATTTACATAAACAATATGTTTGATTTCTTAAAGGGAAGAGTTTTCTTACTCAAAGCTAAATGAAATGTTAAATACTTAGGCTGCAGATGTCAAAAGGAAGAGAAATTCTTTTGTTTTTTAACAATCTGGAGTACATTATTTCAGGCAGCCTGGAATTGCCTCCGGCTACAGTTATGGAATTGATTTTAAATGAAAGCTTGTGCTGGTGTGCATAACATTTTCTGCACCTGGGGAAAATATTTATTCAGGCTACATTCAGATCTGAGGCCACCAAACCTGTATTTTCTTGAAGTACCTACAATGGGATCATCTAAATTACCTGAAGCTTTTGATTATTTCAATTTTAGTTTCTATTTAAGGTTAATTATCCAAATTTATTAACTAATTACTTTTGGTAAGATCTGTTTTATTGTGCTAATTAGCATCTAGGATAGACCTACAATGAGGTCTAATTAGGTACACAGCTCGTTTCATGGTATTGTACTTTCAATACAGAGAGGAACACTGATGTTTTTAATGTATCAGCATCTTTGCATTTATGCAGTGGGACGTGGGAAGTTTTTTAAAAAACTAATTCTATATTTCTAGCCAATATAAAATTCTCTCTGATCTCGTTTCTGTTGTTCCCTGTTGCATTGAATTTCATGTGAAGGGAGAAGTTATGGAATGTTATAATTCGTGACATCTTTTCCTATGTGCAAGAGGTAAAACCTACATCATTGATTAAAAACTTAAGAATCCTTTGAGTAATCTTTCAGTGGCCGAATTTTAACTAAATCCAGTTCAATCAGTTTATTTTTATACTACAGTATGGGGGCTGTTTCCTTTCCTTAGAATGAAATTAGACTCTCCAACAATATGTAAATCAAAAATTGTCGTGCCTCCTTATAAGAAACTACATATACATTTGTGCATATACATTAGGAATGTTAAAATGCATGCAATTCATCAACAGTGCAACTGCTAAAAGCAGGAGTTACACACCGGGTACAGCCAGCTTCCCAGGAGTCAGTGTGCACCAGGAGCTGGCTATTAAGCCAGCTTCTGGCTGCCACCCCACTCCTGGGAGCTGGACTGGGAGCTGCGTATAACCATGTAGCCATTTGGGTAACCGATAAGCATGAGGTTACCCATTTAAATGACTATACTCTTACATCACTAACACATATATCCCCCATTCTGAAAATATGCCAAAAGTTCCACAGAGTTCACTGAAGTACTCAAAATTGCAGCTGTAGTGTGTTCATTAGGTGTACTAGCATTTTTTCTGACCAGGAAAATGTGTTTTCCTAATAACTGTAAAGACTGAACTGCTGAAAGAAATGTGATTTAAGTGCTGCAGTACAAGTGGATCAAGCCATATCAGAAAGCATTCAAGGCACATCATCAGTATAGGTCAGGGGTGGGCAAAAGGGCCTCCGTGGGCTGGATCCGGCCCGCCAATCGGGTGGATCCATCCCGCGGAGGCCCTGCTGCTCCCCCACCCCCAGGCCAATTAGGGCCTGGGGGCAGAGGAGCACCTGAAGCCTTGTCCACTCTGCCCCCACCCTGTGAGCAGAGCGGTGCTTCAAAGCGCCTGGGGGCGGGGGAGCATGGGAACCCTCCTCCTGCCCTGCCAGGAACACGTGGCACTTTGAAGCACCGCACACGGCTCGCAGGGCTGGGGGGGGGGGGGGGGGGGGAGAGCAGAGGTGGCTTTGCGCGCTCCCTCGCCCCCAAGCCAATCACAGCCTGGGGGCAGGGAAGCTGCGTGAAGCTTCGTTCACCCTGCCCCAGCCCTGTAAGGAGCCCGCAGCACTTCAAAGCACCACGTGCTCCTCACAGGGCGGGAGGAGGCTTCCCGCGCTCTCCCGCCCCTAGGACCTGATTGGCCTGGGGGTGAGGGAGTGTTCCAAGCCTCTTCCAGGGCATGGGTGCCTAGTGGGAAGGGGGGGCAAAGGGGCTCCTCCACCCCCAGACCAATCATGGTCTGGGGGTGGGGTACTCCCACCCCTTCCCATTTATGCCCCACCCCTTCCTGTTTAGACCCCGCCCCTTCTGGGGTGGCCCCGGGCAAAAATTATTGCCCACACCGGCATAGGTCAACATTTTAGCTACACCTTCCTTGGAGCAATCCCCTTTTTAAAAGCTTCCAGCTATAAATTACCTCTGACAAATTGACTTTCACTTTGCTTTCTGAGAAAACAAGACCAGGGATGCTACTCAAGACTACATTCAAAGAGTCTTTTTGACCCCCAATGTGCATGTTGCATTCAACCACTACCAACCCTGCCTCCAAACCTTTTGTTCTTATGACCTACAATTTATTTTACATCAATGGTTCATCAAACTGAGGTAAGGGAAAATGACAGAAGCCACCTCGAAAGGTAAGTTAACAAGCCCCCTGCTGCACAAATTCCCTTGAGGTTCCTTGAAAGTTGTGAAAAAGCAAAAATATGGGGTGGAAAAAACCTAGATAATTCTGATTAAGTATGAAACAAACAGATTCATACTGGGATTCTCTCTGTGTACAATGTATAATGTTGCAAATGAAATGAGTTTATAATGTTAGGATCCAAGAGTTTTTTATATTATTTTACCGTTAACTAAAAATGCCTTTAGTCAAAGTAGCTGCATAGTATACTGAGAATAACTGAATTTTGGCTATTTTAAATGAAGGTTCCAATTTAGAAAACATTTAGGCATTATTTCATTTATGTAGCAACCTTCATACCAATGCCCTTTGAAGGTACTTAACCAGTTTACATAAAAATGGCTGTTTTTAGAAACCCAAAACTAAGCCAAATGAATAACATTACATTTTGATTAAAACACAAAACAAAAAATGTGAATCTGTATGACAAGACTTCACAAAATACGAGTGCTGGGCATCAGAGTCAAAACTTTCTGCTTTGACTGAGTGGATTTGCACTGCTAGATCACAAACATGAGATCAAGGAAAACAGGGGTGAACATGATTTAAACCAGCAAGCAGGAAATCTTGATTTAAATCAACAATTGTGATCGTGTTTCACATTTACACTATGTTCCTAAAAAAAGGTTGATTTTGATTGGTTGGTGTCATGTTTTCGGGGATGCAAGCCAGACTCGCAAGGAGTTGTGTCACTACCCGCTCAGTAACGTGGGTGCCTAAATGCTCTGCTATTGTGGCTCTAGATCTCAGTACTCAGCATGCAACAGCCTGAGTGTCTTGTGCTGTGCTGCTGCCATGGTTCAGTACTCTCATCCCAGCAGCTTCTCTCTGATTTCCACCAGTTTTGATAATATCTGACATGATGATCCAAACCCATTTCTAGTTCTGAATTTCCTGAAAGCCATCTGCTGGCCCAATCAGAGAAATAAAGTTTGTTTGCTCCTTAAAAGAGTTAGTACCCAACAGCAAAAGTTGCTTGTAAACTGCACAGCTGTGCGGTCATGCAGCTGTTTTCTGAGGCCTGCTCAAAGGTTCAGAGCTCAGGCAGGAAAGAAGCTAAGCTGACCTGTGGGGGGGGGGGGGGGACACGGGTATCTCCCTAAGCAGCAGCTTCAAACCCAACTGCTGTGTGCTTAAAATGGAGGCGCTCCCAGACCAGATAAGGAGGGAACTGGGTGGTTGGGGGGAGGAGGAGGAGAAAAAGGAAGGAAGTAATTGGTGGGGGGGGAGGGGGGAAAGTTTGGAGAGTCCTGTCTGTGCAAGGAGAGAGAGAGAGGCGCAGAGGCAGAAACACAACACTCTCTGCTCAAGCTTCCTGGGCTGGGAAGGGGCAGGTAAGGGGCTGACCATGGGTAGGTGAGGGAAAGGGGGGGTGGAGGGTGCTGGCACTGAGGTGATTTGGAGGTGGGGGGGGGGGGAGTTTGTGCTGTGTGTCCTGGTGGAGGGGTAGATAATTTGTTAGTGCTGTGTGTCCTGTCCTAATTCCCAGCTAGACTACTCATGCCTGTAAGTCTGAGAAGCAGGATTTTATCCCAGCCCCGAACTGGGCTGAGGGGAGCAGACTGCACAGGGTAAGTAGGGGAAGGGGAGGTGCTGGCATCTGTGCAGTAAGGTGGAGGCAGGGGGCAGTTTGTTTGGGGTTGTCCTGATTCCCCTGCTGCAGCCCTCTCTGGAGGGCTGCATTGGAAGAGGGGGAAAGCAGGTTGCATGGGGGTAGGGGTGTGCCAGGACATTTGCATGATTACACATCAAACAAAGTTTACAAATGTGTCAATGGCTTAAGGTAAGAAAGAAAAATATTCTTTTCACACACGTTTTTGGAGTGTTGCAGATATCTAAAACTCTGATCTTAATGATTTTTTTAAAAATCCTAATTAATACATGGTATGGTGCATTGCACTGACACCAGATCTTTGCTGTGTGGTAAAGTTCTGGCTCTTGTGAGTCAGAAGTAGCAAGTGCTAGGTGTGATGCTAGTTGTTTTGTAGCTTATTTGGAAGCTCCTTGAAACATGCATCTATCTACAGATCCTGAAGTCAAGTGTTAATTTGTTCTGGCACTTTTTTTTTTGTATTGGTGGTGCATATCCACACACTACCTCAATATTGGCGTTGCTCATAAGAAATTTCAACCCTCTCAAAAGAAAATTCAACCTGCCCAAGGATAGAAAATGTTAGAGGGAACACTGCCCAGCAGGTTGTCACATCATCTGAAGTTAACAATTACTTCAATTCCAACACAGTGCTGGGTTAGTTTGATTAAAATAAAACCAGTTGATTAATATCAAGACATAGGTTAAATAATGCCAAGTAAGAGATGCCTATAACTAAACAAGTGAAAAACAGTCTAGCAAGGAAAGAATCTTTGCATAAAATGGTATCTCTCATAAGTATTCTTTGTCCAGCAGGGCTGCCTCTCAGTCAAAACCTACCAGAGTGCTGATTTCCCTTGTCCTTTTAGAGAAAGAAAAAGACGAAAGTCTCCCTATAGTCCCAAGAAATTGTCTTTCTTAAAGTTAAGAAAGCCTTCTGGGGATTCAGTCTCCTGTGTCTCCAGGGTGCAAGAGCCATATTTTCAGTCCGTTGAGTTCAGGCTCAAGACAACCTTCACTGGCTTAGCCTGATAGTTTACACATTCAAAAAGAAAGCTAAGGTAAACTTACATTCCTTTCTACAGGAAAGACCACCTTATCACCTTTATCCAGGGTAGGCTGTCTTTGTTTTAAGTAAGTTCCAATAACACCACAAGAAAATAATTTGTTACTTCACATATAAAGTTAACACATGCATTTTACAAAGTGTGGTGTTCATTTCCAATAATACCTTGCATGGTATATTTTGTACAAACATATAGCGTACCTATGGGGTTGTTTAGTGTCATAGCTGGTAACCTGTAAAGCAAGTTAATCTGCAACTAACTATATGGTTATTACTAAATTTAGTGCTTATTTTTACTACCCAGATGGTTTCTCTGTGTCTGAAAACATTTATTTAAGGTAATGTTTAGGTTAACTTTTTATTAGATAATTTTTACATGTGATCTGTATCAAGTTCTGTTTGGGCAGAAATTCAAATTCAACTAAAAATGAACAAAAACTTCACAGCTTTTTTTTTTAAACAATTAACTAATCGTACCCTTAAAATGTGCTAAGTATTTAAGGAAAAATAATTTCCAAACTTGTTTTGGCATTGAAAACTACCTGATTTATTGAACAAAGGAAGTAAACTAATTAGGCTTTGCCTATACTGCGCAGTTTTTAGCAACATGGCTGTGTCACTAAAAATCTGGCAGTGTAAGATAGGGATGTAAGCAACGAGTCAACTAGTCGACTATCCAATAAGCATAAGTGTATTAGATAGTCAACTAGTGATGCAACTAGTCGCCTCCTCCTCTCTCCCCTCCCTCAATCAAAAAGAGGGACAGCAAGGGAGGGGAACAGGAGCCAGTGCTGGGGGGAGCCGGCTTCAAAGCCAATCCCCCCCAGCACTATGTCCGCAGGTAGAGGCACAGTGGAAATGACATGAGCAGGGACTGAAGCAGTCTCTGCTTGCACCACTTCTGCTGCAATTCTGCTTTTGAAATGTACAAGAGCCCCAGTAGGGCTTTTGTACATTTCAAAAGCAGAAGCCCTTCAGGGAGTGTGGGGCCAGCGGGGGACTCTCCTGCTGGGCCCATGCAGGGCTTCCTTTTGAAATGTACAAGAGCCCCACTAGGGCTCTTGTACATTTCAAAGGCTGAGGCACCTTAGGGAGTGCGGGACCAGTAGGGGAGTCCCCCACTGGCCCCCTACTCGCTTCTGCTTTTGAATTGTACAAGAGCCCTAATGGGACTCTAGTATCAGAGGGGTAGCCATGTTAGTCTGAATCTGCAAAAGCGACAAGGAGTCCTGTGGCACCTTATAGACTAACAGATTTATTGGAACATAAGCTTTCGTGGGCAAAGACCCACTTCGTCAGATGCATCTGACGAAGTGGGTCTTTGCCCACGAAAGCTTATGCTCCAATAAATCTGTTAGTCTAATGGGACTCTTGTATATTTCAAAAGGAAGCCTCACACTGCTTGCAGGGCTTCTGCTTCTAAACTATAGCAAGAGCAGGGCAGGGATTTTGCTACAGTTCAAAGGCGGAGGCGCCCTTATCAATTAATCAAATAGTCAATGGAAATCCCATCAACTATTCGATTAGTTTATCTAAATTTAACATGCCTAGTGTAAACACAGTTTGTTGGCACTTTTGCAGACAAAATACTTTCACCCTCAAGGAGCAGAGTTTGCACCACCAACAAATGAGCACTTCTGCCAACAATGAGCTATTCAGGGAGGGGCTATTTTAAGCACCTGCAAATGACAAAATGTTATGTTTCAAGTGGCAGAGTAGACAAGCCTTAGTGAACTGGATTGTTTTTAGCTAAATCCTTCAAGATTTTAGGAAAAGAATGTCTCATCCTCTCACACCTTTTTTTCTTCATAGATTGGAAGAGGAAGATAAGCTTGCCTGCTTTTTTCAACTCCTAATTGTATTTTTGAATAAGCCAGTCACTGAACTGAATTAATTGAACAAGCATACTACTACTATCAAAAAAGCTGATTTGGCACATCAACAAACTCTCAATCCAATAATTTAGCCATCACTTCCAGCAGTTTGACTTTCTTTAGAACTTGGCAGCAAACATGCACTGCTTAACTTTTTAGTCACTATAATCTATTACAATCATTTAAATTAAGTTTAGGTCTTAAAGTAGCTTTTCAATTTCAAGTGTAATAGATTTTAACTAAAAACCAGTATTTAATTTCAATATAAAATCTGATTTACATTAAAAAAATCTTTTTTTAATACATTATTTTTATCCACCCAGAGAAAAGATATCCATTGGTACAATAGGAAAAGAAATGGCAGGTGTTCCCTGTACAATATTTTCTATGTGATGAGATGAGTGATAACATTTACTAGCTAATAAAATTTCATGTTTCACTGTGTATGAGAATGTACTGCATATAGGGAATTCATGATACACTGGCATCAAAATGTGAAGTATCAAAGTATTTGTGAACCTGTGAAAACATAGGTCCTGAAGCTTGGTTTCATGAAGCCTGGCAGCATTCAGATGTGAGGAACTGTGAGTGCTGCCTCCATAAAAGTGAAAAGTAGTCAGAGTATGTATTTGTTTCTGTTGTGCCAGTTTTCTGATACTGCTGTGAAAAGTCAACAATACAGCAGAAACAAATAATAAAAAAACCGTACACACACACAGGCAATATAGAAAATCATGTCCAAAAGTTCCACAATGAGATTGCTACTTAAAGGAACCTCCTAGTCAACAACATAAAACCACTATCAAAAGACTAAGAATTTACGATTGATAGGGTACCAGAATCCTAACTTCTTCATAAGCTTTCCTATAAACTTGGCTTTAACAGAAAACAGTTGAAACATGTCACAATTGGCTGTCATAACATTCAACACTGCCCTGATAGTAAAAACTACATTTGTAGTGTTGCAAATTTTTATAAATATTTGATACTTCTCACAAATTATTCATGTTTCTGAAACATCAGTTAGTATTTTCACATTAGCAGGTCTTCAAAAATATGTGTTCCTATTGCCTGTCCCTTATTTCCTTGTTTATTTTCCTTGTTTATTTGGAAAACACATAATAAACATTAAGATAACATTAGATTTGCTAGTTTATTTACCTGCTGAGCATAGGTGCTAAGAGTAGAGGTGCTGCTACACCCCTTGGTTTGAAGTGGTTTCCATTATATTCAGGCTTTACAGTGTGGTTTAATGGCTGTCAGCATACACATCTCCCAATAAAACAACTTTTCCAGCACCCATGCTGCTGAGAAATTGTTGGATCTAGCAACCATCAGAGCTTTTCTACACTGAGGGCTCATCTCGACTATGCTGAAGTGTCGAAAGGGGATATGCAAATGCCATGGGAATTTTCATAACTTCTTCCGATCTCACTTTCGAAAGCAGAGCTTTCAAAAATTAAAAGTAGTCAGGACGTGGTTTTCAACCTCCCCCCTTTTTCGAAAAGCCACATAAATCTCATTTTTTGAGGAAGAGCAATTTTTCGTATTTGCATATCCCCTTTCGACACACTTCAGCGTAGTCTAGATATAGCCTGAGTCCCTTCTCCCCTCTCCAATAGCCCATTTGTCACAAACCTTGATGGCTGGCAAGGTTTGGAAATCCACTGGTACCTACAGGACAATATCCAACTCAGGCTTTGTCTACACTTAAAAGTTAAATGCACAGCTGCAGCAGCACTTTCAAGAGAAGTGTGGCCATGGCACAAGTGCTGGAAGAGAGCTCTCCCAGCACTTCTCATAAACCACCTCTATGGGTATGTCTACACTGCAGAGTTTTTTTCAGAAAAACCGTTGTTTTTCTGAAAAAAAATCCAGTTACATCCACACTGCAATCGCATTCTTTCGGGGGAAAAAAAATCTAAAGACCAGAGGGGTTTTTCCGACATTGGTAAACCTCTTTCTACAAGGAAAAAGCCTTTTTGCGAAAAAACTCTTTTGGACGGGGAAGAGGGAGTTCTTTCAAGAAGAAGAGGAAAGAGGAAAAAACACAGGTGCCCTGGTGGCCACTCCATCCATAGTAATCACAGCTTACATGCAAGATAGCGTCCACTCAGTGTGGACGCTATCTTTCGAAGAAGCAGATTGCTTTTTTTTAAATGCGCTTTTGCTGTGTAGACGCTCTCTTTCGGAAGAAGTTTTTTCAGAAGATCTTTTCCGGAAAAGCTTCTTCCGAAAGAAGCCTGCAGTCTAGATGTAGCCGATGAGGGGAGTAGCTAACAGCACTGGGAGTGCAGCTCCCAGCACTGCAGCCTAGTTCCCAGTAGCACTTTACAGCACTGTACCTTTCTGCTCTTGGGAAAGAAGGGGGAACCCCTGAGCCAAAAAGTTACAGTGCTGTAATGTGCCAATGTAGAGCTGACCTCAGCCATGGAAAGTAAAACTGGGCCATTTCAAAAAGCAATAAAAGAAAAGCAATCCATGAAATTCAATAAAGCAGTGAATCACAAGTGTCCCCTGTCTTGTACAGTCTCTAAACAAGAAATGGTTACTTACCGTAACTGTGGTTCTCTGAGATGCAATGCAGACATATTTCACTAAGGTGCTTTCCAAGTGTACCTGAGCCAGAGAAACATGCCTAGTTGTAACCATAGAGGGACAGAACTTCTAATTCATGGCCATAGGTCTTTCTCTGGCTACATGAAGCAGTGCTACCCCAACCCTTCCTCAGTTCCTTCACACCAGAGGCACAGAAATGCAACATTGCTGCAGGGGAAATGAAGGGTGTGTCGTGGAATACACGTCTGCATCACATCTTAAGGAACCAGTTAAAGTAACGTTTTCTTATTCTTCGAGTAGATGAACCGATGCATGCCACTTAGGTGACTCATCTTAAGCCATCTGCAGGTAACACCATGTTCTTTAACATGGGCTTTACTGGGACAGAGTAAGCACTGTGTGTAAGGAGCGCTTTTGGGGATCGCTTGCCCACACAAAAGACAGAGACAACATTAAAATCCCAGTGTGGACATCAACAAGTAAAACTAAACTAATCCAACTAAGCCTAAGTGTACTAAACAGATACAAAAGAATGGTATGCTAGTTGAGAGGTTTTGAGGTTAAGACCACAGAGTTCCAACTCCAGCCATGGGCGGTAAGAAGGAGCTGAGCACAGCATCATGTAGCCAGGGGAAAGGTTACAGCCACAAACTGTTAAGGTGCTGCCCCTCTACAGGTAATGCTAGGCAAATTTCTCCAGCTCCTCAAAACTGGACATGCACACACACATTTACGTGTACATAGCTGCATGTAATTAAAGACAACCTCCACACCAGTAATTAAAAAAAAATTAAGGCTTTAAATTCTATGCACCCACTTATGAATGACAAGCAGGAACTCTCCCTGTCAAATGGGGGAGAATGAACATAAGACAACAGTTTTTAAAAATAGAAGTATTTAGCCCTTAGGGTTGTACAAACAGCATTTCAGTGTAAATCAAGACTGTTTTCATCCAAACTTTGCAAACAGATAGAAACAGAGTGACAAAGTCACTGGTCTGGTTTACAGCTGCTCTTTGCATTCCTGTTGGAATCAGTGAAACTGTCACAAATCAAGTCAATTTCACATTGCCTAGAAAAACTATAAAAACCAGACGACCCATTATTCATTGGGGAGAATAACCAGGTAGGCTTTGGGACATGTAGACTAATGAGACCTCTTCTCTGCGACCTCACCATCATCTCACAGGCTCTGTGGGAGCAGTAAAAATCCTCACTCTTTGCAGGAAGCAGGAAAGATAAAGCTTCTTCTGACTCAAAAGCCAGATCTATACTACACCCGCAAGGCTGGCTTCAGGTACAACTCCAGCTACATAAATAACATACCTTAAAGTCGAGCCTGGCACCATCTCCACAGTGGGAGGTCGACAGGAGCACCCTCAGCATTTGATTTAGGGGGTCCTTACTAGACCCACTGAATCTAACACCAGAAGATCAATCGCTGACGTGGTAAGTATGCATGTGGCTTTAGTAGATAAAGGGGGGCAGCAATACAACACATATCATTCAGAGACCGGTACAAGTGTTGGAGGCCCCAAACAGTGTTCAGATATAGCACACTAATAGGAATCCCCAGCTCCCAGCAAAAGAGAAGTTGTGCTTTTCACTAAGGCACTGCCTCTGCTGTCCCCAAAACTAGTGTTTAGTACCCTCCATTCTTACCACATTCATTCATTCATTTCTGGTTTCCTATGAGGTGACATTGATTCAAAGTATTTTCTGTGGGGTCTAGCTATGTATGTCCCTCACTGTTCAAAACTTTAAAATATTCTTTTCAAAGTAGGTATGCAAAAAGTCATTTAATTAATCAAATGTGAGTTGTCATCTCTCAAACCCTGGTCTTATAACAATAGATATACTTATGTTTGATAGTTATGGGGAAAAAGCACACTTATAAACCAACCATAAATATTTGTAATAATGATTTAAGACAGACTTGTTCACTGCTGCAAATCCAACAGCATGATCTCCACTAGAGAGAATAATAATCAGTTTCACCCTCATCAGTCAGGTATGCAAGGTTTGGTTAATTGTTATTCACATCTGAAAACTCTCAGTTACGAAAACAAGATATTCATTTAAAATAAAGGCAATTACTTAAAATAATTTTAAAAAAACCCTAAATATGTGCATTAGAAAAGACTAGTGCTTCTAGATAAACCAATTTATCCAATTTTAAATGTATTTCAGAAACGTAGGTAAATAAAGCAACATAGAGACTGACTCATTTGCATCCAGCTATTAAGGTTCTCATATAAGCCAATCTTTAGCTATAGAAGATGGTATTAAAATTTGAGCATTGCCCCACATGAAATAATGCTACATTAAGCCAATTTATCAGGACTCTCCAGAATACCACTATAGATAGCCAGCAGAACCTCAGAGTTACAAGTTGATAGGTCACTCTCATACCTCTCATTTGGAACGGGAAGTATGCAACCAGGCACCAGCAAAGGGGAGGAGAGAGGAGCAAATACAGTACAGTATTGTGTTAAATAAACTACTATAAATAAAGAGAAAGTTTTAAGACAATCTGACATGGCAAGGAAACGTTTCTGTGCTCATTTCACTTAAATTAAGATGGTAAAATGCAGCATTTTTCTTCTGCATAGTAAAGTTTCAAAACAGTATTAAGTCAATGTTCAGTTGTAAACTTCTGAAAGAACCACCATAACATTCTGTTCAGAGCTACAAACGACCTCCATTCCCAAGATGTCTGTAACTCTCAGGTGCAACTGTACTGAGGATGGAGTAATACTCCAAATAAAAGTCACACATTTTATAAGCCATAAGTGTTCAAAATATTTTTTTAAACTGTCAAAAATCACAGTGGGCTAAATTATTCCCTTTACTGGCATATACTTAACTCAGCTTCATCCAAAAAAGTTTCCAAACCATTCATCTTATCCTTTCTACATACTAAAATAAATATGGTATTTGGTAAAACCTATCACTAGAATGAATCTGTTTCAAAGAGTCTTTCGATGACTCAGTGAAATCTTGAGTGGGTTCCAAGAACAAGACTTCATATGGACATTATGATATTTCCAGGGAAAAGAAAAAACAAACTTCAGATATATTTCCACACTTTACTTTACTGCATTTCAAAAAAAATTAAACTGTCATAGTTTAGATATACACAAGAGAAATTGAGGAAACTAGTGAAGTTTCTAACACCAACCTTATCTCTGTCCATGTATCATACCCTCCTTCCTACTCTGTGGAGGTAGGAGTCCTGACAGTTGGGAGGACAGAGAATCAAGGAAGGAATTAAGGAAAGATATTCTGGAGAAATTATGAAACTAATGCATTATTTATAAGGGAAACAAAAGAGTGTGGCAATGTGAGCGGGTGCTCATCTCACACAAGCCCGGAGCAGGTTAAAGTAGGCCAGAATAGGCAAAATTAACCTTATCTGCTGCACCTGGTTGGGAGCCAAGGATTGTTAAAGCCTAACTGCAGAGAAAGCCCAGCTGGATAGGAAATGGGCTAAATTATAAAAAGAGAGAGAGAGCGAGCAGAGGCGGCGGCTACATGGGTAGAAGGAAAGGGAATTAGCTGTCCCTAGGGAGACTAAATCCTGGGATCCTACCCTGGACTAGAGAGTCTGGCAAGAGGGTGAAGCAGCCAGGATGGGCAGAGGAATTTCTGGAGGTAACCCAGCATTAAACCCAGGAGACAAAGAAGTCAGCTAGAGAGAAGAAACAGCCAGCCAGGATCTGAGCCTGGGCAGACCAGGATCCCTAGTGATAGGGTCCCTGGGCTGGAACCTGGAGTTGTGATCGGGCCTGGATTCCCGTACCAGCCACTTGCAAGACCTAGAAGTAGAATGGAAGGCTCTTTCAGATGCCAAATGGACAGCTTGTCTACCCTGGAAGGAGGGACTGTATGTACAATGACCTTTCTAAAGGGCTGAGCACTGTCACTTGTAGAGAGAGACCAGAACTACAATGTGAGCAACTGATGACCAGGGGGCAGTGCTATATGGGCAAAAGCTAATCCCTAGACCTAGCCACAAAGAGATTCACCTGCAGTGAGTAGAGCCCTACAGAGGTGAACATACGTGTGTAATGAGGTCCTTTTTGCATTTGTAGATTACATAAAGCAGAGTCTAACATTTGACACACCTCTCTTGGAAGTGAACACATGATCATGTTACTTCTAATAGCATCGGGCGTGTCTACACATCACCCTTAGCTCAAAATAAGATACGCAATTGGAGCTAAGCAAATTGCATATCTTATTTTGATTGAATTTCGAAATAGCGTATTTTGAAATTTGGTGCATCTACACAGCACCAAATGTCGAAATAATGTGCTATTTCAAGACATCCCTTAAGCCTCGTGGAACGAGGGTTACAGGATGCTGAAATAGCGCATCTTCTATTTCAAGACCTCTCTCAGAAGGTGTGTTCAAAAGACGTAAACTTGGTATTTCAGGATACTTCCAGTATCCAAAAATAGCCCTGCTGTGTAGACATAAAAACCAGTTTAAAAACCAGCTCCCCTCGTGGACCAGCTGCCTGCCACCCTGGGCTGCTGCCTCAGATACAGAGGCAGCAGCTCTGGATGGCAGCAGCCTCTGTCGATGGGGGGTCCGAAGGTTGTGAAATCGGTCATAAGAGATTTTAAGTGTAGATTAGACAAATACCACTCAGGAACTGTCTAGATAAGACTTAGTCCTGCCTTGAGTGCAGTAGATTGCCCTGGAAGACCTCTTGAGGTTCCTTCCAGACATATCATTCTATGATTGTCAGATAGTTTTCCCTGTTTCTAAGTATCAAGAATGAAAATGCTTCTGACCCCAGCTATGTTCTAAGCCAGAGGTGGGCAACCTATGGCCAGCAGATGAGATCTGTCCCACTGGGGCTCTACCTATAGCCTGCAGACCCCCTGTTTGCCCCCGGCTGCCATGCACCTCTCATGCACTGAGACACCAGAGCCCATCACCCCTCACTCCCAGCACTTTTGGAGTGCACAAATTGCCTGATGCATGCTCTGTCCCCTCACCTTCTCCCACCCAGAGCTTGAACAACGACACACTGAGATGGGGAGGGCCAGTGATGTGATTCACTTCCTATCTTTGGTTGCCCATCACTGGTGTAAGCCCAGGAATGTTTGTTTTGTTTTTTAAGTAGAAGCCCATAGCCTGTTTGATAGAGACAGAAACTCAGCCCTGAAGCTTCAAATTTAGTATTATGCTAGGGCATAAATGAGATTCTACTCATGCACCAAGTATTCTGCCTCTAGATTAAGCCTTACAGATGTGTAGGCTTTCCTTATGTGGCAAGAGGTAAGAACTGAAATGAGGTATATTACCCAAAGGAAAAGGGAGGTTATGGAAAGAAATGATGTGTAGTAGAGCACGACTGTGTTTGCTGGGGCCAGGCCAAGTGGAAAGTGGATGCATGTCAGGACTGATTAAAGAATTCTGCATTGTAAAAATACAGTACTTGATGGTGGTGGAGATATGATTGGAAAGTAATACGAAAAATGCACGTTTGGACAGAGCATTGTTTTGTTTTAATCAGTTCTAAATCTAAAAGAAAAAAATATGATTAGAAGTAACTTAAAGGGAATAAAACACAGAATTTTTAAAAACACTCTTATTTAGTTAGCACGTTTAAACTTACAAAATCTTACGACAAAAATCATGTAACAATAGCCTCTTTGCTCTTGCATGAAAATGAAATAGTAGCAAGGAGGACAGAGTCCTGTATGAAAATCATAGATGCTGAATTTTTTATAGTTGTAACATTCCAATAATACAGAATTAAATATAAATACACATGAAAAGCTCTCCATCTTTATAATTCAATGTAATTTTTACAAATAAGTTCCCTTTAAAACCATTGTGAGAAGCATTATTCAAACCATATTTTTCAGAAGAAACTAAAGAAACAATATTTTCCTTAACAAGATCAAGCTGAGTCTATAATAAAGTTTTACTCAATGGTTCAGGAAGCAAATTAGCCATCAACATTACCCAAAAGAGGCACAGCCCAGTCAGCTGCGTGTGCTTGTGCAACTGCTCAGGAGAGATTCAAATGCTGTCCACCTTACTAGCAGAGCACCCCCAGTTCAGTTTTGTGTTTCTATTAGTGGTACACATTCCTTGGTGCACATAAAAATTATTCTTCACAAGGATGGAAAAGAATAGAGGGAACATTGAGCCACCGTAGTGTGAATGTATTGTGTCATTTTAATACACATATTTTATATAGCTATATCCCAGCAAAATGACTCACCAAGCATTCTACAATTGGTTAGTAAAAGCATCCTGATTGGTTAGTAATTAAAATCACAGAGCATTTTAATAGCACATCCTCATCTTTAAATGACTTGTTCCCTAGAAACATAAATAATTGGTCACTAATAAAAAATATGTATTCGTCACTATTCAATACAACATAATCAAATGTATTAGAAATCTTCCAGAAAAGCTACAGCAAAAGGCCTCCCTTGACACAACTCAACATAGTATGATTTTCCCTACCAATTTACTAATTACCCTCTTCAAGACACTCAGACTGCTCAGATTCTCTGGAACTGAAGGATTTTGCACAGAACTACAAAATGCTAAGAATACTCCAACCTACAGGTTCAAAAGTTAGTATTCCTCCCTCCTATGCCTACAACAGCATGGATATACTGGATATCAAAGTTATGAGAAAGTTCTGGTTTTACTTTTAGTTAGGGTTGCCAGATGGTTTAACCAAAAATATCGAACACCCCTCCCTCAAAAAAAAAACACCACACACACAAGGAAAAGAATCCTATTGAGGGAAAAAAAGGGAGGGGAGACCAAAGTTGCTGAGGAAAAAAAAAAGGACCCCGACAGCAGTTAAGCCAATAAATAAATAAATAAATAAATTGGACAATTTAAAAAACAGCATGGCCCCTTTAAGAAGAGGCTTTTTTGCTGGTGGCCATCTTGTTTTTCTGCTCCAGCCACAAGACAGCTCCCCTGCGGAACCAGGTAAGTGGGGGGTGGAGGGGGCCTGGTGCAGGGTCCGGTGGGGCCCGGCGGGGGGTGATCCAGGGGCTGGGCCCGGTTGCTGAGAGTGTCGTAGGGTTGCCAGGTGTCTGGTATTTTCACCTCCTGGCAGGGAAAAAAAAAAAAATCAGAAAATACCGGACATTTTAGGTGTCCAGCATTTTCTGAATTTTTTACCGGACAGGAGGCAAAAATACCAGACTGTCCGGGTCAATACCGGACACATGGCAACCCTACTTTTAGTGCATTTATAGTTTTATTTCTCTGATTCAAAAAGCTTTTTAAATGATCCAGTCTGTAAGTGGGTTCCTTCTTACTGTTTTAATGTGCTGATAGCGAGAACTGTTTGTTATTTATTTAAATTAAACACACACACACACACACACACACACACACACACACACACACACACACACACACACCCCAAAAAGAATATAGTACCAAGAAGCTTATCGGATAGTCAACTAATGTCTCAACTAGTCACTCTCTCCCCCACACCCTTTGCTGCCTCTATTAGAGAGAGGCAGCAAGGGAGAGGGAGCAGGAGCCGGCGGCACTTCTGCCTTTGAAATGTAGCAAGAGCGGGGTAGCAAGAGCAACAGCCCACTGTGAGTCCCACGCTCCCTGCTTTTGAAATGTAGAAGAGCCCCCTGGAGGGGGGGGGCTCTTGTACATTTCAAAAAACAAAGGGCACACGGGGAGCACAGTGCCAGCGGGGAACTCAAGCACTCCCCCCCCGCTGGCCCAGTGCTCCCCATGGTACCTCCGCCTTTGAAATGTAGCAAGAGCTGGCAGGGCTCTTGCTACATTTCAAAAGTGGAAGTGTCCTTATCGACTAATCGAATAGTCGATGCAATTTGTTGATTAATGCAATTTGATGATTAGTTGATTAATCTAACTTTAACATCCTTAGTACCAAGAATGGTGCATTCAGCAGTATCTTGTCCCCACAAAATATACATGGGTATAAATAATAAAGAAATTAGATTTCACAAAGAGGTTGGGTTTTGTTTTTTGAAGTAAAAATACCTTTGTTGACTCATGAAAGAAAAAACAATTGGGGAAGGAGGGGCGAAAATATACCATAGTTCCCTCTCCCTTTCGGCTGAAGTTATAGCATATTAACCATGGAATCTATTGTGCATGTTTTATAAATAATATAGCAAATGGATAAAACTGACAAAAAGTTCTCAACATTTAAACTATTGCTGCCTCCGGGCAATATGGGCTAAAATTAAGAACTCCCTTGTTTCAGCTGTGTCTATCCTCTTAGGTCTGATCCTTCCTGATACAGGTTGGCAGCAAATAAACATCTTCATTGGCAATACGCAGCCAGCTGAACAAGTCACAAGGCAACATTTAGTCTGTATATCAGACAGTTGGTCAAAATAGTAAACATACATTGATGGGCTTGTGCCTGAAAACTGAGTCTTTTAAACAAGTAAGGTTTGAATAAGACAACACCACAAGACTTATCGTATTTTCAGAGTAGTGTTACTTTATCAAGGAAAACAAAATACAACTTTAAAAAAATTAGGCTTTATGCTTGATAAGCCAAACCTTAGCTGTTGGCTAACTATAGTATCCTTTGATCATGGCCTTTGTAGTGGTAGCTGCTGAATGACAGGATCTGTTTAAAAATATAACAAGAACGATAAGGACTTTTCACCTTGAGAAGTCAATAAAAACAATCTTATCATGGGTTTTATTAAACAACTGTAAATATTTAAGAACCCGGGCAAAAGAGGAATTAGTGTTTCAATCAATTATATAAACAGACTGTGGCACATTTTAATTCTTTTTTATAGAGGGAAAAAAAAGCTCGCATGCTTCTTGGTTTTTGTTTTGTTTTCCAGAGATAACATTTTTCAGCTAGGTAAGAGAGATAATTATTTCAGTTCTTATTCAGATAAACTATCAAAAGTCCCCAACTTGATGTTTGACTTGTATCACTAAGATTAGCAATGGAACGTAGTAGATGTAAAATTTCATGATGTTAAATTTATGATTGAGATTTCCAATGAATTTGACAACAGAAGGCTTGCTACTATATTTGCATCAAAGTAAATCAAACACAGAGAAAACCAGACAAAAGAAAAATTCCTTTAGCGTGCCCAAATGTAAAGAAAAAGA
The DNA here is from genome assembly GCA_032595735.1 of Pelochelys cantorii. Lineage (NCBI taxonomy): Eukaryota > Metazoa > Chordata > Testudines > Trionychidae > Pelochelys > Pelochelys cantorii. The sequence goes on along the minus strand of CM064330.1, from coordinate 82,998,770 downwards.
AATTGGAGTTTAAAAAGTACATATTTGTAGATGAAAATCCACAGCAACAAATCCATTAAGTTTTGTAACAAACAACAAAGCTCTATTAAACACCTGTTGAAAACAATCTGATGCAACTAAGTTATACACTTAGCAGGTTTTTACTGTAACATTTAAAATTCCAGCAGGAGATTCTTCTCTCTGGCAATCTGTGTGACTCATTACTGGCACCAAAACATTATCTTAATGAAGATAAAATTTTGCTCCCATATTTAAAAAAAACCACATTTTTTTAAAATTTTGTTTCAGCCAACAGTGGAACACAAATACCGAAACAAGCTTCTATACATTTTCAATTGCTATAATAATTAGTGATAAATGTTAGTAATCGTACCATTTCACCTACAGTAACAATCACAAGCATTCAATGCAACTCATGACTTCCATTCTTCTTAAAAGGAAAAAAAATTCAGGATCCAAAAAATTATTTTGCCCCAAAAAAACTCCAGGGTAAACTTTATTTTGTTTTTAATGCTTTGGAATTTAGAATGATAATATTAGGTGCTTCTCACTAATTAGATAACATTAAAAAAATTAAAGATATTAATAAGCTTACCAAATTATTAATATTCCAACATTATACAAAAGTTCACTAGATGTTCATAAAAGCTATACTCTAATTCAACCCTGCTGCATCTTGCCCCCCAATAGGGATGTGAATAGTTAACTGGGAAGCATCACCCTTGATGGGTGATACTTTCTGTTCATGTGGGGCTGGAGTCCTGCCCATCACAGGTATGAGATTGCTGCAGCCTTGTAGAGCCAGTGATGGGTGAGGGGAGCTCCAGTCAGGCTGGATCAGCACCCACCCGCCCCCGTTTAATTGGTTAACCAATTAACATACATTTTAATTAGTTAACTAATTAAATGGGATTTTACAGTCCTAGCCCCCAATACTTCTCCCACAAGCTGGTGGAGCATTTGCAGGAGGTTGACAAATATGGACTCCAGTGGACAAATGGCAGAAAACAAATTCCAAAACCAAGGATTCTTTCATAAGGAATGCAATGCTTCCAACCCCTGCCCATTTAAATTCCATTTAAACAGAACAAGCTTCCCCCCTCCCCATCATGTCTGGAAATTGCCAAGTAATGACTTTACAGAGAAAGAGAAAGAGAGAGAGACGCAGTTTCTCTTATAAGCCCAGTTTTCAAACACTTAGGGTTTCATAGGTTAAAACCAACCTCTTGACAACCAACCAGAGATTTGTGGAGAGCCAGGGCAGATCCCAGAGCACTTATTTGATGCATAAAAGGTCTACTAAAAGTGGGCATCTGCTTTTACACTGGGTTCAATTTCGAAATGAGCCTCAAAAGCTAGCCTTATCCAAACTCTAATTTTAGAGAAACACTGGATCATTTGTTCCACTACAGTAGCCAAGTCAGACATAAGGAAATTCTAGAACTAGGTTCATGAACATATTAATAACTACCCCAAATTCCATAGCATGTCACTAACCCTTCCAACAACATGTACATACACACAGAGAGAGAAAATATAGAGAAGTTGTGGATTTAGGAAGCTCCTAACTAAAGACTATTGAAATACAAATAATAACCATGACCACTATAAAACAGAACCTTGTTATTCCTCATAGAAGAGATCCTACAAAGCAGAGAAGCAATTGCCCAACATTACCCTCAGAAATTTCCTTGAAAAAAGCAGACTAGAGCAACTCCTTGCACACCTAGTAAAGGATTCAAGTTTGTCAACAGAATTTCATTGAAGTCTGCCTATTCAAGGCAACTAACAAGGCCAAACGCAAGAGCAGATTTACCATTAAACACACCATGTGTTGGCCTCCAAAATGCAGCTGCGCAGCAGGGCTCGGGCAGGCAGGCTGTGAGCCTGCCTGTATGCTGTGACTGGTAGCCCCACAGCACTCCTAGAAGCATCCAGCTGCTCACACATCTTTGTACAACATGTGCTGCCCCTGCTCTGGGCAGCACACAGAGACTGACTGCCTCCCTCCTCACAAGGGGTATGCAGAGACGTGCCAGCAGCAGCACAGCAGAGGTAAGGGGACCCCCTGTCTGCTCTGCCTACCTTTTGTGCCACACTGCTCCTGGAAGCAACCAGCATGTCTCTGTGGCTTGGTGGGGGGGGCGGGGGGGAAGAGAGGAGGTCTCCGTGTTTTGCTCCCATTGGCTGGGAACTGCCGCTAATGGGAACTGTGGGGAGGCAACCGGAAGGGAACTGTGCAGAAAAGGACCTGATTACAAGCCCAGCAGAGATTAAAGAACATCAATTTTTAAGTCTTCTTTGACATTTACCTTAAAATGAATAGGCTAATTTGTAAAAGTGACTTAATTAGTGAGGGTAAATATCAAACTTTAGTTATCACTGTGTCTTATCACCAAGTATAAACATAAAATTCTGGAAACACCCTGACATGAACACCTCTCATATTAAAAACACAAAGGCTTCGTTTACACTGCAGAGTTTTTGTGGAAGAAGCCTTTTTCGCAAGAGTTTTTGCACAAAAACCTCTTGCGCAAAAGCGCGTCCAGACCTCAAAGCGCATCGCAAAAGCAATGTGCTTTTGCGCAAGACAGCCTCCACACTGCATGGGCGCTCTTGCACAAGAAAGCTCTGATTGCCATTCACAGAATGGCCACCACAGCACCTGTGCTTTTCACCTGCCTTTTGCAAGAGCCGTAGCACAAAAAGGAGTTATTCCTTGTTTATAGTTATTCCTCTATTCTGTCAATTTTCTTGCACAAAAGCGTGCTTAAGGAGTGGACGCTCCGCCGGTTTTTATGCAAAAACCTTGTAGTGTAGACGTAGCCAAAGAAAAAAAGCCAACATGGAGGTAAATGGGTAAACAGAATACAGAAGAGATACAAGTAACCAACCTTAACACTGGAGCAGAGCTTGAGCCATATTTGGGTCAGGCTCATTTTTATTTGTTACTATAATGCTAAGGTTGTCAATTCACTGTAGTGCAGTGGTTCCCAAACTTTTCGGCATCACGCCGCCTTTTTGATTTTTGAGAAACCCTCACGCCCCTCCCTCCACCCCTTCGCCACAGCAGCAAAACTTATTGAGCAAAAAAAAGAACTGACCGGGGCCGAAAAATAAAAATAGCAGTAAAACTGGGGGGGGGGGGGGGTTGATGGGGGGGGCTGGGTATTTCTTCATGCCCCCCAGTTTGGGAACCCATGTTGTAGTTAATGCAGGGAATTAACATAAAAATTACTTAGATTTTTTAAAAATCATGATTAATCTCAGTTTTAACCACGCCTTAGAACAGTAATAGAACACCAATTTACATTCATTATAAATATTTTTTAATTTTGTCCTACATTTTCAAATATATTGACTTTAATTGCAACATAGAAGACAAAGTGTTCAGTGCTCACTTTATATTACAAATATTTGCACTGTCATAAAGATGAAAGGAATAGTATTTTTGAATTCACCTCCTATAAGACCACTCAGTCCTACTTCTTGATAGATTGCAGCATAGTACTTGTCTGAGGTGAACTGAAAAATACTTTTTTCCTATCTTTTTTATAGAATAAATATTTGTAATCACAAACTGAGGCACTGTACACATTGCATTCTCTATTGTAGTTGAAATCAATATAGAAAGATTCATAATACATTGGTATTCTATTATTTAACAGTGCAACTAAAACAGGGGGTTAATCATGACTTTTTAAACTTGGAATTAATTGTATTTTTTAATAGTTTAACACACCTACTTAATTTTGGAAGTCAAATCTGAGACTTCAACTCTGATGGGGAAAAAAAGAAAAAGAGTTCCTTCAGAATCCCTCCTGAAATCTTGAGGGACTGAACACAAATTTTATATTGACAGCTGAAGATTTACTGGATACTTAACTGGAAACATTGAATTTTTCTATAATCTCAATATGGAAAGGGAATTCCAAAGAGCTCTCACACTCAAGAGGTCATAGAGAGACTTGGAATCAAAGTGCTTCCAAAACTCAAAAGCCAAAATCCACAGTGCAGACCAGAAGAAAAGGAGTCCAAAAGACTCATCTCTTCTGTAATTTCATCTTCTAACACTTTAAATCTCCCCTTCAAAAAATAACTTCCTGCATAGTAAAAAAGGTCCATAAAACTGGCACTTGAAAATACCTTGTGATAAATTACTCTTCTTCAAATAGAAATGAAGGCATCGGGGGATGGTTAAAAATCCCCCTTAATAGATTAAAACTGGAAATAAGGCCTTATATCTCTGGGAATGCAGTGGCAGGAAGAAAAATGTAGCGCATTAGGTATTTTTTAAGATTCCATTTGCTCTGCATATTTTGCTTTTGGCTAGGAAACTTTGGGTAACTGCTGAAGACTACATATTAAACAGAATTTAGAAAATTATAGGATAGATTTACATGCAAGTATGCATGGTTAATTTAAAAAAAAATATTACAAACTTCAGCAAGAGCATGAGAGAGAAATCACATACAAAAAAAGAACCCAGTAAATCACATCAAATGGTATGTGGCCCTGCAGAACTGTGATTCAGCAGGAGAAACTGACATCATTACAGCAGCTCTGGAAGCCATGCCCTATCTGGCAACAAGGTATTGCTAGGACAAGCATGCTATATCTTACAAACGAAGAACTGCCTGGACATTTTGAGGAGGGAACCCAGGCCAAAGGAGGGAAGGGGAAAAAGAAAAGCAAGGACACAGACGAAATGTCAGTATGACAAAGTGTGAGGGACTAAATAGCTGACTCAGGATAATTCATGATTACTGACACTAACTCCTTTAATTACTCACACCAAACACACATACTCGGGGGCATCTCTATGTACCCACATCTGAGAAAGAAAGAGAGAGAGAGAGCGCCTTGAAGGCTGTAAATGCGAGGGAAAGTATTATATTAAATCACATCTGATTTTGAATGGTAACAGACTCAGATGGTGTGTAAATAAAGCAATAAAGTCTCAATAAAGTCTCATCCCCCTCAGATGAGGGAGGGGCCACAGGACCCAGAATTCAATATATTACAGGGAACAAAAATAAAAAACAGGGATGGGGTTGCAGGTCACAGTATCAAAACAAGGAAACCACCAGAGAAACCGAGACTGCTCCCATAAGCTGTTAGAGCATTCCATCCAAGGAATTTCTGCATGGCTGCATGGATGACAGACTGGAGAAACCCCGATCCAGTTTCCTTCTCCTGGAAGGACAACAGTGCTGAAAATGGAAGTGCTGCATCATAGAGTACAAGTATTGGCAGTACAAACTTCCATACACTGCCCTATAATGGGCCTGCAGCTTGATGACCTGTAAGAAGAGAATGGTGACATTATACAGTAAGTCATAGACCATTCTACCTGGGACTGCCAAAAAAGCTGCCAACCACAATTACAATTTAAGGAACACTTTATGTTCATTGTCAACTGGACCTAAATCAGGTCTCAAGCTGACTTCACCTAAAGTAGATTTTGCCCACAAAAGTATCTCTCTCTCTCTCTGTATATATATATATATTAAAAAGTTTTTCCTACGGGGCTAGGGATGGAAGGAGGGGGATGGACAGGGTGGTGGGGGGGGGATAGAGAGGGTGGTGAATGTAGTAATAATGGAGGCAGGGAAATTGGGAGGTAGGAATGGAGGATAGAGGTGGGGCTAGGCATGGAAGGAGGGAGTGGGCTGTGGGCCATGGACTATTTTATTGGCGGGTGGGCGGGACTGGCTGGTGATTGAAGGGTGCAAGTGGGCAGGATGGGCCGAGAGTGTTCGGACAGAGCAGCTCCGTCCAGGGATGTGATGGGGTGGGAGCAGAGAAGGGTGCGAGTGACTTGGGGCCATGGAGAGCACAGTTGGGCTCAGCGCAAAGATTAACAAGATCTCTGGTGGTTGGCAAACGTAGCGAGCAGTGGGCACAGCCTACTGATACTATATATACATTTTCATTAGTCTCTAAGGGTGCACCTACACAGCAGGGTTTAACTCAAAATATTCTGTACAAATTGTGCCACGTCAATTGCATAGCTTATTTGGAAATTGGGAGCATCTACACAGCACTTATTTCAAAACAGAGCACTTTTCCTATGCCTTCCATTACTCCTCATACAATAAGGGCTACAGGAGTCTGAGTAAGAAGTCCTCCAGCTTGACAGTATTTCGACATTATTTTGAAGTAACTACCTGCTGTGTAGACGTGGACTAAGTGATTTTTGAAATAATGTTGCTATGTAGATGTACCCTAAGGTGCCACAGGACTACTCATTTTTTAAGTTACAGACTAATGCAGCTATCCCTCTGGATCTAAATCAGCTACCCTATCTTAAATAATGACGAAAAAGCAGAATCCTAATTCTGAAGGAAAGGTACCTGGATTATTTTGGCAAATAGCTTTAGATTTATGAGGGCAATCACAATAAAAATGAGTTCCAGCACACAACAAAGACAAGCTTTTCAAAGTACAACTTACTAAACCTCCTGGTGAACAGATACCAATACGCATAGGTGCCAACTCTGTGGGTGCTCTGACTTTGGAGCACCCACAGGGAAAATATTAGTGGGTGCCAAGATCCCTCCAGCAGTCAAGCTTCCTCTTCCCACCACTCCCTCCCTCATGCTCGCTGGTACCTCCACTGACCAACTCCTCACCCATCCTCCCAAGGTTCTGGAGCACCGCAAACGGCTGATTCACAGTGTTCAGAAAGCTCCAGGGTACAAGGGAAAGGGACGGGCACAGGTGCTTTTGGGGGAGCAGGGAGGGCAGAGATGGGGGTTTGGGGAAAGTGGTGGAATGGATTCTGGGCCTGGAGCAGAGTCGATCACCACCCCTCAGCTAGAGGAAAAGTCAGCACCTATGCTCATGTGGTGAAACCTAGGCAACATTATACCATGTTGTCATTACATTTTATAGAGAAACTACAACTGAGTATAATTTAAAACAGCTAATAGATCACAAGCTTAGCTTTCAGCTCTGCAATGCTTGAAAAGATTTTAAATTGCAAAAATAAGAGTATTCTTGCCATCCTCCCCCCATAATTAAATATGTTACAAAGTCCAGGAACAGAACAGTGGAAGGCAATCCAGAAGACCTCAATACTATTAAATAATCTCACTTTTATAAAGGTGTTTAAATCATACTCCAGTCCTAGAGAACAGACATCTTTATTGTGCCCAGCATTCCTGCCATTCCTACCTGTCTACAGTTCATGTTCTTTCTTCCTCCTCCCCCCACCCCCGTAGAGAGTCCCCATCCCTGAAAACATATTGCATTGGTAAATTTCACAGCAACCTAAATTTTCAGATGACATGCCTATAGCTTAAAATATTATTTGAAAAATACTTTTTATCCTTAAAAAAAAATCCAGAGACATAGACCAGATGGTATAGAAGGCAAATCAAAGCAGCACAAGAGTTATTAAATTGCATCCACTTGGAACTCTCAACTGGCTGAGAACCAGTGCAGATGGCGTTCCAAGTAAGCCTAAAAATACAGGGATAAAGTTCTAGGCCCTGATTTAACAGCAGCAACTCAGAACAGAAAATTACCATTATAAATTTAATGAGTTTAACTGGAACAAGCAAAAAAAGTTTAAAGGATTCTCTAACATAACTTGGAACGGTCCCCTTGATGGGGAGAATCTGAAGACATGACATTACCCACAATAATTTGCGTTAGCAGAAAGATTCTTCTGATGATAATGCAGAATGGAAAAGAAATTTAGAAGCCTAACCAATACTTCCTGAAATTCTCACATGCGCACTTTCCCCACTAGATGACAAGGGTAAATTTCAGTTACGCTGAAAATTAAACCACTTTTATTTAAGTTTAACTCTACTGCATAATGCACATCCTTAGGAGTTTCAACCACATAAAAATTAGCAAGAGTTTTTCCATTGCACTCAGTAGCTATATCAGAATATCTCATCTTTTGTACAAATGGAGAGACATAGTGTCGCCTTCTTGTTCTTCAACACAGCTCTTCATCTCTTTATACACTGCCCACTGAGAAGGAAAGAGAAAGAAAACTCCCACAAATAAACTCCTCTCTTGTGTTCAGCCAATTAACAGAGCAGAGGACTCAAGTATAAGTATTTCTACTTTCCAATATGTAATTAAGAAGTACCCTATGAAAGATAGAAAGAGAAATCAGAATTAAAGGGGGAGAAGCAAATGGGCCAGTTAAGTAAGAAAAGGAATTACAGATATTATAAATAATCATTTCTCTAGACTATCTTCAAAGCACTTCACAATTCATCTCCTCCTGCTGAGGTTAAGGAAGCATTATCCCTATTTTGCAGGCAGTTAAACTGAGGTACAGGATGCTTGCCCAAGACTGCAGTCATTCAGTATCAAAACCAGCATCAACAGTTTTCTGGCTCAGAGGGGATTTTAAGTTTAAAACAAAAGAACAACTCTTGAATGGAAAGAAAAAAAGAAAGAGACCAAAGCAGTAACTATCAGGAAGAATAGATAAAAGAAAACAACCATGCTCTGGGTTTTTTTGGGTGTTTAAATGGAGGGACAAAAACAGTGACTGGTAAAAAATGTACAGAGTTGAAAGAAGCAACAGACAGCTGCACTAGTTCAGAACCTTGGAAGCAGAAGACTAGTAAGAAAATTTACATGCAATTCTTTCTTCATTTATTTCTCCTAGTAATCCAAGGAGGGGCACAAAAGACTGTTTAGGAACTAAGCTTTTTCTTGGACTCCAGACATTATTAATAACTTCTGCCTTTACAGACTGTCAGACTGAGCATTGGCTGGCTACCTGGTGACACCAGACCCCAAGATAACTGCAAGTGGACATCTCAGAACTCGACTGGCCTCTTCACTGGTACTAAGTGTTTTAGTTTTGGGGTGGTTGTTTTTTTTAAAACACAAATAGTGCATTCCTGCCACTTGATTAACCAACCAGGTTGGGTTTTTTTTTTTTTGGTGTGCTTTTTATTAGGGATGTTAGGAAGCATGTATTTGGTTATCACGTAGCCAATCAGCAGCTCTGCATTTAAAAGAGCTTGAGAGCCGCACGCTGGCTCAATTGCAGCTTGTGCTGGGTCCAACAGCTGCCCCCGCTGCAGTGCTCTCAAGCTCTTTAAATGGAGAGCCAAAAAGGGGGTAACTGTTGGACCCGGCACAAGCTGGGACTGAGCCAGCGTGCTTGCACGCTGGCTCCCAAAATACTTTTAATGAAGAGCTACAGAGGAGTGGGGGATTGCATGTAGCCAGTAGCATTAACTGATAAGTATCTGCTTATCGGTTAATCATTTAACCAGCTACACTATTACATCCCTATTTTTTAATAACTGTTTTGTTGCAAATCCGGAGAGGCCATATGAGGCTTCAGGTCACACATCTATTGCAGCAAGGGCATCTCATAGATCTCAACCCATACCACTTCAGCTTATCTGTCATTTTTAAATACAGTCTATCAAAAATCATGAGGTATATATGAAGTTGTTTATTTGTTGTCATTAACAGGAATTTAAGCTTAAATGCTAATAAGGCTCTCAAAAATAATTTACCCATCAAAACTTCAAAGACTGAAATCTGAACAGGAGCTAACTACTGAAATTTAAATATATGTTAAGGCATGAATCATTTCTCATTCCTGCTGCACTGAGGCAAAATGAAAGCTTGATTTGTCCCTGGTATTCTTACAGTTAATCATGAAAGTCACAACTATTGAAAACAATATATCCAACAAACTTAAAGTGTCTTGTTTGTGGGCTCTACCCAAACAAGTAAAAAATTCCGTCACCATCTATCCTGTAAATGCAGGGCCTGAAATGCTCTGCTGTTGTAGCTCACAGCCCACACACCAGCAACCAAGCATGCAGTCCACTGAATGTTTATGTGCTATACAGCCCTCGTTCAGCACTCTCATGCCAGAAACTATCCTATAACACAACAGCAGTCTTCACCAGCCTGGCTTTATTTCTTGCAGGGTTGACACCCAGAAACTCTCAAGTCCCATATTTCCCCCAAAACCATCTACGTTGAAGAGTCCAGCCCTCTCCTAGAATACTCAGAGAAGTAATAAGGTCCCTTGCTCATAAAGAGACAAAAGCACAACTTATTACTTCAACTAGGACTGAAAACCACTTCAGTTCAAAACACAGCACAGAGTTGATATAGATTAAAAGGAAAACAAGATTGTTTAATCCAAAAGAGAATCAAAAAGATGTTTTAAGTGAATTGAAGTACACGGGTTAACAACAAAAAATGGTTACAAACAAAACCGAAGAAAAATTATGCTTTCTAATGGCTAAAGATCCAACTTAACAAGACACAGTTTTTATTCAAAGTAGATTTGTTACCATTCCCTTTTTCCAATATTGAAGACTTTCTGCCACTGAGGACCTTCCAAAGAAGTACAAAGTGCTGGTTTTGCTTGTCTTCCGAGGTGGAAGATAAAGACGGAATCTCTCTCTTTGGTCTTCTGCTGGTCTGTTTAGACTTCTGAGTATCAGGTTGATGGATTTTGTTTCTATATATATATTCTCTCTGCACAATGTTTCTCTAGGTCATCCTCTTTCTCTCTGCAGGTAATGTCCACATCATCACTTGACAAAGTTATGATGGTGGCATCCTTAAAGTATGTCCTAAATATGTCCATCATCATTTTCTTATCATATTTGATGCTTTACTCCAGTTTGCTCTACTGAGAATTGCCAGAAAATTTTTCCAATAGACTCTAAAGATCTTTTAAATCATTTGCTTGGGAATAATTTGATTTTCTTTTTTATTCTTGGGCATTTAAATATCTTATTTTTTTAATATTCACTTGCAAAGAACTGAGCCAACGGTAAACAGAGTGTAAATAAGGAAACCAAATGATATCATCTTCATACCTCTCAAATAAATGTTAACAGAAAGACAAGAACGGTACAATGGAGGACTAGTAACAGGCAATTTCAAAAGGATGCAAAAAAGCTTGAGACTAAAAATCAACCACTTTACCTTGATCCACAGCTAAAAGAATGTTATTTACTGCATTACTGATAACTCCTGTGGGATGTGAATTGGCCTAAAGTCAGACCTTATTATCTAAAACATTCTCAGCAATGAAAAAAATCATCTGTCAACTTTAAAAGGCCCAAAAATTATTTTTTTCAGCGTAGTGATAGATTCTCAGCTGGTGTAGATCAGTGTAACTCCATTGACTTCAATGGAACTATACTATGCATTAATCTACACCAGCTGAAGCTCCAGCCCATATTTTAAAAAATATCATTCTGAACCCATAAAACATTTGTTTTGTAAAGGAACAGCTCTCACGCTCTAGCTATGTCCATTGATGCAGAACAAAAAACAAAAAAAAGGAAAATTGAAGTGCGAATTTTCTGTTGTAGTCTATTGCTCCTTTTGTGGTCAGCAGTACGAAAAAGCCACTTTACCATGTGAGTGAATGGCATGGCAGGACAATTCTGTGAAAAACACATCCGTTGCTTTGTTCTACAATAATGGTACAACCGACCTCCTTGTAAACTCATCAGAAAAATATTCCGTCTCATTTTGAACAAGTTCTTCCTTCAAGGTAGCCCCACTGTTGTCATGATTCCATTATGCCAGTGTTTCTCAAACTGTGCTCCGCAGAGCATTACCAGGGGCTCCGCGAGGTTGACAAACTGGAAACTTCGATAGGTACAACACATACAATCAGTGGAGCGCTGGGGCTCCACATACATTTTTACGCATGTAAAGGGCTCCGGAGCCCAAAAAGTTTGAGAATCGCTGCATTATGCTATAGGTACCATGGTACACCATTCCCCTGTGATGACTGTAGTGTGCTCTGTGTACAGAGTGCCCTGATGTGGGGTTTGCAGGCACTCCAACCGCTACATTCTACAGGAATTTCCATCAACATTTACGTTCTGAACAACAAAGAGTTGTTTTGTTAAAGATGGCAAAACAGAGGGCACAAATACCCTAACACAACACACAATTAGAACAGTTTCTACCTTAGCCATTGGACAGTCTAGTACATGAACAACAAGGGTGGGACACCCAGAGTTTTATTAAGGAAGGGAAATGGGGCGGGACGTTGATGACCTGTGAACTCTGAGACAAGTGGGGCAATTTACCTACTCAACAGAGAGGAGTTGGGAGGCACTGGGAGGAAGACAGGGGCAGTGAGAGAGCTGGAGGTGGCCGAAGGGAATAAGCAATGACTCCCTATAGATCCCATGCTGTCCCACTTCCTTGCTCCCAACAGGAGACTTAACTGTTTAGGTGGCCACTCTTACCCAGCTCCCCACATCGTCTACTCCGCCCAGAACAGCAGGTGGCTTCAGGCCCCTCACATCCCATTGACAAGGTCCCTCAGCTTGACCTGGTACCAGCCAGCTTGGCGGACACTCTCCAGCCTAATACGACTCTCTACAGACACCACCTGGGCTAGAACCATCTTCCCTACTGGCAGAGGCCTATGGCTCAGGGTATCACCCTAACCTCATCTCTCCTTGGCCCGAGGTTCATCCTGCTCTGCCATCTTGCCCCAGAAGCAAAAGGGGGGCAAAAAGGGGGCAGGGGCATACTGCATACCCTCAGCTGCATACTGTATAGGGAGATATAATACTATACAGGCAGACTGGACTCCCAACCTTCCACCCACACCTCTTTGCCTTGGTATAAATGTAACAATTTCAGTGTAACCCCTCCATACTACTTTCCTACCTGCCATCTGCTTCTGTATTCTCCTGCTTCAGCTATTGATGGCCCTGTGCAAGCAACAGGGTGCATTTGTTTGGCTCTCTGCCCTCCAGTTCCAATATTTAGGCTACAGTTCATACTCTCATGTAACCTCTGGCCATCTCCTGAGCCTACAGCCATCTTTCCTCAGATAATACTTCCCTTTCTCGTTCACTGGGGATCATAGAGCCCTCTGCTGCCAGGACATTGAGTGAGAGCAGTTGAAATACCCAATCACGAGCTAGTACACCTACAAGGTATCAAATGGAATTGCAGCCCCCTTTAGAAACCTTAGGCATAGTCTGTAGACCCACCAGGATCTGTCGACCACACACTGAAAACCACTGAGCTAGTAAATTTTATTGCTTTTCTAGAAGTTAGAAGTGCCAGCATTGTTCTGTTTTCAGAAAGAAAAAAACAGTACCACGACAATTCTCCCTGACCTGCATGACTTGAAGCAATTAGCTGAGACACATATTAACAGCTAGCAACCATCCATCTGAAAAATATTCAGTTTTTTCCCCAACTATTTCAATACAACTATAATTACAAAGTTTGCATTATTTTCTAATTGCTTTATCTTTTCCTGTTTTTCTCATTACAAAACAGATTTAAAAGAGTTGTTCTGTGGCTCGGACATTTTAGGATGATTGTTGATTTCAACTCTATTTATGAATAAACCACTTTTGCTCCAGTATTTTTGTTTTCCCCCAATAAAGCAATTTTTCATCTATAATTAATATTAATTTATTCTGCAGGCATAAAAAACTCTGGATATCTGTGACTAGATCGATCTCCCCCTCCCCCTTTTTTTTTTATTATTACCAGTACTATAGTTCCATTACCTGTACATCAATCTTGGTCAAGATAATGGAGTGGCTGATACAGGATTTGATTAAAAAAGAATTGGGGTAACAGAATCAATGCCAATCAACATGGGTTTATGAAAAATAGATGTCAAACTAACTTCATTTTTGATAAGATTACAACTTGGTTTGATAAAGGTAGTAATGTTGACATTAGGGATGTAAATGGTTAACCAGTACGGACTGGAGCAGCTCCCCACCCAACTCTAGCCCCACAGAACCCACTGCAGGCAGGGGCTGCCACCTCCTCCCTTCTCCCTCCTACCCACCCCCCCAGCCTCACCTTCTCCCCCCAAACACAGGTTACACACTGGCTCCCGGGGAGCCAGCTTCACTGCAAGCTCTGCAGTATAATTTTACCCCGGGAGCAGGGTCGACTTTTTACGTCCTAGTTGACATAACAGACTAATGTCAGACATTTGGTTTGGTTCCCCACAATACTGACTAAAAAAAACTAAAAGGATATAAAGAGCAATGATGTGGGTGAACCAGACAATCACTATGCTCTCCAATGAGCTCACACAGGAATTTTGTAAAAGAAACATCACATTACCTGTAGATGAACACGTTACAAAACAATCACTGTGTGGCTTTGTATACACTTTTATGTTTAAAGCACTGCAGCGACAGCACTTTAACACAGTGGTGGGGTCACAACACCAACATCGGGAAACAGCTCTCCAGCACAGTAGGTAAACCACCTCCACAAGGGGAGTAGCTAACAGCACTAGAATCTGTTCACACTGGTGCTTTACAGCACTGTAAGTTGCTGCAGTCTGGTTGGGGGGGAAGGGAGTGTTTTTTCACACCCCTGAGTGAGGAAGTTACAGAGCAGTAACTGGCTAGTGTAGACAAGCTTTCTATCTAACCTCTCAGTCCTCATCCTTAAAGGAAATCTGCATAACACTTTCAAAAGATGAGCATGGGAGCTTAAATTCTTAACACTGATGAAAACAAAAAATTATGGACTGATTACAAACAACCTATAATGCATGAAGGAGATCAAACCAGATTATCACAATGATCCCTTCTGGCTTGAGAATCTATTAACCCTCTTTAAATACTGCACTGCTACAAGGTTTAAATATGCCAAAATTTTTTACATTTCACACTTCCCGTGACCAAAATTTTCATGAAATAAATTCACCGTTATCTGCACTAGTCATTTTTTTCTCTCCTCTATTTAAGTTAAAACAACAGGAACTTCTAGTTCAAAGATTTTTATTTTAGCATTTTAATTGGTTATTCTCTTATTTTGTACCTCTTGCAAGCTCATCCATTAATATATTACGTGCCTGTGTGCATATAAGAGGCTAGCTTATGTCAAATCATACTTAGACAGTCCCTGCATTTCCCTTGCTGTATTTAAGTGCAAAATTATTTGCAAAATTTATCAATAGAAACTAGATTTATAACCTTCCAATGTTATTCTATGCCCAAGTCATTAATAGTATTAAAGTCTTTGGGGGGTCATTTACAATTTTATAAATTTTTTCCTACTTATCAAATGCATGCAGCGATTCCTATAACACCTATGAAGTTGCCAATCTCTACTCAAATTGTTTCTTTTAGGCTTTTTTTCTTTAGTACCTTTATTATTATTTATTTTAACAATCCACGGCAATCCACAGGGCCACAGTACATTCCTTTTTTATTGGGACATGTCTGACAAAAACTTATTCATTCTTCAAGCAGAAACTGCCAAACTGAATTAACCAGGCTGAAAGCCAATCTTTGCAGTTTTGCAATGGCAAAAAAAAAAAAAAAAAAAAAATCAAATAAAACTAAGCTGTTTTATTTCAAGCGGAAAACCGTTCAAGAAAAAAATTCATGTTGTGAACTTGTTTAAAACATTTCATCATTATATTTCAGAATTAGGGCCCCAGCTTAAGTCTATGGAAGTTTCATTATTCTCTTCCACAGATGCAAGACTGAGTTCTTAAGATTTACAAATATATCTCAAAACAAAATACACATTAAAAGCAGTTCTTATGTTACCACACGATATGACCTAAACACAGGACCAGATGTCAGCAATTCCAAGTTCTAATCATGGCCTTCACAAAACCTCTCTGGTGTTTTAGCCTACTAACTTAGCCTATCTAGTTACCTAGTACTGTTCCAGTTCTATGGATGTGGAAATGGAGGCCTGGTCTACACTTAAAACTTGTGTCAAACTAGCTGTGTCACCCAGGGTTTGAAAAATTCATACCCTTGAAAAGTACAGGAACATCTATACTACAGCCTCAAGTTGATCTACGTTAGGTCGACTTACAGCCACTGCCCTAACTACTCCAGTGTGGTTGATGTCCACACTACCCTCTTTCTGTTGGTGGAGTGTATCCTCACCAAGGGTACGTCTAAACTACACTAATCTTTCGAAAGAGGATATGCAAATTCCATGGTAATTTGCATATCTTCTTCCAATCGCATTTTCAAAAGAGGATCTTTCAAAAATAAAAGTAGTCTGGACACAGTTTTTTCGAAAAAAATCCCTTTTTCGAAAAAACGCTCTTCCTAAAAGAAGGAGGTTTACGCTTTTTTTTTTCGAACAAGGGTTTTTTCTGAAAAAACTGCGTCCAGACTACTTTCAGTTTCGAAAGATCCTCTTTCAAAAATGCGATCGGAAGAAGATATGCAAATTCTCTAGGCTCCACGCAACTCCTCACCAGGAGCCCAGCTGCTTTACCGGGCTCTTGCCTCTCAGCCAGGAGCAACAGAAAACAGACACCCAGGCTTCTCACCTCTCTGAGAGAGTAGCTGGACAGGTGTACCCCCACTAGCAGTGAGGAGCTAGGAGCAACCTAGATGTTGCTACCCAGCTTTCTTGTCAATTCCACAGTTCTAACATAAAGCCATGAAATTGACAAACATCCAGTGTATATAATGCAGTGTCTACACAGACACTGAATCTCCCTAACTACACTGACATAAGCACTGCACTTCTTGTCCAAGTGGAGTTATGTCCACATAGCACAACATTTACATTGGCAGGACATGGGTATACTGTGTAGCGTACAGGCATAATTTTGTCAATCTAAACTAAATCACAGTGACCTAACTGTGAAGTGTAGATCAGACCATAATTAAACCAAACCTAAGCCCCTGGTACAGATGCTGCTTGATTATCACAAGAATTCTATCCCCTTTCAAGGGGATGGATTTACTACAGTGAAAGAAAAACCCTTCTGTCGCTGTAGTAAGTAGCTACACTACAGTACAGGATTTGAAGGTTTAGTTAATGTTTGTAAAAGTCTATGAGATCTTTGGATTTGGTGGTGGGGGTTGAACAGGTGTTATTTAAGTCCAAAATACTTATTTGCCAAGTCAAGATATCACATGCACCTAAAGTTGTGTGAAGAATGTTACTCCTGCTCTGTTTTAGGTGCTACAAAGTATCACAGAAATCCAGACTCAACTCTTGGCAGGTAAAAACCCTTTCAGTTCCAATTTTATAAAGTAATATTGTCTCTGGTTAGTACTTTTTCATACTTTTTAAAGTTTATTATGTGCGCAATAAAGTAATATATGTTCACCAAAATAATCTGGTTTAATCACAAATGGTAAAATTTGCTTTCATATTTAGCAAAGAGGAAAAATTATCTCCGTGCACTTTTCTATCATGGTGCTTAAACAAAAAGAGTGTGTGTTTTAATTAACTCCTTGCACTTCACCTGTTGAATTATATTGCCACTATGTTAATATCTAATGAGTAGCCCTTACTACTAGAGAGTATATATGAGAGGACAGGAGAAAGAACCCAGAAATACAAACGGAAATGTCCAATAGAGGTGTTGGCCTTCCACACTACACCTGATGAAGCAGCAGGAGGGGGGGTTGAGAAATGTAGGCAACAATAGTTTACAGACGGTATGATTCTACCATCTGCTATGGCTAGACATGCAGAGGATACTTACATAAATGACTCCGTTTAATATGGGATTCAAAAATTCATTGCCCTGCACAAGACCAGTCCCAACAGTTGTATATTTAGAAGCTTCAGGGGATAGCCGAGTTAGTCTGTACAGGATAAACTTAAAAAACAAAAACTGGTCTGGTAGCACTTTATAGACTAACAAAACACATAGATGGTATCATGAGCTTTCGTGGGCACAGCCCACTTCTTCAGATGACCAGAGAAGTGGACTGTGCCCACGAAAGCTCATGATACCATCTATATGTTTTGTTAGTCTATAAAGTGTTACCAGACCAGTTTTTGTTTAAGTTGTATATTTGACAGGCTGAAAGGAATAACTGAGGAATGTATGTACAGAAAAAACTGACTCCTGTACTACTTTTCAATTAGAGAGCTTCATTTTCCAAGCAAAAATATGAATCTTCCCTTCAGTTTGATATGACATTGGCAAAGCTACATTATTTGTGGCACTAATAATATAGGAAAAGTATATGAGGTGTTAACTGTAAGTGACAAGTAGTTTAAAGACAAAATATAAACTCAAAACATGTTTATGAAGTCATGTCTTTCAAATTCAGGTCAATGGGGACCAGAGGTCAGGGACAAATTTCTGTCAGAAATTATTCATGGGTCCTGAAGTTTGAAAAAAAAAGTCCATGTTCAAACAAATGCACTCTCCCCATACACGTCCTGAGCCCTCATGATCAAATCCTATAAATCTACAAGCAAGGTTTGGCTTGGTTCGTGGCCATTCTCACCACTTTGCTGGTTCAATGAACCTGGAAATTGAATAAGATCTCATTCCTATTGCAAAAACAGAACTGGAAAACAAATTTCCCTTTTTAAGTCTAAGGTATAATTATGCGAGCCAAAATATAAAACTGAGCTATTTCCCAGTAACTGGAGGAATTGCGCTATAGAAAGTATTCATATAGATATCCACTACTTGCCAAAGTCAGACAGAAATAGCGACTACAAGAAAATAGTTTTTTCTACTTGAACTGGATGGATCTTAGCAGACATGCAGCCTCTCTCCAAGAAACTAAGACTAGCTTCTGCTGAGCTGAAACTCGAGGCATATTTGATATGCCATGCTAATTAATTACACAGATTAAATACTGTACAAGTCTCCCCACATGCTGTATTACAATAAACACCACTCAAATGCAATAAATCCCAGAAGAGCAGTGTAATAAAGTTTGCCAATATACCAAAAAAAAAAAAAAGGGGGGTGGGGGGGAGGAAGAAGAGTTGCAGAAAGCTACTATAGGCCACTCATACATATATGAACAATATTTAGGGAAACCACTGTTGGTCATGGATGCAACTGGAATTGAAACCAATCTTAAGTTTCAATACTTTTGCTGACACATCAAAAAAACCTCTCATGATTTACAGAGAAAATTATGGGACGCGATCATCTTTTCACAATGGGTCAATACCTAACACAGTGAAGCCCACGATCAGGTGTGTGGAACCTCAGGCCCAGAGGCCAGATGCAGCCCCCCAGCTTGCCTGGATCCAGCCCCCAAGGCTCAGGGCCCCCCCCCAGAGCATTGGGGCATCAGCGCTGCCATTCCAGCCCCTCCTCTGCCCTACTGCAGGAGTGGGACACTCAAAATCTACTAGCCTGGGCCTCCTAGACTCTGGTGTGGGAGGGGATTGTGGGGAGTGTCTTTCTCCTTCTCAGTCGGGGGCTACTGATTTTTTGTGGGTCAGTGGCCCCCGTTCCAAAAAAGATTCCCCGCCCTCGCCCGAGATACTACCACAATACAAACAAAAGTGACTAAACAAAGATGAAAGAAACATACTGCTGTTGCCACAAATGTAACATAACTACCAACACACACATAGCCACACATTCACAAAAATACTACCACCTCTAGCACTCAATCAGAAATGTTAATTGTAAGTCAACATTTCAGGTCCATTATTAGACAATATTCCCATAAGTCAGTCAATGGAAGCTTTGTCAGAGAAAGGAGCTCAAGAATGGGGCCTTATTTTCAAATACGTTTCAGAGTTTATATACAGCATAAAGGTATGGATTTAAGTTGTTCTGTAAAGCAGAAGCTTTGCTCTCTGGAACAGCCTTGTGCACTACTCATCTAACTGAAACGGTTTCAGCCTTTCCTTCAGCAAAGATCAACTTACAATAGTTTTGAGCTGTTCCAGAAATATAACTGATTTAAGTGGTTCTAAACTATTAAAATTGTTGCATTTAATTTTAACATATAATTTGAAAGTGTATTTATTCAGCTAACTTTTTGCCCTACTCCAGAGACTAAATTCACCACAGAGTAGAGAAATTTTACCACTTCATAAATATCTTGTTAACAGCTAAACTATGACCTAGGCAGGATACTTCATCACAAAACAGAACATTAAATCAACTGAACTCATTTTTTAAAGAGGCAATGTAAACCATAGGCCTTGCACAGTGAAAAAAGAATCCCCTATGGAGGGAGGAATGATGACTAAGTAGTAAAAATGAAAGCACTGGCCTTTTACGCTTGGGACTTATGGTTCCATTGCAAATTATGTTTTTAAATTAAAGACATTTGGTAGTCTCATGTAGGAGTTCATTTTGAACATTCATCCAAATCATAAAACCACCACACATTTCAGTATAACTTGGCAGTCCCTTTACAGAAAAGCCCAGGTCTGACCTAACTGACTCAGAATTGCCGAAGACAGTGGCCTTGCTAGTTCAAAGATCAAAGTCACTGGGAGAAAAGTATGAAGAAACTTGCACAAACTATTATATGTACTAAAAGGAGAAGAGAGTTCACAATTTCCACTTTTTCATAAACCATATTAATTCACTGCAAAAAAAAAAAGTTGACTTCTCTCAAAAGGGTTAAGGGCCAAGCTCATTATTTCATTGTAGCATGGAACTCTCATAATAAGACTGAAGAATTCATCTTTCCATCACTGTTTCAACTATAACCATCTCCCAGCTGTTCAGTGACTTGAGGTGCCTATCCATCACAAGAACCACCACTGCAAATGGGCAGGTAAACCAAGAACTACAATTCCACTGTCTTCTCATCCTTATAGTAGGGCCCACACTGATGAAGAAGCATATATTAATGTGTTCTCTTGACTGTAGCAAATTAGAAGCTAAAGCTGTAGGAGATGGGGGTAAAGGGTTAGAGTGAAATTGAGAGTGGGCAGAGAAAACGGACATACATAATAAGGTGGAAATAGAAAATATGTGAAGAGAAGGGAGAAGTTAGAATGAAGGAACAGGATGTGTAAAAATGGGGATTAAACAAGATTGATAGGGAAGGAGAGAAAGCATGATGTATGGCAAACATTTATGAAATGCATATAGTCTAGTATTAAATGGTTTTAATTGTAACCTTGAACATTTTAGTCAGTCTATGGACTCAAGTTTACAATGATAATGAAGTTACATATTCTGAACTATGCAGTAATGCTAATTAACCACATGATTATGTCACATACTTAGCCACATAAAGTTAAGGATTTCTAAACCCTTTTTATCCCACAGCAGAGAGGAACAAGAAAGCATAAACCACTAAGGACTGTGGTTAATCCCTTAAAATGTTGCAAACATGCATTTCTAAAAAATAAAAAATTGAGAGAGACCAAATTTTGAAAAAGAAATGACAGTAAACCTCATCACAACCCAGAAAAAAATGTTCAAAACCTTTACCATTTAGTAGTTCTGCCTCACTTCTGCCTTGCAAAACAATTAATTTCCTTCTCTTGTTAAAAGCTATGATAATATACTGTACTGTATTACAGAAAGGGAAATAGTTTAATCAGAATTCGCAGGCACATAGAGTTAAGAGTTCCAGATTAATGAGAGTTTCTACTGTAGGGTGAATTTATGGCCTTGGGACCAGACTGTGACACTTAGGTCCTGGCTTGTACTGAGGGATAGTGTAGAGCAAAGTTATCCCAAAGTGAGCCGAGGGGCAGATTGGTCCTAAGGAGGAACAATCCCTCCCCTATCTCTGTGGCACACAATGGGAGCATTCAGCCTGCAAAGTCTGTATATTCCCTGTTACCTAAAGGATGTGGGTGGCTTCCTACAACCAGGAGGGAGGGATGCACAGATGAATAATGGAAGGAGAGGTGCAGACAGATATCAGTTCTTCAGAGTCTCATCTTAAGTCTTTAGCTGTTATGGTTACCAAAACAAAACAAAAAAGCAACTTCAGATTGTTAAGCAAGTATAACAGTTGCAAAGATGTTTTACTTAGATTGCAGAGAGCCTCAAACCATAGCTGAGATATAAACTGCCCCATCCATCTCAATGGATGGTAATCCTCCAGAGTAATCTGAACCTCCAGGAATGCAGAGAGAGTATAGTCCTCGAGCTCTCTGAAGTTCTCAGACATGTTCCTTACTGTTGGATGGGGCATAATGTTAAAGAAAGAATCAGTCCTAAAACTTTTCACTTTTTCCCCTACATAAGGACCAGGGCAGTCTGGTCCTTGATTTATAAGATAACATTCAAAATTATTTCTATATGGCAAACTCATTG
Organism: Pelochelys cantorii; assembly: GCA_032595735.1. Lineage (NCBI taxonomy): Eukaryota > Metazoa > Chordata > Testudines > Trionychidae > Pelochelys > Pelochelys cantorii. The sequence continues at coordinate 82,976,791 of CM064330.1, read as the reverse complement.
CCTACTTTTGATGTAGGTTTAACGTATCTACACCTCAATGAAGTGTGCAAGTTTTCTTCAAAAATGATACTATCAGATATATTTTAGAGTAGACAAAACACAAGACAGACATGTTTTTCATCGGAATTTTTTAGAAACCCATGCATTCTGTCTGCAACAGCAGTTACTACAGATTCCACATTCTATAAAATTGTTCATTCATCAGTATGTCATTTCTAACTTTGTGAATGATTCCCAGAATCCTTCTGTCCAATTATGGCACCTATTAAAATGTTTTAGTAATATAAAGAAATGAGCTGTGATCATATCTTCAATATCCTGGAAGGTTTTGTAAAAATATCCAATCCGTATGATCTGAAATTTTTAAAAAATAAGTCATGAAACTAGATAGTAGACATGCTTAATGAATCAGGATTTAAAAAGATTCAATAAACTTTCTACAGCACTATGCTGACAAAAATAAGACAGGACAAATGAGAGAGCTTCAGTCAATTCTACAGGTTGAAAAAGTATCCAAAAATTCACATATGAATACCCAACCGAGTCTGCAAAACAGGGTTACAACTCTAGCAAGAACAGACACAGTCTTTCAAGACAGCTAATATTGCTTCTGGCCTGGCTGGAAATACCTCAAGATTATTCACCCCTGCAGCATTAAATTGCTTCCAGACAGAACTAGGAAGTGGAGTTATAAAAAAACTAAAACGGCAAAATTATCCTCAAATAGGTTTGGTTCAGATCCTGCTCAAGCTTGTAATTTTATCCAAGCCAGATCACCTATCCCTATGCACAGGATTTTGGTCAAAGAGAGGAGCATTTACTATCAGGCACCACAGTAATCACAGAATATTTTAATTTTTCAAGGAGGGCTCAAACAGTGTCAACTTTAGCTACCAGGGTTCCCAGGGTACTCTAGATGATGTCTATTTCCTGTTCCTCAGTCAAGGTATTTTCCACAAGGTTAATATGTTTGTAGCTTGTCAAAAGATTCTTTTTGTTTCTTCGAGTTTATTTTAAAACAACTCTTCAAAATGATGCATCTGTGGTCTACATCAGAAGTTCACAGACTTCACTGCACTGAAGTCTGAGCCCATCTGAACCCCACAACCCCAGGTGCAGGGAGGAGAGAGGACAAAGCAGGAGCCCAAAGGAATTCAGTCTTGGGCAGGAGGCCTGTAACCTGAGCTCCTCTGTCCAGGGCTAAAGCCAGAGCCCCACTGCTCTTGATTGAAGGGAGAGGGCCTCAGGGTTCAGCCCTGGGCCCAGCAAGTCTAAGACAGCCCTGGTGACCCCATTAATCCTGGGGGAATTCTACAATTGTTATATTTGGCGACGTAGCAAAATTGCAGAATTCCCCCAGGACTAACCCAATGGATGACCCTCCCTCCCCAACTCATAATTTGAGAACCACTGGTCTACATCACTTCTTTCAAACACAGTATCCTAATACTTATGAGATAATTATGAATAGATGTGCCTTCTTCTTTGATACTTTGAATTCACATTTACCCTAAAATATACTCCAACTCCTCAGTTATATTTAAATTACAAAATTAATGTTTTAGTAGGAAAATATAAACTGTGTGTAACTTTTTAGTTTTAGTTCATATGGGGTTTATGTCCTAACAATTAGGGCAGAAGACTCTCCTACCTGACATATTCAGTTTAAAAATAATTCATTTTTACCTGCTGTAATGCAAGGCTTTGGATGAAGGTCCTAAAACTGAGCTAAGCAGCATTTGTGGATCTCCCTGCCAGAAGTGAGAAACCCCAGGTGGCTCCCCACACACATACCCCTCTTCTCTCCCAGCTAAGAGCAGAGGCAAGAAGCCCCACACACGCACTACCATCTGGGAGCACAGAGGGAAGTAGCCCCAGTGGGCAGGTAAGCTCACAGTGGAGAGCTACCTGGAGCTGAGAGTCCTGGCTTTCAGTCCCCTCACTGTCCCTCTTCAGTTGGTGGAAGTGCTCTTGATAAAGGACATGCCCACCAACAGAAGGAAAGTAGTGTTAGACGTCAGCCATCACAGCAATTAATCTGGTGGCTGAGAGTGTATCCAGTAGAGACTGGCTTTAAACTGTAGTGGAGACACAGTTTAAAGCTAGTATTTCCTGAGTATAAATAAGTGACTCTTCAATATAAACAATTAAAGGGACTAGGGATACAAACCCCACCATCCATTTGGATTTAAAAAATATTTTTATGACAGTCCATGAAAGAAGATATTTAAGATATAGGGAGACAGACCTTACTTAACCTCTCTAATGAATCAAAATTACCGTACTCCTCAAATGGCAGAATAATGTTGGGAAGTTACAAATTCGTAAACATTATTTTAACAGAAAAACCTCAAGAAAAGAAATTCTATAAATTTTTTTTCTTTTGAATTATCTGAAAATACTATTGATAGGGCTATATCAGAAGATAAAAAGAATTTCTGACTGGCACATCCTTTCACAGACACAGTATTAACATAAGAGTAAATAATTTTAAAATTATTGGAATCTCATGCCGACTAACCTAAGTTTACAGGAGAGAATATCTTACAGGTGTTGGGGTGATGCAGGAAATTCTCTACATATTAGGCAGGAATGCCCAAAGGTAGTAAAATTTTAGAAACAAATAATTACACAATATTCAAAGATTACAGGTCATGGCCTTCCCTCTTGAGCCATTGATATTACATTTGCATGTCCCAAATGAGAAAATACAAATTTTAGAAAAATAAATGAATGAAACAATTTACTGGTGGCAGCCAGATGTGCAAGTGCTAACTGCTAAAAGAGGAAGGAAGTACCTAGTTTAAAAATGCAGAGTGGCAGGGGGAAACTAGCATAACAGACATAATAAGGAAATTATATTTCCCCATACATTACTCTTCATCAATTCTTAAAATTTCTTAGCAAATAAAATCAAATCCTTATTTCATATACTGAACAGTATAGATCAAGAAATTATAAATAGCTGACCTAAGTTCTGTTGTGCAGTATTATGTTGTCTTATTTCAAACAGTAAGATTCTTTGATATTCTGATTTGGATGAATTTTGGAGACATACTATTGTATTACTGAAGCATTTTCAGGAGGTGTAAGAGAAAGTTGAAGAAAAAGAGGGCTCATACTGTCTTTTTTGTTTGCATGCTACTTTTTCGTTGAGCATTTTAATGTGTAGATACACAACTCTGGTGTGTGCTTATGTTGAATTATTAACAGATTAATATATTACATATGTAGATATATGTAAACAGATGCTGTTCCCATGTTGCTATCAAGTACATACACATAATACAAACATCTTTGTCTACAGATGCCACTTTCTTCATATTCGTCCTTATTGATTTACATTAAAACAAGGAAACATGAACCTTGGCCTAAGCTTTTTCCTGAGTTAGATTGTTCCAAAAGTTTTCTATTCTGGACCTCTCGCTGTCCCTGAATGTTAATCCTCTAAGAAACACTGAAGCCCTTTTTCTGTACCTGATTTGGTGCTAATGAAACCTGCCTGGTCTGGCTGTCAGGTGAGTCAGCAAAATAATTTTCTGAGACTCTCTCCAAACAGAAACCTTGTTAAAACGTCCTAAGTTGTTTGTCTGTATTGTGACTGAAATTTATTTTTCTTTAAAATAAAATGTAAGAGGAGAAGATATGTATTTGACTAGTACAAGCAATATTGGTATTGTATTAGGAAGTGAGCCTGAGACATAAGTCCCTGTATCAGAAGTCTAGTAGGAGGCAGCAGGACCTGCTCACAGAATCTGGCAAGAACAGATATTGTTGGTACTGCAAAAGAACACATCTCACTATACAATTACACTTTAAATGTTTTTCTTAGAAAATGTGAATTTAAATCAATTATATCTTTTACTCCAATCTAAATAAAAGTGATAATGAATAATCTTTACAATGTTAAAATATAATATCCTTTAGTTCAGTTTATGATTCAGTTGAACAGTTAAAAGTATGTTGTGTTGAAAAGCTAGTTTGGATTAATTGAGTGTGAAGACTAACTTGTAGCAGAACCATGACTGAATTTATCTTTTCTTTATACAGCAAAGTCAAGTCATTCTAGCTAAATACACAAAAGTATAGAAAAATAATGTTAAGGCATTAAGCTGGCAAAAGCAAGGAAAATCAGTTAAAGAAGCCACTTTATCCTTGAAATGCTTACCAGATGAGCTCCTAATGAACCGCCTAAAACAATTTTCAACAGGACAAGGAGTAGTGAACTAAAGTTATGGGAGAAAAAGTTTAGGCTGTATATACATTAGGGAAAGTTTTTAACAGTCAGAGCAATTGGAAGCCAGAGATCTAAGTTCAATGAGGGTTCATATTCTACCTAGGGAGACCTAACACAGATTAATATTAAAGACCAGAAGGGACCATTAGGTCATCTAGTCTGACTTCCAGTATATCACAGGACATGAAATTTCACCCAGATACTTTATATTAAGCCTAAAGACTATTACTGAAGCATTTTCAGAGGGTGTGAGAAAAAGTTGAAGAAGAAAGACTAAAGTCAGTCCTCCTGTGCTTAACTGTATGCTATAGGCCAGTGGTCTCCAACCTTTTTACACCCAAGATCACTTTTTAAATGACAGAACAAGCCAAGATCTACTGTCCCGTCCTTCCCCCAAGACCCACCCCTTCCTTGAAGCCCTGCCCTGCCCTCTCTATTCTCCTCCTCTCCATCACTTGCTATCCCCACCCTTATACTGCTGCTTTCCCCCCACCCCCACCCCAATTCTTCTGTAGGAAGAGGTTTTTCCAATATTTGGCCTGTCTAGACTGGACCAAATGTCAGAAAAACCCCTTCTTTTGGAAGCCCCCTTATTCCTCGTGGAAAGAGGAATATAGGGGTTACTGAAAGAGCATGTTTGCTCTTCCACTAAAAAAAGCGGAAGAACAAACGCATCCCTGAATGCAGAAGTGTTTTTCTGGGATATCTCTGGAATCCTGAAAAACTCCTGCAGTCAAGCCGTACCCTCGCTGGGTTGAGACAGGATGTGTAAGTTCTGGGGTGGGAATGAGGGATTTGGGTGTGGGAAGGGGTGAGAGGTGCAAGCTCTGGGAGGAAATCTAGATGCAGGAAGAGGTGGAGAAGGGGACGCTGGCTCGGGGAGGGAGCTCCAGGCCGGGCAGTGTTGAGGTCAGATGGAGGGTTGGGGTACTAAGCAAGCCACAGGCAGAGAAGGGAAGTCCCAGCGCACACCTCTGGGGACTCCCCTGGTAAGCTCCCAGCTCGGGCAAGGAAGCAGCCAGCGCATTTCTGGAACCCCAGCAGGAAGCCGCCACTACCTCCATTGTCGCTGGAGGTAGGTAGTGGGGCTTCTTGATGCTAGCCCTTAAACTTTAAACAATTCAACAAATAATCCACACACACATCCATTTGGTGAAATCTGGGTCACTCAACCATGCTTTCCCAAACATGCCATGGTTGTAATTGGGGGGGCCCGGAACACCTCACAATCGACTGGTTGAGGCCTCGTGATCAAGCGGTCGATCGCGATCGACGACGGGTTGGTGACCACAGCTATAGGCAGAGAACTGGTGCCCCACAGCAGAAAAATCCCAAAACCCATGTTGGTGAGAGAGCTTCCAAAAAGTTCTTTTCAGGTCTTTGAGACCTTATTTATCATCAGTGCTTTCACTGGCTGGCAGTATGCTGAGTGTCTGTATAATCGATAGTATCTTTCAACAGATGGTTTCAAAGAATACAACCTAATTGCTGATTGGGTAATATTAAGTGTAGGAACCAAAGGACTCTGTGGGCACAAAGAGACTTAGGCTCAGCTTGGCAATATCTTAACGTTTAGGTGCTCTCACCTTGCCATCATCCTCGTGCAGAGGTTCTCAAAGTGCAGTCTGTGCCTCCCAGGTGGTCGAACACAGCCCCTCCCCCCCTCAGCTCAGGCATGCGGGGGGCTGGGGAGGCACAGGCGCAGCATGGCATAGGGACTGGGGCAGCCCGGCAAGCAGAGTGGATGGCATGACCCTGCGCTGGCCTCTGCATCCCTGGGGCTGCCCCTGCCCAGTCTAGGCATGCAGCTCCAAAGAGCTAACAGGTGAACACCCCTCCCATACAGGCTCTTCCCCGTGCTACGGGAGGGGCTGGGGCTGCTCCACAGAACTGAAGCAAGGTTGGGCGGTTGGTCACAAGCTGATGCCACCTCCGTGAGGTACGTGCAGGGGTGGGGTGCCCTTTCCCCAGTGCCCCGCTGCACCCGGCCAGGCTGAAGGCAGCCCCAGGCTCTGCCTGCCCCAGCCCCGGAGCCACAGCCTGCAGGTAAGGGGCAAGCTGTGGGCAAAGGGCTGGTTCAGGTAGAGAAGCGGCTCTCCCGCCTCTTCCCCACCACTGCCACCCCTTCTCACTCCAGCAGTACTCCTGGGGAGGAGGAGGGGGAAGCTGCAAGTCCCAGTGCAGCTGCCCTGCCGATGCGTGCACTGAGGGGAACAGGGATGTGGGGGCAGGAAGGGGATGAAGGAGGATGCGGGGGCAGGGGCTGCACTGAGGGAGGATGGGGCAAAGTCAGGGGGGGAATCAGGCTGTGGGGGGAGATCATGGGGCTGAGGGGAAGGAGGCTGGAACAGAGGGAGGATGGGTGTGTGTGGGGGGGGGGGATACAATTTTCCTTTGCAGAAGCTGCACTCTCCTTTACTCCCCACTTCTTTGTCTCCCTTCCCCCGTCACAGCAGGAGCCTCTTTGCACCTTATCATTATGCGTGAAGGAGAATTTCAGCCTGTTTGCAGGCGCTGCGGGAAAGCTGGCAGGTCTGTACATTGTTCAATAATCTGTAGCCCCCCTTGGCATTAAAGCTGGGACATTTTCTCCCCTGCAGGTCTCCAGCAGAGTAACTGCTTTTAATGCCAGTATATATTTCTGCTGGCAGCTCAGACCCTCATTCGGTATCTCCCCCAGAACTCTGAGCTGTGTCTGTCTGGGGCTCATTGCTTTTCATGGATCAGTCTCCTCCAGCCCCTGTTCTCATCCCTCAGTTACTGACAACACCTAGTTGGGATTGCCAGAAAACAAGCTGGGCTGAGAGAGACCTCTCCTCTCCATGATACTGAATATTTGTTGGCTTAGGATTTTTAAGATAAATAGCTGCTTCAGCATCTACATATATAAGTGAAGCAAATGTTCTTCTTTTTACTCTTAGTTTCAGAGCCATATAGTTGCAATAGGAACCACAAATCTCCATCATAACCCAGAAAGGCACCAGTGTTCATTCCACACGAGAGCACAATTATCAACCAGCCACAAGGGTTTGGATGTGCAACTATTGGCTGCATTCTCACCCTCTCACCTTTTCTGCGTTACTCCCCCAACCCCCTTCCGCCCCCAAAATTGTTCTCATACCCCAACCCCACACGCTCTCCTGCCACCAAACTCCCTTCCAGACCCTACCCTCCTCACCTCCTCTTGCACCCCACTTCCTGCCCAGATCCTGCACCCTCATCCCTCTCCTACTTGCTGGCAGCCCTGTCCCACACACTGAACCTCTCATTTTTGTCCCCACCCCAGAACCTAAGGGGGTCCCCAAAATCCACTACCTCTGGAACCCCAGAAAAGTAAATCTGGCCTAGGGGAAGCCCTGAACCTTAGTCTTCCCTGTCCCTTCCCCTCACGCCGTGGGGCTGGAGCGCAACAAGAGTGAGGTGTCTCAGTTAGGGGCCACATCAGTGAGGGTTAGGGGTTTTTGGAGGAGTTTTTTTGCTTCTCACTTGTGTGGTCCCCAGCTGATTTTTCTGTGGGTCAGTGACCGCCAACCCAAAAAAGGGTTCCCCCCACCATAAAGAAAGAAAACATGGGAACCTTGTGTGTTGGACATAAATTAATATTTTACTTTATTTAAAATAAAGTTTGATAAACATGAGAAAGTTAAAACACTTAATCTGTTTGATCATTTCAATTAAACTATTCTCCCTAGCTGCAGCACCAGCAAAATGGCTCAAGCATAATTATATAATTAACGGTGAGTTTACATTAGGAACTAGTGGTCCACAGAAAGGTTTGCATTGAGCCAGGTGGTCCACAGGCCAAAAAGTTTGAGAACCACTGTCCTAGTGGAATCTCCTGTTGAAAGTTTTCCTCTTTGTATTGAATATTCACTGGAGCAGGGACTTGAGCCGGACTCTCCCATGTCCTAGGAGAGTTCCTTAAATACTAGAATATAGACAGATGCTGTCTCTGGTTCCAGCCCACACATCCAAATATTTTGCTATTTTGTACAAAGTGGACCTGTTTCAATAGGAGAGAGCTCTGCTACAAAGCACCCCATAGGTCAGTCGGCTAAGAAGTGGAAGACCTGGGTTCAAGCACATGCTCCAAATCAAGCAGAATGGGGATTTGAACCCAGGTCTCCTGCACAATGGGAAAGTACTGGAATGGTTGGGGGGGGAGACATGTGAGTCTGACTCCTTTGGCTGTGGTTTGTGCTCTGAATCTAGTCTTTCACTTTCACTGGGTTCTAGGCATAAGTTAGGCACCGGGCACCAGGGGTTAAGCAGATGAATGCATGCCCATTGGCAGAAAGTTGGGAATTTTTGGCACTTACAGGGTTACACAGTATCTGAGTATCTAATTACTTAACTTAGGTGCCTAAAGTAACAGCCATCTAAATGCTCTGCAGATTTAGTCCAAGGATTTTAAAGCATGGAAAGCATATCCACTCAAAAGATTAGGATCCCTTAGCAAACCACGATAACCTCAGAGCAACTCTTTGGAAATGCAGTATGACCTTGGTAATACTGCAGTTGTCATCTACGTGGTAAAAACTTCACGTCATATGTCATGCAAAATATGACTAAATCAGGGAAAGATAATATAATACCTAAAAGGATTGATTAGGGATGTAAATACTAGGGATGTTAACTATCAGGTATTTGTGTAAAGAGGCAGCGGTGGGGGGGGAGGGCAGCTACACGGGAGCCAATATTCATGGGTAGCCGGATTGAAAACTGCTTCCCGACTCCCATCTGCCTCCTCCCCTTTATCAGAGGCAGCAGCCCGTGGGGGAAAGGCAGGTGGCTCCACGGGAGCCAGCTTAAAAGCATCGGCTTCCTCCTGTCCCATCCCATGCCACACTGCTGCCTCTGTGGGAGGTGGCGGAGGGGGGAGGTAGCTCCACAGAAGCCGGCATGCACAGAGAGCAGACTTAAAAGCCAGCTCCTGCCTCCCCCATCCCTTGCTGCCGCTGATACAGAGGCAGTGGGGGGGGGGGAAAGAGTAGTGTTTGCAGTTGATAGGATTAACTGATAAGCCCAATTATTGGTTAATTGTGTAATTGACTACACATTGACATTCCTAGTAAATATTACCCAGTTAAAAAGTTAAACAATATGTTTGACTGGTTAACCATGGAGGGCTGGGGGCCCATGAGCAGGAGTGGCCTGCTCCAGCCAGGCTACTGGCAAGCAAGTAAGCATGCCAGTAAGACTAATGTTTACCATTTAACCAGTTAACTTTTTACATCTCTATTGAGAATAATACTTTATTTTTTTCAGTCTGCATTTAATATAGATTAACACAAGGGTTAAATTAATGTCCTTTTCAGGTGGATATGGTGTAATCTTTCCCTAATAATTATATGCATTGGTCCTCCCCTCTAAAACTAGAATACCCAGTATAATTCAATTGGAAATGAATTGCTTCTGGGTTCTAAATTATCTGTAACCACTAGGGGGAAAAAAGATGAGCCTTGCTGTAAACATTAAAAAAAGGCAACGAAACACTGAAGTATATAAAGAATGGGCTAGAAAATAAGTACTATAGATCTGTAATATTTTATAAATCAATGTCACTTTCACCTGGAATATCATCATAGTTCTGAAGGCAATCCCATCTCAAAAAAAAAAAAAAAAGTATAAAACTATTGGCCAGATTGATTAGTGAAATGGAAGGACTTCCACAAAGAATAGGAAAAAGATTGGAATGATTAAATTTAGAGAGCAGACAAATGTAATGAAAGGTATAGCGAAAGTAAAGCAGCTGCAGCTGTTCTAATACAAGAACTAAGTTTTAAATCTAACAGTAATGTTTTTACATGATCTGTGATTGTGGCAGTTTTTCAAAGAGATATTATTAAGGGCACAAGTGTAAGAATTATGACAAGACCTCCCCCCAGACACACTCCCACCGCTCACCCCAGCCTATGGATTAACCAGGAGATCTTGAATTATATTTTTAAAAGGCCTACAAAGAGTAGAAACTAGGTCAAATTACAAAGGATGGATATAAACAAATAAACACAGGTATGTAGGGGCAAAATCAGAAAGACCAAGGCACAAAAGTTTAAACTAGCTAGAGACAAACAATAACAAGAAAACATTCTACATAAACATTAGAAGCAAGAGGAAGACAAAGGACAAGGTAGGCCTGTTATTAAATTAAGAGAGCAAAACAAAAACAAAAAATGTGGAAATGGCGAAGGTACTTAATGACTTTTTCGTTTCGGTTTTCACCACGAAAGTTGGTGGTGATTGGATGCTAACATATTGAATACCAATGAAAATGGGATAGGTTCAGAAGAAAAAATAGGGAAAGAACAAGTTAAAAATTACTTAGACAAGTTAGATGTCTTCAAGTCATCAGGGCCTGATGTAATGCCCTGGGACTGACTGAGGAGATATCCCAGCCATTAGCTATTATCTTTGAAAAGTCATGTAAGATGGGAGAGATTCCAGAAGACTGGAAAAGGACAAATATAGTGCCCGTCTATAAAAAGGGAAATAAGGAGAACCCAGGAAGTTACAGACCAGTCATCTTAACTTCCATACCAGGAAAGATAATAGACCAAATAATTAAGGAATTCATTTGCAAACATCAAGAACAGGCCTGAGCAAAATACGGCCAGCAGATCTGTCCCTCATATGCAGCAGGGAGTCCCAGGCAGGCTTCCCTGCTTGCCCCACAACCTCGCTTATCACTCAGAAAAGCGGCAGCCAGGCTGTTTCTCTTTCAAAGCTGTGATCCTGGAGTGGAGGGAGGAGAGGCTTCAGGTGCTGCCCCCGCCCCAAGCACAATCCCAATGGCCGGTATCTAGCCAAAAATTATTGCAAAATAAGCAAAACACTGTTGCAAAAAAGCAAAACATCATTCTGGGATAGGGATGTAAAAATTGGCTAATCGAATAGTCAATGCAATTTGCATCAACTATTCGATTAGTCGATAAAGGCACCTCCGCCTTTGAAGTGTAGCAGCAGGCCCAGGGCTGTTGCTACACTGCAAAGGAGAAAGCGCTGCGGGGAGCACGGGGCCAACAGGGGACTCAAGCTGGCTCCTGCTGGCCCCGTGCTCCCTGTGGCATTTCAAAGCAACAACGCCACACGGAGCCTGGGATCAGCAGGGGAGTCCCCAGCTCACCCTGGGCTGCATGTGGCATTTCAAAGCAGCAGTGCTGTGGGGAGCCTGGGGTCAGGCCCCAGGCTGCACACGGTGCTGCTACTTTGAAGCACTCTCTCTTTCTGATAGAGGCAGCAAGGTGTTGGGGGAGTGACTAGTCAACTAACATGTCGACTAGCCAATAAATAAGCATTTGCTTATCGGATAGTCAACTAGTCGTTCACATCCCTATTCTGGGATATATTAGCAGGAGTGTTGTAAGCGAGAAACAAGTAGTGATTCTTCTAATCAGCATGAAGTAAAGAAGGTCTCAAAAGGAGTAGGTGTCCTTTTCTGGATGTCACATTTCAGGAAAGATGTGGAGAAACTGGAGAAGGTCCAGAGAAGAGCAACAAAAATCATTAAAATTCTATAAAACATGACCTATGAAGCAAAAGTGAAAGAACTGGGTTTGTTTAGTATGGAAAAGAGATGACTGAGGGGGGACATGATAATAGCTTTCAAGTACCTAAAAAATTATTAGTGGGAGAAAGGAGAAAAATTATTCTCCTTAATCTCTGACGACAGGACAAGAAGCAGTGACCTTAAATTGCAGCAGGGGCAGTTTAGGCTGGACATTAGGAAAAACTTCCTAACTGTCAGGGTGGTTAAACACTGGAATAAATTGCCTAGAGAGGAATTTATGGAATCTCCATCATTCGAAATTTTTTAAGAGCAGGCTAGACACAAACTTGTCAGTGATGGTCTAGAAACAGTGCTTGGTCCTGGTAGGAGTGCAAGGGACTGGACCTGATGACCTCCTGGGGTTCCTTCCAAGTTGATTCTAAGATTAACCTGTGATACTCACTTCCACAGCATGGTAGTATTAATTTGTATGTAGCAGTAGACATTTATACAGGTGAGAACCTCCACAATTATATTAAACAGAATAAACCATTTTAGAAGAGATAGAAGCTAACTGCCTTGGGTGAGAAGGTCCATAACAGTCCACTCTAGAGCAGTAGTTCCCAACCGTCGGTCCGCAGACCAGTGCCGAGCTGCGAACTGCGGCACGCTGCCAGGCCACACTCATGCCGTGTAGACACACACTGTCCCTTCCAATTCCGCTCCTGGGCCACAAGACAACACTGAGCCCCACAGGCTGCCCCAAGCAGTACTGGCTCCTCTGGGGCTGTAGACAGCCCAAGCCAGTGCTGTGGCTAGAACAGAGCCCCACTGGCATCTGGCTCCTTGCCCACTTCTCCCCCTTCACCGGCGGACATGGAAGGAAGGTGCTGCTGCCTCTAGGGAGCTGCTGTCCATGAGAAATGGAGGAGGTAGCCACGCTTGAGCTGCCCTGGGCCAGGCAGAAGAGGGAGGCTGGGCACTGACCGACAGGGAGAAGGGGACAGAATGGCGGTCAGAAGAAGCTTTGCTCGGGCACGTGTTATCGCGCTCCCCCCGCCCAGCTTCGAGGTGCTGATGGTGACGAGCAGGCCGGAAACACCTGCATGGCAGGCATGGGGAGATGGGACGGTCTCACATGGTAGCTATTGCACCAGCTGCGGCACTGCCCAGATAGTCAGTGTGTCTGACGGGGAGCAGGGGAAAGCAAGGTGCCGAGGCCTAGCTTGTTTGGGGCCGGCAAGCCCTCTTCCCCAGAAACACTCATGCACCTGTGAACACCCTGGAGCAAGCACTGCACAGCCTCATGCTAGCCCTTTTGGCTGCTTCCCCAGATGCTGCAGAAAGCAGTGCCAGGGTGGCTGTGAGAGGAAGCCGCCGGACCCAGAGCTGAGCCATCCTGACCGGAACTGAGGGAGATGTTTTGACGAACAGTAAATTTCCTGCCAAACTCGTCATTTGGGGGGCACCCAAACCTGTCACAAATGTTGGAGCGAATTTGGCAATTAGTTCCGGCAGGGAAAGAAACAAACCAATCAGCCCTAAAAACAAAATGTTTGGCCGTGTTAAAATGATTCGGTTTTGCAAGTGTTGAAACAAACTATTTCGACATCTCATCTTTGGTCGATCAGTGTCTTCTGCAGATATCTGCAAACTCTCATCAGTTACAATGACATGTATTGTGTGTGTACAGATGTGATGTAAAATAACATGTGACCTCTTGAAATTAATTACCATAATGAATATGCAAATAAAATGTTACCAGTCCTCCAAAAGTTTGTGAATGGGTTTGCCAGTCTGCAGTATAAAAAGTTTGGGAACTACTGCTCTAGTATCCTGCACCTTCCTGTGATTTCAGAGACAGGATACTAGGCTAAATGAACCACTGAATGCTCTGAATCAATCTGTCAATTCCTAATTTGGGCCTTTAATTGACTTTTTAAAGTTTGCAAGAATTATTGACATTATTCTTTCTTGGCACTTGTAATGGAAATAAGCTGTGTACCAGTACATGAGAAGGTCATGTGAGAGACTGTATCAAATACCATACTGAAGTCTAGATATGATAGGAATTGATAGATATAATCATCTTATTTAGTTTTGTGAAGCTAATGAAAAATAAGCTAATTATATCTGTCCAAACTGCTTAGGATTTCCTTTTGTAGATAAAAATATCATTAAAGAGAACTGTCTTCTAGAATGCTTGCAACAGTACTAATATTGAGCCACCAGCTGAAAAGGTTTGCACAAAAGTATATTAAGGAACATTTAACTTCAAACTATTTACATGTTTAGAGGAAAGAATCTTTTTTAAGTTAAATTGTTATTTGCCCTAAATGACTATGCTGCAGGAGCCTGTAGTATTAGTAACAATAAAAACCAGGATTAAGAAACAATGCATGGTCTTTCAGTGCAGCAAAATCCTGTCATTCCTTTTCTTTGAAGCTTTAACTACTTTGTAGTCACTGGATTAGAAGACTTGAGCACTTGCATACTTTCCAGACATGCTGAGCCTAATGACAACTTCCTTTACAAAGTAACAGCCCCAGTGAAGATAAACAAGCCTAAATAGTAAGCCATCCTTTACACAGGGAGCACAGTTACAAGAATATTACAAACTAAATGAAATATTTTAAGCAGCATTTCTTCCCTGTTAAGAGAAACATCACACCACACTTCTATAAACATACTAAACTGATGCATAACAACCATAGGTGACTTGCTTTATTTGATATGTGCTATGCATACAATTTACAAACTAAAAAGGAGACTGAAAAAAGAACTTGACTACTGAGAAAGTTGTTTCCAACATATACAGATGCTAAATGCATCTGACAATCATTTTAACTAAATACATTATTTCACTTGATAAAAGAGGTTCTGTGAATATACAACCTGAAAAAAAACACTAACAAATCTTTACTTAAAATTCATATAGTTATCAAGGGAGTCTCAATGCATATTGCAACAAAACCCTTTAACTCAAAATTCCGGTCATCTGAAGAAGTGGGCTGTGCCCACGAAAGCTCATGATACCATCTACATGTTTTGTTAGTCTATCAAGTGCTACCAGACCATTTTTTTTTTTTTTTAAGTTTATGCTAAGACTGTTAGTTTTGTAATTAATAAACAAGTACATTTCCATACAAATGACAATACTCAATACTATTAACACCTTGCCCAAAAGTGCAGTGAATTTAAAAAGAGATCATCTTTCCTGCAAACAACTGCAAGCTCACCAAATAGGATTAATTTATCCAGCCTGTCAATCTGCCTCTTTCTCCCCATGAAGTTGCATTTCTGTGCTGTTTACAGCAGAAAAGAGATTATGAAGAAAAGCCTTTGTTATGGAATTGCTATTAACAAAATCAAGGCAATCTGGGGGTGGAGGGGAAGTTTCAGTGGAACCTTATTTACCTTTTGACTCAAAAATAAACTGAACTGCTATACAACTGGCATTGTAATTATAACAAAAAAGATTTGTGTCATGTACATGGAAAAAAGCTCACCACAGAAATCCTCTGTATTTAGTGAAATGTATTACAGTACTAATTGTATTAAGATTCTTCCAATTTTCAGAGCTGCATGGGAATTTTGCCAAATAACCTACATTGACTTTCATGGGAACTCTCTAATCAAGGAAGGGAAGGGGTTGGTAGCTAAATCTAATGGAACTTTAAAAATTCAAGGTTCTTACTACATCTAGTAATATATTCAAAGGCATTTAGATGTAATCTGCACTGTAACAACTTTAATAATGTTGTACTTAAAGAAATGAATGTGTTGTCTTCATTAGTAGAGTTTTATAAAGCACCTACAGTTTTATAAAGCACAGTATTTATAAAATCGTAACATATTTGAGTTTTGATTTCTCTACAAGTAGGTTTTTTGTTAATTGGGGAAAAATGTGCACCAATGTCCTGAGTCTTTCTAAGGCACATAAATGGTTATATAGATTCATTAAAATGTGCAGTTCTTGCATGTAACATTAAATAAATTTAAATAAATAACATTTTGATGGTTTGATATGCTGAACATTATTTAATAGTATAATACGTGTTTTGTTTATCTGAATTTACCACACTCTTCATGTTACTGCCTATGTACTTCAGTATTCAATACAGGGGGGGAAAAAAGTGTGAGATTTATAAACCTAAATTCATATTCCTAAATATGAAGGAACCTAAATTCTGTATTTCTAGAATATGAAAGCTACCTGTGCTTCATCAGTTCTGGCAAACTGTCTTCCTAATTTTTACTGCATGATAACTTCTCATTGAGGAATAGGTTGTGACTTGAATAAAATTTGTTTAAAACAATTATTGAAAAGATAAAGATTATTTAGATTGTAGAAAACTAAAACACAATTTAAGCCTACTGTAAATGAACAAAAATAGGAATAAGAATAAAATATTCGATAATACAAATCAGAATGGCATACGTCCTGACAGAGTTCAGATTATACCTATTCTCTAATTACAAACATACTCATTTATCAGATTACTTTATGTTTCAACCAACCTAGCTAAAGGAAAAGTAAATTGAGGAGGAAAACTCTCCCCAACATTTTTTAATTGCAATTTTTGGATTTAAGTCTATATTTAGGACCATTCAACCACAACCACCTCCTATTGCCTTCAAGGGAAACTACAGTAATAAAACTAGTTCTTTCTTTCTTTTTCTCTTCAGCATTTGAGGAAGAGAGTTGTAGCTCATGAAATCTTATGCTCCAATACCCTAATAAATTTGTTAGTCTTTAAAGTGCCACCCTACTCCTTGTTTTTGCTGAAACAGACTAACACAGCTACCTCTCTGAAAACTAGTATTGCATTACAATCTGAGAACAAAATTAAGACTGTGTATGCATAGTTTATATCACTTTACAGGGATTCCTTAGTATATTTTGTCTTCTACTCAGTGCTTTCTGTCCCCACAAAAAAGACATTCCAGTACTAACTCCCAGTAGTGACAACTGCTATTCACGGGAGATGCAGAGAACTTACATCTGAGACTGTTTGTCTGTCTTTGTTTTTGCAGTCAATTATGCATAGCTGTGTCACTAGCAAACGTTGTGTGACTACATCCTGGGAATAATCCTTAAGAGATCACCCATCAAAGACATCTGCAGGGGAGGAGGTGGGTTCTTCTGCCAGCACTTGAAGGGAAGGAGTGAAACGGGAATGCCAGATAATCGATGAATATGCAGACTTGGTGAACAGGCAACCAAATGTTTGAAGTATTTTGTGATTTATTTGCTATTTCACTGTCAAAGACGTCAAGCGTTTTACAAGAGGGCAGAAATCGTCTCACCAAAATCATATTAAGCAAGTGCGGCACCTTAGGACTTTGCCTATTGACACTGTCGAAAGGGGAGGGAGGGAGGTGTCCTGTCTTGGAGAGAAGGGTAGAGTAAAACTCTCTGGAAATCCTGCACACCCGTCATATTGGCCCCTAAAAACAGATCCAGCTGCTTTGAGAAACGAGAATAAAATGGTGGGGCTGGGGGGATGGTATCTCGCTGGAACGACACTATACACCGAGGGATCGCCATCTCCACAGCAGAAGCTTTTAAAGGCGGGCACCTAGGAACATCTGCCACCATCTAACATCCGCACCCGAGGGACTTGTGAAACTACTGCCCCATACACCGAGTCTGTGTCTGCAGCTCCCTGCAGGAAAGCCAGGGCAGCAGTGCAGGGCGCTGCAATTTGTTAGCGCTGCCCCCGGGCCTTCAAAGGGAGCAATAAAAGCCCCAAGAAAAGAAAGGCAATGGGCACTGATCCCAGAGATGTAACACGCTCTCCTCTTACTTCACCGCTTCCCCCTAAACCCTCCAGCTTTCTTGCCCCCCCCCCCCATGGCTAATTCAGCAAATGGCACGACCGAGGACCCCAGAGCTGACTAACAGGAAATATAGGCATCTGTCACCTCCCGGGGAGAGGTAAATGGATTAGCGAAACCAACAAAGGGAAGAAAAACCCCTTTCAAACAGGCAACTGATTAACAAGTCCCCTCTAATCTGAAGCATCACTGTTGTTCCTTAAAAACACCATCGGGCCCCTCGTGCACGCCGCTGCAATGCAGGGAAAGCCTCCTAAAAAGAGTAGAAGATTCACTAGTCATCGGCCAACCAACTCCCGTCGCAAAGCCGACTCGGGCCAGGCCGGTTACAAACCTGACGTGCAATTGACGAGAGTCATCTCCCCAGGATCGCTGGGCAAAAGCCCTCGGGAGAAAAAAAAAAAAATCAGCTGCAGGGGTCCATTTTCCAGCGAGTGGGTTTGAGCGAGATCAAAGCGTGTCGGGCTGACCCCCGAGGCTCCTACTCCCCTGCCCACTCCACAGCCTCCCAGGGGAAGGGAAAAGTCAAACCTCTCCCGGTTGCTTCAAGGGGAGGGCCCCGAAGCTGAGCGGGAGCGGGCAGGGAACAAACAGCGCAAGGCTGCAGCGTCTTTTCCAGGCACTGTAACTCTGACCCCAGGGCAGCTCCCAGAGCGCTCTATAAACCCCGGCGGCGTGGGCCAAGGGAGATGCCGGGCACGCTGGCCGCGTTTCAGCAGCCGCAGCCAGTCCACCACGGCGCGAGGTCAGATGTTAATAGGGCCAGTTTATTCAGCTCTCCAAACAATCGCAGGGCTCGGTGAACCGAGTCCGGACGTTTCCCGATTCCCCCGGGCTGCCCCCTCGGCTCAGCCAGGTACGCACAGGAAATGGGACCCTCCAAAAACACACACACAGACGGAGACTCAATTAAGCCTCCATCAACGCCAAGCATCGCTGCCCTCCCCTCTCCCCCCTCCCGCCCTGCACTCAACCTTAATCCCCACCCCCACCCCCGCTGAGACGCTGGCAACACACAACAGCCCAAGTAATAACACATTATTATAGCCACTCGGGGCGGGGGGTCTACCCTGGGCTCCCTATCAGGGCTTCTGACTGCAACAACTCTTCCTCGTCCTTTGCCGCCTCCCTCCACCCCCCCGCCATCCAAAACCAAACAAACTTCCTGCGGGGCACCCACTGCGGCCATATACATGATGCGGCTCAGCTGCAGGAGCAGCTGGTGGGTGAGGAAGAGACGGGCGGTGATGGATCGCGGGAAGAGAAGCTTCAAAAAGCTGATTTCTCACCAACTTCCCCCTCCCCCAACAAAACCTGCAGCCCCCCCCCCCCTGCCCCAACGGGCTTCCACTTCGCCCCCCACGACAGCCACCCCCGATCTTGTAATACGCACAAAACAACCGAGCGGGCTCCGCCAGCCTCGGCGGGGCAGGGAGGGGGGGGGCGCTTTGCACAGCTACCCTGCACCCAACATCCCCCCAGTAGCATCCCGCCAGCCAGCGAATAACGCTCGTACCCAACCCGCGTCCGGGAGTGGGGAGCACGAAGGCGGTGCCAGAGCCCCCTTACCTGCTGCACAGAGGGGCAGGAGCGAGGAAGCCGCCAGCAGGGCGAGCAGGGAGCTCGCCGCGTCCCGCCACTGCGCTCGCGCCCCCCGGACCGCCCCGGTGCGGACCATGCTGCCCGCGGGGCTCCCTCCGCTTCGGCTTCGCTCGGGAGGGAGGGAAGGAGGGAGGCGGGCGGCGCACAAAGGGCCCTTTGTGGAGCGGCCGCTGCCCCCAGCCCAGGGCTTTTCCACGCGGCGCCCGCTGACAGCGCGGGCTGCGGCCGGGCCGGGCTTTCTCCTCCTCTCTGCAGCGCTCCGCAGCTCGCCTGGGCTCCCCCCAGCCAGCACTCACTGTAACGGGCCGCCCCGCACTGCGCCAGGGGCCCGCCTCGGCGCCGCCGCCTCCTCCCCCGGCATCGCAGCGTCACTGGGGGAAATCTCTCTCTCTCTCTCTCTCTCTCACTCCCTCGCGCAGGGCAGGGGGCGTGCAAAGCCCGGGGCTCGCGCGCGGCGCGGCGCGGCTCAGAGGGCGAGGAAAAGCCCTGCGCTGCTACCCCCTCTGCTGGCAAGCCAGCAAAGGCCAGGAGGGGTGGAGGAGAGCTGGGCTTCGGGCGCCGTGTGCCAGCTTGGAGGGAAGAGGAGGCCCTCGGGTGGGGCTTTTTCCTGCTTAGTGCTGGGCCGGCTGGATCAGGTGCAGTCCGATCTCTGGCTCTGCAGTGATCTAGCCCGGACTCCGCATTTGCAGGGACTCCCCTTAGAGGTGGCAAGAGCCCGTGCGGGAAGAGCTGACTCAAGGGGTGCTCCAGAAAAGAGGATGCGATGCAATGATGACTGGAGTAGACGGTCGTTTCAGAGCACCAGGCACGTTCAGGCCGTGCCACAAGCGAGTACCGCAGGGAACAGCTCCAGCATTCTTCGAGATACCGAAGAAGTGTTTGGAAAGAAAAAAAACCGAGAAGGAAGAAACAATACACCACTTGATGGGCATTGCCCCTCTTTTCCCCAGCAGCAGAAATAGCAGCCTTTTCACTTCCGTGCAGTGTCAAGTGATCGCAAGCCGTAACTCTTTCCAACGAAACGTCCAGCCTCATTAGCTGTATAACACACACGATAAGACGAGAGTGCACCGAGAATGTGATCCTGCCTTGAAAGCACAGTGGATACTCTTTATCTGTAATGTTAAAAGTAAACCTTCTCATTTTACCCGTTAAGGGCAGGGAACTATTTCTGTTTGTTCCCTTAGAGTTGCAAGACACGTTAACAGTAAAGAATTACAGTTACTGATAAATACCAGGAGCACTAGTTAAACTGTTTTCTTGCTTTCTCAAATTTCTTTATTTCATATGCACAAGGAGACCTTTGAATATTAGTCATTCCCTAATGGTAATACACAAAGCAAAGGAATAACTTGTTCGTTCAGTGATATAAACTGTAGAGGCCTGGTATATTATTTGCAACTGAAATAGCATTTCTAGATATTACTTAAACAAATCAAGTATAATGTGATGAAGTCTCAGTTATGAGGCTATAAATATATAAGGTCTTACAAATACAGTATTATTATTCTTTGTTATGGGCATTGTGTGTAAAGGCCTAATGCTTAATAGTGCTGAGCACAGGCAACTCTAACCTGAGTGTACAGTAATTCCTCATTTAACACGTGCTTGCTTAACACGTTTTTGCGATAGCACAATTTTTTTTTAGGGAACGTTTTTTGAATTACATGACCGTCCCTGGAATAACACGATTTCCCCAGCTGGCCCGTTGCCGGCAGCTGTGGGGGGCTTCCCCCGCCTCCCTGCAAAGTGGCGGCAGGTTCGCCGCTTGCCACACCGTTCCCCAGCAACCCCCCCTTGCCAGACGCAGTGCAGGTCCTGGCAGACCCGTCACACAGGCATACTCCCAACCCAATCCTCCTCCCTTCTCCTCCCCTTCCTTTCCCCAGAGCCAAACACCTCCCCTCCCTGCTGTAACCCAGTCCCCTTTCTCCCCCAACCTTATGTCCCGGTCCCAACAGACACCACCACTTGAAACACAACCCCCACCTTTTCCATTATTTTCAATGGGAAAATTGACCCCGCATAACATGTTTTCACTTAATATGATCATTTTCTGAAACATATCGATAGTGTTAAATGACGAATTACTTGTACATTCCTCTCAGAAAATATTATTGTGCCCAAAATTTTCTGCTTACCATAAAAAAGACAAGCACATCAACACAGTTCTTTGTATCTTTCTGACCTGTTTTTTGCCTCTAAGATTTCTAGGTCGAAACTGAAAATTTCTGTGGCACCTCATCATGAAAAAGGAATGAGGCTGGACTAGTCATAGTTTCCTCTCTGATCACTGCTTGGTTAATGCTAACACCATATCATCATTAAGTAAAGAGGCTTTGTTTCAGGAAAGCAGCTAGGCACTTTTCCGAATAGGGATGCTTTCCTGAATTGGGCCCAGTAATGGCAAGACTACATTCATTCAGTTGCCACCTCCAGCAATTCTCAGGAAACTTTTACCATCAAAGGTAACCTATGCAGCCCATATGGCTGAGACAGTTTAAGGGACCCTTGTCAAGATTAAAAAAAAAATCATTCTTGAGATTTTCAAAGTAATTTATGTAATTTCCATTAATTTAAAAGAAGATATGTATCCAGATTCTCTAGCCTACTCTGAAAATGTATATTTCTTATAAAAAAATCTTATTTTAATGTAATTATTATTACAACAATTTTGATTAAATAATATTTAACTATTTAATAATTAATACATGTATTATTAAAATGTATATTATGTTGTCAGGCTATACACCTTGGACAGGAAAAGTAACTACAGATAGATACTTTCTAATTAGTGAATTGTACCTTGCTTGTTTATATGCACTAGCAAGCACCCATTGCTGGGTGTGGCTTTCCAACAGGACGAGAATAAGATTTAACTACTTTTTGCTCCTGTTACTTTGTAATGTAGAAATAATACAGTCATGGGAGAATAAGGTTTCCTGTGTTCTTAACAAAACTGTCCACGAAGTTCCATTGTAAAAATCTTTTCTTTTCCATGCAAAAATAAGTAATTAAAATAGTTGAAGTAACTATCCTTTCATTTACTTAAAAGATTCTAAAATTCAGAATTGTGCAGCAACCTTCTTCTTTTCCTGTCCCCCTGCAGGTCTTGCACTAAAGCTCATCTTCCTTGTAACATGGAGACAGATTCTGAAGCCAATCACGTCACTCTGGTGTAAATTAGATCACAATCTGATTCAAAGACTGTTAGACAAAACAATGTAAGAAAATTTCCCAACTGCATCCTATCCGAGAGTTATTTACATAGAACCTCCTCCCCTGGGTTTTACTGCAGGAGAAGTTGATTTTTCCACAAACGTGCCAATCTCCTCCCTTCACCCAAGATTACAATTTATAGAATTAGTTACAGTTTCTGTACTGTAGACAACAATTATAGATAATACAGTTACTGAATTTATCAAGAAACAGTCAATGGGGAAAATACATAAGATTCTTGATCTACCGCTAAAGAAAATTGTACCAGTTTACCTAAAAAATGTGTTTTATTAAACCAGTACAAAATACTATGTGGACACTCTTATTTCAGTTTAAACTAGGATTATTTTGGTTTAATTTAAATTTACTAAGATTCAGTTTAAACTAAGCCACTTTTAAACTAAGAATGTTTACGTAGGAATTTGCACAGGTTTAACTAAATCATTTTTAAAATCAGTATAAGTTAAACCAGTCAACTGAAGGCCTATAATAGACCTAAATCCCCTAAATTTTATGCTTATGAGCTTTCTTTGTTTATATACACTGTGAAGGAGCAAATCACAGTGTGTTGAATATATAACTGGTTTTTGCACATGTCCCCCTAATAATAAAATAATAACATAAGTAAACAATACTTTGCCTTTAATTCAGTGCCTTTCATCTGAGGACCTCAGCATCCTAAAAGTAATTACGATATGGACCTGAAACAAGATCCTGGATCCAAATAACTCTGAATTTAGTGATTGATCAATTTCTGATGGAAACTTAAAATGAAATATTCCCATTTCACATAGTAAAATTTGGCCAGTTAATGCAGCAAGCACTTGGGTCTCTTTCATAGGCATCTACAACTAGGTTTCTTTGACTCCAAAGACATGGTTTCATAATATTCCGCTTACAAGCATGCTTCATATTCAGGGAGAATCAATTGGCAGAGCCGAAACATTAGAAACCACAATATAAATTCCTTCTCTGTGTAGCAAGAAATATGTGCAGCGAGCACAAAATGGTAGACAATTGCACATTTCTTCTGGGTTTGCTCACCCTACTAATTTAAAGCATTAGAAAGTTCACTTGTGTTTTTAGCATATGGTCCCAAACTGTTCTCTTGCTATTTGATGAAGAAAGATCTGCACATGGATTTATTTGCATGACCAAATGGTTTGAAAATGTGCCTGATAGGAGAAGTTTAAAGCAGTAGTTGGGGCTAGTTGGTACTAATTTGAGAATCTGATAAAAAATGGAAGAGATTCCTTTTACCATGTGACAACCACATACAGTGTTCCCTGTAAGGTTAGCACTTGGGTGACCAGCCAGGAGAGATTCAAATGCCAACTAGCTGATTAGCTTCGCATCCACAGCCTCCTGCAGCCTGTATGTGTTTCTAGTGGTGGTGCACATCTGTACATGCCTCAGTGCACGTAACATTTATTCCACATACATGGAAAAATTAGAGGGAACACAGTCCACATCCCATATTAACTATGTTTTAAGGAGGCTTATGAGCTCTGATGTGGCTAGTGCTTCAGTTCATAAAGTTTCAATGATAAATCAATGCCTGGTTAGGGGCCCGATCTTTATGCTCATGTAATTAGTCCCATTGAGGGCAATGAGACTACTTGCACAGGAAAGAATTGCTTCTCTGTCCCCAGGGCTGCTGAATCAACCCCCAACACTTCATTTGCAGTTTCATTAAACAGCTGGCAAGAACCTGCCTCATAATTCAACTAAACCAAGGGAGTTTCACTAGAGATGAATTTGGCCCCTCATTCCTAAACACAACCTGCCCCTTCCCCCACTAAGCATATATGACCTCCAAAATAATGGTTCTGTTCTTGTAGTTTTATACAATGGCAGTATTATGTACTAATATATTTTAAACATACACCATATACAAAAACAAAACTCTAGTTTTATGTTGAAATTTGCAGAATACTCTGCTAGTGGTAGTAAAAACTCAGAAAGATGTGATCTTCTTACTACATTGACAATGGCAATATTTTTGAACTTTACAAACTTCAGCCTAACAAACTATGGGTGAAATTCTTCCCTATGCAGAGGGTCAGCCCAAGGTCTAAGTACCAGTGAAGTGCCACTTAAGCCCATAGCATAAGAATTGAGTGCTACATAGGCCTTATGCATTTCATTCACTATGAACTACGTGCTATGTAATGTCTCTATTATTCAGAGCCAATCTGCAGGTTGCCCCCATTTTTTAGAGAGACATAGAAATTACAGTTTGCTATAGCAACCAAAATATGAGACTGAAAAAATTATGTTAATTAGAAAGCATTTATCTTACAGAAGTGATGTTTTTTTAATAATTACATATTTTATAGAGGATTGTGCATATTGTACATTAAATATTACACACACACTTGCATCTATGAGTAACTTAGCACAAAAGAAATAAAGAAAAATATTGCAGGAATCTCTCTCTCTCTCTCTCTCTTCCTCCCTCACTTTCAAGTGCACACATAGGGCAACTGTCTCCATGTTTCTTTCACCTATGTAAATATACCATATTGTACTGTAGCAGATGTTGGCCTGTCTCATGCAGCCAACAGATGCTGACAAGCATTCAAGTCATTGTAACTGACATGTTTAAAAGTGAACACATTATATCTCTGGCATTTCTCCTTCTTAAAAATAAAAGAAATACAACTATTTTTTGAAAGCATGCTCTAGAAATGTTCAAAGAATCAGAGCTGCTCCCCATAATTTGTAGTTGATCTGGATTATGAAGCTTTGAGTAGTATTTTGCCCTCTGACACTCATAAAACCAGAAAAATTGAAAAAGGGGGAAAAGTTTCATTCCATCTCCTCAATGTCAGTTATTACTACAAATAGTGCAAACAAAGAATTGTTTGGTGGTGCTCAATACTGAATACAGTATAAGATCAAGCTTCTTTAGTAACACAAAATAAAAAATTGAAGTGTCCCAACCTGGAAAAAATGTCTATTTACAGACAAACATGTCACTGGTACTCCTGTGATTTTACTGAAGAATTAATTTGGCTGTTTTAAACACACCCACCCATAAAAATAACTGATATTCTCTTTTTAATGTGATTTCCCACTATAATTAGTTGTCAATAGTACTGAAACATTCCTATTAATCTCAAGTACTTCTGAGGTCCCCTCACTAAAGTATCTGAACATTTCAAGATTTATTGTCTTTATCCTCACACACTCCATATGCAGTGTTCCATGTAAGCCATGTACCTGTCAGTTGCTCAGAAGAGATTCAAATGCCACCCAGCTGATTAGCAGAGTGCCCACAACCAGGTTTTTGTTTCTGCTGGTGGTGCACATTTGCCTCAGTGCATATAAAAATATTCCACACCTGGATGGAAAAGACCAGAGAAAACATAACCTCTGTGATGTAGGACAGTGTTTTTTATCCCCATTTTCCAGATGGGGAACTGAGGCACAGAGAAGGTAAGTGAAGTGTCTGGAGTTCCACAGAAAGGGTATGGCAGAGCAGAAACTTGCATCCAAAGTCCTAGCCAGTGCCATAAGGATTGGATCATCTTGTTGGTCTCACCAAGAAAAAATAAATATAAAAATAACTTTTGTTGTTCCTAGCTTAGATGGGTACAGGGTCAGGACTGTTAGAAGTCTTAGTACCATGGAAAGATAGTCAAGAGAAAGTGATGGTAAAACTAACTAGAATTGGACTGACAAATGCACAGAAGCTCTTCAACTTAACACACAGAGCCAGATTTTCAAAGGAGCTCAAGGCCAGATTTTATTTGCTCAAGGGTGTCAAGAGCCCAGAACTCTACACTGCAATTTCATAGTTCTACCCAACCCAAGATTCACCAGCCCAAGTCAGGTGGTTTGAGCCAGCCAGAGAGGTTTTATTGCAGGGTAGACCTATTCTTATTTTGGTGCCTAAATTGCACCTGAGCTCTTTTCAAAATTTAGCCTCAGCTGTGGATGATGGACATTTTTGAAAATCTGTTCCCCAGTGATTCCAGACCACATCAAATAGGAATAAAACATTGTCTGCTCCCAGGGAGTCAGGGAGAGGTCTTCAGATGACAGCCCAGACATGATCAGCCTCATAAAGGTACATCAAAGTAGCCCACAGCGTCAGAAAAAAAAAAAAGCTTGAGCTATCTAGCTAACTGGCATACCCCAAATGTTGTGCAAGTGGCAAAGTGCAGGAGAAAATAAAATCTAAAACAAGAATTGCAAACAAATATTTATCATGCCACAGAAAGCAAGTTTATGCCACAGAAAGCAAGTTTACTTTTAATGGGTGTGGCCAAGAAGTGATGAGAACATGTGACAAACACAGCCAAATAAAGAGAATATGTAGACTTGTCAGTCAACGATCAGTTGAGTGGTAAGGCAGAATTTCCCCTGCTCCCTCCTGGGCACATATGGTGTGCACACATAAGACAGCAAAAGCATTCAGGGATAAACATCAAAGGAGACTCAGAAGAGATAGCGATGGAACATCCACACAAACTAAAGCTGGTCATAGTTGCTGCTTTCTGTGGCAGTTTAGTGGTGTTGGATTTTAGTCTATTTTCTGATGTGCTTTTTCTTGGGTTTTATGAGGTTTATTAGGAAGCCATGCCACATTTTCTTCCTCTGATTCTACTCATTTTTATCTAGATCACAATCTCCTCCACTCCTACTATTTATTGTTCGAACTTGAATTTTAGTTAAACATTCCTTTGAAATGCATGGGATTAGGTATATGTGCAGAAATAAAGCTGACATCTTTTTCCCTTGTCCAAGTAGGAGAAATGCAAAAAGTAAACAAACAGTATCAATAATGGAAATAAATTAGGCAGCTGGTTACCCCCACGGAAATCAATGGGATAAGAACTTCCCTTAAAAAATAATTGAAGCTGAGCACCCATTTGCGCCTTTGAAAATCTCCCCTCTGAAGTGTTATATGTAACAGGGGTTTTCAAATAATTAAATATATTTTACATGTTTTTGGAAATGTTAAGGTTTTTATTGTATCTGGATCTGCTGCCTACTGATTCTCCTCATGCAGTTTTACCTACAGCATATTATTTTGTCCATTCTCCTCCTCTTTGTTTTCTTACATTGCTTTCCCCTTCTCCATGCACAATGCAATCCGCATAAATATATGTCCCAGACAGAAAAGATAAGGGAGAGGAAACCATAAACTTCAGTTCACTTAAAGATACACTCTTTCTCCCTTCTTATTTCCCTTCTCACTCATGGAGTCAGAACAATCTGAACAGCTATTTTAAATTTCTTTGTACAGAAACTAAGGTGAAAGAGCAACTGCAGACAAAGACAGATATGCCAGTGATTTTAACTGATTTATACCAGCAATTAATTGAGTCACAAATTGCTGGTGGGGAGACTCTAGTTAATGTTGTAAAAATATTCCCATTGTAACCTTCTCTTTCTGCATATTCGTATCTTTCCTGAACTTTCACCTTGTGGGTTGAATTTTTTTATGCTTGGTCATAGCCTGAATATGATTTTTGTATGTCTGGAAATACAAAGTAGAAGCAAGATACCATAATCTGTGTTTGAGTAATAGGTGAAGAATGGGGAGGGGAGGAAAGAATCACTTTTCCCACCAGAAAATAGGCTTATATGCAGATGTTGTAATATTATTTTAATCTGTACCATATATTTCCCTATCGTTAGTATCTAAAGAAATGCATCACTTCAGGAAAGCATCTGGATTTAAAGTAAGTTATGCCAAATCTAAAATGCTAGGTATAAAATTTAGCACATTCTGACAAGTCATTCTCCCAGAAAAGTGTTGGATAATGAAACAGGGTGACTCGCTCCTTTAAGGGACACGGTTCCTAGTGGTCAGCTCATAACTTTAGAATAATAAGGGGCATGGCCCCTTTAAGAGAGTCTGGCTTGAGCTGATGTACAAAGGCTGAGAGTACAGGAGGAGATATGAACTGATCTGGGGAAAAATGGTTACTTTCATAACTGTTATTTTTCAAGATGTGTTGCTCATGTCCAGTCCATGTAGGTGTGTGCGTGCAGCAGGCATGCGTCGTCAGAAGATTTTCACTTAGCAGTACCTGTTGTAGCCCCCTGGAGTGGCACTGCTATATTGGCTAATATATACTCCTGCTGGCCCTTCACCCCCTCAGTTCCTTCTTACGGGACCATTCCAAAGAAGGGGAGGCGGGCGGGATTTGGAATGGACATGAGCAACACATCTCAAAGAACAACAGTTACAAAAGTAACTAACTATTTTTTCTTCTTCGAATGATTGCTCATGTCCATTCCACACAGGTGTCTCCAAAGCAGAAACCTTCGGAGGCAGGGTTAGAGTTCAAACCTTCAACTGAATGTAGGACAGCCCTGCCCAGGGCTGCATCTTCCCTAGCTTGATGAGCCAGAGCATAATGATTGGCAAAGAAGACCATGTAGCCACCCTGCAAATGTCCAGGATAGGGATCTGAGCTATGAAGGCCATAGAGGAGGCCTGAGCCCTAGCGGAGTGGGCTGTGAGGGGCAACGGTGGCATCCCAGCCAACTCGTAGCACTCGTTAATACAGGAGGTGATCCACAAAGAGATCCTCTGTGCAGAAACCGTCCGCCCTTTCAACCATTCCGCTATTGCTACAAACAGCTGAGGGAACTTTCAGAAGGACCTCGTCCTGTCTAAATAAAATGCCAAAGGTCTCCTGACATCTAGTGTGTGTAGCACCTGTTCTTTGCCCGAAGCATGGGGCTTAGGGTAAAATACCGGGAGGAAAATGTCCTGGGAGGCATGAAAATGAGACACCACCTTTGGTAGGAACACTGGGTGGGGGCATAACTTGACCATATCCTGTATAGGGAGGGTCCGCTGTAAGAGTCCTCAACTCAGGCACCCATCTAGCCAACGTGATAGCCACCAGGAAGGACATCTTCCAGGACAGGTGCAGTAGCGAACATGACACAAGGGTCTTGAAGAGCAGCCCCATAAGTTTGATCAGGATTGAGGTCCCACTGAGGTACAGGTTGATGCACATGTGGGTAAAGCCTATCTAAGCTTTTGAGAAACCGATGGACCATCGGGTCTGCAAATAACATCTTTCCCTGTGAGCCCAGGTGGAAGGTGGAGATGGCTGCCAAGTGCACTTTAATTGATGAGAAGGATAGTCCCTGAAACCTAAGGTCCAGAAGGTAGTTCAGGACCAGTGGGACCCCCTCGGTAGGTGGCCCAAATGGAGAAGCCAGAGAGGTGGCCCTAGCAGAGGGCTTCCTACTTCCCAACAGCACCTCCTGCACCCTCTCTGAGCATTGCAGTTCTGCTGCTGTCAGCCACAGAGCTTCCAAACCATTGGTGCAGGGACTGCAGGTTTGGATGGCGGAGCCTGCTGAAGTCCTGCATTATCATGTCGGGGTCCGGCGGGAGGGCTATTGGCCTCTCATAAGACAGGCTCAGAAGGGACATGAACCAGTGCTGCCTTGGCCACGTCGGCGCAATGAGTATCAGAGAGGCCTGGAACTCCCATAGAAGCACCTTATTTATCAATGGGAAGGGCGGGAATGCCAGACTAGGGCCAGGGAACGATGAGTGCATCTCCCAGGGACCCTCAACCCAGTCCCATAAGTGAGCAGAACCTGGGGAACTTCCTGTTTTGATGGGTCGCAAACAGGTCCAGGAAATGGAAACCTCCACCTGCAGAAAATGTGGAGGGCTACATGGCCCCTGAGGGACCGTTTATGTCCGGAGAAAGACCTGCTCAGCTGGTCCACAAGGATGTTTTGAGACCCCGGTAGGTATGCAGCAATCAGGTGGATACCCTCCCTGATATACAGCTCCTAGAGCTGGAGGGCTTCCTGACACAGAGGAGGAGAATGGGCCCCACCCTGCCTGTTTATGTATGAGACCACCGCGGTATTGTCAGAGAGGATCAGAACCGTCCCCTTTGAGCCTGGGGAGAAAGGTCTGACAGGTGAGGTGGACTGCCCTCAGCTCCGTGATGTTGATGTGAAGGGAGAGGTCTTCATACAACCACATACCTTGGGTCCTCTTGTCGCCGACGCGAGCTCTCTTGTTTAGTGTGTGGCTTGAAGCCTCTGCAGATCATACAGGCCTCAGACATGTATGAGCTTCCCCGAGGCCCTTGAGACAAGCTCTGTGGAGGTCCCCACAGGGCATAGGCTTCTGGCACTTCTCGCAGGTCTTGAAACCTTGTGGCCCAGGCATGCCCCAGACGTGATGGGGACACAAAGAGAGCCCTGTGCCTAAAACTGTGTACAAGTGCTACACTTAACCACTAACAACTATTAACTTCTAGATAAAGAACAATGAACTGTG
This sequence comes from Pelochelys cantorii, assembly GCA_032595735.1. NCBI lineage: Eukaryota > Metazoa > Chordata > Testudines > Trionychidae > Pelochelys > Pelochelys cantorii. The sequence goes on along the minus strand of CM064330.1, from coordinate 82,946,119 downwards.
AAAACTTTAACGACAGACTAAACAACTAAGATGAACTGCTACTTGCAGAGCAAGAGCAAAACACATTCCAACGACCATCCAACAACCATCGCAAGCGGTAAGAAGGAACAGAAGGGGTGGAGGGCCAGCAGGGTATATATATTAGCCGATATATCGGCACCACTCCAGGGGGCTCCCCTGCTGGTCCCAGGGGTACTGCTAAGGGAAAATCTTCCCACGATGTGTGTGTGCTGCATGGAATGGACATGAACAATCACTCGAAGAAGAATAAATAGTGCTTGGAAGGAATCATGCTACTGTATCTTAAAGGCCTGGGACTAGGTACCTTGTAGACTAAATAGGGCAAAGCTCCCCTCCCCAACCAATTGAAATGAGCTTTGGGAAGGGGACCAGAATTTATGCTGGGGGTTTCTCCCCTCATAGCAAGACAGACATAATCAGGAGAAGGTTCCAAGCTATAGCATATGTTGGAAAAAGAGACTCCATGCGACTCCCAGAAGTGGCCAAGATGTTCAGGTCTTAGGCACAGCGGTCAGGAAGGCTCTGTACGGTGCCCCTGCCCAAAGCGCTGCCTCCTCAGCTCCCATTGGCCAGGAACCGTGGCCAGTGGCAGCTGCAGGAGATAGTAGCACGCATTGCCACCTGGCCACTGCAGTGCCTAGGAGCAAGACATGACATCAGGTTAGTGATGCCTGGCTGAGCCTGCTCCCTGAACCCCTTTCCACACCCCAATCCCCTGCCCAAGCCTACGCCCCCCTCCTGCACTTAGACTCCTTCCCAGAGCCCACACCCACTCCCACATCTCAAACCCTGACCCAGGTTAGAAGCCCCACCCGCACCCTAACTCCTCAGAGCCTGTACCTCATTCAACATTTCCCAGTCCCAGTCCAGAGCTCACTCCTGCACCCCAAACCCCACATCCCCAGACTCATTCCAAAGCCTGCATCCCCATCCACAGCCTTCATTCCCTCCTGCACCTCAACCCCATGTCCCAGTTGGGAGCCCATTCCCACACTCTGAATCGCTTATTTCTAACCCCACCAGAGCCTGCACCCTCAGCCCAAACTCATACTGCCTCACAATCCCCTGCCCCAGCCTGGAGAAAGTGAGGGTAGGGGAGAGCAAGCGACAGAGGGAGGGGGGATGGCCTGAGTGGGGGTGGAACCTCAGAGAAAGGTCAGGATTGGGATGGGGCCAGGGCCTCAGTGCAGGGGGTGGGGCCAAAGTGTTCAGTTTTGTGAGATGAAAGTTGGCAGCCCTACATGTTACTAGTGGCTCGATCTATAACTCCAGCTCCAGGAAGAAATGTGAGGGAAACTACTGTCTTAAGGAGGAAAATTATAAAGATAGTTTGGATTATAGCTCAGTGCATGTGCAAGATGAGGAAATACCAGGAGCAGAGACTCTCTTAGCAGTAACTGGCTATGAGTTGGAGGAGGCGTCTAGGGGACTGAACCAGAGGAATAGCATGCTCCCAAGCATGGTAGCAGGCCAGGGACACATTAAAGGGTTAGGAGGGAAATGTCACCAATGACTTCATACAGAGTCCTTGCTTGGAAGCAGAGAATGGGTAAGCATGGTCTGGGTTCCCCTACCTAACCCCCAAAGACAATTTTGTTAAGGCCCTGAACAAGTAGGGTACACATAAAGGGAACAGGGACTATATACCACTCAGCCAGGGCTGCAGCTCTCCTGAGTCATTGAACTCTTTAGTATCCTGAAAGAGAAAAGGACTATCAAAAACCTAGCCATGGGGCTAAGGTCAGGACAAAAGACTAATAATAAGTGAGTTAGATGATGAGGGGTCTATTGGAGGATGAAATGAGTCAGGCTTTTTGTGATGCTTGGTTTTTCTGCAAGTGGGCACCCACGCCAGAAGCCAACCAGTTAATGGGTACAAATGAGGAACAAATTCTATAAGATATATGGGAATTCAAATATCAAACAACCTAAAAGAGCTCTGTGATTTAAATGTCAAACCACTACTTCATCAATTGAAAACAGATCTGGAGTGGTGGGGGAAGCATGCAATTTTTTGGTTGGGAAGAGTAGCCACAGTCAAAATGAACACTTTGCCAAGGACATTTTTCTTGTTTCAAAATCTTTCTGTAATGCCCCCAGATAATCCTGTAGCAGGAAGACAGAGGATGTTGTTAGAATTTATACAGAGTAAGAGAAGACTGAATGAGTGAAGATACTTTTTCAGACGCATTAAACAGGATGGACTAGTTGTTCCATACATTCTGTGGTGCTATCAAGCCAGGCAGCAAAATGTATTAAAGGATTGGGGGCACTCTAACCCACCCAAAGACTGTGTTATTATTGAACAAGCAATCAATAGCAGTATAAACATGCATAGGCTATTATGGATTAGTAATAAAAAACACCCTCCAGAAATGTATACACCTCCTTTAGCACAAAAAAATAAAAATAAAAATAAAAATCTGAATATACAAAGACGCTGAGATAATGGCATTAATGAAATCTTTCATTTTTTAAATGCCACCTTAATTTTTCTTTAACCTAAGAAATAATAGCAACATACATCTCTAGAGTGCTTTCCAGCTTGAAGAATCACAGTATTTATTATACATATTGCACTACTAAAATGCAGACATCTGTTTGTGCAAACTAGCATACAGAACAGTTCCAAGTTGGAGTGAGAAAAAAGGAATTGTTGCCAGAGACCCCAGACCAAATCCCTTTAACAAAGAGTCCTAAGATGTTGAGCATTCATAATCGTGCAGACAGGGTAATGGCATTTAAGGTCTTAGCCAAAAGACACCTATACCTCCTCCCCTTCCTCACTCCCCAGAATAAAAGAAATGGGACTCATTTATGTGCCTTCAGTAGAATGAAAAGTCAATATGACCCTGCTAGGATTTGAACCTCTGGTTCCAGTAAGTCTGTTTAATACTAATGGGAGTTACATGCCTGCATCAATGGGAGGCTATATACCCCAAAGAATCCATTTAAAATCAAGAAGCTGTTTTAAAAATGGAGGAATTGTATCACAGAAATCTACAATAACTGTGCACGTATTTCCACTTGAACCGTGCTTGATGGGGTGCCTCCGTCATTCAAACCATGTGTTATCTGCTTGGCATGAAGGGTCTAGATGATGAAATCTATTATAAAGAAGACTTGAACAATGACAACTAAAATTTGTTGGGATGATTTGAAACAAAGTTGAATAAAGTTGAAAAGTTATGGAAATAATAATATATGAAATGTTATAAATTGAAATTTAGTATCCACATGGGAACTACCCTACAATCTTCTTGGCAAATTCTAATCAGACATGTCTAACAAAAGTAATATAACTAGCTTCTATATAAACAAAAACATGCATACCTTCCACCAAAGGGATTAAACATTGAAGTTAATATATTTTTAGGACTACCATATATAGAATTTTCATGTCAGTGAGCTTTATAAAGAATGTTCAGTAGAGGAATGGAACTATTTTCAATACACATTTAGCTGGTCATCTTTTACAAACTTTATTTTTCAGGATGTAGAATGCATTTATATTAATACATATTTGCAATGTAATTCTATCAGTTTTGCTCCATGCAGTAACTATTTCAGTATTTTTAAACTTTAGGATATACTTTTCTGTCCAAGACACACACTGACAACCATATAAGCCGCTCAAGAACCTGCCACATTTAAACTATAAAATTTTATTAGTAATGCCTATGTATGTTATCATAATTTCCTATTTAGACAAGCCTGTCAGAACCCATGGAGGAGTTCAGATGAAGCAATTTATTTCCCAGAGTGATCTAAAGAGTTACTTAAATTACACAGCACAGAGTGCATGAAGAGCTAGCTAAAGACACAAAACTTGGCAAGAGTCCTCTTTCGTAAAATAATTTGCACCTAAATAGCTCTTTGCTTCTGAAGCTCTCAGTGTTTTAGAAACATGAATTAATAAAACCTCAGAACATAGCCTATAATGTAAGGAAGCATTATTATAGTTGAGGAAACTGAGGTATAGGCATGCTTAAAAAACTTTGCCCAAGCGCTCACAGAAAGGCTGTTAGTGCCCAGAAATAGAATCCATATCACCTCTCTTGTGCCTTAATTGGAAGGTCAGCTGTACTCCCAGGAAAATTCTTCCTTCTTTCAGCAGAAGGTGAAACATCCTCCACACCTGAACTCATTCTAATTAGCATTAATATCTTGAGAGCCAAAATATAGGAGAGGGGAGTCAAAGAGAAATATATGGAGCCATATAAGCGTAAAATGCAGTGTATTTCATACAAACTATATCCCATAATTCCTAACAGAATTAAATACAAGACAGGAAATACTGTTCCTGCAAAATAGTAGTGTAAAGGCACTGGGTAAGATTGTGTGCTATGCATCCTAGAGGGGGACCATGGATTAATGTGTCTTTAAACTGTACATAATTTCATTCCTGGGCAGCTGCTGGCATAATTTATACAGTATTTAGGAGCTAAGCTACAGCAGCCTTCTAGGGGTGTCCTAGGAGTGGCAGAAAAACTGACTAGAATCTCTACAACACTGTACATGGCAGCCCCATCCTGCCTGCTGTGCCAAGGCTTTCAAGAGGATGCTTGGTGTTTAGCCAGAGTTGTCTTCTGCAGTCCATGCACTGGGGGAATCATTCCCAAATCAGAACTTGGGCTTTTAGGGCCCTTGCATTTGGTAAAAAAGGAGCGGAGCAGGGTAAGGATCTCACTCACTCAATGATGAATAAATGGTCAGTTTTCAGAATGGAGAGAGGTGAATACGGGTGTCCCCCCAGGGTTTGTATTGGGACCCATCCTATTCAACATACTCATAAATGATCTGGAAAAAGGGGTAATAGTGAGGTGGCAAAATTAGCAAATGATCCATAACTGCTCAAGATAGTTAAGTCCCAAGCAGACTGTGAAGAGCTACAAAAGGAACTGGATGACTGGGCAACAAAATAGCAGATGAAATTCAATGTTGATAAATGCAAGGTATACGGACATTAAAAAACATAATCCCAACCATACATATAAAATTATGAGGTCTAAATTACTGTAATTTAGCGAATATACCCCGCACTCGAATATATCCCGCATTTTTTTCTATTTGAGTAAAAAAATCTTGTATACCCCACTCTGTGGGGAGCTTATCAGAAAAGAAAGAATGGGGACCAAGGTTAGACACTAGTGTTTCCCATGAGGTGAGCACTCAGGTGGTCGCCCAGGAGAGATTCAAATTAGGGATGTTAGCGAGTAGTTGACTAGCCAACTACTCGATAAGCACAAGCTTATCAGGTAATCAACTGGAGTATCAACTACTCGCTTTCCCCCCCAACTTGCTGCCTCTGTAAGAGGCAGCAAGAAGGGTGTAGAAACAGGAGCCAGTGCTGGGGGGATCCATCTTAAAAGCCTGCTCCCCCCAGCACCAGCTCTGCGGTGTCACCTGCCCCCCCCCCCACTGCCTTTATCAGAGGCACTGGAGGCGGAGGGGATAGGAGAGGCTGCTGCGAAGCAGGTTCTGCCGGCGGCGGGCCGAGGCTCACCATGGAGAGAGGCTGCTCTGGCAGCAGCCCCTGTCTGCAGGGGTCCCAGCTCATGTTCACAGCAGCCCGGGCTGGCCGTGCAGAGGGGCCGCTCCAGCACCAGCCCCTGTTCACAAAGGACAGGGCTGGCTGCCGCAAACAGGGGATGCTGGACTCAGTGCAAGCCGGGACCAAGCAGTCCCAGCTCGCGCTGGTTCGGGATGCTGCACCTCTGCGTTTTAAATGTAGTAAGAGCCCAGTGGCTGCGTCTCTGCATTGTAAATGTAGTTAGAGCTACCCCCACTGTGGCTCTGCAGTGAGGTCCTTATCAACTAATTTTGTAGTCAATACAAATTGTATCGACTACACAATTTGTCAGATAACTGCAATTTAACATCCCTAATTCAAATGCCACCCAGCTGATTACCAGAGTACCTTCAGTGTCCATGGCTGGTAGCATGTGTTTCTACTGGTGATGCACATCCGCACATGCCTTGGTGCACATAACAAAATTTATTCTGCACATGGATGGAAAAAGTTAGATAGAACATTGTTAGAGACCCAATATAAATGTCAGTGCAATTGGTAAAAGTCTTTCCATTGACTTCACTGAGCTTTGGCTCAAACCCTCAGTGCTAGGATGGGGAATCTACATGGCCCACAGCTTACTTTGATCCAGGCCATGGGCTCAACCTGGCATGAGGTAGGAAGCAGCTCTGCATTCTGCTTTTCCCCATCCCACTCTGGCCGGAGGAATAGCAGTGCAGGGAAACTCTTTCATTTGCAGGCTCCGCCCCAATCGCTCCCACTGGTTGGGAATTGTGGCCAATGGGAGCAGTGGGGGGCAGTGCCTGAAAGTGCAGGGTGGGAAAGGGGCTGCACCAGGTTGGCATCCCAATTCTCTGTCCCCTCCCACATCTCCTCTCCTGCCTAAACCCTGCACCCCAATCTGTTCTTGCACCTCCACCCCCACCCAGATCCCACATCACCAACCCCACCCCACTCCTACTTCCCACCCAGCCCCCGCACCAATGTTTCCTCTAATCTTTTCCTTCCAGTGCAGATTTTTTCCATCCGTGAGCAGAATAAAATTTGAGACATGTGTGAATGTGCACCCCAAAAGAAAGAAAAAAACCTAGCTGTGAGTGCTCTGCTGATCAGCGTGGGCATTTGAATCTCTCCTGAGTGGCCACACAAGCACACAGCTGACAAGGGAACACTGCTCTGCACCCTACCTCACACCCAGACCCCTCACTCCTACCCCCAGTCTGCTCCGTGGCAGCCCCCTCCCACACACTGAAACCTTCATTTTGGCCTTACCTAGAGGCTAGGTAGCCCTAAAAAAATCTACTAACTCCCAGCCCTCAGAAGAGTTTATCCCACCCTGGGTAAGCCCTGAGCCTGGCACCCCCCTCCCACCTTGGGGAGGAGCTCAAAAGGAGTGAGGTGAGTGTGTCTCTCTTTTTTTTCTGCCTCTTAGTTGGGAGCCATGTCTGCGAGGGAATTATTTTCTCCTTACTGCATTTAGGCCATTTAGGTGTTTTCGTTTGTTTTCGGTTCTCTCTTGTGTGTGGACCCCAACTGATTTCTGTGGCTCCTCACCCCAAAAAAGGTTTCCCACCTCTGCCTTAGTGAGGGTAGAAGAAATGGGAAGGGAATAGTACTTTAACCTTCCAGCTATCAAATTTGGGACACATTGTGATACAAAGATCCAACACACAAGATCTGTGTAGAATGTAAATAGCGTTGTGACTAAAAACAGGAACATGAGAGAGATATGGGGACATGTTCTTTGGGATAGGCTGGAGCAAAGCCCTGGAAAGATTTGGAAACAAGGAAAGCGATCCTTGGATCCTAAAATGAATGACAGAGTAGGAGAATAATATGAGTCTGGAGATGTTGTGTCCTTGTGAAAACTGGACAGAATTCCTTTTATTATATTTTATTGTGGTCTTTTCCTAGCTTTCATCACAAAGGCCTATTTACATCCTATTTATAAGCACATATTAGTATCTAGGGAGATCAGATAGCAAATGTGAAAAATCAGGATGGGAATGGGGGTAATATAGGTGCCTATCTGAGAAAAAGTTCCAAATATCAGGACTGTCCCTATAAAATCAGGACATCTGGTCCCCCTAATCTACACAAAGATAAAGCATATGGCAACAGTATGCTCATTTATCTTAATAGTTTCTAGGGGCAAGATGACAATGCATGTGGGGCATGCTGTTACCACATTATAAACCACTCCATGACATGCATTATTACTAATTTCTTCTTCCATGTCTTAGCTCCAGAATCCACCACTCTTCATGGGCCAAATCCATCCCTGGTGTAACTCTACTGTGCAAAATGGATTTGTACTCAAAGGCCTTACATCAGCAGAATAGTTTGCCCACTTTTCCCTATCATAAGGATTTGTATAGATCTGCACTTCATTCCATGGCCTCATGGATCATGGTTGGGAAAGAAAATATTAACAATGAAAAACAGTGTAGTTTATCTATATGGATAAACTATAAATGGAGCAAGTAATTAAGGAAATCATCTGTAAACACTTGGAAGGTGGCAAGGTGATAGGGAACAGCCAGCATGGATTTGTAAAGAACAAATCGTGTCAAACCAATCTGATAGCTTTCTTTGATAGGATAACAAGTCTTGTGGATAAGGGAGAAGCGGTGGATGTGGTATAGCTAGACTTTAGTAAGGCGTTTGATACGGTCTCGTATAATATTCTTACCAATAAACTAGGCAAATACAACTTAGATGGGGCTACTATAAGGTGGGTGCATAACTGGCTGGATAACCATACTCAGAGAGTAGTTATTAATGGTTCACAATCCTGCTGGAAAGGTATAACGAGTGGGGTTCCGCAGGGGTCTGTTTTGGGACCGGCTCTCTTCAATATCTTCATCAACGATTTAGATATTGGCATAGAAAGTACGCTTATTAAGTTTGCAGACGATACCAAGCTGGGAGGGGTTGCGACTAATCTGAAGGATAGGGTCATAATTCAAAATGATCTGGACAAATTGGAGAAATGGTCTGAGGTAAACATGACGAAGTTTAATAAAGACAAATGCAAAGTGCTCCACTTAGGAAGGAACAATCAGTTTCACACATACAGAATGGGAAGCGACTGTCTAGGAAGGAGTATGGCAGAAAGGAATCTAGGGGTTATAGTGGACCACAAGCTGAATATGAGTCAGCAGTGTGATGCTGTTGCAAAAAAAGCAAACATGATTCTGGGATGCATTAACAGGTGTGTTGTGAGTAAGACACGAGAAGTCATTCTTCCTCTCTACTCTGTGCTAGTTAGGCCTCAGTTGGAGTATTGTGTCCAGTTCTGGGCACCGCATTTCAAGAAGGATGTGGAGAAATTGGAGAGGGTCCAGAGAAGAGCAACAAGAATGATTAAAGGTCTAGAGAACATGACCTATGAAGGAAGGCTGAAAGAATTGGGTTTGTTTAGTTTAGAAAAGAGAAGATTGAGGGGGGACATGATAGCGGTTTTCAGGTATCTAAAAGGGTGTCATAAGGAGAAGGGAGAAAACTTGTTCATCTTGGCCTCTGAGGATAGAACAAGAAGCAATGGGCTTAAACTACAGCAAGGGAGGTTTAGGTTGGACATTAGGAAAAAGTTCCTAACTGTCAGGGTAGTCAAACACTGGAATAAATTGCCCAGAGAGGTTGTGGAATCTCCATCTCTGGAGATATTTAAGAGTAGGTGAGATAAATGTCCATCAGGGATGGTCTAGACAGTATTTGGTCCTGCCATGAGGGCAGGGGGGCTGGACTCAATGACCTCTCGAGGTCCCCTCCAGTCCTAGTATTCTATGATTCCATCTGAGCCCTACTTAATGCATTGTCTTCTGCTTGAGCAGTCAGAAAGGTAACAGGATACTGACAAGCTTTCATGGGTTCTGGACTGCTGTATTCTTCCTCTAATCTCTTTGAAGAAACATTTTCCCTGTTTGCCATGTTTATACTATGTATACCACAATTTGGTAATTCATTTTGCCGTTATTCAATGAATAGTAATGCTGCAGCAGAATGATCCTTAAAGAACTGTTTCTTTCCCCAGGAGAACTGGGGAATCTCTACAGGGCCACAAAGCACAGCATCTTCACACATTGCCCCCAGGTTGAATGTGTGCCAGAGCATGATGAATGTGAACTAGCATCATGTTAATTGAAGTCAGTTATACTGCTTTTGCATCAAAGGGTGTTGCATCATTCCTAGATAAGGGCGGTGGAGGGTTAACTTCAAGATATAATGGCTGGCACTACAATGTTAATATTTGCCTACAGACAGACACAACATTGTTTTCATCATTAATTTCTGATCCTAGTAACATTTGAGAACAGCCACCGACTCCAAAGATAAAAAAACAAACTGAAATGACTATTACTATTTAAAAGCTTCAGAGGGGTAGCCGAGTTAGTCTGTAACTAGAAAAACTTAAAAAACAATGAATAGTCTAGTAGCACCTTAAAGACTAACAAAACATGTAGATGGTATCATGAGCTTTTGTGGGCACAACCCACTTCTTCAGATGACTGGAGAATTGAAAGTCCAGATCCAAGAATAAATAAGGGAAGGGCGAGGGGTAGAAAGAGGAAGGGAGAAAGAAAAAAAAGGAGAAAAAATACAGTGAATAGATCAAACACAGTTCCAATTCCTTAAAAAAGGAGGGGAAAAAAGTCTGTAGCACTGATTAGAAACATGATGTCCCCCTCCCCTCTCCCACAAAAAAAAAGAAAAAGAAAGAGTTGTGCTGTACCTTCATAACTTTTTAGGAACCAATAGCAGAGTTTTCTCTTGTTTCCTAGCTTTGAGGCTCCCATGCCATATCTCAATGCTTTAAAGTCTCTATGAACATAATTTAGAAAACAAAGCACTCTCTCTGTTGGTCTCAGAGGGGTAGCTGTGTTAGTCGGAATCTGCATAAACAATGAGAAGTCCTGTGGCACCTTATAGCCTAACAGAATTATTACAGCATAAGTTTTCATATGCAAAGACCCACTTCGTGAGATGCAACTGACGAAGCTGCATCTATTGGTCATTGCCTTCAACACATCAACATTTTTGCCATCAGTCCCTGCAATTTCCATTAAAAAAGTTTCTAATGATATAGCTTTAGCATTCACTGGATCCTGAATCTCATCCAACTACTTCTCAAAGTCCATTTGAGTCTTTCAGACATTGTCTGAGCCTGAGCTATACATCGGGATAGAACGGATGTGAAGCTAGAGAGGCTTGTGGGAGCTTGTGGCAGACATGCAGAATCTTTAGCATGACTTTCTCAGTCAGGCATTACACAGCATAGCTTTGTCTCTTCAATTAATACCATCAACACCACAAATTACTAATAAAGGTATTTTTACAAAGCAGGAAAAGTATCAATTGCAAGCCATCTATCAACCTGGCCTACCTGTGTAACCTTCAATCGCATACTTTCTTTTATGATCACAGACATTCTTCCTCTTCAGGACTTTTCAAAGCCTGCATCACAGACATTGGACCACAATGAACTGCATCTGAACAAACCATGGAAGAGGCAGCTACTTGATGCACTAGTAGAAAAATCAAAGACTCCTGTTCATGCAACTGTGGTGAGAACATCCAAACCATCAAACACATTATAACACAGTACCCCAAAATGTGGATTCAAAGGTGAAATATCCGGATGATATACACATCACTACACAGGAGGCCTTGAAATGACTCCTGAACCTACAACTGCAGCTACAGAATGTTGCTCTACAGATGCCATGCGAGCATGAGAGAGGACTTTTCAGACTTTATTTTTCATCACAGGCATTGGAGGAAAAAGTACAATTGAAGACATAGTTTGGGTATGAATAATGACTTGTAGACAACTGTTTTTTATTTTCATTTTTGTTTTCACTGACTGAGAATGTAAATTGAACTTCAGTGCTATTGTGCTTTGTTCTCACTCTGTGTGGAAATGTGTTCTGCATTACAGTGCATGGATAAACTAGAACAGTCCCAAAGATCACCCTTCAGCTTTTGTATAGCACAAAAGCCAAGAAAAGATAGAGAATGTGGTTTTATGACCAACAGATGGTGTAATTGGTATCATAGATGTTTTTATGTTAAGGGGTCAGAGGTTCAGCCTCCATCTGGAGCCTTCTCAAATCCACTGTGTATCTAAATGATTAAAGAAGTTATACAGGGTCAAAAACAACCATTTGCGCACATGGGAGAAATGTTGCTTTCTCAAATTTAGCTGTTAGATTAGTTAGGCTTTTTGCACTCCCTACTGTACTCTTTATGCTAATCAGTATGTTGAGGATATAGTAGCCTTCTGTCCAGCAGAATCATCCAACATCCATCGTTTCTCCATATCCGCACAGACTAATGTCTGTGGTCACATGTGACACACCTGCTGAAGAGTGTAGTTCTCATTACTGTGATTCTGATTTGAACTAATCAATTAACAGAAAGTAATGGGCTGGAATCAAAGAAGCATTACAATTATATTTGCAATTTGACGTTGGAGTTAATTTTGGTGCATGCCAGAGTCAGCCTCATCTAGAGAACTGCAGATATATCCACGAACCAGCGATTCCCAGCTTTTTTCAGGGTCTTGGTTTTCTCATCTGTAAAGAAGATAGACCCCAGCTGCAAAGTCTGGCTTAGAATCAAAACCTCCTCAAAGGTACTCTGGTATCATGGGAGTGGGAAGTACTGTACAATGACCTAGATGGATGGATAAATAAATATAAGGCTAAGATTGAGACACAGCTCTTAGTTTACTTCTCTCTCAGGAGCTTGTGAGATTTAGTCTGTTCGGGTATGTCTACACTTGCCCCCTAGTTCAGACTAGGGAGGCAAATGAAGCATACCGAAGTTGCTAATGAAGCGCGGGATTTAAATATCCCGCGCTTGATTAGCATATTCGTGGCCAGTCGCCATTTTAAAATGCTGGTCGCCCGATTTAACTTGCCGCGTGTAGACGCAGTAGTCCGATTTAAAACCCTTCCCTCGAATTAACTTTTAGTCCTTGTACAATGAAGGGGAGGGATAGCTCAGTGGTTTGAGCATTAGCCTGCTAAACCCAGACTTGTGAGTTCAATCTGTGAGGAGGCCATTTAGGGATCTAGGGCAAAATCTGTCAGGGATGGTATTTGGTCCTGCTGTGAAGGCAGGGGACTGGACTCAATGACCTTTCAAGGTCCCTTCCAGCTCTAGGAGATAGGCATCTCCTTTCATTTCAACTTCAAGGAGAATGTTATGAGGCAATCATCAGATGAATTTAAAAGGACAGAATTCAAGACAGCATCTTTTAAATATATCTGCACAAGGTATTGGAAATGCATTACAGTAGGATTTATGTTACAAAAGTATAGTGGTCATTTCTTACTTATTTTCTGCCTGAGTTAAAAGTGTAGAAAGAGCATAGACACATTCAAAATGACAGTTTAGTCAGAAAATTACCTCTGAAGCAACAACCACTAAGATTTATATATATTTTTTAGAATATTAACAGGAAATGTAAAGTTACCATATCATAAAAATCCTACAACTGTAATGTGATGCACCTACTTCATTTTAGTTTGCATTGAATAAAACAAGAGTTCCTACTTCATTTGGTCACAATCAGTTTTAATACAATAAGACTATATTAAGAAAATCTTGATTAATTATTTTAAAACTGACCAAAAAGTGGGCAAAGTTCAGGAGGAAATGGGAAACAAGTCTCAGCTATTTCAAAATAAATGACAAGAATTAGCCCTACTGTATGGCTTAGTATCCAGCTGCTATCATTTAATGCCACCATTACTTATAGCTAGGTTTGTTATGAGTGGCAGGAATGCAGATGTGCATTTTTGTAATCATACTTTCATTAAAAAAAAAAGTGTGCATGTGGAGGGTGTGTGTGTGTGTGTGTGTGAAGAGAACCACTTTAGGCATCCATATTTGAAAATCTTGGCCTTTAATACATTTCTTTTTCTCTAGCATTATTTTTATTTTATTTTTTTTAAAGACAACAAACATCCCACGTAAACACCCTTTTTTCCCTTCCTCTCTTTTTGCTCTCACATTCCCCCTCTGTTTCCTCTGTGAGAAAAACTCATGATCTCTAACAGTTGGGGTTGGTTCATGGATTGGTTGGTATTATGGTTTTGCAGCATAGCTAAGTGCCACCGAAGTAGAAGAGAGAATCTTAGGCCTGCAGGCTGTTTCCTGAGACTGTGGCCCACCACTACATATGAGATGTTTTTGTTGCTAGTTGCAGCCAGCTTTCAAACCCAACCAATCCCTTAGCCTACTCTCAGGTGGCTCACCTGAGACTCCACTGCAGCCATAACATCTACACTATTTTTAGAGCGCTTGCTGATAGGGTTGACAGATGGCTGAAAGAAAAATACCGAACACGCCCCCCCTCTCCCCAAAAAAAACACCGGGAAAAAATTTTGTTGGAGGGGGGAACCAAAGTTGTTGACCAAAAAAAAAAAAAAAAACCAACCTCCGAGAACCTGGATCACTGCTAGGGGTTACCAGGTAATGATTAAATCATTAAATCATTTTTAATCATTAAAAAAAAAAAAGGACACACTTCATTGGGGGGGGGGGGGGGAGAACCAGCCTGGAAGGGAGAAGTGCTGGCTGGGAAGGGGGGGGGGGCCTGGAAACAGCTAACGGGGCTGGCCGGGGGAGATGGGGGGGGCCAACGGGAAGCAGGGCTGGTTGGGGCGTGTGGGGGGTTGGGTGGAACGGGGCTGGCCGCGGGATATCGGGGGAGGGGGGACTGGCCGGAAGGGGGTGGGGCTGGCTGGGAGTAAGGGGGGGCAGGAAGCACAGCTGGGGGGAATTGGGGGCCACGAGGGTGGCCGGGAGGAAGAGGGGAGCGGGAAGCAGAGCTGGCGGGGGCAGGGGGGATGCAGCGGCGCTGGCCGGGAGGAAGGGGGGCTGGGAGGAAGGGGGGGTGGGAAGCAGAGCTGGCGGGGGCGGGGAGAGGTGCAGCGGCGCTGGCAGGGGGAGATCAGGAAGAGGAACGGGCCGGTGGGAAGCAGAGCTGGGGGCGGTGCAGGGGGGGCTGGCTGGAGAAGATCAGGAGGGGAAGTAGAGGAGAACTGGCCGGCCGGGAAGGGGGTAGGGTGAGCAAATTGGCCGGCGGGGAGCGGGACTGACCTGGGCACTTGCTGCCTGTCCCACACAGGCTCCCGGCGGCGCACGAGCGAGGCGGAGGCTTCCCCTCCTCCTCACACTCAACCAATTGAGGGCTCCTGGAGGCAATCACGGCCCCACCTCCCAGCTGGGACTCCCAGCCGCTCCCCCTGCCACCGCCAGGCTTCCGTCCAGTGCGCAGCTGGAAAAATCAGAAAATACCGGACATTGCACATGTCCGGTATTTTCTGATTTTTTTTTACCGGACAGAGCGCGCAAATACCGGACTGTCCGGTACAATACCGGACACCTGGCAACCCTACTTGCTGAATCCCTGCTATTGTAAGTCTGTCGATGTAGGCTGGGAAGGTCATTCCTGTGGAAGCAGAGACAGAAGTCAGGTGCCAGGAACGACCCGATGCTTTACCTACAGCAGCACATTTGCATAGGGTCATCACAGATCCAGCTCCATTCAACTTTGTGCAACTTCACGGCTCCCCTTTGCTCCATTCCACCCGGACAAATGTGGGGCTTGCTGGGGTGGCCTGCCTCCAAAGTGAGAAGTAGGGATATAATCACTGATTACCAATCTGAGGAAGTCTTTTTGTATATTTTCCAAATATATTTGTTTTGCTTGTAGACATTTAAGATTTTTTTAGTGCCTGGAGAGTTCCCATAGAGCAGGGCTACTCAACACACAGCCTGTGGGCCGCACGTGACCCATGGCCCGTTTGTTTGTGGCCCGCGGTGCGGTTTGGGTTTACGCGGAGCTCAACACATGGCCTGCGGGTGGGATCCTTTGAACATGGCCTCCACTGAGAACACGCTCCACAACAGTGAGGCATCTCCCAGGCAGGGTGAGCACTGAAAGATGCGAGTGGATGGGCTGTCTGGAACAGACGGGTACAGGGTGTCGGTGTTTCGAGCCCCCGGAGAGGAGATGGCGGGAGTGGTGGGGCATTGTGGGAAGTGCTGACTGCTTAGCCTTGTGGGCAGAGTCTGAGAGGTACTGACTGGCTCATACTGGGCACATTTGGGCTCAGCACCACAGGTGGGCAACCC
The DNA here is from genome assembly GCA_032595735.1 of Pelochelys cantorii. NCBI lineage: Eukaryota > Metazoa > Chordata > Testudines > Trionychidae > Pelochelys > Pelochelys cantorii. The sequence goes on along the minus strand of CM064330.1, from coordinate 82,930,413 downwards.
TGCCTCCGTCCCGCACGGAGCAATGGACTCCCATGTGGGGACGTCAGCCCTGCTGGGAATCCAAGACAGGGCTCCTGGGCACCTGTATTGGCAATTTTGTTTGATTTGTTAAAATTGTGAAGCCAAAACAAAATAGTCAATATAATGGTCTTTTGTTGGTATGTGTTTTAGTAGTTAAATTCCTGGATTGTCATGGTTTATTAAAAGTGCTATCATATGGGTGGAAATCAGGTAAATATTGCATTTTATTAGTATCAGCAGAACTGACTTAAATGGGGCCTGCATGTTGTGTAGTCTTGACTTAATCTTTGTATTCACGTCCATCAGTGTGAAAGAAGCTATTTGCATATATACTTGCATGTATATGCAACCACACTTAAGTTGCAGCCCTCAGCATGTGCTGTGAGGATCATTGTGGCCCCTGGAACTTCCGAAGTTGAGTAGCCCTCTCATAAAGGGAAGACGGGAAAAGGGTTTGAAAAGGGAAGAAAAAAAACCTTAAGAATCTGAAAGACATCAATGCAATCTAATTGGTTAAGTTAGTAATGCGAAGAGAAAGCGGTGCTGTTCAGGTTTATGTATTCTCATAGGTTTACATGATATAATGTATTATGAATGCAAAGACCAACACTTCCAAATTCATAAGAGTAGTTTGAAAAAAAAATTCCCCAATCTTTATTAAACTACTATTGAGTTCACAGATCTGTGTCTAATGTGCATAGAATTAGTGTGTTCAAGCAACCACTATTGAATAACAGAGAGGTAAGAAGCAAAAGAATTGGGGTTTACAAAAATGAACAGATGTAGCTAACTTCTCTCAAGATTTTCATTTAAAATGGAAACATGAAAAATAAGTTATAACAAACAAAAGAAAAATAATTTGCAATAAGGAGCACAAAAACCGACAGTACAGATCAGAATAACTTTCTAATTTACCATACAAATGCCTATTCAGACAATTTTAAAATGTGTTACCATGAGAACCCATGTATGTATTTAGAGACTGCTTATTAAAACCTTTTGCAAAAGTAGCAGTATACACATCGAGGAATGATTTCATACCATTGTTGCTTTGCTCACTTTTTTCTGTTCACCAAGTACCTATGAGCAGCTCAGGAATTTGTTATTCAAAAGGATTTTCTGAATAAGTTCTAATAGTTTGTGGTGTGTGGCTCATCTGTGAACATTTTCAGGGTTTGCTATAAAAATCTGAGCTATTTTGATTGGACACAAGTCACATGGTATGTTTCTGTTCTCTGAAAGTAACTCTTACAAATCAGTCCCCATGCGAATACTCAGGAATCTGAAGTTTGCTTTCTGTGAATATTCTACAGTATTCCTGGTTTCCAAGGTTATTAGAATATTCACTGGGGGTAATATTCATTCTCATGCAGAGGGCCAGCAGCAATCTAAGAAGTCCCATGTACATTTTATTAAAACTCTCAAGTTAGGGCTTAAATGAAATATATGTAAAGCATGGGTTTTGCGCTTGCCCTCCACGCTTGAGTGAATTTCACCCCCCACATAAACACATATAGAGCCAAAGGTAATTCACTTACAAGTTCTAACATAAATCGTGGCAGTATTTTTCAAAGCATTTATCCAGATCTTATGATTGACTGTACTCAGTAGCCATCCCTCCATCTTATCTCATCACACCAAAACCCAGCAAAACGATTGAAGGGATTCAAATAATTGAGAAGTTGTCTCCGAGTAACCCTTCAGTCGTATACTTGTTGTCCTTGCCTGCCTCTCTTCTCCCCATACCCTTGCCTTCAATGTCTGTCTGTCCATTGTGTGCCTGTAGTCTCTTCGAAGTTGGATTGCATGTTTTTCAAAGCAGAAACAATGTTTTCACTTGGTAGTGTGAGATACTATGCACATTTTTGGATGTTTAAAAAACAGTAAAATACATGTCCCAATGGAAGACTTATTTTGAAATTGAAGGTGGCTTTAAATTTTGCACATAGGAAAACACTCCGGTCATCTGAAGAAGCAGGCTGTGCACACGAAAGCTCATGATACCATCTACATGTTTTGTTAGTCTTTAAAGTGCTACCAGACTATTTGTTGTTTTTTAAGTTTTTCCTGTAACAGACTAACTCGGCTACCCCTCTGAAACATAGGAAAAGGTCCATTTGTTGTTTTTTTCTGTAACAGACTAACTCGGCTATCCCCTGAAGATAGGAAAAGGTGTTAGCTTTTTTGGCCCAATTGATTAGGCAATATTCAAGACCTTGCTGGGTTATTTTAATCAAAAATATAAACTGATATGCAACAGGTATTTCTTTGATTCAGTCTCATTCACTTCCAAACAATATGCACAAAATCCTGTTGCCCTGAACACTGTAAAATAGGAGGCAGTTTTCTTGCTAAGAAATCCAAGTCTGCTTTTGCAGCAAGTTCTCTGTCCAAAAGAAGCTCTCTTTTTTCTTCCTCTCAGGGCCAGTCACCACTGTTTCATTTGCTTGAGGCCTCACAGCTGCAAACAGTGAACCACTTAGCTCCTGCATTTTATGACCAGGCCCAGGGAAAGCCCTCAGTTTACAGTTTGGCCTATGATTGGCCTTGTCATGTGACCTTTTGCCTTGGGCAAGGGTTCACTATTGTTTTCAGTTATTACTACTTAAGACATTTAACTGCTTCCATTTAGCTTAAAAGAAAGGTGCTTAGACAATCTTAAGATTGCCTATTGTTAGTCATTAACACCTCCTAGTCTAAAAAAATACATCTTAAACTGGCACTATTTAGAAATAGATTTGTGGAGGGAAGAATTATTCAGATTCCCAACCTTTGCTTCACATGCCAAATTTCAGCCTGGATTGAATGTGCATGTACTTTGGTAAATACTATTTCAAGTGGAAATATGCAGCTGATCAAAACACTGGCAGTGCAATGAGACAGCACAGTAATATGCTCTTGAAATGCTAGGGGAGATGTGTCTTTTCAGATGCAGTCTATTCATACTATGCTAGGTAATTTGAGGCCTCCAAACTTTTTTTTTTTTGTAGTCTTATTATATAAATTACAGTAGCAACTAGAAATCCCATCTGAGACTGTGATCCATTGTGTTAGGTGTCATACGTACATGTAGGAAGAGATAATCTTTGATTCCTTACAAGTTTAGTCTAATTATGGTGGCATTCACCCAGATCTAAATAGATCTCTTCAAGAGCTTATAAACTAAATGGATATCCTAAATTTTACCTTTACCTCTCTGAAGCCCCACTAGCAGGAAAGGTGAGAGGGTTTTGTGACACCGTCATGAGTGTTGGACAGTGGATCCCGAGTACAAGAAGATGGGGAGATGTGATCACAGCTGCCCAGAGAATTGGGTGCAGCTACCTTTTCAAAGGGCTCCTCAGAACCTTGGACTATGACATAAAAGGCACCTTTGTTGCAGAATATCTCTGATTTCTATTACGAATATTTTAGAATGATTCCAGCATAGAGGCCAGGCACCTAATGTTGGAGCAACCTGGGTTAGTTTCAAGACAGAGTCGGGTTATTTTTTTATTAGCACAGAAACTGCCAATGAATATAAAACACAAGTCATGTTCCCCAAACACATCCTTTTATTGGGACACAGAAACAGTTTAATGCTCAAATGCTTTGGGTTAACCCTAACTATTCTTTTTTAAAGGTGCATTTACAGCTCATGTACATTTTTTGTATCTGAGGATGCAAAATACTTTTGCAGTAGCAATTTCATAGATCAGTGAATACCAAAACGCCACAACCTAGTTTAAAATAATAAATTCCAGATGGAGTGACAGAAAGGAGACAGTATAACATTCTCTGAAGTGACCTGGATCATATTTCAAAAGTGTAAAATCAAAGCTACTTGGCCATACCTTCACTTCTTTCTTAATATTTTCCTTATGGATTTTACTTCCCATTCAAAAAATGATCTCTACCATAAACAGAAAAGGGAATTGCAGATTTCCTTAAAAACAATAAAACTAAACACAATCACTTATTTTCAGTTGTTCAAGTAAATAATCTCCTTTTGGGTTTATCACCTTTGAGAAACTAATGGCATTAAGTAGCATGGAATTATACATTTTATACTGTAAACATAATTTTGCAAGAGGAAATTATGTGGCTGCCTTCAAAAATACCCAATCTACACTGATCACTAGCCACTTTAAGAAGAAACCTTCAATTAAGATGATTTGCCCCCCAGAAACCAGAAGTTTTAGGAAAAGTGTTAATGCAAGTTAGTCTTGATCAGAGATTTTTGACCTATTTTTATAGAGCAGGGGTGGGCAATAATTTTTGGTGGGGGGCCACTCCAAAATTTTGGAAAGTGGTCAAGAACCACACTTTTCCACAGAGGAGATGCAGGGTCTAGGGTGAGGGTTGGGTGCAGAAGGGTACACAGGGTAAAGGACTGGGGAGCCGGAGATGGTATGAGGTCTGAGAGGGAGTTTTGGTGAAAGAGGGGGTTGTGATCTGGGTCAAGAGATTGGAGTGTAGGGTTAGGGAGAAAGTATGGGTGCAGGAGAGGATTCTGGCCTGGAGGAGGGATGTAAGAGGGCCTGGGAGGGAGTTGTGACTTCAGACAGGGGGGTGCAGAGCAATGTTCCCTTTAAGATTTTCCATCCATGAGCAGAGTGAGTTTTGTCTTGTGCACCACTATTGAGGTCATGTGCACTTGTTCAGATGTGTGCCACCACGACACCTACCAGTTACTAACAAATATCTTAGATAGGTATGTTATGGAAGAAAGAATACTATAAGAAGGGATAATTTAACACTGTGTTGCAGCTATTCTCTACTCCCCCTCCCCTGGGCCAATGGGGAGCAGATGGGGGACAAGGCATGAGGTAGACCCGAGGGGCTGGGCTAGGTCTGATGTGAGGAGCACATAGAAAGAGACCCACAGCCAGGTGTGGGAGAAGCTGCACCAACTGGGAGAAGTGTGACTCTTTCCTGAAGGCATCAGAGCTCAGGTTTACAAGGCCTGTGTTAATGGTGCTCCCCCAGCCTCACTAGGACACATGCAGTCTGTCTACCAAGAAATCACCCCGCCCTCCTTCACTTCAATATCTGGCTGCCTCACAATCGCTAATGCCTGTAGCCTCACAACTGTACAGAGGGGAAACTGAGGCACAGCTATGTACATCTAGCATAATGGAATATGACAGTTTTATATACGTATTAATCTGAGTTTAAAAATTTTTACCAGATGATCTATTGACTAAACAAACCATACAGGCATATTTTGAGCCATTAGTCTTTAAAGTCAATGGCAAAACTCTGATTAACTTCAGTGGTGAAGAACTGGTTCCTTATAGAATCATAGAATACTAGGACTGGAAGGGACCTCGAGAGGTCATCGAGTCCAGTCCCCTGCCCTCATGGCAGGACCAAATACTGTCTAGACCATCCCTGATGGACATTTATCTCACCTACTCTTAAATATCTCCAGAGATGGAGATTCCACAACCTCTCTGGGCAATTTATTCCAGTGTTTGACTACCCTGACAGTTAGGAACTTTTTCCTAATGTCCAACCTAAACCTCCCTTGCTGCAGTTTAAGCCCATTGCTTCTTGTTCTATCCTCAGAGGCCAAGATGAACAAGTTTTTTCCCTTCTCCTTATGACACCCTTTTAGATACCTGAAAACCGCTATCATGTCCCCCCTCAATCTTCTCTTTTCTAAACTAAACAAACCCAATTCTTTCAGCCTTCCTTCATAGGTCATGTTCTCTAGACCTTTAATAATTCTTGTTGCTCTTCTCTGGACCCTCTCCAATTTCTCCACATCCTTCTTGAAATGCGGTGCCCAGAACTGGACACAATACTCCAACTGAGGCCTAACTAGCACAGAGTAGAGAGGAAGAATGACTTCTCGTGTCTTACTCACAACACACCTATTAATGCATCCCAGAATCATGTTTGCTTTTTTTGCAACAGCATCACACTGCTGACTCATATTCAGCTTGTGGTCCACTATAACCCCTAGATCCCTTTCTGCCATACTCCTTCCTAGACAGTCGCTTCCCATTCTGTATGTGTGAAACTGATTGTTCCTTCCTAAGTGGAGCACTTTGCATTTGTCTTTATTAAACTTCGTCATGTTTACCTCAGACCATTTCTCCAATTTGTCCAGATCATTTTGAATTATGACCCTATCCTTCAGATTAGTCGCAACCCCTCCCAGCTTGGTATCGTCTGCAAACTTAATAAGCGTACTTTCTATGCCAATATCTAAATCGTTGATGAAGATATTGAAGAGAGCCGGTCCCAAAACAGACCCCTGCGGAACCCCACTCGTTATATCTTTCCAGCAGGATTGTGAACCATTAATAACTACTCTCTGAGTACGGTTATCCAGCCAGTTATGCACCCACCTTATAGTAGCCCCATCTAAGTTGTATTTGCCTAGTTTATTGGTAAGAATATTATACGAGACCGTATCAAACGCCTTACTAAAGTCTAGCTATACCACATCCACCGCTTCTCCCTTATCCACAAGACTTGTTATCCTATCAAAGAAAGTTATCAGATTGGTTTGACACGATTTGTTCTTTACAAATCCATGCTGGCTGTTCCCTATCACCTTGCCATCTTCTAGGTGTTTACAGATGATTTCCTTAATTACCTGCTCCATTATCTTCCCTGGCACAGAAGTTAAACTAACTGGTCTGTAGTTTCCTGGGTTGTTCTTATTTCCCTTTTTATAAATGGGCACTATATTTGCCCTTTTCCAGGCTTCTGGAATCTCTCCTGCCTCCCATGATTTTCCAAAGATGATAGCTAGATGCTCAGATACCTCCTCTATCAGCTCCTTGAGTATTCTAGGATGCATTTCATCAGACCCTGGTGTCTTGCAGGCATCTAACTTTTCTAGGTGATTTTTAACTTGTTCTTTTTTTATTTTATCTTCTAAACCTACCCCCTTCCCACTAGCATTCCCTATGTTAGGAATTCCTTCAGACGTCTCGGTGAAGACCGAAACAAAGAAGTCATTAAGCATCTCTGCCATTTCCAAGTTTTCTGTTACTGTTTCTCCCTCCTCACTGACTAGTGGGCCTACCCTGGCCTTGGTCTTCCTCTTGCTTCTAATGTATTTATAAAAAGTCTTCTTGTTTCCCTTTATTCCCGTAGCTAGTTTGAGCTCATTTTGTGCCTTTGCCTTTCTACTCTTGCCCCGGCATTCCTGTGTTGTTTGCCTATATTCTTCTTTTGTAATTTGTCCTACTTTCCATTTTTTATGGGACTCCTTTTTTATTTTTAGATCATGCAAGATCTCGTGGTTAATCCAGGGCGATCTTTTGCCATATTTTCTATCTTTCCGACACAGTGGAATAGCTTCCTTTTGGGCCCTTACTGTCCCTTTGAAAAACTGCCAACTCTCCTCAGCTGTTTTTCCCCTCAGTCTTGATTCCCATGGAACCTTACCTATCAGCTCTCTGAGCTTACCAAAATCTGCCTTCCTGAAATCCATTGTCTCTATTTTGCTGTTCTCCCTTTTACCCTTCCTTAGAATTGTGAACTCTATGATTTCATGATCACTTTCACCCAAGCTGCCATCCACTTTCAAATTCTCAACCAGTTCCTCCCTATTTGTTAGGATCAAATCTAGAACAGCTTCCCCCCTGGTAGCTTTTTCAACCTTCTGAAATAAAAAGTTGTCTCCAGTGCAGCCCAAGAACTTATTGGATAGTCTGTGCCCCGCTGTGTTATTTTCCCAACATATCTCTGGATAATTGAAGTCCCCCATCACCACCAAATCTTGGGCTTTGGATGATATTGTTTGTTGTTTAAAAAAAGCCTCATCCACTTCTTCTATCTGGGTAGGTAGCCTGTAGTAGACTCCTACCATGATATCACCCTTGTTTTTAAATCCCTTTTAGCCTAACCCAGACTCTCAACACTTCCATCTCCACCTCACTCCAAGTGTATTCATTTTTAATATATAAGGCAACACCTCCTCCCTTTTTCCCATCTATCCTTCCTGAGCAAGCTGTACCCTCCTATACAAACATTCCAATCATGTGAATTATCCCACCAAGTTTCTGTGATGCCAACAATGTCATAATTGTACTTATTTATTAGCACTTCCAGTTCCTCCTGCTTATTACCCATACTTCTCGCATTTGTATATAGGCATCTAAGATACTGATTTGACCTTGCCTCCCAGTTTTGCCCTGATCTTCCTTTCTCTCTGCCATTATAGCCCATGCTCCCTCCCGTTTCCGACCCATCTCCCAGATCTCCATGTTCTCCACTTACCTGTGGGCTTTGCTCACCTGTCCCCGTCGAACCTAGTTTAAAGCCCTTCTCACTAGGTTTGCCAGTCTGTGTCCAAATAGGGTCTTCCCCCTCCTCGAAGGTGAACGCCATCTCTCCCCAGCAGTCTTTCCTGGAATAGCATCCCGTGGTCGAGGAAGCCAAAGCCCTCCTGGCGACACCATCTTCGCAGCCAGGCATTCACCTCCAGGATGCACCTGTCTGCCTGGGCTCCTGCCTTCGACAGGAAGGATCGAAGAGAATACCACCTGTGCTCCAAACTCCTTCACCCGTACTCCCAGAGCCCTGTAGTCACTCTTGATCCGCTCAGTGTCACACCTCGCAGTATCATTTGTGCCCACATGGATGAGTTGCATGGGGTAGTAGTCAGAGGGCTGGATAATCCTTGACAATGCCTCCGTAACATCTCCGATACAGGCCCCCAGCAGACAGCATACCTCCCGAGATGAAATGTCAGGGCGACACATGGGCACCTCCGTCCCCCTCAGAAGAGAGTCTCCGACCACCACTACCCTACGTTTCCTATTCGCAGTGGTGGCAGCAGACCTCCCAGCCTTGGGGGTACAAGGCTTCTCCTCCTCTGTTGTAGGGGGTGATTCCTTATCGCCTGTATAAAGAAGAGCATAACGGTTTTCTAGTACCACGGCGGGAGAGTTCGGAGCAGGGGTGGAGCACTGCCTGCTGCCAGAAGTAACCAGCTGCCAGTGTCCACCCTGAGCCGTCTCCTCCTCCACCAATGGTGTGTCCACACTCCTGTGTACTAGGACAGCTACCTCAGCAATCTCCTCATGAACACGGTCCAGGAATTGCTCATGGGTTCGGATGCTCCTCAACCTGGCCACCTCCTCCTTGTTCCATTCCAGTACCTTTTGGTGTCTTCCTAAATTCTGATTCTCTTTTGCAGCATTATTTGAATATATCTGTAATTATGCATGGCAGAGCATGTCAGAATAATTGTATGGGGGATTATGCTGGGTTAAGAAGAATCATTTAATGTTGCTAATTTTCACATTTCACCCATAAAAATCTTTCTAGCAGCAACACATTTATTGTATTTATTGTATTTCAGAGTCTCTAATTTATTCATGGATAAATGTTTCTTATCATGAATTTTCCAGTAAATGTATTCTGAAATTCATGCGTAAGTACAGCTTCTGTAAAATGGACCCAATGTTCTTTAAAGAGAGAGATTTCCGCCAGCTCCAACTGAAAAGTTTGGAGGGCAAACCCTGTGGTTTTCTCCTCAGGCTAGCGTTATTTCAAAATAACTTAACAGCAGGCAGTTAACATCGAAATACCACCAAGCTGGAGGACTTCTTACTCCAACTCTTGTAACCTTCATTGTATGAGGAGTAAGGGAAGTCGGAGGAGGAGTGCTCTGTTTTGAAGTAAGTGCTGTGTAGATGCTCCCAATTTTGAAGCTACACAATTGATGTAGCTCAATTTGCATAGCTTATTTAGAGTTAAGCCCTGCTGTGTAGATGCACCCTTATTCTCTTTTTAGTGCTGAATAACTTCCTTTGGAACCATTTGTAGTTCCCTTTCTCCTGATATACTACTGTTAACTAGCCATTTTCACTGGATGGACATTGGTGGGGCAGTTTACTTTTAGACACCGTGTTAACGATTGGGGAGGGGAGGCTGAAAACTGACATTTGCCCTGGGCAGCCAGAGCAGCCACCTGCCCACCACGTGGCCCTGGCCCGCTGGAGCAGAGCAGGAAAGAGACTTTAAAAGAGCAAATCTCAGTGTCATAGCTGTAATGTTTAGTAACTTCCAGAAATACAGAACATTCAAAGAGATTAATCCAGTTTTTACAAAATCAAACCAAAATTTGCTGATTCCCTGTAATTTTCAGCCATAAGCTTTTCAACAGTTACAGCTGTTCCTTGGTTTTCAATTTCTCCCTGACAAAGCTGTAGTCAGCCTATTGTTGTTTTTGTTTTACAGCGTCAATAGCAAGGATGACTAAAGGTCCTGAAAGGGTAGCAAATGTTTTCTAAAGGGTCTGAAAACAGATCCTTAGGTTTCCTGCACAAGAACTATCCTGGTAGCACAGCATGTTTATTCATGGCAATAGTAATCAGTTAAAACTTAAGTTAGCTCTGGTTTAAAACCATTCACACAGGTTTTAGGCTTAAAAATTTAACCACTTGCAGACACTCTGAAATAACTCACCTTGATAATCCACGCTGCTGTAACTATTATTCTGTGTTACTTGATCATTTTCCACTCCTACAATTCAAACGCTTCTAAACAGAAAAAGCATTGCATATGGGAATGTTAATGAGCAGCCACCTGCCTGCCTGCCATACGGTTCCTCTGGCCCTGGTCCCAGGCAGTTATGCAGTTCCTTTAGCCCCAGCCACCCGAGCAGCCCCTACTGCCTGCCACATGGCTCCTTTGGCCACAGCAGCCACCCACCATATAGCTCCTCTGGCCCCCAGAACAACCGCCTACCACTCACCACGTGGCTCCTCTGGTCTTAGTCACCTGAGCAGCTAGCTGCCTGCCACCCACCATACTGCTACACAGCTCTGCTTAGGCGGTGGGCAGAGCAGTAAATTTTTTTTGTGTGCACACAAGCGTGCAACTTAGAGGGAACCCTGGTGCAGAGAGTTTGAATGGTGACCAGGTTTGGGATGTAAAAGAGTTGGCTTCTTGAGTAGTTGACTTACTGACTAGGCTTATTGGGTAGTCAGCTACTTGCATTCCTCCCTCCCCCACCTTACTACCACTGTATCAGAGGTAGCATGTGTGTGGGGGAGGAGGGAGGAAGAGAGGAAGCAGGAGTTGGGTTAAAAAGCCAGTTCCCCGCAGCACCATCTCTGTGGTGCGGGGGGGGGGGGGGGGGGAAGCAGGGCAGACAGAAGTGCAGCACCCGGCTCTTACTACATTTAAAAAGCAGAGGCACAGCAACGTGAGCCAGGACTGAAGCAGTCCCAGCTTGCACCAGGTCCTGGACCTACTTCCACTGCAGCTCTGCAATTCAAAACTTAGTAGGAGCCTGGCTGCATGCACACCTGGCTGCTACTACATGTAAACAGCAGTCACAGCAGCCCCTTAACTAATCATGTACTTGAGACAAATGGTAACATCCTTAGACCAAGGGAGTTGGAGTGTAGGAGAGGCAGGCTTTAGCGGAGACACACTAACCTCAGCATCTCCCAGCTTAGCTCCAGGCAGGGGGGAGGCACTGTCCCCATCCCTCAGGCCAATTTCTTCACACCTATTAGCTGTTTTTAGCCAATAGGAGCTGTGGATTGGGCTGGGAGATCATCTCCCCCTAACCCTCCAGAGCAGAGCACCACATGGAGCAGCACTCTGCTAATAACAGTGGATGCTGTGCGCTTGAGGGTCCTGGCAAGATGGTCTGTGAGCCGGTGGCTTGGCTGGTGAGATCCCACCCTCGAGAGGTATCTTGCCTACCCCTGGATAAAAATGGTAGCGGAGTAGTGATGTGAATTTTATTGGCAGCTAAAATGCTGGACTTAAATGCCTAAAGGAGGAGTTAGATGCATTATGTTCTTTGTTTACCTAGCCTATAATGCAAACAAAGCAGGCCAGGATCTGCCTACACTGGCACATCTATTGCTGTGCCAGCTAGGCCCCACGTATCGCAAAGAGGAATTTACTTGAAAGGTAAGTAGCTTTGTAGCCTGTTTCCCATAACATTCAGTATCAAATACCTCAATTACTGCTAGTTGTAATAATTCTACTTTACATCAACTAACCTCAGTAACTATTTCCTTACTAAGCCCTATCATCATTGCTGAAAAGATGGTCTGATCTCAGAAATAGTAATGTCAGGTTTTCAGAAATTTTACTTTTAAATAGCAAGTAAAAGTTAGCAAAATGGGCCAGACTATAATGCACCTTAAATAGGGGGGAAAACAACCCATGATTAATTCCAGGTGTATTTGTGGACTTGAATTTATGATGGAATTCTATCACTTATTAATCACACGATTCTTCACCATCTGAGCTTTAATTATATATATTAATACCAGTTCTTCTAATTGCAAGAAAAAACCTTCCAGAGGCATAAATCAACAGCAAGCTTTGAGTTGCAGATAGCTTGAAAAAGTGAGTGAAGTATTAATTCTGATACCTAATATTTTAGCAATGGTCAGTGTTATGTTAATATGTTTATTCTGCACTCCCAAACCATTTCCTGTACTGCATTAGGTGTCAAATGCCTCATATACTTAACTTCATCCCAACAAACTAACAATTCAGTTGTGTGAATGCAAAAATACAACACACTGAAAACTAAAAGCCTTGTGGCAGGATGAAATTAAATACTGTTTGTTAATTTGCACATTTAAATCAAGAATGTGTTCCCACAATTGTATAAAATTTAGGTCCAGCTTGTTACACAGTAGAAAGGCCTTTTATTCTGGTCCTCTGCCAGAGAGATTTGGAAGGTAGGATGCTTATAACTGGGTTCTAGTCCAGATGTTTTCTGAGAGCCTGGGCACACAGAATTGGTTTGTGCCTCAGTTCCAATCTTGAAAGTGGGGATAATACTCCCTTCCGCATAGCCATGCCTATTTAGATTGTGAACTCTTCAGAGTTTTTTTACTGTTTGTCTTCGGCAGTTTGGAATCCTTAGATGCTACTGTAATACAAAGAAGAAAGCTTTATCTTCACATGTGTGTGACGGCCTCTAACAGCAGAGAACTTAGTTACTACTCTTATTGCCAGCAGAAAATAGTATCAGTCCCAAAGGTGTGCTAAGACATAGAGCGTGCTAAAATGCTGTTTACAAAGGAAATCCATTTTATAACAAACACAGGGATTCACCCTCTTCTGATCCAATGGTTTTCTTTGAAATGACTGCATTAAAGGTGGATGTTGACCTTGCTACACATATGCAGAAACTTTCTACAGTAGTCTGACCACACAACGGAAGGTACAGCACATGCACTGAGTAAAGGGGGAGCAAATGAGGGACATTGAAGTTACAAGCTTGTTTCCCCACTGATGGACACTTCAGATATACAATGGAAGTATGTATACTGGATGTGATACCTTAGAAAAAGGTCACTTGAGAGAAGAGATGTGAAATGCTTGTGATAATAGGCTACATCTACAGTAAGAGCTAAAGGCATGATTCTCTGGCTTGTGTATACATGTTAATGCTAGCTCAAGTATAAACAGCAATGTAGCCCTGGTAGCATAGGTAGCAGCAAAACTGCTGAGGCATGTCAATAACAAGCCTCTCTGAAAGGAAAGGGTGTGCTAACTTGGCTCAGCTAAGCCATGCCTTTGCTGACACCACTTGTGCTCTCACAGCTACACAGGTATTTACATTCACACTAGCTGCAGTATGTATAAATGAACAAGTGAATCAGTCTGAGTTCACAATGTAAATATACAACAATCAACTCAAGCCCAAATTTAATTACTGCACAAATTGCTCCTATGACCACACCTAATGGCATGTGAACTGCATAAACATAAATTCTCTAATCAATCAGTTAATCGCTGCTTATTTGCAAGTTTTCCCCTATTCAAAATAATTTGTTCAGCAGTTAAGAGATAGGATGCAGGAGCTGAGTATCACAAAAGTTTAGGGTCTAATGCTGTAGACTGACAAGCAGCATTTTTTGACTAAGTTACTTAGTACGGTGTTTTCACCCTGTGGTAATTTACTGTTAGGAGCATGCAGGCACTATTCTAAAAGCATGCACCATTCACATGTCTGTGAGCTACCTTTCCATATTAAAATGATTTAGAAAGGAGATACCATCACATTTTGCTGTAGCCCAAGGCCAGTAGTCAAAGGGGAGAATTTGTCCTTGTGCTGAATCAGTGTTTTGGCAATAGCTGCTGATAAAATATACTGTCAACACCTGCAGAAGTAGGGCTCTGACTACAAAATATTCCAAGTAGAACACAATCACCAAAAGACTTCAGTGGCATATACCTGAGTGCAACTAACTATCTTGACTGACTTGGAAAGGCACACTCTTACAATTCACTGAAAAAAAAAAAATCTGACTGAAGCATGTTATCTAAAACATTCAACACATACACACAAATAGTAATTCAACTGTGATACATGAGGTTTTGAATCAAATATGTTTAATTTTATTTAAACAAAGTTCTTTCCCAAATATAGCACTGTAGTCTTTGTAGCAGCAACCAAAGAGACATTATAAAACAACCCAGAACACAGAACAGGAAGAATACAAAGGAAGTATTTTCAAACACAATTAGCCTTTCTAAAAAGTCCTGGAGTACACAGGAATGGTTCACGTTATAAAAGCTACAATAAATTATGTCATCCTCTTAGTTTGTTTTCCAAGTGATTGATGTTATGTCTGTACCTTCATCTGTGTTTATTACAAACCTGCACATGACCTTAAGCTACAAATTTTCAAAAGATCCTAGGAGAAGTATACAAATTCAGCTGTATCTCAATGGGACTTGTACACCTCAAATTATTTAAGGATTTCTGGGGGGGAGGGGGGAGGAAGAAAACACTCTAAATTATAGCTATTGAGTAGTCTACCAATAGCATAATTTAGATATTGTGCATCAGAACCTCCACATTGGGGTGGTAGCGATCAAAACTTTGGTGACTTTTCCCCCTTTGTCATTAAAAATCTCTCCTTAGATCTTTTTAAACTAGTCTTTAGCTTATTTGACTGTACACAATATATGAAACAGTAGCAAATTTGAGTAAGAAAAACCTCATCCATAACAGTCAAATCAATATGTGCTTACAGATCCAATGCATTACTCACACTGCATTTCATCTGAAGGTCTCTTTTTTGGAAAAGTGGACTAGTATGGGGGTAAAGATTAAGAACTGGTTTCAAGGAATGGTTAACCAAAGCAAGTTTTTGTATATAAATATAGGATGTACTTATTTATTTTAATAATAAAAATACTTAAGTACTTAGTATAGATCAAAACCAAGAATTCCTTAATACATTAACTATATAGCTTTTAAATATATTAAAAATATCTTGAAAGAGGTAATATTTTAAACAAAATTAAATTTACTTTGAGATTACATTAAAAATTCCTACATTCTCATAATGCTCAGCATTTTCTTGAGGGAAATGGACTGTAATTTTTCAGGGGATTGACAAAAGTTTAAGGCCTTTCCGAAAGAGGTGGGGAAATCAATATAAAATACTGCTGTGCAACAGCGATACTCAATTTAAAAAAAACAGTACTATAAGTAGAGTTTACACTCTTTACGTATGGTGTATATCATTTAGTAATTCCAAAATTCATCTTTCTTTCCCTCACTAGATCTACATGATTCTGGCATGACCATGTTAATCATCAAGCTTTCAATTCCATCAATGGATGAGCCATAAATAGCAGGAACTTTTGGAGTGGAAGCCAAGACATCACATACAGTGGAAAAAAAAAATTCATAATGTCAGGATACAAGTATCTAAATCAGCAGTTTAATTCAGTACAGACTGTGCAGCTTCCCTGATGATTGATGCAGCTTTATCCAATTCCTCTTCTGTTTGTTCCACTGTTATCACTACTCGAATACTGAAAAAAAACACACCAGAAGAGTTGGCTCTTGTAATGACACTTATACATTAAAACTAGTATAAAAGAAACAAAGCAAGGAATATCAGAATTATTGGGTGAAAAGTTTTTCACACCAATTTAACAAGCTTAATCAATCTTTAAATCTCAATTTGAGAATATACTACCACCTTAATTAAAAAACACATTATAAATGCATTCCTCAAACAAAAGAAAAGGGCAGTGATTAGTTACCTGATCATGGGATGCAGAAAGGCTGTTCCTTTCATTACTAGGTCCACACTGCTTTGATGCTGAGGTGGGGGTGGAGGAGTGTGTCCTGCATTGCTTTATTTTTAGCACTTATGTAACCCATATATTTGTGCATTCTCATATCTAATCCCTTGTCATATTTGATACATTTCATGCTATGTAGATAGCTACTTCTTTTATATAAAAAACATCCTTTTAATCGGTTACATGGAGATCATGCATAGCAACAGTGTGGTTTTGCCCATTTACCCCATTCAGATGTTTCTTAGTTTTGATCAACTTATCTACTTTGCTCTCTGGAATACTTATCGCTGATGTTTAGGGTTAAAGGTATTTTGTTCCTCTCAACTTGAAGCAAGCACCTGTTTTTCTTAACTTTTAGTTAAATCAAAATGAAATAGTTTAGAAAGTTTGGCCATGAACTCAGGCACAAATGATAAGGTACATGACAGATTTGTGAAGCAATGATTCTTTGGCAAAGCAAACAGTCATATTATCTCTTTTGAATTAGGCACCGAGCGCACCATCTTATTCCCACATTTAGAAGTATAGTAAAACTCCAATTGTCCGGCATCCAGCAGTCCGGCACTCCCGATAGTCCGGCACCAAGTGGAACCCGGAAGTGCTCCGGCCAGCCGGACAACTGGAGCTGCTGTGAGCCCCATGGGCGTTCGCGGCTGGGAAAGGGAAGGGGAGAAGAGGGGAAGGCGATTATACCCCTGTGATGGGTCTGCCAGGACCTGCACTGTGACCAGCCGGAGGGGTTGGGGGTGGGTGGGGAACAGCGCGACGAGGGGCGAACCCTCTGCTGTTTTGCAGGAAGGCGGGGGAAGCCCGTGCCGCCACCGAGAGTTTCCGGGAGGGGAGTGGGCCCCCCCACCCCCCACACTGCAGTAGTTATCGCCGAGCAGGGGGGTGAGGGATGGCGCTGCAGGACCAACCCGGAAGCACCCCAGCTGCTCTGCTCTGCAGCTTCCCCAAGTCCGCCGCTCGTCAGTTTCAGCAGCAGCAGCGGCGGACTTGAGGAAGTGGCGCGGAGCAGAGCAGTTGGGGTGCTGCGCAGTTGGTCCCAGCAGTGCCACCTCTCACCCCCCTGCTTGGCGATAACTACTGCAGTCTGGGGGGTGGGGAGGTACTCCAGCAGACCCGTCACAGCCCCCTGCCGGAGTACCTCCGATACTCTGGCATATCTGATAATCCGGCACCACCTAGGTCCCAAAGGTGCCGGATTATTGGAAGTCTACTGTACTTTCAAGTTCAATGGGCCTCTTACGAAAGCCTGCCAGGGTAGCAGTGAAAGCAATACTACTAGGCTGACAATGAAGATTTACTTTATTTTGACACAAAGGTTATTTTTTCAAGACACCATAAGCCATAATATCCATTAAAAGTTTATTGTAAGCAGGATATTTCTCATTCTTCACCTGGCAAGCTATTAAAAAGGCCAAAAGCAGACACTTTGTTTATAAAAACATTCAGGAGGTTTTCCTCATGCAAGAGGGATAAAAACAGAGGTTTCTGAATTTCTACTCACCTAGGTGGTGGAAGACATTTCTCTTCTTTTTCCAGATAACGGGCTTGAGTTAATGCAATACTTCTATTCATACACTGCAGACATATAAACAAACAGTTAAGTAACTGGCAACTTCAATACCACATTAGCATTACATTCTATGAACAACGGTTATTTAATGTCTGCTAGACAATCATGGCAGAATCTTATACAGCACAGAGAGAAGTATACATCAAAACCCAATGCCAAGTCCTGTATCAGAAGTACTAGCATTTCCCTAATTAGTTGCCATTACGCAACACTCCAGCACATAAATGCATCCTTTAAAAAGTTTAAAACTTTTTAAAAGCTCAAATGAGTTTCTAAAGTAGGTGGTTGTGTTATCCTAGAAGAGACATAATGGGGCAGGTATGACATTTCCTTCTGCATCTTATTACCAGCATTTGGGAGTGGTTCAGGTGATTTTTAGAGGCGGCCTGAAATGGAGTAAGAGGACCACTCTCCTAGGTATTTCATACGTTAAGTCAGTAGGAGTTCCTAAATAGAGAAGGCTAAGAATAGGCTTCTTTAATTTCACACTTGTCTGCAAGTTCAGATAAAATGTTACTTGAAATAGGATTACATCAACTATACAGTAGTCCTTTTTATTTTAAATATCAGTAAAATCATCCAACTATGTCTATTGAGTATTTCTGCTTTGCTTCTATGGATGCTTTACAAATTGTTGACCTTGATTAATACACACTGACTATACATCAGTATCCAGTAACCCTGTCTATAGAAATCATTGCTGCTGAAGTCAATACAGATACTGTGGATAGATTTAAGACAGAGGATGGATTAACTTTAGGATTTAACATTTGTAGCTGTGCTAATAAAGAAAAAAAAAAAAAGACTGCAGTTACCTATGGAATAAAAAGTTATTGTAGGTTATATACCGTGAATATTATCTCTCTTATTCTTTAGTAAGAAGGATCTCATGGACGCAAATCACCAATGCAAGCAGTTATTGAGCCCACACAGAAAACTATTTAATATGAATGACGACATTTAAAAGATTTCTTAAACAGAAGAGCACCTCTTACAGTTACATTTTTCAAATTTAGAGGAGCTCAAACACAAAGCAAGTACTGTTATCCCCCCTTCCCGATGTCCCAAATGCACAAGATGCACTCATCTTTAACACTCACACACATCTCACGTAAGATGTCTTGAGAATTACTGTATACCAGTGGTTCTCTAACTTGCACTCTTGGGCCACTTGCAGCCCATCAACACACAGCTGCAGCCCATGTGACATTCTCAGGGCCATACAGGGAGTATTGTGCTTTAAGTGCTAAACTTTGTAACAACCTGCACAATAATAATATGCTCATGGACTCATGTAAAATTCCATCCTGTAAAAACACCACACTTAAAAAAAAATCAAGAGGTGAAGCTCAAATGCTTCAATATAGCAACAGAAGTCTGCTCATAAAGAATAACCTTAGTTTTTAGAAGTCTCAGAAAAGTCCTTTCTAATCCGTTCACATATACATTGGGTTGGGCAATCATTTTTAATGGGGGCCACTTCAAGAATTTGGTAAATGGTCAAGGGCTGCACTTGGAGAAAGGAAGGTTTATCGGTTAACTGTTTACGGACTTATACTCTCACATCCCTTGTTTTTAGTTGGATGTTTCCTCCTGCTCAGGTTATTTTCCCCAACCTCACTCCTGTGATTTTTTTTTTTTTAAATCTCTTTTCCTCTACAATACCATCTCACATTTTCAAAAAGTGAACACAGGCACCTGTTGTTCTCCTTATTCAATTGCTATTTTCCAAATGGGGGTCTGGAAAACTCCAGGTCAAACAAATAATTCAACCAACTACCATGCCATAGCTTTGCACAGAATTATTCCTTTGCTGATACTTAAAAGAGTATAGATGCTTTAATTTTAAAAAGGATACTTACATAATCTACAATTCTCTTGAGTAACTTCATATCATTCTCTCGAGAGCCACTGGTCTCTTCCAACTGAAGGTGTAATGCTGGAGAAAATGACTCTCCCACAACTATTAGACCAGAGATCCTGAAACAAGTCAAACAGTTTCAGTGATCAGAATAAAGCAGCAAGGTGTATAAACAAAACAAAGCTATTTAAAGGTTTGCTCGTTTTTTGGCAGTATTTCAGGAAAACACTTTCTAAACTGTTTTATATTGGGAGTATGTGTTACAAGAGAAATTTGCATGCAAACAAAGCTTTATGCCGTTGAACTTCTATATACCAGCAACCACAACAACAAAATTTCAACTATGCAGCCACAAATTACTTGTGAGCAGCAGCTAACTATTGAACAAATCCAACAACCCTACTCCACATTGTTTCCTTCTCAAAGGATGCTTACACCATATGAATTTGGGTAAGATAGATGCGTTGCTTTATGCAATTCCTATCTTGTATATTCTTTATCTAATTTTCTCTGATTTAGCTGTTCTGCTCTAACAGAATATTTACAACACAAGTGGGGAATCAGTTGTCTGCCAAAGCCGATGTTAATTTTTAAATAAGGCTTCATATAAGTTGAATTCCTTTCCTTAAGAGCTTAAGGAATGTGAGATTGTAATACACAAACCTAACATAACTCATTCCTTGATTTGTAAGACTGATTCTTTCAAATCTTTAAGAACCACACACCTTGAGGCAAGACTTAAGCACAACATATTTTACCAATAAAAGACACCACCACCTAGACACTCCAATCATAATTTAGAATCAGTAGGGAAGTTAGGAGGGGAAATAACCTTCTCTTATGCAGAACTGTAAATTCCCTATCAAGAAAAGTAATCAATACAGTATGAGACAAAATGAAAAATCCCAATCCTTTGTTTCCAAATATTAACAGCTTATCCCATTCATGCACTATGCTGCTAGTGTCAGCTTAATTTAGATTTCCTAACATTGGCAGAGTGTGTGTTATACAATCCATTGTAAATATGAAGGATTTTTTTACCCCCATATTATTTCCCTATAAAAAAAAAGAAAGCACAAAGTTAGGCTCTCTTCAGAAAAAAAAAAAACAAAAACAAACAAAAAAAACCCAAGTTATCAAATCCATGGAAAGAACAGTGTGCCACATAGCGAATCATGGAAAAATATTTTAAGGTTTGAGGCATGCCTTGCATTTCCACAAAGTTCTACGAATTTAGAGCTCTGTTTTAAAGGAAACTTAAACTGGCCTTCCATTTTTTGCAACAACAAAACTGCACTCACAATTGGTTTTATATAGATATAAATTCTGAAGTTGCCTCTAAAAAAAGAATCATTTGCTCTTTAACTGCATGTTTAAATATTGGAATGCTGACTCTAGAAATCATGGGGAAGAATACATAGCAACATATGGATCCCTGAAAAGCAGTCTTAGGCAATGTACAATCACAAATAGACTATACAGGATGACAGAAGTCAGTTGTTAGGTATGTTCATAGTAGTGACCTGGAGTTACTGAATGACAATTCTACAAATTAACAGGTAGAAACTGCAGTCAGATATAGTACCATACACCTTAAAGGTTTCCTTGCACCAGATATTCTCTTCAAGACAACATATTTGCTAGAACTTAAATACTTGCTATTAACGATAACATTTTAAAGGATCTGCATCAATATACTAATGATATCAGTAGCTAATTACACAATATGAAGTAATTTAAATTTAAATTAGGCAAAGCATTCATGAATAGCCTCAAAGAAAGAGGGGATGAAGTAAGAGGATGGGTAAGAGTTAATGTATTTTAAAGCAGGAAACAGCCTTTGTATCCCTGCCAATTCAAACTCTGAATCTCACTGACTCTGCTGAGACAACAATGCTTTGTATTAACTATACACTAGACTTCTAGCAGCTGCTTTGCAAATCCCATAGAAGCTGCTTTGCAAATCCCAAATTGATGTCTAATTTGAATAATTTGAAGTTGTCAGTTACAACTCTAGTTAAATAAACCCTAATCTGACTCAAGCAGCCATCTAACCAAGGATGAACAAAAAGAAATGCAAGAAAGTCAGTTTCAGCACAGCTTTGTCAGAGAAAGGGATAGACACTCAGTGTGTGAAATGAAACAGCTGGCTATACTTCTCTTGCAGGCTTTGGTTAAGTGAAGTAACATTTGCAAGTCCCCAGCATGCACAAAATACTAAAATCCCCCTGCCCCACACTTTTCCAATGAAGCAACTAAATTATAGAACCTTGGTATTTTCTACCTTTTATCACCAATTTTTTTTTAACCTAGGATAAAAATTCATACTATTGAAAGTAGGGGTGTAAGCAAGTAGTCAGCTACCCAATAAGCCTAGGCAGGGGAAGGGGGGGAAAAAGGAGCAGGAGCCAGTGCTGGGGGGAGCCAGCTTAAAAGCCAGTTCCCCACAGCATGGTCTCTGTGGTGCCACCTGCCCTTCCCTCCCTGTACTGCTGCCTCTGATGCAGGGAGGTAGAGAAGGCTGCCATGAAGCAGCCTCTGCCCACAGCAGGCCCATGCTCACCACAGGCAGAAGCTGCTCCACATCCCACAGAGCAGCCCCTGGCCACAAACAGAGGCTGCTTCAGCAGCAGCCCTGACTGTCGGGGGATCCCGGCAGTGAGCTTCCTTCATGAACCCAGTTTTTAACCCAGTTATACTTTTGGCCATTACACCAATCACTGGCAATGGGTTCTACAGCTGTGTACTTCCTTCTGTTTGTTTTGAACTTGCTGCCCATTAATATCATTGGGTGAGCCTCAGTTCTTATATTATCTGAAGGAGTAAACACTTCTCTGTTCACTCTCTGCACCATTAAATGTTTCTATAGACTCTCATAGTCCATCTTCTCCAAACTGGTCATCTCTCTTCTCTAAGCAGAATAGTCTCTGTCTTTTTAAACTCTTTTCATATGGAGGATGTTCCATTCCCCTTATCACATCTGGTTGCCTAATCTCAAAAAGTACAGAACAGCAACAAAATCGCATACAGTATTAAAGACATGGGCATACCATGGATTTAACCTGTGAAATTCTCTGCTAAAGGATGTTATGGAGGTCAAAACAGTAAACAGAGTTCAAAAATTAAAAAAAAAAAATCTAGATAAATTTGTGGCAGATAGGTCCATCAATGGCTATTAGTCAGGATGGGCAAGGATAGCATCTCTAGCCTCTTTGCCAGAAGCTGGGAATGAGAGAGTGGATCACACTTTATTAACACCTGTTCTGTTCATTCCTTCTCAGGTACCTGGAATTGGCCACTGGCAGAAGACAGGATACTTGGCCGAGGGGCCTTTGGTCTGACCGAGTATGGCTGTTCTTATTTTAAATGAGATTTGTTACCAAAAGTTTATTTATGTAACATTCAAACTTTCAGAGTGAATCTGCTTGCAGTCTGTGTTTGTGCCTCTACTTACACTCCAAATTCCTAAAGTAAAAAGTTTATGGACCCTACAATTATACCTGAAAAATATAGCTACAGAAAAGTAGCACTGTTACATATCTACTATAGTCTTTTATCCCAGTTATAAGTTTCAATCAATTATTTAGTGCCCTTCCTTTACAATTAGTTGTAAGAGAATTTAAATGCATCAAGCAACTAGATATTGAGACCATATAAATATTGTTATTGGCAGAGAAAACACAATTCAAGGAGACCAGACTGTTCTGGATTAACTTATTACCACCTTTCAATGGAAACCTTCAGCAACTGACTTCATTTCTTTATCAGAACCCATTAGAAACAAACACACACACACACACGCGAGATTACAAGGCTAATCACTAAAAGGCTATTAGAAAGAACACAAATATAGCAAATATCGTTATAGGAAATAAAAAAAGATTGTAATTGCTTGACCACTGCTAAAAATCAGTGGGCACTAAAACTGAATTCTAAGTTACTGCAATAATTGACAATGTAGAAATTCAATTGGAACTATAGGAGCAGGTATGTATTCTGAAAATTAGTCAATTGCCTATAAATACATAAGTAATGAATCTAGAACATTTACTTTATTAACATCAATGTCACTACAGAGGATATTATATTCATGATATTTGTAACATGGACCTATAAAATGCTGAGCAAGTTGACAGTAAATCAAAATCAAATAGTTACCTTTGTAAAGCTTTGTGAATCCTTTTGCATTTCTCTCGTAAAGTTTCAAAAATGTCTAGACAAAAGAAGAGAGCCTTGGTATATTTTTGCTGTATATTTCTATAAATCCCAAATAAATATTTTAAATATTAAAAGTTTAGTACAAAACTTTGATCCTCTTTACACTTCCTTATAACTATCCTCAATCCTAAGGGAATGAAGTGACAAGGTTTGAAGATCTGACATGCGTTTTCCCCCCACACTCTACTATTCTAGGAGAGTAGTTTCTTTCTAGAATGCTTTCTTGTGAGCGCCAATTAAAGGACATAGCATGGAGAATCAAAAAACTACATGTTGCAGGGATATAACTGGAAGGTAAAACAGGACTTCAATCTTTGGTAATTATATACCACTTTCTTCTTTAACTTACCATGAAAGTTACCCATTATATACTGGTCAAAACAGGAAGAGGGAAATGAGTAGGCCATTTATTTGTACAGAACAACAGATTATAATGAGGTGTTCAGTGGCTCCCCCATCTGGCTCTTTCCATTTCCACTTCTCTTTCACACAAGGTGAAAAAAAGAAAGAAGAGCGGGGGGGGGGGAGATATGATGGGAAGAGAGAGCGGGAGAGACGTTTAAGGGAGAAGGAGTGAAAAGGAGATAATGAATGTAAGATGTCGAAAGATAGCAAAGAGACTGAACAAATCAAAGGGTAACATAAATGAGGAAGTGCTCAACTAAAAGGGTGGGGGATGAAAATGGAGGAAATTACGCCCATAGGCATTAATCTTGAGCTCAGTCAGCTTTCCCTCTGAGCAGAACTAATAATTTGTCACATTACAAAAGTATTTAATTTTTCAGAATACAATACCTGGATTCTCCTCCATGATATTAAGGGCTTCAATAGCAGCAGCAGCTAGTAGAGGAGGCAGAGAGGCTGAAAAGCAGTAACCTTGACCCGACAATCGCTGAGAAAGAAAATGAAAAGTTATAAACAAAGCTGAAAGCTTTTATCAGTTTTGCTTGTCCATGGCAAAAAAAAATATATTTTATTATATATTATTTTATTAATATATATAAATCTTTCAAGTCATTTGGTTTAAATTAAGGAAAAAATCATAACTGAACGCTACTAACTTTCCACTTAAAAGTATTCAACAGTGGTTCTTTAAGTCATCCACACAATCTGTTTGAAGAAGTGGTCTTCTAAATCCCTATGTAAATCAGGATGCAGCTTGTAAACAGAAGTCCAGTCACTGTCATTTCTTAGTAATTCAGCCTGCTATTTCATTTAAAAATAAGAAGCAACATACCTGATGGTCAATAACAAAAGATCTTCCACAGCAAAATCCTCCAATAGAAGCTAAGGAATTCTCCATGTTTGCACTAATCAGATCTATATCGTCAATCTGCCATTAATAAAATACATTACAAGAGAGGAATAAGGTGGATGGAGGCACAGTGATGCTTAACTATAATCAAGATAATTTACAATGCATGATCTACCATTCCAACAGGCTTACTAGGGCAAAATACACCATGCTACCATACACATTCATGCCCCCAAATAGCTTCAAATTAAAACTGAGACATTCAGCCATAACTGTGTTAAAGTGACACAAACAAGAAGCTTTAAAACTATATTTAGAAGGACTCTTTATATTTCACTTCTATGTTTTCAGGTATTGCAATATATGCAGCATGTAAAAATCAAAGCATGCATCTGTAGGCCCCAATCCAGGGAAGTACTTTGGTACATAATTTATTTTAAGCATATGATTTGTCCCAACAAAGTCAATGGGAATGAATGTGATTTAAGTACACACTCAACTGGAACGAACTTTAGGCCCTAGTAATATCTAATTGTCCCATTAACTCAAACAAGTTCTCTCTTTTGTGAGGGGTGCAATGCAGCACATAAGAAATGGCCTTTAACACAGAGCTTGATTTCTGTCAGTCTTGACAAAGATCGGGCTTGGGCAAACGGACTTTACATATAAGTAATCAAATGATGCTTGGCAAACATCATGGTAATCCCACTTGCACTTTGTTTCTTCAGAGTGCTTATTTGTTTTGTTCCAAATATATTATGTGGGTTGGATGAGTTAGAGCAAATGAACAGGAAACAAAGGCAGGAGAAGAGATGGCAGCATGGAAGGTAATACTGACAGAGGAGGGAAAGATCAGCAGAGAAAAAAGGATGCCAGAGGCCAGCCAGAAGGTGGAAGAACTGGACATTACCAATGTTCAGGAGGTTGCAAAAGTCACTTCTGCTGAGGAAGCACGGCATCCCATGTATGCTTTTCTTCCTTCCCCAGTCTAGGGCTTATGAAAAAAGACCACCCCCTTGTGGCCTCACTATACAGTTCATGCCAAACTAGTGTTCCAGAGCATAAGAAACCTGATGAATTTGCAAGCACTGGGAAGCCCTGGAACAATGAGCAGGGCTATGCTACAACTTAGCAATAGAACAGTGGTTACCAACCAGTAGATCGGGATCTACTGATAGATCAGAGCTTGAAGCCTCTGACAGGTGATCTTGATTACTTTGGCCAAGAGGCTACCAAGTGCTGGTACTTCAGCTGCCCCCTCCTCCCATTGATGTGCACCTTTTACCCTTCACTTTGGAGCTGCCCCTCCCCCAGGGAGCCTCCTGCTTTCTGTGCAGGGCAGGGGAGAGAGGAGGGGTGCTGATGTCAAGGTGCTCCCTCCCACTCTGCATCCTTTCTCCACAGAGCAGAGAGGAGGCACAACAGGACTTGGGATAGAATTTGCTGACTGATTTAGGGAGTGGTCCAGGGCCAAGACAGGGATGAGCCTGTCTTTGCCCCACTGCACCACCACCCAGGAGCCACCAGCAGTGCCCAGCTGGAGCCCACATCCCAAACTCCTACCCCAGTCATTAACCCCCTCCTTCACCCCAAGCCCCTGCTCTAGCCCCAAGTACCCCGCATTCAAATGCGGTCCTAGAGCCTGCACCTAGAACCCTCTCCAGCATCCCAACGGCCTGTCCCAAAAGCAGCTCAGATCCCCCCTTCATACTCCAGATCCCTTAATTCAAGACCAGAGCCTGCACCCTCAGCCTGATGAAAGTGAGCGAGGATGGGCAAGAGAGGGAGGATGGAGTGAGCAGGGGCAGGGCCTTGGAGAAGGGGCGGGAAGGAGGCGGGGCAAGGGTATTTATATTTGAGTAGATCTTGGATTGCATTTAAATTCAAAGTGATTTTGGGCTCAAAAAGGTTGGAGACCCCTGAAATAGAAAGTCTGACTCCTTATGACAACCATTCTGTGTCCTACTGAAGGGGAGTGAGGAATGAGGGCACAGCAGATGGAAAAGGATTTGAGACCTTCCCCACCAGAATATTTGTGTTCATGTAAAATTTAGAGTTTATGGTGGTGTAGGTAAAGTAAAAAAAATGCCTGGACCCCAATTTATAAATTGGGGGACTTAATTTATCTAGAAAAAAAAAGGGGGCAAATATTTATGTAGATCAAACTAAGTGAATTGTGAATTAGAAGATAATACTGCCAGTGATCAGTGGAATTCAACCTCTACTGTGGAGATACCTTCACAGCACCTTACATTTTAGCTTTAAGAGGCTCTTTTTAGTCCATGCCTTGGTGTTCTGAAGTGTGCCATGCTCGAGTACAAACTAAACCACAGAGATATTGGTACCTAGACAAAGCAGGATACTAATTTCTTTGGAGAAGTTACAATAAGTTGTGCCCATCTGTAATGTGGGGACATTTAATATCTATGTATTTTTAAAAAAATCCTTCATTAAAAGGGATTGATTTTAAAAACATTTGTTTTCCACATAACATTTTGTTTAGAGCAAATATATTCTACTGCATTTAAAATTAAGACAACTCTTCTATCAGACACACAAGCCCCCATTACTATGTTAACTGAAGAGCCTGCTACCACGTATGTTAGCTGAGTATTGGGTTGAAGACACTCCAGCGTCAAAGGTATTCCAACTCCTACTCCAAGTACAATGTCCTCATAGGACAAAAATAGCATAGAACATTCACTATTTCTCTCCCCTCTCCTGCTACTAACAAGAGATATAAAACCAGTTTAAGACTTTTTCTTAAGTAATTCACTCTTCAGAGAACTTTGTGCAAAATTCAAATCCAAAGTGAATGTTAATGGCAGATAAGAGGTCTCATAAAAGGGAACAGTGCCAATTCCACCAATCCCCAAGGCTGCTATTTGAACTAAAAAATTAAGTGATTGTGTCTATTAAACAAAAAGACCAGCACAGTAATTGGATAGACAAACTGACTTAAGATTCTTAACATTCACAGATAAATACTTTAAAAATTTATAGTACTGTCACTGCCAAAAATATAAAAGAAAACTTGCACCAGAACTTGCTCCAGTCTACAACTCTTGCCAACACCAAGTGGTCCCAAGGACCTGGTACTTACATTTATTCCAAAGTGTTCTGTAACACCTCGTCCATGTTCTCCAAGTACCCCAAAGGAAAGACTTTCCTCCAAAAAAATCCTCACTTTGTATTTATATTTCAATTTTATCTGCAGATATATTTAATAGTGCAAGTGATACAAGACAGTAATAATATAGGCATACTTTGCAAAGAAATCAGGTAGGTGTACAAAAGATGGAAAATTCTGTGAAAGATCTTAAAGTATTCTGAATAACGCAAGGCTGTTAATCCCACTAGATTGCTCAGCTATTTTGTGCTTTTTAGAGTTGTCCAAACTATTACCACTGTTTAAAGCCTAAGTATACTGGCATTTTAGATTTCCTAATAATGAGACTATTCTTTTCATTTTAACGAACAGACTATTAAATACTTCAAAATATTATGTAAAATTTTCACAGCATTCTCTCCTTTACCATCAGGCGCAGTGTTGCATACATTGTATTCATGTTTAGTTATTAAGATTGTACTCCTTAGAGATAAGCATATTGTTTTCATTATGTAAGAGACCAGCCTCAATTTTTAAACGAAAATTAAAAAAAAAAAATTTAATCCAAACTTATCAGGAATACTCTGTAAAAACGTATCACTGCTTACAACTAGGATACGTACATTATAAAACTGCAAAATTGAGCCTGATTATGAACTCAAAAAGTCAGTTCTAATAATCTACTTTGTAGCTAACAGAAAAAGAGTGATAATATTCTATTTTAGAAACAATCATGAATAAGTGAAAGTTTAAGGTTGCACGCAAAATATTGTCTTCCCTTACTTTTAAGGCTCAAACATGCAATATTAACATGCTATTAGTAATTTGTCTGCATAATGCACACAACTTAAAAAAAAAAAAAAGAACTCACTTACCAATTCTGGAAGAGGACAAATATCTCCAGTATTCACATATAACCCTTCCACCAGAATAAACCTTCGCGTTACACAGGCCTTATGAGGATTCTTCAGAGAAAAAGCATGTTTCAGTATGTAAGTTGTCCAACAACAAAAAAATGCGAACTTCATTCAGATAATTATTTGGTTTGAAA
This sequence comes from Pelochelys cantorii, assembly GCA_032595735.1. Lineage (NCBI taxonomy): Eukaryota > Metazoa > Chordata > Testudines > Trionychidae > Pelochelys > Pelochelys cantorii. The sequence goes on along the minus strand of CM064330.1, from coordinate 82,901,275 downwards.
AAAACCTTTTATATCCTAGTTAGATATATTGCAGCTCTTATAACCATATCGAGAGTCTTACAATTGGCTATTTGGCTTTATTAAAGTTGCCATATCTTACACAGTAATATGGAATCTTAAATATCATGTAACACATCAGGGATGGAATACCATCAATTCAGCTAAACTGCATGTTTATGCTCAGGGAACAGAATTCAGAACTGTACACTTTGAGAGGGCTCTACTAGAGAGTAAAAAATGCTCCCTTAGCTGTTGGCAGCATTCAGGGTGTACTTCCTCTGCAACAAAAGAGATAAGTGGAAACAGTGTAGTTTAAAGACTTTGACCGCAGTAACTTTATGTTGAAAAACCTTAGTCTCATCTCAACAGAACCCTATTACAAGGGCCCTTTTGTAACCACCTCAAATATATTCTTATACTAGAAGGTTTACCTAATTTTTTTTCTTCATTTAAATCATTGCTCGGGGGGGGGGGGGGGGGGGTAAGGAAGAGGGGTTCAATATGCAGGCTTCCCCAGAGAGAAACTCTCTCAGCCCTCTGACTGCAGTAAGCTGGGGCCAGGTGAAAAGTGCCTTTCCATATTTGCTGCAGTTCCAGTGGGCACCGTCAGGAGAGGAGTACGTGTCTCCCGGCTGAGGCAGGTCCAGGTTTGTCTCCCCGCAGCACACCCCAGCCAGACTGAGGAACGTAGCAAACTATGCACTTTCCCCTCACTTCCTAATGAAGGAGAACAGCCAGCAATGTTCCCACACGAATGGAGGGGGGAGTTGCAGTCCCCCTCCCCCAAAAAGGGCATCTAGGGGAACAGTAGGTTTGAGGGTGGGCCAGTCCTGGGTGGGGAGGGAGGCACACCTCCAGCCAGCCCCTTTTATCTGCCTGGTGATCCTATTCCTTTTCTGTATGGTTTTATGCATCCCCATATGCACTGGGGGAGCTTTAGGCCTCCCCCACACCTAAACCCTTACCTTGCTTTAAGTTATGCAAGAGGAAGCTGAATACCAAGTTTGGTGGTCCTAGCTCAAAAACTTTAGAATGAGTATTTGAACAAATGTACGGATGGACTCGCTTGCTCACAGACAAACCCTCTCAAATATATAGTAGGCAGTATATATAGTAGATAGTATAAAATAAAGCCAGAAGAGACCCATGTGATCATCTACTGTGACTAATACAGGCCCTAGGACTTCCCTGAATTAATTCCTGTTTGAACTTCTCACAGAAAAAACCCCATTCATTCTTGATTTGTAAATTGCCAGTACCAGAGGAATCTATCACAATACTCAGAATGCTCCAATGGTACATGTATTCACACTATTAATATGCACCTTACATCAAGACTGGATTGGAGTACTTTTACCTGCTGACTGAAGAGGTCTTATCAAAATTCTATTCCCCATGTAAGTAATTAGACTGACAAAGTTACCCCTTACCTCATGAATATTGCCTAGAAGGTATGTTTTTCAATTCTTGAATAATTTTCCTGGCCCTTTTCTAGATCCTTTCCAAGTTACTCACATCATTCTGGAATTGTGTACATCAGAAATGGACAGTATCCTGGCCATGGTCACACCAGTGCCAAAAAGCAGAAGCTAAATATCATTTTACTACTATTCACAATGCCCCTATTTATTCAATAGCCTTTGCAGTCACAGATTCATATTAGTTTCCAATGTTCAGCTGATTATCCACAAGGGGCCTCAAGTCTTTCTGTGTCATTGCTTCTCATCCAATAAGCACAGTCTGTATTTTTCCCCCCTAGATCCAGGGCATACTTGGTTATACTTAAATGCACTGTTTGCCTGAGTCAAGCTTACCAAGTGATCCATGTTGCCTCTTCCTGTCCTCTATTTACTATTCCTATTCCCTCAGTCTAGATATCTGCAAACTCTCACTCAGTTATATTTTCTTCCAGAATATTGATAAAATCGTTACATATCATAGGGCCAAGAACTGATATCTGTGGGACCTAACATCTGCTCATTGATTTCCCTTTATAGTTACATGCTGAGAACCATCAGTCATTTTTAAAACAATTGTGTGCCATGTTAATTTCCCATTGTTCTAGTTTTTTTAAACAAAAGGTCATGCAGTCCAAGTCAAATGCCTTACAGAAGCTTTAGATTACATCAACACTATTTTCTCAAATAAGTAAACTTGTAACCTCAAGAAAGGTAGACACTTTTCCATAAACCCACATTAGATTGCAAATAATTATATTATTCACCTTTAATTCTTTGGGAGAAGGGTCAGATGGGTAATTATATGCTAATCAAAGTCATCATGTTTACCCTTTAATACTGGCACAACATTAACTTTTTTCCAAGCTTCTGGAGTTCTCTATATTCCAAGACATATTAAAAAAAAACAAACCACCCCAACAATCTAAATCACTCCTTGACCAGTTTTTTAAAAGCATGTAAGTTAATTGCAACCACTGATTTAAACATATCTAGCTTTAGCAGCTACTGCTTAATATCCTCTCAAATTACTGGTGGAATAGAAGTATTTCATCATCATATTTGGCTCCAACAATAATTTGTATAACTAGGAAGCATGTGGAAAAATCACCTTACCTCTTGTAAAATTCTGGATCATAATTATTTATTAATAAAGTTAAGACTGTTTAACAGTTTGGGTACTGATTTACTTAGAGCAGGGGGTGGCCAAACCATTAAACAAAGAGAGCCGAAACAGCAGCAGAAAAAATGCAGAGCCACACTAGGTTTTTTTTTTTTGGAGTACTTTTTGTTGAGCAAAACAAACAAACCCACCTGCTGCCCCTTTAGAAGACAAAGCTTTTAGCCATATCAGGCTCCTGTCGGCAGCCGCCATCTTGGCAACGCCATTTCGAATTGCTGCAGACTGCTCCCCTGCCCCGGTGAGCATAGGGAGTCAGGGACTGTTTCTAGTGGCACAGAGCCACACTTTAAGGGGGAGTAGAGGGGGGAGAGAAAGAGCCACAACCCATGGCTTGTGAGTCACATGGCCACCCAACTTAGAGGCTTCGAAAATGAAATAGTGTCATTCTTAGGATGAGGGCAATTACACAGATTTCAAAATAATTGTATGGGTACAAAACACTGTTTAAATCACATGCCCTTAGTGACCACCTCCCATCACCTACTCTTGACAATGCAATCACGGTAAGGTGTAACAGCCAAATCCATTTTAACTATAACACCAAAATTAAGCATTTATATATAAAACAAATAATCGTGAGTACTGGATTCATTCAAATATACAACCTACTTAAGAAGGGCAAAAGACTACAAAGAAATTTTACCTTTTGATCTTCAATCTCTTGTTCTCTCAGAAGTCGCTCAAGGTCAGCCATATCATTATGTTTAAATAACTTAATGTTACTCCTAGATGCCTGTAATCCTTTCTGAATAGCAAAGCAGGCAGCTTCATCTCTAAACACAGAATACTTTCATTTTGCACTTGATTTATTAATCATTTTTAACATACAGCAAGTTAGACCTACTTTGGTTTAAACTGTCATGTATACTTGTATATGCATAAATAAATCTATGTTTTGTTACACTCAATTGTAATCAATTTAAAATTGGTTTCTAAAACCTGTTACCCTCTGCTTTGTAGAAACATTTACATTTTAGTCATGAAACGTACACTTTAGAAATTACTTTAGTTTAGAAGGTTTCTCTAAAGCAAGAACCAAAGCAAAGAAGTCATACTAATATCCAATTATGCTGAATTATTCATATAAATATTTCTGAAAGTTGGTTTGTTTGTCCCGAAAGATCTCTGAAATGATAAGAGCTAGAAACACCAAATTTTGCACGGATACTACTGATTTCCTAACTTCAATCACTGGATTGGTTACATCTCGAAATTGGTTCCCCCACAGCCCCAATTAGGCGACTAATTAGCTTTTAGTAGCACTTGATCATAGGCATTTGCTGGACTTCTGTTAAGCGTGTCCAACTGCAACTACGAGATCCTTTCCCTATGATAACAGAAAAAAAGTACTAGGTATGTTAATTTCTTTAAGTAATATATAAGAGAAAAGTATTTCCAATAAGATATACTATCTTAATGTCATTGACGTAGTTCATTCATCACACCTTTTACTATATTTTCCCCAGGCAATGCTGGGTATTTCTCCTAGTTCTAAATAAAATTAACTATTTCTATTGAGACCCCATGTTAAAATCTCTGCATCTGTTTTCAGGCCTGGTAAGCCATATCTTCAGAGATGCATATGTAATTCTCCTTCCACTAAGTTATGGTTTTTTGTAATTTCCTAACTGGATACACTCAGAATTCCTTTTGAAGTTGCAAATCCCTCCTTTAGCAACATAATGAACAACTAGTAATTTCATTTTCAAACATCAAAGAATTAAGACCATGCCATGAATACATCTTTGGCAGTCAGTGATAAATACTGTGTTCTACTGAAGAGACTCTTAAGATACATTTATCTATACAGCTGTGTGCAAGGCACAGGCACTACATTCCCAGATAGCACAGATATAAACAGCAACGTAGATGATGAGGCACAGCTTAGGCAAGTAGCATGCCCTACAAGCCTGAACCCTTAGGGCATGTGTCCTACACAGGCTGTTCACATGTCCGAGCAGTGCCACTCGATGCAGTAAATCTTAATTAGCTTTAATATCAAGTGTGAATACACATTAGGGATGTTAAGGACAAGTCGACTAGTCACCCTCCCCCCATTTTTGCCTCTATCAGATAAAGGTGCGCGCGGGGGGGGGGGGGGGAGAAGGAAGGGGAGATCCAGGCTCCGTGCCTCTTTGAAATGGCCACAGCATTTCAAAGGGGCAGCGCTGCCCTATCAACACAAAAATGCATCAACTACTTGATTAGTCAATTACACAATACTTAACATCCTTAATACACATACTGCAGATTTTGTTACACCATCAAGAAACATGTTTGGGAACGTACCCTTAACCATGAGTCTGACGCTGTGTGTCACCTGGGTACATATTCTCCGAGAAAATAATCTAACCTAAATACAGTATGTTTTCTCAAAGTGGCCTGCATTTCTTTTGAAGGAAAGAGGTTGGATCCGAGGCTTTTCTGTCATCCAGCAGAACTCTATTGTACTTTGTGGCTGCAGAAGAATTTTGCAAGAGCGAGGCAAGATTTACCAATTCCCAAAGAAAGCATTCTGCTAGTAAGCCATTTTCTCTTCATTAACTTTGAAGTATTTTTTTAGAGAGACATTTGATACCAATTTTGTCAACTGTTCTCCATACTATTGCAATAATTGCTTGTCAGATTGTCATCAACTCATTTTAATTGACAGCGTGAGGTCATTTGAGTGTAACCATAAGTTGTCAGCAGTATTTAATACAACTTCCAAAGATTTCCTTTAACTAGTTATGTTTACTCATAAGCAAGAACAAGTGTTATCACTTACAAGCGTACAGAATCCTAGGCTTCTGTCCCCATCCTAGAACCTTCACACCCAGTCCCCCATACCCCTCTCATATCCCACCTCCTCCAACAATGCCAACCCCTTGGACCCAGTCCCCATCCCAGCCTAGAGCCTTCTGCTGACCTAAAATCCCTCATCTTTCAGCCTCACCATCTTCTGCACTGCATCCCCCTGATCCAGACTGGTGAAATATGAGAGAGAGAGAGAGAGAGAGAGAGAGAGCGAGCGCGCCAGGGTGCTCAGTTTTCTGCAATTAGAAAGTAGGCAACCCTAAGTAAAAGTTAGTTACTTTTTAAAAGTACGGTCAATATATTTTTAGAGTGGAATTACATTTTTTAAAAAAGTTTAAATTGTGGGGTTTTTTGTTTTTGTTTTTAAGACAATGACTGCCAACTGCTTGAAGAAAGAAATTTATCCTCTTTCTCTGTAAAACATCAATCCACAATGGTGATCTGCAAATAATTTTGTACGTTTACCAGAAATGTAGTTTACAATACAAATCTTACTTGCCTCTTTACATAATGCAGTATAGCTAAAGTATCAAAAGGTAACCAGAAGGCAGCAGAAATGTCAAAAAAGGATTTTATTTTGTTTTTATTTAATATTCAAGTGTCTTCTGAATGATTCAGTACCTCACAGAAGCTTGATCTCAAGCTCAAGAGACTCTATTCTATCTTGCTTATGATTAATATCTAGAGTATAAACATGTAAGTATTAGGGACGTGAAAGTGCAACCTGTGTAATCTGGGCTCATTGGTTAACTTTCATGGTTACACACAGGTTCCTGGTATGCATGGGGAGCTAGTGTGAAAGCCAGCTCCACGGGAGCTGCCTCCTCCCCCGCGTATAGCATTCCTAATGCCCTTTTCATTTTAACCCAGTCTTTCAAACTTACTGATCAAGCTTAAACCATTTTATAACAACATCTATTTCTTGTAGACATTCAACTTTAGAAATGTCCAAGCTTGTCCTCCGTGTTGAGGAGGTTTTGCAGCATGCAGCTGACAAGAAGTGGCTCTCCTACAGTTAGCTATGCCATATTTAAGATCATCCCAGTGTAGCACAAGACCATCTAGGGGCAGAGACTCGGTTTAAGGTTTCCCATTCCCACCACAGCCCAATGTAGATGATTCAAGTTAAAAAGTGAATCTGCAGACGTTCTAGTTTAAAACCGGGGAATTCCCTAACACAGCCAGCACAGATAGCCATTTTTGCAGTCCTCCTAAACTGCACCGTACACTCCTTGGGAACCGCTGAATATTAAATGTACACATTTATGTGGAGATGCAGTTTGTTGGCTAGAGAATACCAGACTTTCTAATATACAAAAATCAAAGAGTTCTTCAGTATTAAAATTCCTTCCACATACCCCAAATAGAAATTTTATTCTGGGATCTCTGAAAAGTAAGGGTTACTTACACAAATACTATGTCCCCTCTCTTTGAATATGCTGGAATAGCACTGGCAATTGTGGCAAATCCGTATGAGTAGATAATAGATTCCTCTGTCCTCATGAATTTTGCTAGTCGATCTTCCAACTCCAAGTGTACATCTGAGAAAAAAAATTAAAAATTCGTACACAGTTAAAATTGTTTTGCTTTTGCTGCAGAATGGTTTAGCAATCTGTACTCAAATGTGACACAGCCATCTACTGGAACAGGAATAGCTAAAGAGTAACAGTGTCACAATAAAATGAACACTAAACATTAAAGCTGGTGAATCCATTCTTGATGGGTACTGATTGGTGTGTGTCAGATCCGAGTATCTGAAGTGCTAATATTTGCCAAACCATAAGAACAGCCATACTGGGTCAGACCAATGGTCCATCTAGCCTAGTATCCTGTCTGCTGACAGTGGCCAATAGCAGATGCCCCAGAGGGAGGGAACACAACAGGTAATCCTCACGTGATGCCTCCTGTCACCCACCTCTGGAGAAAGAGAGGCTAGGGACACCATTCCCACCCATCCTGGCCATACAAGATATCGACATATTGTAAAGAGTGACATGTTCGTAGAACCAGTGTGCTTGTGTACTCAGAATAGCAATAAGATTTCCTTATACTTAGAGTATAAGCACCTTGGTGTAAGGACTACTTTTTTGTTTTGTTTGTATAGCATCTAATGCAATGAGACCTTGGTTCATGTCTGAGGTTCCTAGCTATTACTGCAGTGCAAACAGTAACAAAACAATGCAATTTCCAGCAATTAACTAAATCCTGGCTGGCTAAACTTCTGCCATCCAGACTCAGAAAAATCAACGCTAATAAAAGGAGCATGGGCATGGTCTGTTATATGGCAATTAACACTTCAAGGAGAGGCTACATGAAATATAGCATTCAAAAAACCATACTCTCTCATGGGATCTCATCAGCTGAAGCGTGCAAGGTAGGGGAAAAAGCTACAGCTTTCAGTGTCCAGCTATGAATGGGTTACGGCAGTGTTCTCACCTAGGAGTTGAGGGTCCCTTGTGGGACATGAGCAGGTTTCAGGGGTCCACCAAGCACAGTGGCATTAGACCTGTTGGGCCCTGGGACAGAGTGTCAAAAACCCAGTGTATGGGGCTTAAGTGGAGGGCCATGAGCCCCGCGACCCAGGGCTGAAGCATGAATAACTCCTGTGGCGTGGGACCCTTGACAAATGCCCTGTTTACTACCCCAATACCAGTGCTGCCTTTTATATGCAGAAAAACAGTTGAGGCACACATGGGCTATGATGTTTTTATAGCATGTTGGGAGCCTCAGAAAGACAAAGAAAACTTTCTAGGGAAGATGTATGTGGATGGCCTAAGCCTTTCAACAAAAGTTTCTGAAATCTCACTTCAGGCATCTATCTGGGGAATGAAGGAGCAAAGAGGTTATCTACTTTGTAGGTTTCCTGAGTGTGATAGATACAATTACACTCAACGAAGGGGCTCTACAGACAGAAAACATTCCCAGCAACAAGGAACTGAATACAATTAGTTTGTCATTAAAAACTTAATACCTGGCAACCATGATAAATTACAAGAGTATTGTCAACATCCTGTAAGACTCCAAACACATAAGAACCAGGGTCAGTTTGACATGGGTACTGCAGCTAGTGCAATGAACGAGAAATCTGTAGCAAATCCCAAGTAAATGTAGCACCAAACAAAACAACTTTATATAATAAACAGAATATGACAACACAAAAGAGCAAGGCCATTCATGATCCTGAAAAGCTCAAGTCCAAAGGAAGGCAGGAACTTAGCTTGAACTCAGCCAGAAAGTTGAAAGCCTTCAGATGAAGCTGAAATTGAACAGTTGCTGACTTCTCAATCACCTTGCATAGGTCTGAGATTAGGTGATGTCGTCAAAGGACATCACAGGCAAGCATTAAATAGTGAAGGGATAGCACAGATCAATACCACTTTCCTTGAGATACCAGGATAGTCAGAGCCCCAAAGAACCCAGAAGATTAGACAATGACCAACTCATACGCAAAATATGCAGATAGAAGTCTATGATTCTCATAAAGAGGGCTAGAGACACCAGACTGGACTCATTCACAAAAGATCTCAACTTATCACAATCCATTTGTAGAAGTTACTCAGGTGAAAGACTGAAACAGAGGCCTAACTAAGAGTTAGTCTTGGCCTCAGCCATAAACAATGCAAAGAACAGGGAACTCAGAGCTCACCTGCATAAATTCCACTTACAAGATATTTCCTCAGCTATCTTCAAGAGTCTTAAGCAAGTTTGCTCAAGTCCCAGGGCACAAGACTGCCAGTGTATGGCGCTCACTAGTAACTATTATTAACTGGCCATTACCTTGATTGGAAAGGCACATCAAATATTTTGTGACATCAATGAACAGACAAAGTCTGCAGGATTAGAAGATTGCAACAAAACAATATTGTTCTAGCAGATATGAAATATTGATCAAATTTAAGCACAAGGCTATTGCCTGATCACTCAATCGGGCTGACTTAACTAAATGAAGTATTTCGATAGCCTTCTGGAGAAGTCAAAATGTATGGCTGGTGCCAAGGGAGTGCTCTGCAACAACCTGGGTAAAAAACATGCAGTCCATGACTCACAGGGGAGTGCCATGAAAGCTCAAAAGATAAGCCAAAATTTTAAGCTTGTAACAATCCTGCCTTTTACATCTGCACAGTGGAGACAGAAGAGGAAGATTAAATGCAATCATTCTGTAATGAAATATTAGACAGGCTAGTTTCACAACTAAGCTGATTGTTAATATGAAATGTTTTGTATATAGTTTTTGGTGGTGGTGGAGAGGAAAAGTTCTAATTGACAGTTTTAAGGTTTCTTGCACAGGATATTTCACTCTGAACACAGTATTATACATATTAGACAAGTTTCTTCATTAGAATTTTAAAATATACAGAAGTCACACTGCCCTCTTGTGGTCTATTTAGCATTTAATGTAGGAATTTTAACTGCATTTCTCCCTCAACCATTTTAAACATGCTTCTCAGTATGGCAAATTCCACAGCATTGTTTATAAATTTTGAAACAAAGAAGCTTCTAAAAAGAAAAGTATACAAATTTACTTGGCAAGTAACTTCTATATAACCTTGCTGTTATTGACGGTATGTATTAGAAGACAGTTTTACTTAGATAGGTCTCAGTCTGGTTTGGGTCTATTCCCTCTTTCCCAACCCATTATCACAGGGGTGAGGAACCTAAGGCCTGGGTCTTGCCTAGATCCGTCCCCGGAGGCTCGGGGTTTCCCCACAGCACTGGTGAGCCCCCCAGTGATGCTCCAGCCCCCTGCCATTCCCCACAGTGCTGGAGCATACAAAAATCTACTAGCCTGGGTCCCCCAAGGCTCTGGTGTGTGAGGGGAATATCTTCTCAGTTGGGGGCTGCCTCGTGAGGTTCCCCCCCTCTCACGTGTGTGTGGCCCCCGCGATTCATTTTTCTGTGGTTCAGTGGCTCCCAACCCAAAAAAGGTTCCCCACCCCATGTTATCATTTAATTGTATTTATTTATCCACTTCTTTGTATAATACCCTGAAGTCAATAGGTCAAATTCAGTATTGGCTATCACTTGGCTAACGGACCCAGGTAAGATGGACTATGTGAGAAGCGCCTTTTGTTTAAGCATTTAATTTAAGCAATGATAATCACCACAGATCATTAGCAACCGTACCAAAAAAACTCTGCTGTACACTGTCTGTTCCCTGGACTGAGAAACCACAGACAGTGTACAGAGTAAGTATTTTGGAAATGTTTGCCCTAACCAATATGAAAATCTTCAAAATAAGATAATTTAAAGCATGTCAACAGAAAGCAAAATTATACTTACCAAAAGTGCCATAAAACCCTCTAGGTCCACAAGTACCAACTCCATATTTCTTCAAAGATGCCTGGGCTGCATTCTTTAATGAAAACATTACATGAGAAACAAATATTTAACTTATTTCTATATAGTGATACACTCTGTATAAGTCACATTATACAGAAAAGAATACCAATTTTACATCGCCACAAAATCAAATACAATTAAAATGTTGTGAACTCATTTGCCAATAAAATAAGTATTTTAATCAGGCATTTAAGCTTAGTTTACTGTAGAACACACACTACACTGAATGAAAGAACACCTAAGTAGGTACACGTTGGACCTCCCATATCTGGCACCCTCAGGACCTGACCAGTTCCGAACACAGGGATTTGCTGGACAAGGAGAGGTCTCTCCCAACACAATCCGTGCTGTCCTGCTGCCTTCAGCTAGGGCTCCAGTCTGGCTCCACTGCACAGCCGTGGTCCCCCAGGCTCGAGCTCTGTGGTTGCCACCAGGGCCAGAGCTCCATGGCTACCACCACCATCCCTGAGCTCCACTACTGGGCCAGAGCCCCACGGCTCCCACTGCCGGCCCACCAAGCTCTGCAACTGGGGCCAGAGCTTAGTGGCTCCCACTGCCAGCTCCTTGCTACTGTCCAGCTGCAGGAGCTGGAACACTCTGCTGCTCCTCTGCTCCCCCCCCCCCCCACCCCAACTGATGCAGGGTTCCCAGCTGAGTTGCCGGCCTCCTCTACCACTCAGCACGATTTCCCTATACTTGGGGTCTGTGGTCCAGGAACATCTGTAACGTACTGGACCAGAAAGCCCTGATTAAGGGAGGTACAACCTATACTAATAATATAACTTTAAAAACTGAGCAACTGTACATGTTCCTTTACCTACTGAAATATTAACCATATCAGTAACACTGTCCAGCTGAATGGAACATGATTATATTCTAACACAACCTCAGAAGTGTATTGTTTACTTTGTCCTTTATTTCCTTCACATAAGAAAACTAAGGGAAAGATTTATATAAGTTAGACATACAATTGTGTCTCAGTAAAATTCAGCAAAATTAATGGAACAATCATAGTAAAAATGTACAAAATTGGGGTGTGGTCAAGTGTAAGCCATCCAGTCAGAGTCTCACTACCCAAGAATGACCCCTCAGAAGTCACAGACATCTGCTGAAGTTATGAAATCTGTGACCAAATTGTATCCTTACTTATAATACACTAACTAAAATGACGAATATACTGACATTTAAGTGTTGATTAAGATTTTCCCATTTAATTTCACACTTCCAGTATACACTGGAAATTACAGAGGCACAACAGAAATTACTTCAAACCATTTATTTCATGTTCTAACAAGACTACACCCGTGTGGAAACATCTCACATAAAATCACTTAATACGTGCATGTCTATAAATAAGTGCTAAGTGTTTTCAATTTTGATAACTTCCATGAGGTATAAATAAGAAGTCCTGTGGCACCTTATCCACTAACCGATTTACTGGAGCATAAACTTGTGTGTGCAAAGACCCACTTCGTCAGATGCAAGATCTTGCATCTGACAAAGTGGGTCTTTGCCCACGAAAGCTTATACTCCAATAAATGTTAGTCTGAATCTGCATAAACGAGAAGTCCTGTGGTACCTTATAGACTAACACGGCTACCCCTTGGATTCTTGTCTTCCATGAGGTATGTAAAGATCCTTTCTTTACAAATAAAGAAACGTAAGCAGATGTGAAGTAACTTGCTCAAGGTCACATGGTAAGTCTTCAGCAGAACCAGGCTTAGGATGTGACGTGAATGCACTTGGTTGAAGACTAGTACTATGCTAAGTGTTTGTGACGGTCACAAACTTTGAAGTCATCCCCAAACTCAAGGTAAAATGCAATAGCAATTGTAAAAAAATCCCCTTGTATAGTGCAAATAGGTAGTTATATAACCCACTTACTTTCACTCTTTCGTTATCCAGAAGTCCAAGAAAGTTAAATGATGCAAAATTTATACATTCTTTGCCATTCACTATTATTTTATGACTTGGGGGGCTAAAAAAATAAAAACAGTGGTGTAAGTTAAATATTTGTCACTTTAATGGATAAACAATTACACTGACTTTTAAAACATAGTAAGATATTCTGTAAAACATGTTGAAGTTTTTGCCCCCATTCTGCCATGTTTTCAAAGTCAAGGTCGACATTACCACTTATGACAGCAAAAAAGGTCACTCAGAGGTGCGACAAAAAAAAACTTGAGGCACAAGTTTTGTCTGAATAAGTGATAACGTACACAGCACTACATCAGCAGAAGAGCTTGTCTCACACCAACACAGCTACTGCAGTTAGTTAGGAGTGGTTTAATTATGTTGATGGGAGACAGCTCTCCTATCAGCAGAGTGGCTACACAAGAGATCTTCGAGTGGCACAGTTGCCTCAATATAGAGCGCTTCCAGCAGCATAACTAAGGTAAACATAGCCTAAATACAACAAACACATATATATCAATCAAATTCCAATTTGTATAATTACATGCTGCTTAAGATCTCCTGCCCCTTAAACTAAATGCAGTATTCTCCGAAGTTCTGTTCTGAACAGTTTTTTAAAAATGGATGTATTTAAGTAATGGATAAAACTTCTCCATTGTATAACCTGCATTTGGGATCCTTTGAAATAAGCAATGCTATGTAAACAAAGGATAAGAGTAGGTTTTAAAAGTTTTCCTTCCACTTTGGTAACACAGTTTAATAAAAAATAGTTCTGTCATTAACCAAGTTCACCTTTGCAAACACACATGGAAAAAAGTATAAAAATAAAAAGGCACCAAATTTATGCAGACAGACATTCAACACTAGATGCTTTAGAATACTTGGGAAATCTGACATGCTAGATTTCATTGTGTTTAAGAACTTCATTCATAGAAGTTACAGGAACAGTTTTTGCAGGAGTCAGCCAGCCAGCCAAAGAACCAGAATTTGGAAATTAAAAACAAACAAAACAAACAAAAAAACACCACACACACACACCCCCCCACCAAACAGCAAAGACAAAAACAGTTTTGAGGTGAAAATGTATGTTCCAGCCCCACTCCCGGGGAGCCCCCTGCCACCCTGCGCTACTGCCACTTTCAGAGACAACAGTGTGGGGTGGCAGGTGGGAGCTGGTCCGCATGGGGAGCCAGCTTGAAAAACCAGTTCCCACCTGCTACCCCACATGGGGGGGGGGGGGGGAGAAGAGAGAAGAGAGCTCCCCATGGACGGGGCTGCTGCCGCGAAGCAGCCTCTTCCCTCCGCAGATAGAGGCAGCTCCATGGGATGCAGGGCAACCTCTGTCTGCAGGAAGCTTGGACCTCTCCCCTCCCCCCCTCATAAACAGAGGTTGCTTTGTGGCATCCTCCCCTGCCCTTGCTGGTCTCCCAAAGTACTGGCCCCTGCCTCTCCCCCCCCCCCCACCCCCCCTCGCTGCCTCTATAGGAGGCAGTGGGGGTGGGGATAGGCAGGTCCACAGGAGCCGATATGTGCAGGGACCCATATATTGGCTCCAGTCTCTGCCCCCCCGGCCACCTCGTGCTGCTACCTCTAGCAGAAGCAGCAGTGTTGGGGTGAGGACTGGTGGATCTAGTGCTCGTGGGGAGCCTGCTTAATGCCAGCTCCTGCTCCCCTGCTGCCCCACATACAGAGGCAGTGGGGGGGAGGGGGAGAGAAGTGTATGTAGTTGATAGGATAAACCGATAAGCCTGGGTTTACTGGTTAATGGTTTACTCGACTATATGCTAACATCCCAAGTGCACATTTGCTGAATGAGCATTCAGTATGATCCTGTCCAAATAAGCTGTCTTGCATGTAGACTATGTTTTGTCGGAAAACTTATATTTCATGAATCATTCGGTTCAATAAAGATGCGCTCAGAGTTGTCTTTACATAACTTTCAATAATTAACTTAAAATCCTCTTCTAGGATAATGGTCTGCATTGCCTGTTTTACCAGGGTTAACATTAACTGCTGGAAACTCATCTGTTCAGGTCAAACAATCTATACAAGTAAAATGAATATGGCTTTAACAGGAGGTGTAGAATGGTCTTACGCATGAAGGAGGGGATACTCTCTCTCTGTTGGTTAGAATAAATCAGGAAGTTTTCTTTCTGCTTTTAGCATCGAATACTAAGGTGGTGTCAGCTACATAACCTTGAAATCCACAAGCTATATTAAATATGGCAATAGAAAACCCACCACATGTAATTTAGAGATAAAAGTATCTGTAATGTGTCGAAGACACACACACACAAGGAAGTCTGTCAACAGGATATCTGAAGCACTAATATAGCATGGAACAAGATGTATCTTACTGGCAGAAGAACTAAGTGACAATTTCTGTATATTCATTCTGAGATGTGAACTAGGCTGACAGCTCAAGTTACAATCCAACAGCTGTTCAATGGCCTATGGCAAAGTAGCTAGACGGTGGTTTTAGTGTTACCAGAAAGGTGCCAGGATTCTCCCTCCCCATAAGCGTGGCAGCCACTCTAAACTAACTTTTGACCCCAACACACTCCTTGCCTTGAAAGGCTTTGAATACTTTATATTGGTATTTTTAAACTCAAATGTTCAAAACTTTAAACAGTGAATATTTTCCTTCACTCCAAAACCACCAAGAGACTTTGACTGTTTTCCCCACCACCACCATACCCTCTCCCAGCATCTTTGCAAACAGCTCTGGACAGAAAAAAGTGACCAAATGGATCCAAATCACAGAAGCCACAATTACGTTTAGCAGCCCCCACCCTTTCTTTTTTTTTTTTTTTTTTTTTTTAAATCAGAGCTGTTTCCTTGTTGACAGGGCAGTGGCACATTGCCAAGCAAGCACATGAAAATATTCACTGTACAACATTCTGATTTCTTGGCTTCATTAACCACACAAGTAATCTTAAAATCATTGTTCATGATAAATGCCAGGTTGAGATCACTTTTGTTTTTATACACCAACAGAAAAGGAAAAAAGTATCATTCCTCCAGTAGTGTGAAGTACAACCTAGAAATGTACTTATGTTTGAAATGCATCTGTGTTGCAACATGTATGGGCAATACTGTGATTCAGGATTACTCTGAGAACTTTTCTGTCCCCACCATGCATTAGATCACAGCAGGGTGCCACTAACTGGCATGTACTAAAAATTACCTAATGTATACTGGTGTAGTCCCATTTCCAACTTCTAGACAAACTCATAAGATGTTACAGCCAAGATTTCAAATGACTCCACTTTTGAGAGTCCAGCTTGAGATAGATACCTTAAAGTAGCCTAAATTGAAAAAGTGCCAAGTACCCATCCTCTCAAAAAAAATCAAGTCCCCCCACTTGGAAATCCAAAAATCAATAGCTGCTTTTGCAGACTTAGGCCCACACACCTTTATAAAACTTGACAACTAATAATCAAAATGAAGCCAACAGGAAAGAACACCAAATAAAATACCAAAATGAAGTCCAATACTTTTCCACAAATTATTAAAAAGAAAATAAGATTCTTATACGGTTTAACCTCTGTAAACCGGCACACGCTGATCCAGCAACATCTGTGGTCCAGCACAACCACGGACATTCCAGGACCAGAGAATCATAGTGTAGTGCTGGTGCCTAGGAGCCCTGCAGACTGGCAGAGTTGCGGGCTACTGATCCCTACAGCTAAGAAGCTGAGCATGCCCCAGTGGAGCTGCCCAGTGGGGTTGGGAGCCCGGCGCATCCCAGCGGGGCTACTCAGTGGGGCAGGAGCCTGGTGCACTATGAGCTGAGTTGCCTGGCATGGCAGGCAAGAGAGTCGGGGACCGGCAGTGCAGTGGGGGCAGGCACGGGGGTCAGGGACCAGCAGTGCAGTGGGGGCGGTAGCAGGGGGGCCAGATATGACCTCCCCTGATCCAGCAAAATTCTTCATCTAGGACCAGTCAGGTCCTGAGGGTGCTGGGACCAGGGAGGTCCAACCTGTACTACTGAATCACCTCAGAAGTTAATAGTGTCAAAAAAGATATAATGAATTTTGATAGGAGGCTTTAGCATCAGTGACAAATACAGTCCTGTAATCCTAACATGCAACTCGCTTAAATATTAAAATCCTTATATGTTTAAAAATAGGGGACTTTTAAGAGATTTATATTGAATTTGAACAAAACACTTGTGCTAAATTTACCCTGAAACAACACTGTAGTTGAGAGCTGGATGATCTTTTGATACAGGAGGAACAAGAGGTTCTGGTTGCCACTCTTCAATCAATTCTTCTTTTTCCTGAAGGGAACAGAAGACAGAATGTCCAACATTTAGTATCTTTCAAATATGACTTCCATTATACAGGTCACAGCTCCCAAAACCAGAATTTTCTTGTCCGGCAACATCCACGATCTGGCATCAGAGAACCCAGTTAGCCTAGTGGCAGAAGGGAAATCCAGGAGGCGCTGGGCTGAAGCAATGGGCTGGCACAGCGGTTGGCGGCAGACCCCAGGAGCCTGCAACTATAGGGCTGGAGCCGGCAGCAGCCCCCAGGAGCATCCGACAGCTTGCAGCACTGAGACTGGATTGGGGCAGCCCCCAGCAGCACAGGACTGGGCCAGCACCAGCCCATGGTAGCGCAAGGTTGAGGCCAGAGCTTCGGGCAGCCCACGAAAGCAGGGCTAGCGCCTATGGACTACCATGGATTAGGAGCCCAAGCCTGCGGCAGCAGGACTAAAGCTGGCAGCACGGGGCCAGAGCCTACAGGCTATCGCAGGGCTGGGACCAGAATCTGAGCATTTGGCAACCCTACCAGGGCCAGGGCCAGAGCCAGCTCCCAGCAGCATGGGGCCGGGCCTGCAGTGGTGCAGGCTGCTGTAGCATGGCAGGCAGTCTGGCCGTGGCAGCGGGGCCAGCAACCCAGCAGGGGCTGGAGGTAGTCTCCCCCCCCCCCGGCCCCCAGAGCTAGCAGAGTCAGCAGCTGGGGGCTGTGTCAGGGAACCTTCTCTAGTCTGGCAAATTCCCTGGTTTGGGACTGGTTAGGTCCTGAGGGTGCCAGATAAGACATGTCCAGCCTGTACCACAGTCTAAGAAGCAGATAAGGTTATTCTGGCTAGAACTATACCTTTCTCCAGTACTGTGATGTGGCACCCTTCCAAGTCTATGTGGAGCTACTACCCTAGTATACTATAAAAAAGGGGCTATGCACTGCGCATAGTAGGGATGTGAATGTTTAACTGGTTAACTGCTCCCCCCCTCCCCCACCACCACCATTAATTGGTTAACCAATTAATGTGATTTTATATCCCTAGCTCAAGGTAACTTAAATAATAAAGAGAGATCCTGACCAGATCTGTTCATTACAGATCTCATGGTATGTTTTGTAAGTTAAGAAATGTTGACTCAGTGTCCGTGTCAAAATTTTAAACACAGGCAATTTCTACTTACCTTACCAACCAGAAAAAACAAAAACAAAAAAAACCCACACACACAACCAACCAACCAAATTCACCTTCTTATTT
The DNA here is from genome assembly GCA_032595735.1 of Pelochelys cantorii. Classification (NCBI taxonomy): domain Eukaryota; kingdom Metazoa; phylum Chordata; order Testudines; family Trionychidae; genus Pelochelys; species Pelochelys cantorii. The sequence continues at coordinate 82,883,080 of CM064330.1, read as the reverse complement.
AATATTGGCATTTCTCACTTCCTGGTCCCAACCATTCTACAGCGCTATTTAAATAAATATTTGTTGCATTTGAATGCAAAGTGAAGTGACACAACAGAAGCAACAATTACTAGTCAGTTTATCACAGTCTGCACATTGGGTACACCACGTAGCATAGCATGTCATAACTACTAATCCTCATACCACATGCAAGGTAAGCAAGCATTCCTATCCATTTTTCAGATGAGGTAACAGAGGTTGTCATTTGCCCAAGGAAACACAGTGAATCAGTGTCAGAGCCAGCATTAGACTTCAGGTTTTTAGTTCCACCTAATCCCACCAGTTCTGAAGCAGTAGCCACTATAGCAAACTAGCCACACTCAACTGGCTAAATTGCCACATGAGGCTAGTGGTTAGCATGTAGGACACCACAGACTTAGCCTTCTGTTCTCCAACCCCTGAACCACATTGCCACTAAATAGGGCTAAGATACAAGCATTAGAAAGTAGGGATGGACAACCAAGAAAAAGAAGTTAATAACTCATGTTTAATTCTGACACATGCATGTTTAGTCCACCTGAACTCAATGGGACTATTTCTATTAAGAGTTAAGCAGGAGTACAACTGTTTGCAGGAATGAGTTTCAAAGTTTATACATCTGTGGGATAAAATTATGTTTACAAGTTGTCAGTCTTCTCAGATTTGCTAATTCTATTTCTAGACTGAGTATTTAGCTATTGCCTTCCAAGGCAGCATAATTCAACATGAATTTCTCCACTAACTTTTGTTGTTGATTTTTGAACTTACCTGAAGTATCCATTGTTAAAACAAGTCTGTTCATAAAGTAGTCCTGATGCCAATTTCATCCCTCTCAAAATTTAAATTAGTCTAATGCCTTCAAATTTGTGCTTTGTATCTTTCAAAAAATTAAGTTTTCCTCTAACTGGTGCAAATTATTTTTCCTGGACCAAACAAAAACATATGGGGAGCTCTCTTTCACACTGTAGTGACTTAAAAAATGGAGTACCTCCCTGGTCTGGTGGCACCTTTGGGACCTGATCAGTCTCAAACAAGGAAATTGGTCAGACCAGGGGGAGGTTCCCTGCCACAGCTCCCCCTCCCCGCCAGTGGCTCCCCTGCCAGTCAGCCCCCAGCCAGAGCTGCTGGACACCAGCCCACTGACACTGGATTCCCAGCCCAGCAGTTTCGGGTCCAGGTCCAGAGAGTCCCAGTTTAGGGGAGATACAACCTGTAGAAATATGGTCTTATCACAAGGGTTTCAATTCTGAAGGTCACCATGCTCTGAGTGTCACAACCTTCAGAATTGTTGCTTTAAGAAAAAAATCTGCATATTGGGAAGAATGTTACTACAAACATACCTTAGGTGTGAGGTCAGATCGTTCTTGAAGTTTGTAAGTTTTAGAGAAAAGAAGTCTGATTATCCACAGTATTAGAATTCCTTCCAAAATAAGATGGTAAGCAGGAGCCTAGAAGTTAAAAAAAAAGAGCACATACAAGATTCAATTTTAATTAGCAGGTTTTTATTTCCATTATTTAGGTTTCTGAATGTAATAAAGTTGCCTTGCATCAACTAGAACTTTTCATACATATATTTTTTTTTAAATAAAGGAGACGAGATTAAAGCTAAGGAGCCACGATCTGCAAAGCAATCAAACTGAAAAAGGATGGTCTTGAATTGGTGTTAGTGGAAGACGTAATAAGCTGCCCTCAATGTTGCTATGCTAGGCAGTTTTAGTTCTAGAAAGGTGCATGAGAGGATTAGAGAGGACAGGTTGGACATCTCTTATCTGGCACCCAGGAAATTTGCTGAACCAGAGAAGGTTCCCTGCCACAGTCCCCTGCCAGACTCTGCCAGCTTGGGGGAGGGGGAGGGAGACTAGCTCCAGCCCTTGCCAGGCTGCCTGTTGGGTTGCTAGCCTTGCTGCTGCTGCCACAGCTGGACTGCCTGCAGGGCTCCAGCAGCCTGCACTGCCGCAGGCCTTGTATACTACAAATTCTAGTTTAAAACGGCCACTGGATTATTTTATTGCTAACAAGGCCTTGTTCCACTGTGATCAGAGGAGAGAATCATCAGATTTTTTTAAAGCTGGACAATTAAGGATCAGCTTTGCAAGTAGACCCTTACAAGTGAAATGTGTTACACAGTGTGCATCACTGGCAACGTATCTTTCCACTTGTAATCTACTGGTGTTTAAGAACCATGTTAAATGACCAAGATGTAGGAACAGAGAGAGACCAACCAAAAATGCCATCAATGTCAGGGTTGCTGCTGCTTCACTGTTTGATCTACTAGGCAACTCAAACAAGACTCCATTACATGGAAGTAGGTCACCACCTAAATTGTGTGTGGGATGGAAGAGATCAGAGCAACACCTTTTCTTATGAAGCAGCAACCAAGACATCAGGATTTCTGTAACACAGAAATGCCTGTTTTTAAAACTCTGGAAATAAGTATCCATGTTTGCCATTAGCATAAAGTGACAATGAATCCATCTTGAGAGAAAAAATATTCAGAGTATGAATTAATAAATCTCTGCCTTTCAATAATAGTACCAACATGTAAACTTAAGAGAGTGGAGGTAATAAGACAAGAGATTTACTAAAACAGTAGATTTCGCCTCAAACAAAATAAATGTGGTAGAAATAGTGGACACCAAAATATAACTTAGTATGTAACAGCAGAAATAAATCACAATTTGCAGCAAACCATCTCCAAGTAAGAAGTGGTCAATAATACTGATGAGAATTTATGCCATGTGCTAAAGGTGAATGTAAAGTCTGACCATAGATGGATACTGACCTAGATTTACCTGACACACAACTGTCACTATGCTTTATCTTTGACATGACAAACTATACATAGTTTGTCAATATAGGAATATAGCAAATGCTATTCCAGATCAGACCCGATGTACATCTACTCCAGCATTCTGTCTGATTGGGATGTTAAATATCAGTTAATTGAATAGTTGAGTAACTTCATGAATTCTTATTGGTTAGTTGACTATTCTATAGTCCCTGGGGGTGGGGCCAGCAGCCAGTACATTCCAGCCTCACTCCTGAGGAGTCCCTTGCCGCCTCTGTATCCTGTGGTAGCAAGTTCCACAGTCAAATGACACGTCATGTAAAAAATAGGGACGTAAAAATAAAAATATTGGTTTTAACTGATTAAAGGGGGTGAAGGTGGGAGGGGCCACTCTAGCCCAGCTGCAGCATGGCCCTCTCCTCTAGGCAGCCCCTGCACATGGAAGGCCAGAGTGCCCCATAGACAGAGACTACTATGGCATCCTGACAGGAGCAGACCCTACCTACAGGGCAACTGTGCCAGCCATGGACAGAGGATGCTCTGGCCAGGACACCAGTGCAGCTCCCTGCTTATGGGGTGCCCCAGCCCAGCTGGAGCAGCAGCTTCTACCACTTAACCAGCTAAACATGCACATTGCTAATAAAACATGAAGTCCTTTTATTAGTTGCAAATTTCTTGCTTTTTAATTTGGCTGAACGTCACCTTGTACTTGGATCAGGGCACTCCTGATCTATTGTTAGTGTTTCTCCAGGCCACTATTCATTCAATTTGTTCTTCTCTGAGCCCCGCTTACATCTGCAAGTGAACCAGGGCACTGATCACCAGCTATCACACCCTCAGACTAGTTCACTGCCCAGTTCCTTGTGGGCAAGGCAGTGGGCAATGGATTTCAGGAAGGCAGATTTTGGTAAGCTCAGAGAGCTGGTAGGTAAGGTCCCATGAGAAGCAAGACTAAGGGGAAAAACAACTGACAAGAGTTGCCAGTTTTTCAAAGGGACATTATTAAGTGCCCAAAAACAAGCTATTCCACTGCATAGGAAAGACAGAAAGTATGGCAAAAGGCCTCCTTGACTTAACCAGGAGATTTTGCATGATCTAAAAATTAAAAAAAAAAAAAAAAAAAAAAAAAGAGTGAGAGAGTGGAAACTAGGACAAATTACAAAGGATGAATATAAACAATGCAGGTATGCAGGGGAAAGATTAGAAAAGCAAAGGCACAAAACAAGCTCAAACTAACGACAGACATAAAGAGAAACAAGACAACATTCTATAAATATATTGGAAGCAAGAGGAAGACCAAGGACAGAGTAGTCCCACTGCTCAGTGAGGAGGGAGAAATAGTAACAGGAAACTTGGAAATGGCAGAGGTGCTTAATGACTTCTTTGTTTCAGTCTTTACCAAGAAGTCTGATGATAAAGGAATGCCTAACATAGTGAATGCTAGTGGGGAAGAGGTAGGTTTAGAAGATAATAAAAAAGAACAAGTTAAAAATCACTTAGAAAAGTTAGATGTCTGCAAGTCACTAGGGCCTGATAAAAATGCATCCTAGAATACTCAAGGAACTGATAGAAGAGATATCTGAGCCTTTAGCTATCATCTTTGAAAAATCATGGAAGACAGGAGAAACTCCAGAAGGCTGGAAAAGGGCAAATATAATGCCCATCTATAAAAAGAGAACTAAGAACAACCTAAGAAACTACAGACCAGTCAGTTTAATTTCTGTGCTAGGAAAGATAATTGAGTAAGTAATTAAGGAAACCATCTGCAAACACCTGGAAGATAGTAAGGTGATAGGGAACAGCCAGCATGGATTTGTAAAAAACAAATCATGTCAAACCAATCTGATATAACTTTCTTTGATAGGATAACAAGTCTTGCGGATAAGGGAGAAGCACTGGACGTGGTATACCTAGACTTTAGTAAAGTCATTTGATAGTCTCACATGATATTCTTATCAAACTGGGCAAATACAACTTAGATGGGGCACCTATAAAGTGGGTGCATAACTGGCTGAATAACCGTTCTCAGAGAGTAGTTATTAACAGTTCACAATCCTGCTGGAAGGGCATAACAAGTGGGGTTCCGTAGGGGTCTGTTTTGGGACCGGTTCTGTTCAGTATCTTCATCAACGATTTAGATATTGGCATAGAGAGCACGCTTATTAACAGGGCTTGACAAGCGGCAGCGAGCCCTGCTCACCAGCCGCGCCGTTTGGCACACTGCGCATGGGCAGACTGCACTGCGCATGCGCTGATCGTGCTGCGGTGCCGTGCCGGCTTAAAATCTACTCGCCCTGGGCGAGTAGATTGACTAATTTGTCGAGCCCTGCTTATTAAGTTTGCAGATGATACAGGGTTGCAACTATTTTGGAGGATAAGGGCATTACTCAAAATGATCTGGACAAACGGTCAGAGGTAAATAGGATGAAGTTTAATAAGGACAAACGCAAAGTACTCCACTTAGGAAGGAACAATCAGTCTCACACATACAGAATGGGAAGCGACTGTCTAGGAAGGAGTACTAAAGAAAGAGATCTAAGGGCTAGAGTGGACCACAAGCTAAATATGAGTCAACAGTGTGATTCTGTTGCAAAAAACCCAAACATGATTCTGGGATGCACTAACAGGAGTGTTGTGAGCAAAATACGAAAACTCATTCTTCCGCTCTACTCTGCGCTGATTAGGCCTCAAATGGAGTATTGTGTCCAGTTCTGGGCATTACATTTCAAGAAAGATGTGGAGAAATTGGAGGTGGTCCAAAGAAGAGCACAAGAATGATTAAAGGTCTAAAAAACATGACCTATGAAGGAAGACTGAAAGAACTGGGCTTGTTTAGTTCGGAAAGAAGAAGACAGAGAGGACATGATAGCGGTCTTAGGGTATCTAAAAGAGTGTCACAAGGAGGAGGGAGAAAAATTGTTCTCCTTGGCCTCTGAGGACAGAACAAGAAGCAATGGGCTCAAACTGCAGCAAGGAAGGTTTAGATTGGACAATAAAAAAACAAAAATTAACTGTCAGGGTGGTTAAACACCGGACTAAGTTGCCTAGGGAGGTTGTAGAATCTCCACCTCTGGAGATATTTAAGAGCAGGTAGGACAGACGTCTATCAGGGCGAGTCTAGATGGCAGCGGGTCCTGCCACGAGGGCAGGGGGACTGGACTCTCCAGATCCCTTCCCATTCTAGCGTTCTATGATCCTAAGGCGACAAGTTATATGAACCCACCAGGCTCCAGCCCCAAGAAGATTCCTGACCCGGTTCCCAGCTAACACCCTCCACGCACCTCCCCCAGCCTGTCCCGCCGCCAGAGCCGCGCTATTTAAGAGGACCTGCCCCCACCCCCCACTGCCCTCTCGGCCCAAAGCAGAGCCCCCGCCGCTGCCACCAGCGCCCCGCTCCTCAGGCGGGGGTCCCGCCCAGAGGGGGGCGGGGCCAGGAGCTGCTACGCCGGGAGCCTCACCTCATAGAAGGCCTGAACCATCTCCACCAGCACCCACTGCTGCCCCATCCCCGCCGCCGCCGCCATCGCCTGCGCCGCTTCCGGGCCGCGGCGCGCACTGACGTCAGCCGGCGCAGGCAGAACAGAGGGAGGCGCTGATACGTCACTGGGTCGTGACCACGCCCCTGAAGCCCGCGTGTCCTTAGCAAGGACCTGGGAGGGGGATCGCAGGGCGGGGACATTGGCCGCTGCGCCCCAGCGCCATGCGGGGCGGGGCGGGGCGGGGAGCTGCTTTGGCCGATAAAGCAGCGGCTCCCTTGAGCTCACCACGGGCGTAAAGCGGCCCCTGGCCTCCTCCGTGCTCGCCGCCAGGCGGACGGGCCTTCCCAGCCCCCTCTTGGGCATTGGGTAGAAACGCGCCCGGGCAGGGCCAGCAACTGGCCGCGTGTGCTGCCTCGCCTGCGCGAGCAGCGGCCCCGGCTTTACGCTGGGGGCATCCGAGCCGTGACAGAGGGGCCCAGAGGTGCAAATTTCTGGCGAGGGCGGCTGTAAAGAGTTTTAAGGAATATACATTTTCCTCGTTCGTAAGAGGTCACTATAGTCCCCGCTAGATCCGCTTTGTGTGCGTGTTGCCATTTCTGCGTAGTGCCTTACAAATCACAATAAACCTCTCTTTCAGTTCAGTAACCTCGCGACTTAATTTATACAATAACCATAAGGAGGAATTGGGTTTAACGCTGGTCTGTCACTTATTCTGTGTCCAGTGCGTGAGGGAGGTGGATAATGAAGCTGTGTGTGTGACGTTAAGACAGACCAGGGCTACTGCTGCAGATCAGTGAGGGCGCGACGGGCAGGAGAGACACTAAAAGCAGAGATGAGGAAGAATATTAAGCATTGAAAGAAGAAAATTTTCCTGATCCCAGAACTGGAGCAAAGAGATAGCTATGCTTAAGTATGCATTGCACCATGGGGGGAGGGAAAAGTTGAGGGCAGGGTGTTGGGAGGAGGCATGCAATACAACAGTACCTGTAAGAAATTTAAGTGTCAGAGGATCAAAGCAAAGGATTAGCGTATGGGCGTGCTCAGCGCAGGAAAGTTTTGGGGCATTCAGGAATAAGGGCAGGAGGGATGTGAGAAGTGCAGGAATCTGGGCACACAAGCTGCACACTTCCCCTTGCTCCTTGATAGGGGAAGAAGAAAAGCAGCAGAGTTCCAGGTGCATGCGGCTGCAAAACCCACCTAAAGGATGCAGGTCAAGTCTAGGAGTTGGGGCAGCCATTGACAGGGGAGGAGGGGCACACACCTTCAGCTAGCTCCTTTCACTTGTCTGGCTATCTGCTTCTTATCAAAGCATCCTGGAGGAGAGCTCCAGGAGCTGGTTGGGAGCCTCTGCAGCCAAGTGCTCCAGCCCATTGGCTTCTTTTTGCCAGAGCGCTGCACCCGGGCATGCTGCTTTTCACCTCTGGATTTGGGTCCCCCTGTGGCCGTAGGCCTGCAATGTGTGCCATGTCCTGCATGCCACCTAATTGTGCCCTGCTGACCACTATTTATTTATTTCTTTTTCATGGTGAGTGGAGCAAATACTTGAAAACAGTTTCTGGGATTAGTTTTGTTCATTGTCACAAATTTCTTTTATTTAGAACACATTGGGTAATTACTAAACTTCCAAGAAAAGTTATATGAAATTATATGACTGGTTATTGAGCATTGTTCCCCCTAAGGTGCCCACCTGCATAGGAACACACCAAGAATTTGAGCCATGCCTACCTCCTCACCAAAGCCCTGCAGTGGCTGCTCAGCTGTTCTGGGGTGTGAGGCTGCCTCACCCAAGGAGCAGTAGGGCAGCTACCATGCAGCCCTGGCTCCAGGGCTGGCGCTGCGAGACGTGGTGGGTGGCAGCTACTCCGGCATCTGGGGCTAGAGCCAGAGCTGCATGGCGGGTGGCTGGCAGTCACTGCTTCGGCAGTCCCAGCTGGGGCTGGGGCCAGAGCCGTGTCACAGGCACACAGTGGCTGCTCCAGCGGCCCCAGCTGGGGCTAGAACTGGAGCCATATGGTAGAGGACCAGTCTGGCAGATGTTCTATTGGGGCCAGGACCAGGGCGGCATGGTGGGGGGTCCGGGGTGCTCCAGGTCGTGTGACGGGGGCACTACCTGGGAGAGAGTCTTGGGGAACAGCGCCATTAGTGGGTGCCACAGTGGCACACATCTGAACAAGTGCATATGACCTTGGTGCAGCTGACAAAACTCACTCTGCTCATGGATGGAAAATCTTAGAGGGAACACTGTTCTTCAAATGTATTTGGCAGAAAGGCTAGAAGGATGTTGTGCAGAATCTTTTCATTTCTATTTTTCACATTTTCATAAATGTGCCAGATGTTTTTTAACAAGCACTTACAAAACCAAATTTATTTACTGTCTCTCATCACCCTTCCCATAAACCTGGGCCCTCCTCAAACTGCAACTTCTCTCTATCACAACTTAATCAGTTCTAAGTAGCAGAATTATTTAATTGTACTTTAAAAAGTTAATGATACATACGTTGCGTTATGTTGCGTTCGCTAATGCCACATTTGCTATGACATTGGTAATCCATCATTGATGATGATGACACAATTGTTGCAATTCTCATAGAATGCTATGTATATGACTCCACCAGGCTCACCAACAGAGGTAGTGAACAGGGCAATTGCCCCAGGGCCTGGGGATTCTAAAGGGCCCAGGGCTTGTGGCCGCCACCACTGCTACTGTGGCAGCAGCAGTGCCTGGAATCCCGGGCCTTTTAGAATCGTCATTAGAGTGCCATACCGCATGCTCCAGAACCCCACGCTGTGTGGTCCATTGAGGGGGTGGGGTGGAGACTGGTCATCACTTTGTAGCTCCCTCAATGGCTGTTCTGACACCTGCCCAGTTGTTGGTTACTTTAATTGCTGTTGTCTCTGAAGACCTAATATATGGCAGGTTCCCCAACTTATAGCACATTTTAGTGACAATCATATAACACGATCTCCTAACTTCATATGCACCAAAGATTTGTTTCAGAGAGGTAGCTGTGTTAGTCTGTTTCAGCAAAAACAACAAGGAATCCAGTGGCAACTTAAAGACTAACAATTTTACTAGGGCTTAAGCTTTCATGAGTTGCAACTCACTTTGTCACATGCATGAAGTGAAAGAATCTGTATCCCTACCATCTGATTCTTTCACTTCATGTATCTGACACAGTGAGTTGCAACTCACAAAACCCGGTCATCATAGAGAAGGTATGTCTACACAGCAACATTATTTTGAAATAACTAGCTTTATTTCAAAATAACTTAGTCTGCGTCTACATAGCAGGCAGTTATTTCAAAATAATTTTGAAATACTGTCAAACTGGAGGACTTCTTACTCCGACTCCTGTAACCCTCATTGTACGAGGAGTTAGGGAAGTTGGAGGAAGAGTACTCTATTTCAAAATAAGTGCTGTGTAGATGTTCCCAATTTTGAAATAAGCTATTTCAGAATAAGCTACACAATTGACATAGCTCAATTTGTGAAACTTATTTCAAGTTAAGCCCTGTGGGGGGAGACACCCAAAATCTCATCTATATCCTTACTCATTTTTTGCCCCTCTCTGTACCTTTTCCAGTTCTATTATATTTTTTGAAATGGGGGCAACAAGCACTGTATATATCATTCAAGGTATGGGTGTATCATGAATTTCTAAAGTGGCATTATGATATTTTCTGATTTACTGTCTATCTCTTTTCTAATAGTTCCTAACAATCTGTTGGAAGCCTCCCAGAAGAATTGGCAGAAACCACATCAGGTGTGACTTTTAGAACTAAACTGGAAAAGCATTAAAACAACAGGGTGCAATCCTGCACTGGCAGAGAGAAGGACTGGATGAGCTAATTGGTTTCCTATAAATTCTATAACCAAGTTCAGCTGGGAGTTTGGCATTCAGCCAAGAGGATGTCGGCATCAAGCACAAATGGTGTCCTAACTCAGTTAAGAGCTCAGCCTCAAGCCAAGCAGGCATGCCCCAACATACAGTAATAATGGAAGGTTATTCTGTGGGAAAAACACGTAAACCTAAAGAAAAAGAGTACTAGAATCTCAAGTTCTACAACTCTTGCCTGCTGATACCAGGAAGAAAAGGAAGATGACTGTTCACATCATTCTGTGAGCAGACTGATCTAGCATGATTTGAGACTATAAGCTACTACATATTATCTGCAATATGTTTTAGATAGTCTGTCTGTCTGTTAGGGTATGTCTAGACAGCACCCTTCTGTCGGAATAAGCTATGCAATTTGCTCTATGCAAATTGCGTAGCTTATTCCGAGTCTAAGTCAAAAAAGCTTATTTTGAAATTTGGTGCTGGGTAGACAGTGCCAAATTTCAAAATAAGGCACTATTCCGACATATTCCTTAACCCTCGTGGAGCGAGAGTTACAGGAATTCCAGAGTAGCGTGTTTAAAGATGCCACGTTGCTATTTTGGGATACTTCCACTATCCCGAAATAGCAACGCAGTCTAGATGTACCCTCAATCTGTTTGTTCAAGAACTCCTCCTAAACAATAAGATCACCAAATTCGTTATACAGCTTCCTTTTGTTGTAACTGAAAGAAATATAAGGATTTGGTTGTGCCAGGCAAACGGGATGTGCCCGGAATGTGCTTCTCATAAAACCACACAGAAAAGAGACAGAATCACCTATACCCCTTCGTCAGGGAGTGAGGGGAAAGTGCACAGTTTGCTGCATTCTTCACTCTGGCTGAGGAGCACAGGGGGCAAACAGACTGTGCACTTTGCTCTCACTTCCTGATGGGGACAGAAAGGGGAAGAGCAAGCAGCCTTGGTACGAATCTCGGGGGGATGGCATGAAGCCTGCCTCCACCATTCCTGGCCACCCCGCTACACACACACAGAATCCCCTGCCCAGAGCCCCTTCTCACCACCTACACCTCCAGCCCCCTTCTCTGAGCCCTTCTGAAGGACTCAAACAATGCCAGGTAAATATGCTACAGATTGGACCTCCATGGTCCAGAACCTTGGGACCTGAGTAGTCCCGGAACAGGGATTTTGCCAGATCACAGGTCAATACTCCCCCCTGCTGGCTGCCCCGCTGCTGGCTCTTCTCCCTGGGCCTTCACGCCCTGCTGCTGTCCTGCTAATGCTGGCTGGCTGGGACTTCCCCTGTTGCCTGTCCTGCTGCCACTGGGGATTCCCCTTGCCAGGGCAATGGTTTCTTGGCCGCCACCTGGCCCCACTGACGCCAGGGATTCCCTGGCCCAGCTGCAGCTGGCCCAGCCAGGACTCCCCAGTACCTGCATTCTCTTGGCTGGCTCCTACTCCTGGCCTCCCGAGAGTCCCAGATTTGGGAGGTTCAACTTGTAGTAGAGTTATAAGTAAATGTCTGGGCCTATCCTCTGATAAAGCCACTTTGAGCTATTTCAGTAGCACAAAACAACCTTAAAGAAAACCACTGAAAGCAGTCAGACTTTTTTTGTTGTGGCTCTACATCTCTTCTACCAGTTCCTCTGGCATTAGAGAAGTATTGGGATAGGAGGAATAGTAATCACAATATACTTCATTTTAGCTATCCCTGACTAATGTAATGACTCCTTGGGAATAATTACAAGTGGACATAAATGAAAGGAGCCTTGATCCTGTTCTAATTTATAATGGGGGCTGAATTGACCTCTAGCTGCTTGTGGTCTTGAGGGAGTGCAATGCTTATGTAAACCTACCTTGTCCTCTTTTAAGATCCTGCACTAACAAGAACTTAGCTGGATCCAAAGCTAAGGAATTAAGTGCTTATTTACAAAATCATTTATTTTCATAAATGTACTATAGACTGTATTTAGTTTATATTTGTTTGGATACTGAGGATAATTTACAGACCCTATCCTCCTGAGCATTAAAAATAATAATTGATCACTTTTTAATCCCAATAACTATTAATCAACAGTTACAAGGTTATAAGGAATCATAACTGAAGAAGGATTAATCCTGAAGCCTACAAAATGCTAGTCTGTTGATTAAATATAGCGGCATCAAAGGGCGCATCTACACAACACAGTTATTTCGAAATAACGTATGTTATTTTCAAATAACAATGCGAGCGTCTACACAGCTTATTTCAAAATCTGTAAACCTCATTCCATGACGAATAATGCTTATTCCGAAATAGCTTCAATGCTGCTATTTCAAAATAGCTCCTCCCCAGGACCATTCAGAGTAATTACTTCCCGGTGCCTCTAATTCGAGGTAGCACGTCCACAGTAGGGAAGCCTGCCTCAGACTAATTTTGAGCCTTCCCTATAGTGTAGACTTGCTATTTCGGAGTATTTCTTCCAAAATAGCCTATTTCAAAATAAGCATGCTGTAGACCTACCCAAAGAAACAACCATTTAGTCCTAGTAATTTATTTGGAAAGCCTCTCCAGGCTGTTGGTCTTTGGCTTCTGTGTAAATCTAGCCTTCTAGACTCTAATGTCTCAAGTTGAGTATGCAAAAACTTGAAGCCTATAAAACTTTTGAAAGTTTGGCCATAATTTGTTCAGAAGCAATTTTGTTGTAAGTCAAGCTTTTCTCATGCTAGCAGCTAAGCCATTCCATGGCTGGTTTAGATAAGAAATGAACCTCTACAAATCTTGTTGTCTGACTGTGACTGGAAGCAACATTGATAAAATATTCTGCATTGTAGGAGGTAAAAAAAAAATCTAAAAAATATTTTCCTTTTTGTTTGTTTGTTTGTTTAATAGATGTCTTTAACATGAATTAATTTTTTATGCTTAAACATTTAGTTTTCCAAAAGTATAATCAATAATGTTCCTGACTCAGCTAAGGTATAGTAAATTCAAATACTTCAGAACAAAACAATTCATGCTCAGCTCCTGGATTTATATCTCCATCATCTGTCTTTTTTCTCTCTGAAGTGATGAGACTTGGAAGGAGCTGATCATCTGATAACTGGCTTGGATCATATCCACTTTCTCCTTTTGATGTTTTCACTGCTTTAAAACAAGCTGTCAATGAGAACTGGGGCAAAATCTGTTTTACAAATGCCTCTTCTAAATCATATAACATAAGGAAGTTCAAATGAAAGGCGTTAGCTAATTCATTAAAACCAGCTGTTGGAATTTCCTAAAGCTTACAGTAAGGGTTTCAATGCTAGTAGGTCTGGTAGCATTGTGAGTACTCAAGATTCAGAGCCATTGACCATTCACAGTATAAATAAAGGATGGTGATATATTCATGTTTCTCATAACAAGTATGTGTAGGAATTTAGACTTGATTTCATCTCCAAGATCGCATTAAAGTTTGATGATACTGCTTTCCTATTGTAAGTCCTTTCTGAACTGGATCTTGTGATGTGCTATGCCTGTTCAACTTGCAATGAAATTAATGGGCATCTTGTAAGGTGCGCATTTGCAAAATTAGACCCTTAGAGAGAGAAAGGCATTCTATGACATTACAGATAATTGGTCAAATTATACAGCCACAAAAAGAATTTTCTTATACTGTTAGTCAAATTAGTATTTTAACATATGGTAAAACATGTAATAAGTGATTATTTGCTTAGATCTCATTCACAAAGTGTGCATACCCAGTGGAGTGGACACATATATAAGCATTAAGCTATAAACAATTAGTACATGTCTGATGAACTGAACCTCCCCCCTCCCCTAAAAACTGTAAGATCCTTCCAAACTTAGAACTCCTACCATATCCATTAACAACAGGATATTTGGGTACTTCAGAATTTGATCAGGGATTTAATTCCAGAAAACTTCAGAAAGAAGGGAGGAATCTATGGCACTTGTATGTTTCTAAACTGTTCCACTTGAAATGCCCTTTGTTTTAGAAGTGAAGTTAAAAAAAAGGGGGGGGGCTCCTGGAGTAAAGGAATTAAAAAGATCCTGGAGTTAAAAAGAAGTGAGCACAGGTTTCAGGGAAGGGAGCTTAAAGGGAATAAGAAGAGATAATGACAGTGATCCGTAACACTAAGAACCACCCATATTCATTTTAAGGGTATTACTGGAATCTAAAGAGAAAATGTATTCAGTTGTCAAAATTTTAGAAAGGGAAAACACCAGGAATAGTTCATTTTCATTGGATTAAAAGAATACTATTTCATATTCTACAATTTCTACAGCCTATGAAATTTCTGTTTTGGTCCATGTCTCCTTTTTTTGCCCTTGTTAGCATAATCTGTGTCCTAGATCCCTTCATCGTTTTTTAGTGCCAACTCTGTTGGGTGTGATGCATATGAGTAAGAAATAGAAGGGGAGAGATTTCACAAACAGAACTTCTCTGCTGTGTCATGCACTTACATAGCTACTCCCAGAATACCTCTACACCCACCCTCAGTGGTTACCTTTAAACACAAGGAGGAAAAATCTGCACTCCTGTATGCTAGTGTCTGTCAAAAGTAACTCCGCTGATATAGTGCCACAGTGGAAGCCAATGTTACCTCAGAACAAATTTTGGCCCAAGATGCAGTTCAGTTATTCAATGGCCTAATATATTGTAGACAAATACATCATCATTCTTTAAGCCAAGATTTTCAAAAGTGACTAGTAATTTTGGATAGTAGTTTTAGGATACCCGGCTTGAAACAAAAAGAAGGGGTATGTTTATTTGGGATTTAACTCAGATCTGGTGCTACAGGCTCTTCTACATTCTTAAGGATAACTTCTCCTACACATTATTAGTAACGAGAGAGATTAATGGGACCAAACCTAATATCATAATGATTGTTAAATTCAGACAGTAAGTAACTGAAGATGAGTAATGTTACACTTTTTAAGAAATATGTCAATCACTGATTTGCAATAACAGCGTGGGAAGCAAAAAGGAGAATTACAAATGTTGTAAATCTTATCTGATGGCCAGGAGCAAAACAAGTAGAAGCTCAGAATGTTGGCTTTGTAGAATCAGAGATGCCACACCTTGCCTGAGCTGCCATGCTGACCTAATTGCCTCACAAGAATGAGATTTGAAGGAGAGCAGGGGGGGAAGTGTCATATGTATACCTTAAGTTAAAGTTGTGATTTTAAGAAACCCAGAATCTTGCCTTTTTTCCT
Source organism: Pelochelys cantorii (assembly GCA_032595735.1). NCBI lineage: Eukaryota > Metazoa > Chordata > Testudines > Trionychidae > Pelochelys > Pelochelys cantorii. The sequence goes on along the minus strand of CM064330.1, from coordinate 82,867,762 downwards.
CTCAACTCATCAGCTGGGATTTTAAATGTTCTGCGTAGGATTGACTCCTATATCAGGATATAGACTTCTCAGAGCTGTGCAAATCATATAGGGTCTGGTTGCTGCAGTTGGCAGTGGACCAAGTTATGATATTCACTTGAAGATTCAGGTTCTTAATTAAATCAGACCTCCAAAAGACCCATTCCAAAGGTATCTTTCATACCCAGCTCCCAGAGACACTCTCCTTCCTACCTTGGTGACTTCAGGGAGCGCTTTATGGCCTGTTTCCCTCCTGGAACTGCATAGCCCTCTTCATTCTCCCCTGAGTATTGATGGGATCCAGACATCCACTACCCTCCGTAGAGTTTTCAGGGGCCACCTCATTTGGGTTACTTGTATAGTGAATGCATTTAATTAATATTATGGGGTACAAGCAGACATAGTCCCCTCTCAATAAGTGGGCAATGAAGGTTAATACTGGATAATGTTGAGCTTGGTAAACAGGGAATCACACTAGAAAAATGAAGCTCCATAATCACTAGAACAGCCACCAAGACCAAAAAGTTCAAAAGTGATCACTGATTTTGGGTGCCTAAATTGAGACATTCAAGGCATTCAGATGTGTTTTGGCCCCTCCCCCCGATGTCCAAATAAACAAACACAGAGGGTGCACATCACTTCTCAAAATCAGACTCAATTTATTTATAACCCTCTCCCTCCCCCAACAAACAAGCTATCCAAAATCACTGGTGATGTTTAAAAATCCGGCTTGCATGTTTATGCATATAAATGATTGCATATGGGAATGGAGTACAAGAGAAAAGGAAGCAAATGTGGGGCTGTCAAGCTTGATCATTTCTAACAAATAAAGATTGAAGCAATGTGAAAGAGAATTTAAAACATAATCTTGCTCTCTGCATGTGGTCAAACATCCATGCAGGAAGGAAAATGTTCATTGTTTTCTTTGGAGATTTGATCCCATGACCCTCGCTAATGGAATCCTGAGTAAACTCTCTAGTATGTTGGTTGACACTTTTCGGAGGTTTGTTTTATTTAAGTTCACCCTAAAAATAAATCTCTTTTGACCTTTACATAGTGGGGAGGTCACATCATTATTATGATTCTCACTACATTTACAGTAAAATCATCCATAAGCTATTCATCGCAGACTCCAGTTTGCATGCTAAAGCTAAGGTACCAAGGCTAATATTTCTGAGGCTAAATTCAGACCAGGGTCCGCTGAAGGGCCCCAAAGCATACTGTAAAAGAGAGTAAGGTTCCAGTAGCAGAAACCAACCAGAGCCTCCTCCCTGTCAAGGACTGAGGGGGTAGTGAGTCGGCAGTGATACCCAAATGCATATGGCTATGGCTAGGGTGAAGTCTTGATTGACAGCTGAGAGATGCTTTGAGACATTATTTCCATGAAAAGTGCTTCTGTGGGGATTCTAATGGATATGAGAGCTGCTTTTTCTCAGTCAGGCCAGCTGATGGGGGGAGCAAACTGAGCAATTGCCCCAAGGCCCAGCAATTCAAAGGGGCCGGGGCTGCTGACTGTCACCACTACCGCAGGCCCTTTAAATCACATTGGGAATGTCGGAGTGCCATTCTGCATGGCTGGGGAGCCAACACTACAGTCTGGTTGCTGCCAAAGGCTGGCTACTTCCAGTCCCGCCCCTTCCACCTAAAGAAGTCCTGCCCCTTCCACCTAAAGAAGCCCCACCCCTTCAGGGGCATGGAGCTGCTCCCCCCATACCTTTTCCGAGGGCCTACGGAAGCTGTCAGCCCCCTGCTCTCAGTTAAAATACCAGGAAGTGAGAAGCAGCAGCAACTGCGAATGTCCAAGCTGGTGCTAGGAAGTAAAAATTATACCACACTGCCCCAAACTTTGTGAATTTGGGTAATCAGGTGGTAGGTAGGACATACATTCATTTTCTATCCTCCTGTCTTGGCTTCACTGATGTGCATACACAACATGCCTGGTGAACTGCAATAAATTCCTTGTGTTGCTCAGCCTGGACTTGCCTGCTGATGCACTATGTTTAGTTTGGTTTTCCACAGATTGTTCTTAAATTCCACTTCTTCATTATTCAGGTGGTTCCCTGTTTTAAAGGTAGCATATGGTCTGCAATGCATGCCCTTACAATTCTTATTGACATGTTGGAACTTCAGAAATACTTACTCAGACAGCTTTATCAGCACTGCCAGGGAAATATAAAGAGCTATAATGCCTATGCATTTAAAAATATTACTTTCATCCGGGAGGAACTAAAAAGCAAGGCCTGTGACCTATTCCTTTGAAAGATGTTTATAATATATATTATGTATATAAAGCAACCAAATTTCAGCCAGAATAACACTAAGTAACCATTTGCCAATCTGTCAATCTCACCAATATACCTGAGTTCAGAAGGGCATTGCACTATTTACAGAGCCACATAATGCAGACCAGAACACACCACACAGAACACAACTTGGAATTCCTTGCGGTTATAGATAAAATGTGTATGAATGTGTTGGCAGAGCTCTTCAAGAACGACAGGCGACACCTTGCGTATATTTGCTGTTCAGAGAGCCACAGTAAAACAACTGCTGTGAATCCGGAACAGCTGGGGCTGAAGAATAATTTGAGTAGACAGAGCATGGCTCTGGTTGTAAGGCCAGAAAAGGACCTAAAGCAATCCCAGGAACACAGATCCACAGAGAAAAACTAGTGAGTGCTCAGCAGCCAAGCTTCCCCCATTTGCCACCTTTCCCACAGCAGCTCTTGCCCCCTGCCAGCCCCACTGATCAATTCCCTCTCCTCCCTCTCAGCTGAGTGAACATTCAGTGGATTGTAATGGCTCCTAAAAACAGGACTTAGGCACCTAAATACCCTTTTGGGTCCCATGCTAGGAGTTCTTCTGAGCAAAAACTGGGAAATCTCCATTTCCATCGCTGTTTTGGATCATCACCAATTAGTGAACTCAGATTGAATGCTAATTATTATTATTGGTTGTGTCATCAGTTGCGTTGGGTGCTGTACAAGATACAAAATGCCCTGAGAAGCTGAGAAGAAATGTTAACTCGGAAGCACCTTATTAAAAATATTTCCAGTGGATGGTGCAGAATTCAGTCTTTCAGAGGCATGTGAATACAATTCAGTTTCATGGCAAATTGAGACAGGAAGGGCAATCAGGTCAATTTAGCACTTTAACAAAATCTGTCTTATTTTAGACCAAATGTCAGTAGGTTTATAACTAGATTCTGATTTTATTGACACCACTGGAAATCCAGAGAACTCTACTGAAATCAAAGAAAGGTGTATCTTGTGAAGCTTTTACACACAGGTCACATCTGAGAATTTTCTCATATTTTCTCCAGCAGCGTGAGCATTTAATGTTTTTACAGCATAGCTCCTGTGAGATGTTTGTGTTGGAAGACAAGTCTGCCACACACATTTGTTTATGTCATCCGTTAAAGTGAACAGGCAAATTTGACTGACACAACTGGTGCACTGTAGCTTGTTCTCATTCTGCAAACTGCCCTCAACTATCTTGATAGTTTTATTATCCTCTCTTGAGAAGCAGGGAAGCGACTGCAGTCTTGTGGATAGAACGATAGGAAGTTTTTTAGGATATACGTGCCTTTGTCACTGCTGCTTCTATACGTAGCATACTGATGTTTTACTTACTTCCAGCAAATTTACTTCACAGTTTACAGTAAAGATAAGACATTCATTGTTTAAATTATCACAAATCAGCCTGCCTGAAATAAAGAAGTCCTGAAATTTGAGGTTTTTCTAATATCCACTCTGGGTTTTTTTTTTTTAATCTAGTTTAAGTTTCAGCTCATTTTTTTCTCTGTGATTTTATGTGCCCTGAAAACTCATAATGTGACCTACTGTTTCAATACCTGGTAAAGGTCTTACATTTACTTAGCTCCATTAAAGATCCCAAAGCACCCTAAGACCCTAAAAAGCAGCCATCTCCGTGCTGAAACGTAGCAACAGTATACACAGCACTTTTCACAGCTGCTTAAGATGGTAGTTAAAATACAGACTTCATGTCAGTGGGCTCAACCTGTGTTTTTTGTGGAGTCAAACCTGGTTACACCTCCTGTTAACTGGACCCAAAAAGTAGAAAAAGTCATATGCTATTAAAATACAGTTGCATTAGTACTGAACTACCAACCCTTTTACTATTCCCCTTAGAGTCAATGAAGCAATCTTATTAGTTGTCATAAATATCTGTTTTACACATTTTTTTTCACTGCCACATATTCAAAGCAACACATTTTACTTAGTACCTACCATGCCCTTTCTTCATGTACAACTGTTACACAGAACTTGTTTGCTGAATGTAGCTCACAGGTCACCCAGCTCTAGATTTGATGGCATGATATAATACAACATGAATCCCACATACCTCTTCTAACATGAGTGGAGTCATTGGCATTTTACTGATTACCTTTCAGTTATTCCCAGTTGGATTTTCATAGATGACACCTTCCAGCATTAACATGGGGTTTTTTTCCTAAAAAAGAGGAAAGAACAGACATATACAAATTGTCTTACAATCAGATTCATGGTTATAGCAGAGAAAACAGATTATATTCCCATAGCAATATTGTTAACAAGAGACCATTAGTTAAAATAAACAGAAGTTCACAATAACTTGATCTCTGATCATTTTTTCCATTGCCATAGCTGAAAAGCACAAAAAAGTGTTGCAAACATATTCAAAATTCTTTTCAAAAGTGAATAGGATTTTTGCAAAGTTATTCAAGTTTGAAAAAAAGGGTATATTTTAAATGAAAAACATTAACTAGTTGAAATTTTTCAAGCTGTATTCCATTGTCTTGACTAGGTGATAATCTGTTAAAGTTTCCTTAGTTTGTTATGATTGGGATATAATTGCTAAAACAACATATATTGATAATTCAGTCAAAAGAGTGATCTGCCTAGAACATCAAGTAAAGATGCCTCTAATGATAGATCAAAATCTAGCAAATTTTGAGCCTTAAGTCAAGAGGGGTTTTCAAAAAGTTTTGTTTCTGGCTTTGTTTCAAGTAGGTGTCTATGTTAAAGAAAAGAAAGAAGTGAAGGCTGTGTTATACTTTTTATTCAATACTTCTAATTCCTCATCTTCTCTTGTGTTGGGCTCTTTGGATGCTGTATCATTACATGAGTTTTCGTTTCATGTTGAGCAGGAGACAAATAATGTCTTTTTAGTTGTCCAGCAGCCTTATCTTGAGTTAAATGGCTTGAGCAGCAGAAACCACTGTAGTTTTTACACACTCTTTTTTTGTTTAAGGATCTCATCAGGAAGTGAGTGAGTTAACAAGAATTTGAAGTCATGGTTCCAACATTCCCAGGCACATTTTGTTACTCCATTTTGGGAAACAAATGTATAAATACCACTACAAAATTACAATGCACTGTCTAAATGATTTGCTGTTAAAACTTTTATAATCAAAATTGAACATACATGGCTGGTAAAAAAAAAAAACCAGGTATTTTTCTTAATTGCACCAGCACATTCAGTCATAAAGAGTGAAAAAAAAAATCCTTGGAGAGATTCCCCTGCTGGTGTCAATTAGTGTCAATTTATAGCAGTGGGAGATCTGCCCCTAATATATTTATCACGGCCTTAAGTGAAAGCAGGAGCAGGAGTTTTATTTGAGAGCCATAAAACAATTTGGGGCAGATCCCCTGCTGGAAGCCAGTGTTGTCTATATGAAAGTAGAATTTTTCCACTTTTCAGAGATACAGGATGAAATTGTGGAGCAAATATTCAAACTTGGGTATTTATAGTTAGACACACACTTATTTGGGAGCCATTTTATTTAGACCCCTAATATTTAGGTACCCAGGGTACCCAAATCAGAAAAAGAAAAAGATTAACCTGGGTACTTAAATATGGCTATTTAGACATCCAAGTTTGAAAATTGAATTCTGTAATATAACAGGGAAATAAACTTAAATACTACCTATAGTCAAAATCTCATACAATTCTTCTCCATAGACTGAATCATGATTTCATAGGAAATAGGAAAAAAGTAATTTAAAAATAATCAGGTCAGTTTATTTCTTTACTTTTTGAAACCCTGTAATGAAAAGGAATTACACTGAATTGTAGGGGTTGATGGTCATGCCATGCTCCTTATTTTATCAGCCTTCCATGTGACCACCAAAAACACAGGGATAATATGCCTTTATTTTGCAGGTCATAGCACTCTGCACACTGGTGCTGCTCAGTGAATCAATCAATAAAAATTACATGAATTTTTTTTGCTGTCTGCTAAAAGATATGTCTCTGTGTTGGTGTAGCCTCTCCTACAGTATTCAATGGGGTGCACAAGGGGATACCTAGTGGTGAAATAATTGTACCACACCCACTTCACTCAAACTACCATGTTTATTGTCTGCCATTACACTGGAAAAGACAAACAACATAAATCCTAATGTGCTCAGCTTGTAACTGAGTATTTAATACCATCAACATCTGGTGAATTATTTTGATTTTGAACTTGGACCCTTCTCAGCTGGGATATGAGTCCTGCTTAGAACTCCCAGTGAGTCCATTGTTACCTGTGTATTCTTGTATGAATAGTAACAATGGTTAAGATTGGCAGTGGTGCAGCAGATATACCAGGAAAGATGGGAGGTTCTTCATCATTGTTTAGCATCAGGAAACCCATAAACACTAGGAATTAATGTTTCAGAGGGTTAATAGCAAAATATTAGAAGCCTTCCACCTATTGATTTCCAGCTTCAGTTAGCCCACCCTGGGTAGTGACTGAATGTTACTTTCACCACATTTTTTTTTAACCAGAAGTGGCCAGTGCAAGATGAGACAATGGTATCAGTACAGTTTCTGGTGCATGGGTGTCAACTGTCATGGCAGCCAGGCCAGTACAGGCAGCCAGGCCAGTACAGTACAATCCATTGGGCTGGGGTCAAAGGTAGGAGTGAAGATTAGTTACCAAGTCAGATCAGCACACTGGTACCATAGTTGGCCTGGGAAAAAGGCAGGATTCAGGGCAAAAAACAAGACAGGGCAAAAGGACAAGGTCAGCAGCAAAGCAGAGTCTGCATGGTTTCTTAGTTAGGTCCCTGGCCACACTTTGTGGTTTAAATAGTTGGCGTGGACCAGTCATGTGGCCTCAGCATTTTATTGCTCTGGCCTCTTGGGGTGGTACTTCCTGTGGTGCCTAATCATTCATTCTCTTTGGCTGGTGCTTCAGCTGACTCCCAAGTGGCATCATAAAGGTATCAGTCAACTGGACCCCTGCATTTCTGGGTTCTTGATCTGTGGTTTCTTACACCAACGTTGGCAGAAAGCACCACCAGAAAGGGCAGTCTTGTTAGCAATATCTGCACAGAGGCTAAGAACTGTACTGGAAGGAAGAACTGTTAGGGGTGATTTCAAATCAGGGATGAGGCACACGAACGTATCACAGGCATGCACTACTATGGGCTGTTCTCTTTCTTTTGTGTTTAACTAGAGGACTTTCAAAGGACATAGAAAAGCTGAAAATCACTTTCCATATGAAAATTCTGTATGGAATAACATTATTATTCATTCTGTATGGAATAACCCCTGAGATTTATCTTTTGGAAAGAGATTAGAAAAGGGGAAAGTTGCATTTTTTGTCTCTTTTTTTCCCCCCAGTTTGTTAATTTGAGCATTGGACAGCGCTTTGTGTGTAGGAGTAGTCACTGCTTTGTTGATAATGAATGTCCTTCACTAGCACCTGCAAATGAGTATTATCCCGAGGTATGGCAGCAGGGAGCTGAAACTGAATGTCAATGGGCAGTGATATGTACAGAGAAAAAGGGCAGGTTGGAAGAATGATGATGACGATGCTTCTCAACATGTAGGAGTCTTTCTGCTCCCTTCTATAACTGACTTTCAGTGTCTCCTGAGTTTTATATGTCATCTTTACTGTTTCAAACCTGGCAATCAGATCAGGGGTGGGCAATAATTTTTGACCAGGGGCCACTTCAAAAATTTTTGAAGTGGCCCAGGGCCGCCCCGGAAGGGGCGGGGCCTTGGTGGAAGGGGTGGGGCCAGGAAACTTCCGTGCTTCCCCATCCACAGACCCTGGGAGTGGGGGAGCTGCAAAGTCTTTGCCCCCCCCCCCCCGAGAGAATCGCCAGCTATTCTGAACAGCTGACAGTTCCCTCTAGGTACCCGTGCCCCTGGCCGTGGGAGGAGACTTCGCATGCTCCCCCCTGCTGCCCCCAGGTCAATCAGGGCATGGGGAGGGGGAGCACATGAAGTCTCTTGCTCCCTGCCCCCGCCCTGCAAGGGAGTGCCGCGCTTAGAGTCAACCACAGCTGAGCAGATGGCGGTTGACTTTAAGTGCTGAGCCCCTTGCAGAGCCGGAGGAGACTTCACACACTCCCCCCACCCCCAAGCCCTGAATGGCCTAGGGTGGGGGAAGCATGCGAAGTCTCCACCCACCCTACCCCCATCCTGCAAGGAGCATGTGGTGCTTAGAAGTGCCACACCCCTCACAGGGCGGGAGGTGTGCTCCCCCTACCCCCAGGCCAATCAGGGCTTGGGGGCGGGAGAAGCATGTGAAGTCTCCTCCTGTCCTTCCAGGAGCACACTGTGCCGTGCACTCCTTGCAGGGCAGGGGCAGGGTGGGAGGAGACTTTGTGCGCTTCCCCCCACCCTCAGGCCTGTATTGCTGGAGGTCAGGGGGAGTGGCAGGGCCTCCATGGGCCGGATCAACTCACTTGGTGGGCTGTATCTGGCCTGCGGAGGCCCTTTTGCCCACTCCTGGTCTAGCTGGTTGAAGCAAAATACAAATAGTACCAAGGTAATATTTATAGAATTGAGGAAACAGCAATAATTGTGAAAATTACATAAAAGAGTAAAAGAGTTCTGCAGTTTGGGAGTATATTTGGCTACATCTAGACTATAGGCTTCTTTCAGAAGAAGCTTTAAAAACTTCTTCTGAAAGAGAGCGTCCACACTGCAAAAGTGTATTGAAAAAGCTATCTGCTTTTTCGAAAGATAGCGTCCAGACTGAATGGACACTATCTCACATGTAACCTGTGATTACTATGGGCAGAATGGCCACCAGGGCACCTGTGCTTTTTCCTTTTTCCTCTTTTTCCAAAAGAACTCCCTCTTCCCTGTCCACACACACCTTTTTGCAAAAGAGCTCTTTCGCAAAGAGGCTTCTTCCTCGTAGAATGAGGATTACCAATGCCGGAAAAACTCCTCTGTTCTTTCGATTTTCTTTCAGAAGAATGCAATTGCAGTGTGGACGTTTCTCAAGTTTTGTCAGAAAAATGGCTGTTTTTCTGACAAAACTCTGTAGTGTAGACATACCCTTTGGCTCCAAGACTGCTAGACAATCAGGTAGCAGCCACAGCTAAAAATGTATTTTCCATCTATGCTTGGTGAGACAAGCATGACAATTACCTTTGGAGGCAGGGTTACACTACTTAGAACCTGAAATGGGTGCAGAATGCAGCAGCCTGCCAACTAACCAGGAGCTCCCCAAGAACATTTAACACTGATGCTCCATGAACTTGCTTGGGCTCTTCTAGGTTTCTGTGTGAAATTCAAGACACTATTTTTTGAAGTTTAAAGCCCATCCTGATATGGGACCAAGCTCTCAGCGGGTACATCTACACTGCACGGCTATTTTGGGATATCAGAGGTATCCCGATATAGCTACCCCACATCTACACAAGCCACCCGTTATTTTGAAATATTTTTTGAAATAAGGGGCAGTCTATTTCAGCATCCCGGTAACCCTCGTTCCACGAGGGCTAAGGGATGTCTCAAAATACTGCGTTACTTTGAAATTTGGTGCTGTGTAGACCTTTTTCAAAATAAGCTATTTCGAAATAGATTCAAAATAAGATACACGTCTACACAGCACCTTATTTTGAGTTTAGGGTGCTGTGTAGATGCACCCAGAGGGACCCTTTTACCCCCCTGCCATACCCCTGCAGTTGCAACCAGAGGAGGTGCTAGAGTTGCTGCTCTCTCTGTATCAAGGTGAAAGGGCTGCTGACATAAGAGCATTGTCTTCTGGGAATGTCTCTATTCTGAATGAACTTTCCCCTTTAGTCAGCTAGGGAATATCTACACTGCAGCACTATTCCGCGTCTTTGAAACAAGCCCGTTATTTCGAAATATAACAGGCTCGCTATTCCGACGTCCCTGTAAACCTCGTTCCACGAGGATTAAGGGAGGTTTCAGAATAGCGGTTTATTTCAAAATTTGGCTCTGTGTAGACAGCACCAAATTACGAAATAAGCTACACAATTTGTGTAGCTCAAATTGCATAGCTTATTTTGAGCTAAGGGTGCAGTGTAGATACACTGCTTGTGCCCTGGTTAGCTAACATTCCAGGCACGCTGCAAAGCTTCTCTTTTCCCCAGAGCACACTGGGAGGGTGGTGTTGGGATAAATTGGAAAGACTTTTTTTTTATTAGATACCTCTTTGGGAGGCTCTCTCCCCTGAGGTTGCAGGGAGATTTTTGAATATGTACTGGTTTTAGATGTCTGTTGTTTTGATGTGGCAAGAGCAGTCTTATCTGGTTTTGTTATCTCAGCCATGGAATGTCCAGATCAACATTCATTTGCAGTTTAATTCTGCAAATAAATAAGTGCATAAAACTTAAATATTTTGGGTATTTTTTCCTGTTAGCACCACAGAGCCAACACCAATGGGGGAAAGCAAATTAGATTCAATTCTGATTCATCCATCAACACAACTGCTAACTAAGTTCTAGTTGCAAAATCTTTATTACAGTACTGGTAATGATATGTGAACATCCGGCTATGTTCCAGTCCAGATGGAGTTTTCAGGCCTTGCAGTTTAAAAAAACCATCTTTCCACTGGAAAGTAGAGCAAATTTGACATAAAAACATGTAAAAGACAATTAACATGGAACCCCACAAACAAAGCCATTTTCCCCATAGCCATTTTTCAAAAGTATAAAAATGAACAAAACACCAAACAGACACAGAAAATATCAAACTGCAGAGGGTTTACTGCTACAGAGTCAATTTACTGGGAAGATGTACCATTTCTTTAAATGACAAAGTGTATTCAATTTTTAATAATTCTTCCTGTGGTTAGGAAGCCATTCCCTACCTTTCCACGGTAAGGAATATTGTCTTAACCACAAGCCTTTTTACTCCTTTCCTAGTATTCAGTTATTATCTTCTGGGAGCATTTTTTTGCCTCTAAGATAAAAGCTTGGATGCATCTTTGTGACACTCCAGTATTCCCACTTCTATTCTGATTTCGTGCAATGCATTAGTTTAGGGTGCTTTGAAAATTTACTGCATTTGGCCATAGCAGAGAACTATATTGCCTTAATTCAGCTTTCTAGAGTGCTTTGGAACTGCAAACAATCTCATTTGACTTAAGACTTCACAAACACATCTGATATGAGCAGTACTGCTTTATAGAAACTGCAGGTGGCATGTAAAATAATGACTTACAGAACAATTTGTTTACACCAACTATGCCAGTCCAATGTTATCAGTTGATGTCTTGCAGAATGGGTATTATGAGGCCATACTATCCCTTTGCTAGTGAAGACAAAAGAGGTATTAAGGCTGTTCTATCTAGTCTTGGAATATCTGTTTCTTAAGTGTATTGAAAACAAATTAAGTGCAAAACACCCAATACAAGATTGTCCAGTTTTGTGTAACGGGTTAAACTGCATCACTTTATGCATCATAACTCCATAGAACATCTTGGGGAATGAATTTATTACATGGCACAGATGGTAAATCACCTGCACTTCTTATGAAACAGCTGGTGAGTCCACTTGCTGAAAACCGTAATTGTTCTCAGATAGTACAGCACATTCATAGCTAGTGGACTTCACTGGACATTGTATATTTTGCTGCCTAGTCTCCATAGCAAATATTGATTTATTTAAGAATGATTGACGGTAAAATGCCCTAATAATTACATTAAATTAAATTAGTGATTTCAGATTATGGCAATGACTGCATTTGGTTATTATGTAATACTTTTTGGTGCTGTCTAATACTAATACTGTACTTAGTCCTGCCTTAAGTGCAGGGGACTGGACTAGAACAGTGTTTCTCAACCTTTTTTTTTTATAAAGTACCCCCTTTAAAAAAAAAGTTATAAGTACCCCCAGTATTTATAGTTTTCAGACACACAATTTTTTTTCTACCATTGCAACACATTTTTTTAAACAACTTAATCGTAGCCAGGTGGGCGATGAAATTTTTGGGTGTAAAAAGTACAAAAATCTTAAAGCGCTGTAAAACTTAAAACAAAAATTCAGTTTTCTCCAAATTTCAGTTGTGTTGACGTACCCCCCAGACTTCTCTCGAGTACCCCTAAGGGTACTCGTTCCACTGGTTGAGAAACACTGGACTAGAAGACCTCTGGAGGTGTGTTCCAGTCCTATGATTCTGTGTCTAGGCTCAAATCTGAATTTGGCCAGAACTTCTTGGTGGCTTCACACCCATTCAATTGTGGAGTAGATAACATCACAGAACATTCTATATAATCAGAACCCTTCCTTCAGAAGAGATTTGGATGTGGAGTAGCACGGATGTTTTACAGTAGGTTAGAATGAAGTACATGGTCATTAATCGTAAGAGAGCTTGCAAAGCATCTTTCTAGAACATGCCTGGGTCCAGCACGGTCTAGCAGTCATTTTCTAAAGGATGCATTCCCTCAAAATGAAGGGGGTTGGAGGAAGAGATTAAGGTATTTCACTGATACAAAATGCCCTGGGCCAATTTTTTTTAAACTGTGACCATAGCTTTATATGCATCTACCTGCACAAATCAGCAAACTGAGAGCACTGACATAGGTAATATTTTTTTTAAAGTGTGAGGAGCTAGCTCCCTATATAGACATTCACAGAACCACCTCATTATTCTCCTTTAATGCCTTCATTAAAATATTCCACTGCTGTGATGCCTATATAAATGTTTATACATTGGCTAGGTAGCTGCTGTGCTGTGGCAGTTGCTTATCATACCGATGATAGGCCAATAGCAAACGCAAATTCTTTGGCAGTCCCTTATTTTAGTTGTGCCCTTGTGAGATTATTTTTTGTGGATTCTAAATTTCAAGATGAGAGAACAACACACAGCACAGTGTGTCACCCTGACTGCAAATTAGAAACCAGCAAAATATGTGATAGCCTGAGGAATAACTACCCTCTTGTATACCAGTACAGAATTTACAAAATATTGTCTTTATTGTGACCCACAAAAATCTATTCAACAAAGTTAATTCCACTTTTTATTGTTTTCTTCATATTCAGTACCATACATTTAATGAGAAACAGTTGTATAGCTGCTATACAACAACTAATTTCCATAACTAGAAGTTTGTTTTCAGGACATAATTATAGAAAAGTTCACATTTTCTAATATTGTATCCTGGCTGTTGTACAATGAAGTCTTTAGGTCTGATTATATTCAATGCCTTTTACGTCTTTCAATTTGGCATTCAGCAATGATAGAAAGGGTATATTTTTTTACTGATTTTCTTAGTTTCTCTGAGTTTTGCAAGCAAAACTACAGTGTATATTACAAATAGAATATGATGTATTTTAGCAATTTTATAGACCTTTAAAATTAGATTGGTAATGAACTAAAATACATATGTAAGGAAACAAACCTAGCAAGGGAACGGTTTGAAATGTCTCAGTAAAGCAGTCCAATCTCCAATTTCTATAATTGAAAAGGGGAAGCAACTTTATTGACTACTAGCAATCTGCAATGAAGAGAACGTTCACATTTTAACTTTCCCAGCTTCCAGGCAGCCATTGAAGCCCACTTATTTACCAGCAATGAATGTAGCTCCTAATCTGCCAAGACAACTGATAAGTGCACCAAAACACATGCCAGCCCCCTAAGAAGTACGGGTACACGGATTAAGCTGTACTGCAGGGATCAATCTGTACTGTCAGGGAACTAGGCTAAATGCACTAATAAATCTATTCTGTCTCACTTTCCTGCAGTCCAATCCTGATGCCTTTACAGTGGTTTTACTCATCCCTTATTCCAGCAAAACAATTATCTGGACTGGGTAAGAATTTGGCTTTAATATGATTCTATACTCAATCTGCAGTGATAGATATCTACCACTAGAGAGCAGTTTTGCAATATGTAGAACAAACCATCACAGGACTTGCAAAGGCTTGGAGAGCCTTCAGTAAATCATACCTTTCAAGTTACAGGCTCCCAGTACATATGTTATGCACCACTTTCCCGCATCATAGAGCCAAAACGGCCTTGAGCTATTGGTTTTTTTATTACTGTTGTAAACCATTTACCTCAAAGGATAATGATGAAATGAATAAAGAACTTCCTTGCTTTCAGGACATTTAACCGTCTTGAAATTTTGAACATACAGACAAACTTCTCGGACACTTCGCCAAAGAATCAATGCACATAAAACAGACATCAGGCTCTCTCACACAGAGAGAACTGTTGCTTGCCATTTTAACCAGACTGACCATTCTCTCAATGACCTTAAAACATGCATATTGCTTCAAAGAGATTTTAACTCCAGACTTCAAAGAGAAGCCTCAGAACTGTCATTCATGCTTAAATTTGACACTTTGCGTACTGGTCTTAACAAAGATGCTAAATATCTCACCCATTACAAAGTTAGCTTCCCCAATTATCACCCCTAATGTCATTACCTCACAGACACTAACCTTCCCCCCTCGCCCCTCCTCTGTTCTTAAACCTGATTCGTCATTTTTATGTGTGTTCACTTTTTTTTGATTGTATCACTTTGGTATATATGGTTGTGCCAATTTTCTTCCACGTATTGATCTGAGGAAGTGGGTCTGGCCCACGAAAGCTCATCACCTCATCACTGGCCTGCCTCCCAAGGCCTGTGAAAGTGAGGGAGGCAGGCCAGTCCTCGCCCACAGACAACCCGCCAACCTGAAGCATATTCTCACCAGCAACTATACACTGCACCATAATAACTCTAACTCAGGAACCAATCCATGCAACAAACCTCGGTGCCAACTCTGCCCACATATATACACCAGCAACACTATCACAGGACCTAACCAGATCAGCCATACCGTCACTGGTTCATTCTCCTGCACATCTACTAACATAATATATGCCATCATGTGCCAACAATGCCCCTCTGCTATATACATCAGCCAAACTGGACAGTCTCTACGTAAAAGAATAAATGGACACAAATCAGATATTAGGAATGGCAATATACAAAAACCTGTAGGGGAACACTTCAATCTCCCTGGACACACAATTGCAGATCTAAAGGTAGCCATCCTGCAGCAAAAAAACTTCAGGACCAGACTTCAGAGAGAAACTGCTGAGCTACAGTTCATCTTCAAGTTTGACACAATCAACTGAGGATTAAACAAAGACTGTGAATGGCTAGCTAACTACAAAAGCAGCTTCTCCTCTCTTGGCATTCACACCTCCAGATCAGCTACTAGAAGTGGGCCTCATCCTCCCTGATTGGATCCACCTCATCATCTTTAGCCTGATCCTGGCCTGCATATTTATACCTGCCTCTGGAAATTTCCACTACATGCATCTGACGAAGTGGGTCTTTGCCCACAAAGGCTTATGCTCCGACACTTCGGTTAGTCTATAAAGTGCCACAGGACTCCTCGCCGCTTTTGCAGATTCAGACTAACACGGCTACCCCTCTGATACTTGATACCATGCAAGGCTCTATAAGATCTACCTACCCTAACAAGTGTCATGGAGAAAAATGGGGAAAGCGGAGGTATTTCCGATGCTATACAGTATTTCCCTTGAATGTTAACAGCATATACCCAATAGCAACATTGAGATATATCTTTTCTTGGCGTAAAATCTTGGGCCCATTAAAGTCAGTGGCATTCCTGGTTAGCAGCAAATACAAACTTCTTCTCAGATAGTTTCTCTTGACCTTAGGGTTGCCAGATGGTTTCAACAAAAATACCGGACACACTTGACATTACATCACAATCTACATTACATCTTATTTAGAAAATACCAGACATTTATATTTTCTCATTTATATTTTCTCAATTTGTTTCCCGAACAGAAAGCTCAAATACTGGACTGTCCAGTTCAAAACCAGATACCTGGCAACCCTTCTTGACCTGAATATATCACACTATCATCTAGCTGAGATTAACTTTATTTGAAGCACATTTATTTTCCTCCAACAGATTGTTTTATGGTAAATCATACAAGACAGTGGTTTTCAAAAATATTGCATATCACTCACAGAACATAGATAGTCTGTTTTCTAAGATAGGCCCTCCACCAATAACACCACCATTTTGTATTTATAAGTGAGTGCCTTTCCTTCAAAGATCTCAAAGCATTTTCCAAAGTTAAGGAAGTATTATCCTCATTTTATGAAGCATTGAGATATAGACAGATGAATAAACCTGTCTGACCACAGTCACCTGATGACTAGGATATGTCTACACAGCAGGGCTAACCTTGAAATAAGCTTTGCAACTTGAGCTACGCTAATTGCGTAGCTTAAGTCAAAATAGTTTATTTTGACTATTGGTGCTGTCTACACAGAAGTTATTTCGAGATAAAGCACTCTTCCCCTGACTTCCCTTACTCCTTATACAATGAGGCTTACCGGAGTCGGAGTAAGCAGTCCTCCACCTCAACATTATTTTGACATGTGTCGAAATATGTGTAGATGTGGACTATGTTTTTTTGGAATAACATCAGTTATTCAGAAATAATGCTGCTGTGTAGACATAGCGTTTGTGACAGAAGCAGGACTAGAATCCACATGTTCTCATTCTTGGCCCCAGTTTTGTTTACTATCACCATGCAGCTAGGTTTCAAGAGAGAGCAGCAGAAACCTGCCAGAATTTTGTGTCATGTTCTATGTATACCAGTGAAGTGGAAAGTACAGGAGAAATGCAATATATGTTTGTGAAATGCCAACCATGCTGAACTGTGTCACATATTAGAAGTAAAATGGTAAATGTAACAACTAGGCCTTATGGGGCAGTCACAAATGGAATCTGTTATATTTCTTTGATTTCATTAACACATACTACAAGCTCTTCACTTCCAGGGTTTATAAACTCTGATAAGAGCACAGCATGTACCCTTCTGAGCTTAAAAGCATTGAAGCAAATTGATAAAAGGTTTTCAGCAAATGAAGTTTTCTGTGTTAAGAAGTTTTCTGTATTTTAACTTGTTTATTTTTAATTTAAGCTTTTGCCTCTTTAGAACAAAGAAAAAACAAAGATCCTAATGATATCCTTCTCCACTTATTCCTCCTCCCACTGGTTCAGCTCATGCCATATTTTCACCTCCATAGCCCCAACTTAGATAACAAATGGGGTTCCCTGGCTGAACAATAGGACTGAGCTCTTTAAAAGAGCAGAGAGAGATGGAGCCTTGCCCTACAGAAAAAAAGTTGTACCACTTTTTCTATACTGGTATTGTTAAAGTGTGCAACCCCTAAAGTGCAGACACAGTCATATCAGTAAAAGGTACATATACTTGTACAGCTTATTCACATATGCATAGTACATAAGCTATATGGCTACGTCTACGCTACGAGTTTTCTCGGCAAAAAATATTCTAATGAGGGACTCATTTGCATGAGTCATGATCTCATTTGCATATTTTCTGCCGATCCGTTTTTGCACTAGGGTTTTTGTGCAAAAAACAAGCAGTGTGGACATTTCTATTTGCGTAAAAACCCCTTTTCCCGCAAGATCCTTATGCCCCAAAAAAGGAGGTTTACCGATCTTGCGGGAAAAGGGTTTTTTTTGCAAAAAGAAAATGTCCATATTGCTTGTTTTTGCGCAAAATCCCTAGCACAAAAATGGATCAGCAGAAAATATGCAAATGAGATTGCAACTCATGCAAATGAGTCCCTAATTAGCATATTTTTTGCCAAGAAAACTCAGTGTAGATGTAGCCTGTCAGTATTAGGCACTTTTATACCAGTATAACTGAGTCCACACTAGGGTCTGGTCTACAACAAAAAATTATATTGGCATAACTGTGTTTGTTAGTGGTATGGCTGCTTCATACCCCTGACCAAAGTATGTATGAAGCCGTAAGGCTAGTGTAGGTGCATCCAAGTCAATGGAACAGGGCATCCCCGCTATAAGTCTCCCCAGTATACATCCAATTCCACACAAAAGTCGTTGACACTTGTAGGAACTGAGGCATTATAAATCCTCACATTTCCCGCTCTTAAGTCATGCACCGCGACCCCCCCCATTTGCACAAATGGAAGTCAGCCAGAGGAAAAAATTTCCCTGTTATAAGTTGTTTCACTGTAAGTCCAAGTTTTTTGGAATGTATCTTGGACTTACAGCAAGGACGGCTTGTATAGCTATGCTGCAGCAGCCTTTTTATAGTGTAGGTGTAGTAGATGTAGACATAGCATGGGAGTTGTACCAGTATATCTAAATCAGAAAAAAACTCTATAAATATTTATAAACAGCTTTGGGATCCTTTGACAAAAGGCACTATAAACGTGCATGTGAAAAATACTGTTATTAATACAGTTCATGTTTTTAAAAGATTTTGGTAATACAGTGTTGACATTTTTAAAGTAATAGAATTTGGAAGGAATTTCCCACTAGTAGGAGGAATTCTCAGCCTAAATTACTTGACTGTTTAAAAAATAGAGCAACAAGGTGGGTGAGATAATATCTTTTATTGAACCAAGGGAGTTGATAGCCTCTACGGGCCCCTGGGCAAGGTGTATGAGGGAAGCCAGCTCCATGATCCCAGAAGGGGCGGGGCCTCAGGCAGAAAGGCTGGGCCTGGGGCAGCCAGCCCTGAACACTGTTTGAAGTTTTCTGTGCCAGCCCCTAGACAGTCCTCAGAGCCTCCTGGAGTGCAGCACACCCTCCCACCCTTAGAGCTGCCTGCAAGGGGTGTGGCTCTTCTAAGTACCACATGCTTCTTGCAGGACAGGGGCAGGGCAGGAGGAAACTTTGCATGCTTCCCCCTGCCCCCAAGTCCCGATTGACCTGGAAGTGGGGGTGAAGGGGAGTGTGTGAAGTCTCCTCCCAGCGCCAGGGATGCAAGTGCCTAGAAGGAACCACCAGCTGTTCAGAACAATTGGTGGGGGGAATCAGGAGCAAAGACTTCACACACTCCCGCACCCCTAGACCAAACCCCCACCCCCAGACCAATCTGTGGTCGGGGAAGCATGGAAGTATCCTGGCCCCACCCTTCCACCTGAGGCCCCATCCCTTCTGGGGTTGCCCAGTCCCACATCACAAATTTCTGAAGTGGCCCCAGTCAAAAATTATTGCCCATCCCTGTCTTAGTGCCACTAGGCAGGACAGTACACCACACCCAGAATGTGTGTGGGTTACACAAACACCTACTAACTTTAGGAAAAGTTGGATTTGTAACCAAAGTTTGCAGCTTCTTTCTATCTCAAAGTTTGCAGTATCATTAGCTGAATTTCAGAGATGGGGCAAATGAGACTTACTCACTTTTAAAATCTCTGAGATGTAAGATAAAATAGTCTACATGATTGCTAACTTGTTTTTAGCATTAATCCACAGAACACATGCAGTATGGACAGGGGCAATGAAAGATTTTTCTGCAGTGCCCAGTTAATTTCTCTGAGTGCAGACCCTGAAGAGACCGTAAGTAGAGATGATAAGTCTACTTAAGGGTTATGGCTTTTTAGCTGAGAATGCCAACAAAAGTGCAAATTAGTGAGGACCCTCCACTGGTTTTGCACTGTTGATAATAGTCCTCTAGGTAGTAGGCTAAGATTACCAAATACATTTAGGATAAGGCATTGAATTTGCATCAGCTGATACCAACTTTGAATCAAAACCAACTTGAACAAGATTTTAAATGGTGATGCAGGTTAAAGGCTTGTTTCCTACAACCCAACATCCCAGTCTTCCAAACTAGATGACTATTTCTTGGGCTATGTGTAGACTGCAGGCTTCTTTCGGAAGAAGCTTTTCCAGAAGAGATCTTCCAAAAAAACTTCTTCTGAAAGAGTGCGTACACACTGCCAAAGCGCATCGAAAAAGCGATCTGCTTTTTTTGAAAGATCGCGTCCACACTGAATGGACACTATTTCACATTTAAATTGTGATTACTATGGACGGAATGGCCACCAGGTCACCTGTGCTTTTTCCTCTTTTCTCTTCTTCCGAAAGAACTCCCTCTTCCCCTTCCACACACGCCTTTTTTCAAAAGAACTCTTTTGGAAAAAGGCTTCTTCCTCATAGAAGGAGGTTTACCAATGTTGGAAAAAACCCTCTGTTCTTTCGATTTTTTTCGAAAGAACATGCTTGCAGTGTGGACGTAAGTGAAGTTTTTTTGGAAAAACGGCCGTTTTTCCAAAAAGACTCTGTAGTGTAGACATACCACCCCAGTGAGATACAGATGGAGCAATAGCGAACAGGATTTCTAGTTTCTTCTAGCATCTGTTTTGCAACATATAAATTAAGCAGTATTTGGAGATGTTAATGAATTTCTCAATTTCTTTTCAGTCACAGCAGCTGTTTTGTGATTCTATGACTCCTTGCATAGATATACTGTGTGAAATAAAGTGTTACTGAGTCAGTGTGCATCCTGGTATAGGTGAAGATTCAATGCAGATGACAAGTCTGATTTTCCTCCTACATTATTAGTCTTTAAGGAGTGCCTGAAATGATGATTCATATTAGAATCATCACCCTGAGCTATTTCTTCAGAAATATTTATATTTTTAAAGTGCCAAGCTGCAGGTATATATTAACAGTGCTCAGGCCTCCCTCAAATATGCAAAGAGAGAGAATTTGAATAAAAATCCACACAGCATGTGAAAAGTGAAGTGAGAATTCCATTTACTGACATTTGCGGAATTTCTTACTCAGGCTTGGTCTATACTACATGGGAAGATTGAAGTAAGATGCACAACTCCAGCTGCATAAATTACGTAGCTTGAGTTGATGTATCTTAAATCCCCGTCCACACAGTGAGAGGTTCATGGAGCCTATAGTGAGGCAGAGCGTGAAACATAAAACCAAGCTCAGTGCTCAGCTTCTGGATGCATTCAAGATTTAGAATCTGCACATATTTTTTGTTATTAATTTTTCATGTTAGGCCTTTGCCCATGTTCTGAGCCATTTTTTACTTAGCTTGTCTAAGTTACTTGACTAGTAAGTAGCATATTTTTAGAATTACAAATATGGATGGGTGAACCACCTCAGATATGAGACAACTGACTTCCACACCTCAATTTTTTGAGGTTCAAAGAATGTCAGATAATTGGGGGGGTTTAAGCTTTCATTTTAGCCTGCTTGTGTCAGAAGCAGGTGCACAGAAATGCCACAAGAGAGGCTGCTCCTGAAATGTTTACCTGAATTAGAAGTAATAATAATTAGAAGTCACAGGATACAACCTGTGCTTAGTCTCTAACTTTGAATCTCAATAAGCTAAAGAGATTCAATAAAAGATTCAGATTACTGTGTGTATCTATGAACTGCACCATTTCCAGTTTTTCCCATTACCCTACACAGTCAAATTCAATATACAACTGCTGTAGAATGTAAATTTGATATGATTCACTGATAAGCACCTAATCGGCTTAAACGCTTTTAAAAAATGTCATGAGGTAACTATCTGCATTTTTAGGTGCCTAAAACACCTCTGTAAACCTGGCCCTCGCAGACTGTTTCTTCTTTCACTCATACCTGTTTTGCATGTGTGCAATGTCATTGACTTCAGTAGGATTGCTCTGATTTACACTAGTGTAAGTGAAAGAAGAGTCAGTACCCTTAATCTTTTGGGCCTATGCCTGTTTGAATTGGAAGCCTGAAATATCCTAACCTCCTTTAAGAGGACCAAAGGGTTTAATGTGGTGGAATTTTTTAATCAAGTGCAGTTGTCCTACACCCAGAGCAGAGACTTAGAGGCATTTGCTAGAGATTCATAGACAAAGTTTATATCAAACTGTTTTGTTAATTAATTGTTTAACTGGCACTCCCAGATGTAAATGTTCAGAGAGAAAACTCCAGGAGAAGAATTATCTCCTTTGCAGATAAAAACTAGGAAATAAACTGCCAATAATCAAGTACCAGGTATACTCTGTAATTAAACAACATATGGATCTACTTAGTATGAATAAAATTGATTTTTGTCATAAATGGCTAGTCAAAAATCTTCACTCAGTTTTAGTCTGCATTACGAAACTTTTTACAAGACTGTGGTTATCTGGTAAGTATTTTAGATCCCCAGCCATCTGGAAAAACCAAAGAGGAATTAATAAATACCACCACTGGCTTTCAGTAGTTTATGAATCATTGCAGAGGAGATTAGAGTCTTCCTCTGACTTATTCCTGTGTGAGAAGTCACAAAAAAAGTCGTTTTATTGCAATGTTAACCTTTAGGGTTAGGTGAGAAGGACACTTGCTAGGCAATTGTGTGTTTTGTTTGGGAACCTTCTGCTCTGTTTTGCTTTCCAGAAGCGATGAAGCTGAATCTGAATCACATCTCCTTGCAGTTATTAGTGAGCTCATGTCCTGAGTTTTCAGTTAGAGCTTAATAATGTGGGTTGGATCATTATCTACACTTCCACAAAATCATCTGTTATGCGGCGCTCCACGTTTCTTTAATAAATTGGTTTCAAATGGTTTTCCTAATAAAATTAATTAAACAACTTGTCAGCTGTTTTAGAAATGCAGAATTCAGAGTCATTCAGCTAAGGTAACACCATGTAAAACAAATGTTACTCACTTACTGCAAAACATCTTGTACTCAGTCCATCCTGATGAGTCAAACTCTTCTGTCAGTATGAAATCAGGATTATTAGCCTAGTCACATATCCATTTCCCTATATAAGGCAATGCACTATATATCCATATTATTTTAAGTGGCTGTTTAAAAGTGGAGAAGATTATGTACATGAGAGAGTCTTGTCCTTTGAACTGTTTATGATTCATAGACTCTGTGCGTGTTAAACAGCTGTACTATGAGTTATTCTCAAACACTGTCACTGTTGTATGGTATTTCACTGCAACAGCACTGTCAGCATTTCAAACAGCATTTTCATTCCTTAAATTACACAGTTTTGCTATTGTGGTACAGTATGGCCAGAAATTACATTAAAAATGGCACTACCATGCTTATTTGTCTTTCTTATGAACGTCCAGACTTGCCTGTTAATAAAAATTAGTAGCAGTTTATTTAGTAATAAACAAACCTGACTCTCAGTAGTCCATATCTAGTATGTCTCTCTGTTGAGGGGTTGCCTACACCTCGGTAACCCAGACAGCCACTATGGCTGGGTTACAACTCCCTTCGGACAGGGCTGCCCTTAGTTGTTGCTGTCGCTGATTTTTCGCCAGCCAGTCAAGTAACTTAGCTGGTTCCATTCTCCTACCTTCCCCCACGTCCTATTCTCTATGCTCTACCAAGCTACCTCCTCAGCCCCTCAACACAGGGGCAGGACGTGCCCACATTCTCCACCAAGTTGTGTAGGGGTTGCCTGCACCTCGGTAACCCAGACGTCCCCTACAGCTGGGTTATGGCCCCCTTCGGACAGGGCTGTCCTTAGTTGCACACAGATGCCCCTCTTTTAGAGCAGATACAGCCTTATAGGCTCTGTTCACCAAAGTACAAGTACCACTATACAGGTATATATGGCCCTCTAGGCCCAATCCCGAAGTACAAGTCCCTCTATACAGGGTTGTAGAGGGCCTTCCAGCCTAGCTTCTCAGTGAGCTTTTCTCCAAAATCTAGGGAGCACAGTTGGGTTGGGGTGGAGAGGTGGGGGACCCAGGCCCTCCTGCTCCACCGAGTCCCAGCCCAGGGCCCTGATGGCAGCGAAAGCTTTTGCTGTCTGCTCGGCGGGGATGCCTGCCGGAACACGCCAAGCTCCCAGAGTGCAATCCTCTGCCCTGGGCTCCTTCCTACTTCCTCCAATGCTGGGCGTTGTCCTTTGCGTGCTGCTCCCTGGGTCAGTCCCAGTCCGATGATCTCCCTGCCCAGTGCTGTCACTGAGGCTGTGGCTGGGGCTGCTGTTCCTCGGGTGGCTGCGGCAGCAGGTGCTGCTCCTGGGTCAGCTGCCATCGCTGGTGCAGTTCAGGAGCTCCTCCCTGAGCTCCTGCCCCTCCAGCTATCCCTCTGACTGCTTGTCTGCCCGGGCTTTTATCCCCCACCTCCCTCTTGAGCACACCCAGCAGGGTCGTGGAGTTGGGGCCTGTTCGGCCAGCGGGCCAGGGGAGCTCCCAGGGCTTCAGTGCGAGGCCACACTGCCCCGTCACACTCTCTCACAAGAATTTTGAGGTCATGGTCCATATTCTGAGCTCAGTGATAAGATGTGGCATCCGGAATGACTTCATTGGCATCAGCTTGAGAGTAGTGGAACAACTCAGAACCTGGCCTGTTACTGTATCTTTTTCTTCTGATCATTTGCACTTGTCATGCATTTCACATAAAACAATTCTTGCCCCAACAGGGTAATTGGGTAGTGTGACAGAGCAAGCGGTGATACAGCAGGTTAAAGAGCTTGGTGGAAGGGGAAAGAGGCAGCTCTTGCAGAGAGAGTCAGCAATCCTGGCTAATTAGGGGCAGCTTAGACAGGGCGGCTGCAAAATCAATTAAGGCCCAGGTGAAACTAATTGGGGCTGCCTGGAGGCCTATTTAAGAACTCTCCCTGTGGGTGAGGGGAGAGAGAACTGTGAAGGAGTTTTGGAGAGAGCTGAGAAGGAGTGTGGAGAGCTGTGAAGGAGTTTTGGAGAGTGGAGGAGGAGTTTGGAGAGAGACAGACACCGGAGGAGCCAAGAGAGCAGCATCAATGTTGTTAAAGACGACAGGGAGACAACAAATCTCAAACCAAGGCGAGTGAGCCCTATACTGTGACTCCTAGACTGTGGGACAGAGGGCTGAACAGGGGTCAGGGGCCCAGGAGTGGGACTGACCCTGCCACAGTAGTCATTAGATATGAATGCATTAATGTACAAGGCCAGGGAAGAGAACCCCATTGTCCAATATATAAATGGAAAAGAAATGGGCTCAGAATGTCTTTAAAAACAAGGTTTGGGTGATGGTTCAAGTTGGCAATGCAGATGTGAGCAACAGCTCAGGGCTAATTAATCTGTGTTAATACACATTAGAGTAGAGGGGAGCAAACTACAGCCCACAGGCCATACCTGACCCATTGGACCCTGTGAGCGGAATCAGGACATTTGTGGTTGAGAGGAGCCAGCCCAACTTCCAGCCAGTGCAGCAAGCAGGGGTTGCTGCTGATCGTGCCGAGGGAGACTAGCTCTCAGTTCCTCTCCTCCCTTTCAGCCTCAGCTCCCCCAGTGCTCCAGGCAGTGCAGTCAGGGAATAGGGAGCTCTTAAGAGGCTTACCAAATAAGCCTAACCCTTGCTGCTTAGCTACGTCCCTGGTACTGCTCCATAAACCTCCCCACCGTGACACACACCATGAGTCCAGCATTGATTATAAATTTCCCCATGCTACACCATCTTATCTTGAGCAAAAGTATATTTTATTCCCAACCTATCTGCTTTTTCCTTACTGTGATTAGTAGAAAAATACAGTACATGACGTCTGTTTTGTGTTCAGCTACTTACCAAGATATATTTAACAGAAAAGACCAACATTTGGGTGAGAATGCAACTTCTCAGGGTCTGATTCCCATAAACAGAGTACCCATTGTTTCCATCAGCTTCAGTCTGGGTGAAAAGCAAAACAAAAAAATTGATCCAAAAGCTTCAGAGGGGTAGCCAAGTTAGTCTGTAACAGGAAAACCTTAAAAAACAACAAATAGTCTAGTAGCAACTTAAAGACTAAGAAAACACGTAGATGGTATCATGAGCTTTCGTGGGCACAACCCACTTCTTCAGATGACTGGAGTATTAGAAGTCCAGATCCAAGAATAAATAAGGGGAAGAGTGGAGGAGGGAAAAAAGAGAGAGAGAGAAGGAGGAGGGAAAAAGAGAGAGAGACAATGAGTAGATGGTTCAAGTAGTTACAGGAGGCTGATAAGAACAGTTAGCACCTCCATTATTTGTTTGGTTGGTTAAGTCATTAGGATGTGGAAGGTAGAGTGCGAGCCAGCAGATGTCCCTGCTCATACCATTTGCATAATAATTAAACTTGTAAATGAAGTTAAGTTCCAATCCTTCGTTGTGTATTTGGCTTGTGGAATTGGCCTGAAACAACACGGTGACTTGGAGATCCATTAATGAGTGTCCAGGCAGATTAAAGTGTTCTCCAGCAGATTTTTGTGTGTTGCCTTTTTGGATATCTGATTTGCGTCCATTAATTCTTTCCCGTAGAGACTGTCCAGTTTGCCCAATATACATGGCAGTAGGGCATTGTTGACATTTGATGGCATAGATCACATTAGTGGATGTGCAGTTAAATGAGCCTCTGATTTGGTGGCTGATGTGGTTGGGTCCAGTGATGAAATCGCTAGTGTAGATGTGTGGGCAGAGTTGGCACCAGGGCTGATTGTAGGGGTGGGTTCCTGGATGATTACCTGGAGAAGTGAAAAAACAGAACGACAGAGTCAAAGAGTACCCAGACATGAACTACTTCAAGACAGGCCCAAAAGAGAAAACAACAGAATTCCACTTGTCATCACCTACAGTCTACAACTGAAACCCCTCCAATGCATTATCAACAATCTACAACCTATCCAGAAAAATGACCTCTCATTTCTCACAGGCCTTGGGGGGAAAAGCCAGTCCTTGCCTACAGACAACCCCCTAACCTCAAACAAATTCTTTCCAGCCACACACCTCCATCCCTTATTTATTCTTGGATCTGGACTTCTAATATTCCAGTCATATGAAGAACTGGGTTGTGCCCATGAAAGCTCATGATACCATCTACATGTTTTGTTAGTCTTTAAGTTTCTACTAGACTATTGGTTGTTTTTTTTTAAAAAATAATTTTTTTTTTAAATAAAAGAGGCCCTGAGCAAAACATTTTAAAACAATTCTGGAGGATGCAGAATATGCAGACATTGCGATGCTTAGCTAAAAAGGCTAATACAGTCTTTGGACATATAAACAGGGGCACACTGAGGAGGAGGAGTGAGTTTATTTTACCTCTTTATTTGGCACTAATGCAACCATGGCTGCAATAGTGTGTTTAGTTCTAGTGCTCACAGTTGACGAAGGATGTTGAAAAACTGGACGTGTCACAGGGGGCACTGTGTGTCAAGTGGAGCTGCACCATTGGCCAAGCTTAGGGTTGGTACCTGCTCCCCACAAAATCGTCTGGACTGCCTAGAGATCAGGCAGTTGTGATGGGGGCTTAGAACCCTGGGTGGGCTGAGTTAACACTCTGTCTATGCCTCCCAAACCTCTGGGTAGGGGCAAAGATCACAGTTATGGCTTCAACCCTCCAAGTAAGATAAAGCCACCAAATAGTCTTCAGCTTTCTGGGCAGGGTCAAGCAGAGCAAATAGTTTGAGCTTCCTAAGCCTTCCTGCTGGGTCAGGCAATAGCAGCTGAGGACTCTGACCCTCTGTGCAGGGCAGAACACAGTCAGGGTGTGTCTACATGGCATCGTTATTTTGGAATAATGACCATTATTTCAAAATAACAATGCAAGCGTCTACACGGCAATTTTGTTATTTCGAAATAAATTCAAAATAATGGATGGCTTATTCCAACTTCTGTAATCCTCATTACACGAGGAATAACGCCTATTCCAAAATAGCTATTTTGAAATAGCTGTAATGTGGACGCTCCACTGCTGCTATATCAAAATAGCTCCTCCCCAGGGCCATTCAAAGTAATTACTCCCTAGTGCTTCCTGAGGCTCTAAATCAAGGTAGCACATCCAGATTAGGCGAGCCTGCCTTGGACTAATATTGAGGCATCCCAGTAGCATAGACATGCTATTTTGAAATAAGCTACTTTGGAGTATTTTTTCTGGAATAGCTTATTCCAAAATAAGTGTGCAGTGTAGACATACCCTCAGTGTGAAGCCCCTAGGCAGGGCAGAGCAAACAGTTGGTAGCTGTAGCACCCAATAGCCACACCCAGTGGCAAGTGTGGGTGGGGTGGGGTATAGGGAAACCCGAGCTCACCCTACTTCACCGGGTTCTGACCCAGGGCCCTATGAAACCAGGAAATTCCCAATTAAGGGTTTAAGCATTGGCTTAAAATATATTCCCTGTCACTTCCTAGCATAAAGCTCCTCTTGGGCATCTCTTCGGCTGACAGTGGCTCGGCATTTCAGTCGGTCTCTGTGGTCATCTGGTTGTCTGCAGTGTAGTCCAGGTTGACAGTTCTCCCTGCTTGGAGAATCACAGGAACCTCCTTTCCTGCCCTCCCAGTGTGAGCTGGGCTGCCTCCTTTTATCTGTTCCTTCCATCTGGAGCGTAAGCAGAAGGGGCCAGGGAGTGTGGTCTCCTGGGACATAGCTGTCTGTCCCCTTTGGAGTGCAGTTTTGATACACCCTCTTAGAAAAAGGTCAACAAAAAGCCACAAGAATGATCAAAGGACTGGAAAATAGGCCTTACAGAGAGATATTCAAGGAGCTCAGCCTATCTTGTTTGTTAAAGAGAAAGATAAAGGATAATTTGATCACAGACTGTAAGTACCTACGTGGGGAACTGGAATTTGATAATAGGGGGCTCTTTGTCTATCAGCAACTTTGTAAGATGATCCAATAGCAGGATGCTGAAGCTAGACAAACTAGAAATGAGAGGCAGTATGCACTTCCTGTCAATATCCAGCCCAGACCAGGGAAGTTAATGATCCAATCAGTGGACCAAAATCCATGATGTATCCTGGTCATGTCCCACCTAAGGCACGTTGTGCATATGCTAAGAAGTTATCATTGGAAAATCTTAAAATCTGATTGGATATTTGTCTAGAAGTTATGTTCTAATTCCACCACAGCTCCTGGTCTTGCAGCAGGAATTCAGAGATGTCTATGGCTTGTGTTATGCATGACATCAGATGTGATGATCACAATGGTCCCTTCTGGCCTTAAAAGCTATGATGAATCAATCATACCTAGATGAATTAATTATCTTGTACTATGTTAATGACATTGGAATACATTCCACTGCAATATATCACAGGGTCAGAGCAATTTACACATATATTCTGAGTCTGTTGATGTAACCCCTCTGTCAGCCAATTAATTTCAGTGAACTTTTAGGGATGTAAGCCATGTAGAATTATATATGTTGTTTGAAAATATGGCTATATAAGTGCTGTGTTTTGTGAACGAGTTAGGTGCATAGTCGCACACCCAATATGTAGTTACCGTGAGTATGTGTGCAAGTTAGGCAATTGTGCACACAAAGGACACATGAACATATTTGCATGGGCAAATTAGTCATGCAAGTACATACACACTTTGAACACACACAACTGCATTATTAGTGGTTGAAACATTACTGTAGCTATTGCTAGAAACCCCCAACTGGCATCACTGACTCACTAGTGCTGTCTTATTTGAAATATTGACCAGGAAAATTATATATGGGTCTAATATTTTCTACATATGCACTACATACAGCACAACTGCATTCATATCAAAATGTAAAACTATAGCTTGCAGCTTTACATTTCACTTATTTTTCTTTTTGTATGATTATTTTGGATGGAATGTTTTGATCTCTACTCTTTTCACCCTTTGCCAAGGCCACATTATTATAGCACTTAAGCTGACACTGAATGTTTACGTTATAATCTAAGATGTTCCTTTCCTGAAATTCATATTTAAATACAGAAAACTCTTGACTATCTCCCAGATTCATTATCTACCAGCTGCAAAGATGAATAATCATAATTTACATCTTTCATTGAAAATTATTTGTTGTTCATAGGAACTCACGTGCATCTGATGGCTTGGGTGCTAAATTTGTGAGGAAGCTCATATGACAGCTCATTTATATAAATGGGTTTCATCTTCCTCATGAATAATACATTGAAGAATGTTTCAAGAAAACTTTTTTGGTATTGGTGCCTTACATTCAATCTTTAACACCATCAGAGAAAATAATACCACTTTCTTTGTGCTACCAATTCTCCCCTCTATTTACGCTTTTTGGCATTTTAAATATATATTCCAATGGGGAAATAAACAGGAAATGATGAGTAAGCAGAGTCCATGTAACGGATCAACAACTTCTACCTCCATCTGCAATGCTGTGCAGAAGGACTCCCCAGCTATTTTGTGGACCAACTTTAATAGTATGTTTTAGAAGGAACAACTGCCCCCCACCAAATTAATGGCTTCGGTAATGAGAACCAGGAATCTTTTTGCTAACTGTTGTTTAAATCAGCATATTTCTAGTGTTCTGATGATTATGAACTGCCCATTTCTACTGTATGAAGAATTCATATATTTTCAATAGTGCAGCATAATAGATGTCTCAAAATGACCACACAATGGTGAAGATCTTCATAAGTGACTGGTTTTGGGTGACTAATCTGAGGAATCTTAAAAGGCCCTAATTTCAGAACTTAGTACTTTCTGAAATCAGCCCCTTTAAATTATCTAAATTGGGCACCCAAAAATCACAGGTCACTTTTAAAATCTTGGGCAATAGGCCAAATTGTTCCCTGGTGTGATTCCACAACAGCTGGAGTGGAGCCGCACCAGGGACAAATGAATCCCAATGGACTCAATCTTGCGATCCTTAGTCAAGCAAAACTCTGAGGTTTGGATAACCAGAAAACACTACGGTATTTCAAAAGTGGGTGCTTGTCCAAACTGAGTCTATCTAACTTCAGTTATCTTTTCTAATAAGAAGCAGATTCTAGCTCTGCAACGTATAACATGCTATATCTCTCCCTCTTCTCAGGTCACATAAATGGAATGATGTAAAGCCCTATTCACCTGTACACACACGTGCGCTCTCTTTGTTATCAGATAACTTGAATTTTAAAATAACTTATGATATACCTGAAAGCTGCAAAGAGATCATCTGAATTAGACCAGATACACCATTCTATTATGCGATTTTCTGCACCTTCTGGCCTCAGTTCAGCAAGGCTGTGATACTTAAGCAAATGGCTAAGTTAAAGCATGTGAATCACTTCATTTACTTCACTGAGGCTGCTCCTGTGTGTAAGGTCAGTCCCAAGTTTGAGACCTTTGCTGAATAGAGCCTAAATGAAATAGATCCTGCATGTACTTACTGTAACAAATATTCCAATACTTCTGAAGGAGTAGTTACTTCTAAGCTATTTCTGTCAGGGCATGTTTCTACTGATAACCTGCAAAATTTGCAGCTGTGGTGAGGAATGAGTGTGAATTCATCATCATGAAGATAAGGGTTCTCTATTCTATTATTTATGTACTGCATATTTCACATTTTTACACCATTTGAACAAAGCAATGGTTCTGTGTAGCCCTCTTGTTCACATTACCACATCTTGGGAAGGTTGCCAGCCCTATGGTAGTAGGAGGTACATGTTGAAGAGAAGCAGAAACTGTGTAAAAAAGGCATGTAACTTATACTAAAGAGTAAATAGATCTCCTTGCAGGTTTCTCATGTATTAAATTATTACTGATTACCCAAATCAGTGTTTAAATAACAGAAGCCTGTGGTCACATTTCATGTGCTTGTTAAAGTTTGGTTTGCAACTGTCACTCTGAATTACAACCATTAGCATAAAGATGAGCATCATGAAGCGAACATAGAAGTGTAACATTTAGGGAAGAAATACAGATAGGCCCCTGACTCTTATTCGGGGGCCTATCTGTCTTTCTGAAGATGAGAGACTCACCTTCAGATAATGAATTTATGGTGAAAGAAGCCAGTAACATATTTATAAAAAGAATGTGAGGTTTATGTGAATATTCTCTAAGAGCAAATGTTCTGTAGTGATCTAAGAGCTGTAGGACTACTTTCTTCTCACACCAGTTCTTCTCTCTTAATCAGATTTATACTAGTGTGAGTGAAGAATTGGACTAAAATTTCATAGTCAGATGCCTAAAGCTAGGCATTTACATCTATATTTAGTTTCTTTAAGAAGTGGTCTGATTTTCAGAGATGTTGAGAACCAACAGCTCCCACTGGCTTCAGCTAAAAACTGCAAATGCTTAGCACCTTTGAAGGGCAGGCCCCTTATTTAGATGGCTAAATATGGATTTAATGTCCTAATTTTCAAACACTACAGGTATGCACAAGGAGCACAGATATCAGTGGGAGCTCTCATGTCTTCAGCACTTTTGGACATCAAACCACAAGAGCCTAAACTTTAGCAACTCAAGTTTAGCCATTGTATCTTTTGAACTTGTCTGCTTCAATCTTTCTTTATTTGATAGCAAAGCTGGGCAAATTGGCTTCTGATCTGGCCACAGCTGACATGGCAGTTTGCAAAAGGATACAGAGGACCACGTGACCATTCTGCAAATGTCTAATATAAGACCATTATTTAGGAATCACCTGAGCTCTCACGGAATGAGCTTGTATGACTTGAGGCAGCAGAGCTTGGGCTACTTCATATGCTGTCCACTTGCTATCCACTTGGTTATTGCCAGTAAAGAAACCACTCGACCCTGCCCACACGTAAAATAAACACATAAGATGAGGAACAGAGAGGTTGACTTCTACCCTGGTATAAAGCTAAACATGGCTTGACATCCAATGTGTGAAAACATTGCTCCTCTGGGTTGAACATGGTTTAGGGAAGAACACTAAGAAGAGCCATACTGGGTCAGACCAAAGGTCCATCTAGCCCAGGATCATGTCTTCCAACAGTGGCCAATACCAGGTGACCCAGAGGCAGTGAACAAAAACAGTTAATCAGCCAGAGATTCATCTCCTGTCATCCATTTCCAGCCCCTAACAAACAGAGGTTAGGGACACCATTCCTACCCATTTTTGCTAATAAGTATTGATAGACCTAACCTCCATGAATTTATCTAGTTCTTTCTTGAACCCTGTTAAAGTACTGATCTTTACAACCTTCTCTGGCAAGGAGTTCCGCAGATTGACTGTGTGTTGGCAGATATATAACTCGGTTCAAGTGAAACTGGGACATCACCTTAGATAAAAACTTAGGGTGCATGTAATTAGGCTCTGCCATTGAAGCCTGCAGCTTTCACACTCTCCTTGCACAATGTTATTACCATATGGAAGGCAGTTATTGGACACACAACAGGGAAAGAAAATGTCACTAGAGGCTTGAATGGAGGTTCCATATGAGCTGCTAAGAGAGTATGAAGGTCCCACAAAGGAACTGCCTCTTTAACTGTGGGTGGAGAAGAGTAATTCCTTTCAAGAATCCCACTGGCACGGAGTTAAAAAACACCCATTTCCCATGAATGGGATGGGAGGATGAAATCTCTGGCAGGTGGACTCTCAGTGAACTAAGTGTAATATCAGAAGACTAAGGTGCAACAAGTACTCCAATATGTCCTGTATATAAGCTGGCATTGTGTAAACTTCTCAGGCTAACATCACATCACCTCAAGACTCAAAAGGTTGCAATCAGAAATGGCTGAAAATTTAAGGCCTGCAGTCACAGCAGGGAGCTTCTCTTTCTATCAGCGTCTTGGAGCTTTGTGTCAGCTAAAATGCTTCACAAAACTTTCAAGAACACATCAGGGACTTAACAGTTCTCAAACAGCACCACGATGTAGTCTGTAAACTGACAGGGGATGTGCTCCTCAATCTTTTGGGTAGCCATTGGTGACCATAGTCCTCATTAGTGGGGGTTGAGTGAAATATACAAAAGTTCTCAGAAAAGTGAAAGTATAAGGTGAAGACACCACAGAGAGCCCTAGCTCTAGCTATGGGTGGTGAGAAGAAACTGAGGGGATTTGGGTGGCACCACCTTTACATGGTCAAAGGGCACGCACACCTACACAGAATACACAGTCGCAGCTACTCGAAGTTTCGGAGGGAAGAGATTCTTCAGGGGAGCTAGTTAGGAAGCCATACCCAGCGGTATCTCCCTATAGGGGAGAAGCTAATCAAGAGAGGAATAGGCCAAGAAGAAAAGGACTCCCAGACAAGAGACCAGAGCAACACAGAGGAATACGCTGGGGATGGGACTTCCTAAAGAACTAGTAGAGAGTTGCTCAGCAGAGAGGAATGCACTATCAGGAGACAAGTGACATTTGGCTAAATGCCCTGCAGAGAGGCCCAAGCTCCAGACAATGTATTCAGCCTGAGAGTGTTCTGTAGCTAGCATGTGAGATATAACACTGCTTACCCCAGAAGTGGAGAGTTTGTGATGGAGCAGCTGACTGATGCTTTCATTTATGTTTTTGTCTTGTCCTTTCTGTTAAATCAATGAGATCATCCAAAGAGGGCACTTTTAATGCTAGAAAGGCCTGCATGTTTAAACTCTGGGCAAGAGGAACCGGGGCATCTGCTTAGCTGCAATGTCAAGTCTGGTCACCAGGGAGCACACCAAGATGACCTCCATGCTATTACAGGAGGTAAAA
Organism: Pelochelys cantorii; assembly: GCA_032595735.1. NCBI lineage: Eukaryota > Metazoa > Chordata > Testudines > Trionychidae > Pelochelys > Pelochelys cantorii. The sequence goes on along the minus strand of CM064330.1, from coordinate 82,833,415 downwards.
AGGGCAGAAAGAGGGAAGAGAGAAGAAAACTGCATGAACACTGAAGACTTATGTGGGACCAAAAAGCCCACTTTAAAGTTACAAAAAATTAAAATATCATGCAAGAAATATATACTCTCTGAATCTGCTTGTGGTTGGCGAGACAATCCCTAGCTTTCTTTTAGGTCTCTTTTGCCTAAAAAGGGTATCAGTGTCATCATGCTCATATAAAAAGCATAGAATATGAAAGTATTGCAAAGAGTAGTAATCAAAGAATGAGCACATGTTATCAGTTAACACTGTACCTTCTGCTGCATATGAAAGAGATAATCCTTGCTTGCAGTGATGGTGTGTGCCTAGATGAGTAAGTGTTCAAGGCAGGAAAAAGTATGCATGTTGGGCAGAAAATGAAGAACATTTTCATGTGATGCTTATTTCCAGCTTGAGGCAAACACTAGCTGATGTGCAATGTGTACAATGTTTCATGCATAAAAGGATTTTACAAGGAAATGTAGGCCACCAACATACTGTGGCATTTCTCCTGTTTTATAACATCTATGACAAACGCACTGTTTGGTGTTATGCCTGGGATTTAGGTCAGCAATAATTAGCGAAGCAAAAAATTAGTGAAAAATAGAAGGGTTTAAAAAAATTCTGCTAACAGAAAAACGACAGATGTGTTTACAGTTCAGCTAAAATGATGTCATTTTAGAAATGGTTCTCATGATTATTAGAAAAACAAGGTGAGTGGGTTTGGGGTTTGCTTTTTCCTCCAACAGAACAATACATTAAGTTCTGATTACTCTTCAAAGTGCTCGAAAGGTAACTTAAAAGTATATTGAATGTTAACAAGATAGACCGACTTCTTTTTTTTAAGGATTTACTTGTTACTGCAAATATTCATCTGGAATAGCAATTTAAAACTATGACAGATGTATACCTAAAAAAAATAGATACGTTGAGAAGTTTATTTTAGTCTTGTAGCATTTAAAAGCTGATAAAATGTAGAGCTTTTCCCAAAGAAGTGAGATAGGTTTGTTTGTTTTTTACGGAAAATATAGAACCAGTTTAAAAAATAAAAAATAATTTAAAAAAATAGAATGTAACACTGCATGTACACATTATCAGTCAATGAAATGTGAGCATCTACTAGTATGGATTTTATTACCTCCTGACTTACATCACCTCTGGTGATCTGAAAACTCATTCCATATTAGTGTTAAATAGAGGCTTCTTTTTTTCTTGGTGTATTGTTTCTCTGTGGGTGTTTGTTTTTTATTTTTTACATTTGACATCATTCCAAAGAAACTCAATTTGACTGAGAAAAGAGAATTATGGAGACCTGTAATGACCCTTTATTTGCAGAAAATGGCTTATTAAGACCAGAGGATGCAACATTTTCCCTCCCTTCTCATTCCACCCTTTGGGTGCGTCTCGACGGGCAAGATTTTGCACAAAAGCAGTGCTTTTGCGCAAAAACTTGCCATCTGTCTACACTGGCCACGAGAATTTGCGCAAGAACACTGACGTTCTAATGTACGAAATCAGTGCTTCTTGCGCAAATACTCTGACGCTCCCGCTCAGGAATAAGCCCTCTTGCGCAAGTGTCCTAGTGGCCGTTTGGACGCTCCATAGCTGCAAGCCAGCTCCTGACTTCCTGGTAACCCGAGACCCCTTAAAGGCAGACGCAGCCTGCAGAGGCCACGAGGCAGAAGCCCTTCTGCGACCTCTGCTGAGAGCTCTGCCACGTGGCCCCTGCCGTCCCCAACAGCCACCCAGAGCATGATGGCAGCTCCAGGAGGGGAACAGCCACCCACACCCCCAGCGCAGGAGACCCCAAGGGGCCGAAAACGGAGGGCCCCATCCTGGTCCCTGGGGGAGCTGGAGGCCCTCATGGACCTCTGGGAGGAAGAGGAGGCCCTGCACGACACCCGCTCCCATCGCCGCAATGCGGACATTTTCAACCGCATGGCCCAGGCGCTCCCCCACCAGGGCCATCCAGCCCGGACCCTCAAGCAAGTCCGGGCTAAAGTAAAAGAACTGCGCCTGGGCTATGTGCAGGCCATCGAGGGCCAGGGGGCAGGAGCCGACACCTGCCCCCACTACCAGTGGCTCCACCGCATCCTGGGCCAGCCAGCACCGCAGGGACCGTCCGTCCCTGTGGACACCAGCATGCGCCCCCCCGTCACCAGGACCAGTGAGGCAGGGGAAGAAGGAGACACCGCCAGTGGGTCGGAGGACGAGGCCAGCACCGTCACCCTTCAGGCCCCCTCCGGCAGCCCCGATGTCTCCCATGCATCTTCGGAGGCCGGGGAAGGATCCACTGGTGAGTGTTGCACTTTGCACTCACAAGGGTGGGGGGGGGGAGCCAGGCGCCCAGAGGGGGAAGGGGGGAGCGTGTCACTCAGGCCGCGTGAGCTGCATGCTGTGTAGCATTAGGCAGTATGCAGCACGTGCAACCACGTGCAGCCTGGTGACTGAGCGGCACGTGGCCGCGGCAGGCAGCTCCAGGGCATGACTTGGACTGTGCTGCTCACACACATCCGGCGGGACCTGGGGGGAAGGGTGGATACCGGCTGGAACCAGCCAGGGCCCCAGGGGCTAGCGGGAGGGGGAGGAGGGAAGCGCTCAGGCCAGCCCTAGGGCTGCCTGAGTTTTGCTGCAAGGATGGTATACTCCCCAGTCACTCTCCTGGTTCCGTGCCAGGAGACATCCCACGTGATGGGGATCTGAGAGCCCAGACCATGTCTGCCATATGTGCTCCCAGGCACTGTGTGGGGATTCATATCACTCCCTGTCAAACACCATTGATTAGTCCAAAGACTCTCAGCCTCCACTGGCAGGGAGTTCCACAGGTTAACACAATACAAGCACCCTCCCACCCTCCAAGGGGCCAGGACACAGACCAGTGGTTACAATACATGGAGGAGGACCCTACTCCAGGGGCGGTCCTGTATGCAAACATACAACATGGGGGGGAAAGGGGGTAACCGAGTGGGCCCAAGGCACACTACTGTGGTGTCACCTGGGCTCAGGGGTGGAGGGCATGGGGTGTGGGGACAGTGGCCGGGCTGCCTGACTGACCCATCCTTACTTCTGTTCCCTGCAGTGGGACCAAGCACAAGCCAGGGACCCTCCAGCCCTGCGGCAGTGGCAGCAGCAGCAGCAGCACCCCCAGCCGCCCAACCACCAAGGCGGCAGGTCCGGCACCGGGACCAGCTCCTTCGGCGCCACATGCAGGCCGTCGAACGCATTGAGGCAGCCATCACGCAGCGTGTGGAGGCGGACCTGCAGTGGTGCCAGGAGGCAAGGGGTTTCTTCCAGGTCCAGTGCGTGCGCATGGTGGATACCATATCGACGCTCACCACGCACATTGGCCATGCCATTCACTATGGCATGGTCTTGCCCCATGCACCCGCCATCCCTCCCCTAGCACTGCCCCTGCCCCCTCCTGCAATGGCCCCTCCTGCTCCGGCCCCTCCTGCCCACCTCCCCGTGCTGCCTGCCCCGACGCAGCCTGACCCCCATGTGCAGGTCCGCCCCCACAGAAGCAGTTGCAGGGGCCACCCCACCCAGCAGTAGCTCCTCCCCCTCCCAGTTCAAAATCTCCTCCCCCTCCCCATTGTAAATAAAAAGTTCCAAGTTTGTGTTCCAAAAAAACTGTGTTTGTTTATTGGGAGGTAAGGGGAGGGGACAGGGGAAGGGTAGGGGATGGGAGGGAGTTGTAAAGGGAGACCGAGGTAAAGGGAGACCGAGGAAGAACATGTCCGTCAGGGCCTCTCAGATGCGCACCCCATTGTGGTGCACCTGGCGGATGGCAGCTGTGTGGGGCTGTTTGTAGGCCTGGCCCTCGCCTGCCATCATGCAGGGAAGAAGGCCTCCTCCCTCCGCTCCACAAGATTGTGGAGCATGCAGCACACAACCACTACCTCCGGGACATTCCGCTTACCCATCTCGAGATGGGTGAGCAAGCAATGGAACCGGGCTTTCAACCGCCCGAAGGCGCACTCAACTTGGTTGCAGGCCCAGTTGAGGCGGTCGTTGAACCGGGCCCGGTTGTGGTCCAGCCGCCCTGTGTAGGGCCGCATTAGCCAGGGCAGCAGGGGGTAGGCCGCGTCCCCCACAACATAGATGGGCATGGGCACATCCCCGACAGTAAATTCCCGCCAGGGGAAGTAAGTGCCCGCCTCCAGCCTGCGAAACAGGCTGGAGTTTCGTAGGATGCGGGAGTCGTGTGCCCTGCCAGACCAGCCCGCATACACATCCAGGAAGCGGCCACGGTGGTCCATGAGGGCCTGGAGTACAATTGAGAAGTTCCCCTTTCTGTTCATAAAATGGGCCGCTCAATGCTCCGGGGCACGGATGGGGATGTGGGTTGCATCCAGGGCTCCCCCGCAGTTGGGGAACCCGAGGGCAGCGAAGCCGGCCACTGTAGCGTCCACGTCGCGCAGGCGGATGACTCTCGGGAGCAGAACATCATTGATGGCATGGATGACCTGCAGAAGGGTGCAGAGAAACACAGGGGAACACATCACATAAGGCAGGGTGAGTGTGAGCTCCCTTGGGGGCTCCCCCCCCATGATGCCCTCTGTGCTCGCGCACACACACACACACACACCAGGGCCCCCTCACCCCACGGCCCCCCCCTCACCAGCAGGCCTGTGCAAGGGAGGGACGGCCCAAACCCCTGGGTGACCCAGCCCTGGAGTCTTGCCTGCCCCTGGGCATGGAGTGCAGCACCCTCCCCCCACCCCACTCCCCCTGGGACTTACCTCTAATACGACGGCACCGACAGGCCATCTGCCGACCCCGAACTAGTGTGCCACCGATCGGTAGCTGTCCGGGGTGGCCAGCTTCCAGAGCGCGATGGCGACCCTCTTGTCCACGGGGATGGGTGCCTGCAGCCGGGTGGTGGTTCTCTGGAGCACAGGGACAAGCCAGGCACACAGCTCCAGGAACATCTGCTTTCGCATGCAAAAGTTCCGGAGCCATTGCTGGTCGTCCCATTGCCCCAGACCAGCCGGTCCCACCAGTCGGTACTGGTGTCCAATCTCCACAGTGGCCTCTCCACGGTGGAGTGGGGATGCCACAGGGACACCATGGCCTCCCTGGTGAAGGAGTCCAGAGCAATCTGCGCCTCCAGGTCCTGGAGGAGGAGTGCAGCAGCCTGGAGCACCAGCTGCAGGCACTCCAAAATGGCAGGAAGGGGCCAGAGCAGGCACATGGCCACCCCTGGCTCCATGGCACAAAAAACAAGGTAGATGAAAAAAAATCAGCCAAAGGCACAAGGCAGTGGTGTCCTAAAAGGCAGAGGGCAACCACAAAAACTGCTACGGCTGTCAGTCCCTGCAAGAGGTCCTATAGCACGCAGCAGGAGAGAAACAGCTGTCCGGGGAGATCCTTTAAGCAAGTGTCTCAAAGGATCTCCAGTCCCTGCCCCCAGAAAGGGCTGGTGCCCTTTTGCCCTCTTCAAAATGGTTCTGGGCTTCTGCTTTTGCGCAAAAGCGTCCAGCCAATGTAGACGCACTTTTGCGCAAAAGCGCATCATTCTAACGATGACTCCGGGACCAATCTAGACACTCTTTTGCGCAAATACTTTTAATGGAAAAACTTTTCCGTTAAAAGTATTTGTGCAAAATCATGCCAGTCTAGACGCAGCCTTTGAATATAGCATCAAGATGGTGAGCCAATAGAAGAGGAAAAACTCCCAGCCATCAAGAGACTCTCTATTTGAGTCTCATGATGGGATCTGCTGTGAAATTGCCTTCTTCAAAGAGATTTGATAGGGAACAGATAGTGACCTTAATGAATTGTTTATAAGCTAGTTGTATTAAATGATGTCATAATATTTTTTTTTAAAAAGGAGATCTGTACTGGGAGAGCTGGTGTGTCAGTAGAACATAAGAACGGCTACACTGGGTCAGACCAAAGGTCCATCTAGCCCAGTATCCTGTCTTCCAACAGTCGCCAATGCCAGATGCCCCAGAAGGAATGAACAGAAACAGGTAATCGTCACATGATCCCTCTCCTGTCATCCATTTCCAGCCTCTGACAAACAGAGGCTAGAGACACCATTCTTACCCATCCTGGCAAATAAGCAGGGCTCGACAAATCTGCTTATCTACTCACCCGTGGCGAGTAAATTTCAGCCGGTCGTCCCGTTCACCAGTCTGGCGCATGCGCGGTGCGGGGCTGGCGAGTGGGTTTTTGCTGCGGTCGTCAAGCCCTGCAAATAAGTTTTGATGGATCTAACCTCCATTAATTTATCTAGTTCTTTTTTGAATCCTGTTAAAGTCCTGGACTTCACGACATCCTCTGGCAAAGAGTTCCATAGGTTGACTGTGCGTTGCATGAAGAAAAACTTCCTTTTGTTTGTTTTAAACATGCTACCTATTAATTTCATTTGGTGACCCCTAGTTCATATATTGTGGGAACAAATAAATTACTTTTCCTTATTCACTTTCTCCTATACCTGTCATGATTTTATAGATCTCTATCATATTCCCCTTTAGTATCCTCTTTTCTAAGCTGAAAAGTCCCAGACTTTTTAATCTCTCTTCATATGACACTTGTTTCAAACCCCAAATAATTTTGTTGCCCTTTTCTGAACCTTTTCCAAAGCTAAGATACCTTTTTTGAGATGAGGCAACCACATTTGTGTGCAGTATTCAAGATGTGGTCGTACCATGTATTTATATAGAGGCAATAAGATATTATCGCTTTTATTCTCTATCCCTTTTTAAAGATTCCTAGCATTCTGTTTGCTTTTTTGACTGGTGCTGCACACTGAGTGGATGTTTTCAGAGAACCATCCACAATGACTCCAAGATATTGCTTGTGCGTAGTTATAGCTAAATTAGTCCCCATCATATTGTATGGATAGTTGGAATTATTTTTTCCAATGTGTATTACTTGGCATTTATCAACATTAAAATTCATTTGCCATTTTGTTGCCCAATCAACTAGTTTTGTGAGGTCCTTTTGAAGTTCTTTATAGTCTGAAAAAAAGTACATTAAAAAAGAGACTATGTGCAGCTGCCCAAAGAGATAAAGGATCTGTAACTATGGGAGAACAGATACTTTAAGAACAAAGGGTACGTCTACACTAGCCCTCTAGTTCAAACTAGGGAGGCTAATGTAGGCATTCGAAGTTGCAAATCAAGCCCGGGATTTAAATATCCCGCGCTTGATTTGCATCTTCCCAGCCGGTCGCCATTTTTGAAATTTACAAGTCCAGACTAACTGCCCGCGTCTACACGCGGCAGGGACCCAGTAGTTCGAAATAAAGCCCTAGTTCGAACTACCTGTTGTTCCTCCTGGAATGAGGTTTAACAGGTAGTTCGAACCAGGGCTTTATTTTGAACTACCGGGTCCCTGCCGCGTGTAGACATGGGCAGTTAGTCCAGACTTGTAAATTTCAAAAATGGCGACCGGCTGGGAAGATGCAAATCAAGTGCAGGATATTTAAATCCCAGGCTTGATTTGCAACTTCGAATGCCTAGTTCGAACTAGGGGGCTAGTGTAGACATACCCAAAGGGTTTAACTTAAGCCCAACTGCTCGCCTAGACCATGCAGTCTAATTGAACAAACTGTAAGCTCAGACAAACACTCCCCATCATTAATTCATGTTAAATATAATCCAAACTAAATATTTAATAGGCTAGTATATATAGAGTGGTGTAGTATACTAGTTTAAGCAAGGACCTGGGAGTTAGGATGTCCTGAGTTGTAGTCCTAGCTATGATATTGATGCTCACTTTGGTCTTGTATGGCCTCAGTCACATCATTTAACTTCATCTCAGTTTCCTCCATCTGTACAAGAGGATTAGTAATATTTATATGTCATTAGGCTATTAACCAGCTAGTATTTGCTGATGCTTTTCTGGAGATATAATTTAAAACAGTCTGCAAAGTCTAGACATGTTTTTGTTGTGTTGACAGAAGCAAATAGCCATTGTGAAACATCCAGAGAATGTGGTGTCCAGTCCTTAGCTCAGTTATGGCTGCTTTGACTACTCAATAGCGCAGGAAGACCAACTGGCTTTCAGAGGATTTTCTTAATGGCATAAGACCCACTATACAAGTCCTAAACTACCCCCTTGCAGACAGGGCCGGCTCGAGCCATTCCTGCGCCCCGGGTAGCGGTCGCGCGACGCATGTGCGGCTCCGCCCCGGGCGCACAGCGCATGCACGGCCCCATCCCCTAGTGCGCTGCGCACCTTACAGCTGCCATCAGGCGCCCCCCAGAGGTTGGCGCCCCGGGCAGCTTCCCGACTAGCCCCCCCTTAATCTGGCCCTGCTTGCAGACCTTGTGTTGAGTACGTTACAGGGACAGGGGATATGATGGCCAGCCCAGAATTGGGTGGGCATAAAACTGTGAAAGCACCTTTGCTTCCCCCTTCTTAGCTGCCCTGTAACTCCACTGTGTTGTTTTAAATACATGCAATTATCAAAGAAAAGAAAGAAAATCAGCAGAAATTCTTCGTGCTTCCCTGTTACAAAAAATGTCACAAATGTTTCCATTGTTGACTTGGTCTCTAGAATAATTGTCTCAGCTTATTTTGGCTCCAAGTTGTATTGCACAAGGAGCCAAAACTGTTTAAATGAATTCCAGCATAAAGAAAAGTAAACACTTATCCCAGGGGATTATTTGTGCTGTTTGGAGAGCAAGTTTAAGATTTAAATTGTGTGTCCATTATCTGAATAACAAATGAGACAGGCAATGCATTTCTTGGTGATTATTACAAAAAATATTTCAAGTTGATGTTATGAAGCAGGTAGCAGCAGGCAAATAATTTGAACCACCCAAGAAGTATAATAATCCATGAGAAATCCATTGCCTGGAGTGCCTGGTAGCTCCTTTCAAACAACCGAGAAAACCATCCCATTTGTTCACTGGAGAGTTAAATCCTGCTCTTGATGACTTACATGAGAGCACAACTGGATATTACAGAATGTTATTCATGTTAATGGTTGAATTTCAGAAGATTCTAAAAAATATAGATAAGAATTCATATTTTGAGAGATTATCTGAACGTTCTCTGCAAAGATCTGATCCAATTACTAGCCTCCTTACTTTCTCACACCATGTCCCTGACTGATTCTTGAGGACGAGTCAATGTTTGTACCAGCCCTCTCTCTCTTTCTAGAGGCTCTTCCCTTTCTGTAATAACAAATGACCTCCTCTACCATACCTATCCTGATATAGCTATCCTGAGTTTTCTGACCCAATCTTCTCTGTTTTCTCTGATTTATCATCATGTCTTCAGCTATTAGCTGTACTGGCAATTCTGGTGTCTTCTTGTGTTTGCTGTTGCAGTTTCTGCCTTGAGTTTTTGCTGTGGAATAATGTACTTCCACCTTTGCTCAGTGCCCCAGAAAGGACCATGAGCCTAAATGAAGCTGTCTGAAGAATAAGATCACTGATTGTAGAAATAGCAGCAGTCAACTGAAGTAGCAGAATCATCAAAGGTAAATAGGAAAGGAACTGGCAGGTGAGTGCAGTTAGGGTGAAAGGAGAGAAGAAGGATACGCAGAGACCAGTGAAAGTCAAGAAGGTAAAGATAACTGACTGGCAAAAAAACCTACTGAATTTTAATTTTTTATGAGAATTAATCTTAATGAATGTAGGTGATTGGGCTAGTGGAATTACCTTACACTATACCCTACACAATTCTCCTAACTAGGGCAAACTTAAAAAACAATGAATAGTCCTGCAACACCTTAGAGACTAACAAAAATGTAGATGGTATCATGAGCTTTCGTGGGTACAACCCACTTCTTCAGATGAATGGAATTTATGGCATCCAAGTTCCAAATAAATAGCAGAGAAAGAGAGGGGATGGGGAGGGAAAGGAAAAGAGAAACAAATGGAAAAAGAATAGTCAATTAGAGTTTCCATGCTAAATGAAGCTGATAGAGAGGATTCTAAATACTCTTAAGTACCTGGTGTTTGGCCTTTTATGTCATTAGGATGTGGAATGTAGAGAGTAATTGAGTTAAAGTCTTTGTTTAAACATCTATTGTAGATATTAAAATTGTAAACGAAATTAAGCCCTGCAGCTTCTCTTTCAAATTGGTTTTTGAAACTGGCTTGTAATTATATGGAAACTTTGAGATCCATTAATGAGTGCCTGGACAAGCTAAAATATTTAGGTCAAATAGTCTACATTAATGAGCTGCATACATCACAGTACACGTCTTATAGCACCAACTTCTACTCATATTTAAACCTGTGAGCTCCTCAGAACAGGGAATGTCATTTTATTTCTGTAAAGATGCTGTGTAAATAATTTCAGATAATTTTCAGTCTTGACCTCTTCCTTCCTTGAATAGCAGGGGATAGAAGTGCTGGGGGAATCACATATTCCACTCTTGGACACTGAGAGCCTTGACCTTTCATTATTCAGTCTGGTGCATGCATTACTCAACAACAGTGATTCCTCCAGAAGGTTACAGGGTAGAGTTGATAGGCTTTGAAGGGACCTCTGTTCTGTCCAGTCTCCTTTAACTTCAAGGATCATGCATGATGCAGGTTCTTGAGGGTGTGAAGCACAGAAAAGTTGAGAAGCCCTCAAAGCTTAACAGAACCAGTATGGATCCCTAAGAAAATTAGCTTTCCATTCAGGCTAGAGACGCGAGCACTCATGGTTGATGTAGTTATTATTTTGTTCCAAGACTGATGCCAATTCCAAACTTTTGAACACGAATATGGACTGGCAACACTGGTAACAATACAGCTATCTCCATTTCTGTCCAAATTCAAAGCCATCTAACAACTACACACTAATGTACGCACTACACTGAAGTTCATTCCCCTCTTTAAAGCAAGTAGAAGTTGGGTCTGCTAGTCTGTGAGAATCACACAGTCAAAAACTCAGAGGTTGCTTGATAACCAGGGTCTATTTAAATCACAGCATGTGATTAACTTTATGAGCTTTCAGAGCTAGAAATCCCCAAACATGTGTTTTCGGTTAGGTTAGGGAGATTGCCATAGCTGCCAAATTTCATAAAAATCCATGCATTATTATTGTAGGCAATGGAGTTGAAACCCAAATTATAATGTCAGTTAGAAATTCCAGTGGGAAAGCAACTACTTGCCACAAGGTTTGAGAACCAAGAGTGAGTTGAAAGTTGACAGCATCCATGGATTTTTTTCAGAATTATTATTTTACTAAAACTAATAAAAATAATAAAAAGTAAATCTCAGGGGCTTCAACCAACCACAATTCAGAATTTCAGCCAATTGTTCTTGTAGCTCTTAGTTTATTAGGGAACTTCCATTGCATGCAGAGATTGGCTACATAACTAGGGCTCAGGGCTTGATATTCTGAAATCAATTCTGGCTTCATTTCCCAAGGAAATGTTCATGCAGATCTCTGCTTTCCCTTCCCCAATGAGTCTTTTTGCAAAGTCTCTTTTCACTTACTCCTAAGTCAATCAAATTAACATGCTAGAATTTAAAAGTTCTGCCCAGAAACATGGTATTTTCTTTTCTCAGTGAGATTTAATTTAAAAAAGACACTCTGGACTTCAGAATGGGAAGCTCAAGAACTACATTTGAATCTCTAAGACATAGCTCTCTACAGAGGCATCTTTAGAAAAGGTTCAGCTTGAGAAATCCAGTGTATGGGATTTTAAACAAGAAAAGTACCTGGAGAAATAACCCATCCAGACCCTCACAAACAAATAAAAATCTAGAAAAGTTTAAAGTTCCAAATATATTGGTAACCCTCCCGATAGACCATGGCCACCATTGTAATTGGGAGGTGGTGGTTCCAGAAGAGAGGTTCCAGAAGAGATTTGTTGCCTTTTATTATTTGCATTTGTTCCAGAAGAGAGGTTGCCTTTTATTATTTGCATTTTCAGAAATTGTGCCTGCATTTCTGTGGTCCATTTGAAAAAGGCTTAGTATCTGATTGCAGGTACAAATGAAACACTGGAGCTGGTTACTACAGGCTTGCAATTAATGGCAGGGAAAGATATGTGGGCATAATTTCTGTGAATACATTTTATAAAGAGGCTAGATAGAAACCACTTTAAAATCTGATCCTTTGTTCCTTAGGTAAGATTTAAAAATCTCTGCCAATGGAAGACAGAGCTTCCATTAATTACACTGTCTAAAAAGAACAGAGGATAATCCCAACATTTTCTGTCTTACTAAAGCCTCTTTTCTGAAAGGTACTTAAGAACAGGAGTGGTCTCATTGACATTAACAGAACTGCTCATGACTTTTAAAAAAGGCCCATGTTTAATTACATCGCTAAGGAGAGTCTAATCTAGTTTCTAATATTCAAGGATAGGTCTGTGTTGCTCTTCAGTTCATAATATCTGGCACATTTGTCTATGTAGTCACTTGGAAAGTGCTTAGGAATATTTTGAGAGGGGAAAATGTGACATACAATCAAAGTTTTACATTTTTTTTTACTTATGTTTGAAAATGGAATTATTTTGGGAAATGAAAAAAGATACTTTTATCTGTCACACTGCTGATATAACATTGTTTTCAGAAAGGGTCATTTCATTTTGACTTTAACAGCATTACGATAACATATAAAAGATCTGCTTGGATAGGATGGTGAGATTTTCTGGAAGCAAGAGAGTAAATCTAGAACATTATAATAAGGCATCTAAAAAAAGGAAGGACCATAAGTTTAGGTAACAGAAATGTACAACCACAGTGTTAGAGTTGGACATGAATTATGAACTTTGTATCTGGAGTTAAAATCCTTTTTTTTTCCTGGTGTCTGGGGCTGAACTGGATTTGGTTTTGTGGCTCTGGCACACTTCTACTTAGAAGCAAACTAAAGTATTTCTGAATAAAGTAGTGGTTTAAATGTCACATAGATTCCTCTGAAAGCAGAATCCAGAAGGTATATAATTAACTGGAGAAAAGACAGGACATGTTTTCTGCCTGTTTCATTGCAGTTGAAGTGAAGAGAAAATAAGGGGTGATTCTCCCTTTTATTGACAATGGTGCAAACCTGGAGCAGTTTTACAGAAATCAGTGGAGTTATTCTGGTGTTAAAATAGGGTGAGAAGGGAAGATGCCCATATCACATACATTACATTCTGACTCAGGTAGTGGTATCTAGTACCAAGCAAATTCTGATTTGAATCGCTTTTTTGAATTTGGGAAGTAAACTTCTTTCTTTGCAGCGGGGTTCATGCATCCTTCATGTCACACTGAACATTTGAGTGTGCATTAACTACTAACACTCATCTAGTGGTCTGTGGAAATTTTACATGCTGTACTGTGGCAATTTTAAAGTGTAGGTAGAAAATGGCACCCATAAAAACTGCAGCAGCTGAGTACTCATTCTGTCTGGCATCTGAAAAGATTATTTTTCTCAGGAAAAAGCTAAATTTTGTGTGTGTGTCGGGGGGGTTAAACTAACAGGGGCTGAGTCTGTACTTTGTCAGAGAGTAGACCAAAATGCTCTGCTGCAGGACTATTAGAAAGACCTCTTGGAGGGTTGGAGGGTGTGACAGCCCATATTTCCATCTATGGTTGTAGTCTTTGGATGTGTGTATATATAGTACAGGCAGAATTTGGTATGAAGACTATATTTTTAGGAGTGGCTTCTAATTTTGTAGGCCCAGTCTTTTACTCTAAAATACATGTCCATATTTTCAGCTGCAATGAACACATGGAATTGTTAAAATATAGTCTTGCAGGAAAGAGAGTTTGGAGGAATTCAAGAGCAGTGCATCATATCCTCAACAGGGTAGATACAGACTCTGTAAAGATCTGACCCCTTCATACGGAAGGCCAGACCACTCTAAGGTTTAAATCACATCCCCCGTCCCCCTGGGGTTACTTCAGCCAACAAACGGAATGGGGAATCCTGGGGCCAAATTTGCCACTTGTTAAAACAAGCATAACTCAGTGAAAGTCCATGTACTATTACTAGATTTGTGAAGAGAGAAGTTATGACAGGAAACGCTTTCGCATTATCAAAACCTTTTGATACTAAACACATTCAAAAATCTGTTTGAGGGATGAAGAGATTTCTGGAGGGTTTTTTTGTTTTTTGCCAGTTTCCTTTTCATCAGAGTTTTGAAACTCACATATAGCGAGACTATGACAATGTAGGATCTAGAAGTTGCACTGGAAATTGATGTCTTGAGCTAAAAGAGCACAAAATTGTTCTTTTTGGATCATCATTGGAGAGCATATTCTGGATTTGTTCCTTATCTGGAATTTCCACTCATGTCAGTGTAATTGCACTAAGGGTTTGAGGAAAGGATATCTGACATCTCCACAGGACAAATCAGAAAAAAAAAATCCTCAGAATACAGATTTTCATCCAAAAGGTTGGATTTAGTTTATCTCCTGCTATTTCACTCTCAGTATGGATGGCTATCAAGTTATCAAACAGAAGCAAATGTCACTCTCAGTTGTGCTCTGTTATCACTTTCACAGATTCTCACACATGTACCTATATACTGTATATTAAAAATTCACTAGTACATTTTCCATTTGTGTACACTAAATACTAAAAGTATATTCTCTTTTTTTAAATATACATGGTGTCCTGATCCCATGCTCACTGATGCCATTTAACAGATTTCCTTTTAAAATCATCAGTGCAGAGATTTTCTTGTGTGTTGGTGAACACACATGTCCATCCAACCAGCATTTGATAAACTGATACTTTCCAGCATCCCATTCAGAAGAGATGGGCTCTTCCCTGAGAATCCTATAATTAAGGGCCTGGTCTTGCAAGCTGAACTGTGAATCCTCTGTGCAATGGTGGAACCCATTTGAATTTATGGGGTCAATAACCATCAAGCCCCACAAAAGCTGTTTGAATCTGAGAGGGGGGTCTATCAGGCCTTTTTCTGCTATATGCTGGAGGCAACAGCCCCCTACTCAAAGAAAGCCCACTGAGGTTGGACTTCCAACAAGACTTAGTCCTCCAGAAATCTAGAAGGGACAGGAGGAGACGTTAATTAGAATCCAGCAAGCCCGTGAAGAAAGTTTTCCTGATTTGGGGGCTCATGGGACAAAAGGGGCATGCTGGGTGACATTGGATAGAGGAAGAGCTCCCCAAGGCTAGCACAGGGACAGATCAGACCTTTGCCTTCCAGTGCTACAACTGAGCACTTACCTTCAAGATTTATTTGTTTAAAGATGCAGACACCCAAATTCTGAGTATGTTATTCTTATTTACCTGTGTACAGTCTCATGTTGAGCTTGTGGGATAGACTGGCCTGCTCCCAGCATGCCAGGCACAACTTGTGGACTAAGATAGGGAGTGCCCGCAGTGCCACATTTGGTCATGCAGGAGGTTCAGTAGAGCAGCCCCACCTGTGGTAAACATTTAATCAATCAGATGGGAGCAGGAGGAAGAACTGTACTGAATAAACAATGTGAATACTTTTCAGCTAGCTGGAATAGGATCCTCCCAGCCAAATGCTTGTTAAAAAGATAGTCTTAAACATACAACACACATGACAGGGGGATGTTCTTCCTTCTGAAGTAAATCCAGACATCTATAGAAGTTCACTGCTCAATAAAAATACGGGGACTCAGGAGATTTAAGTTCAGATAACTGAGAATATCTAAATCATTTCCATAATGAGAACAAGCTTGTACAACTGAATGGAGAGATGGAATTGCAATCCTTTTCATAGCCCTTTGAAAAGCTACGTTATACCTAGTACAGAGATAAAGCATTTCCCTTCAGGAGGGTTTTTGGTCGCTGTGTAAAGCTGTCAAGCATTCTGAGGCATCAGAAGGAAATAAAGGGAGAAATCACTTCTCATCTGATGATGGAGCAGAGACTGTGAACTAAAGATGAGATGCAAGCAACAACTTACATTTTTATGCTTGATCAAATCAGTCTCCTCTGTCCTGGAGAAATTTATCTTTTTCCTCTTTCTTCTTCTCAGCTCTTCAGTGCAACAGAACTTGGCAATGTTAACTGCCTGTCATTCCCAGTATGCTTCATGCCTGACCATGCATAGCCTTCTGCAGTTCTGAAGAGGCAACATATTTCTTCAGTATTGTTTTAGCTGCACTGTATTTTCTAAAACATTGTACAAGCCCAATAAAAGTTATGTCACTGACATAAATTTGGAAGGAGGGATGGTACCTTTTAACAAGTGCTTGCTCATCAACCCATGTAGTCTGGGTCTCAGGACTGTACTCTTAGTCCTGCCAGAAATGATAGCAAAGTTTTGATGATGCTCATCATTTTCTAAGAAAAGTGAGTCACAAAAATACTAGCATTCTTTTGCCACCCAAGAACTATTGGGTCCATATGCAGCACTCAACCCTCCACACCTCCAAGAGCTATGGTAAGATATTATATATGCTACAGTAAGTGAAAAAAACTAAGGATATTTACACTTAAATTGCCATTATTAATTTTCAGGGTAACTCATATGTTAAGCTTCAGAGGGGTAGTCATGTCCGTCTGTAACTGGAAAAACTTAAAAAACAACAAATAGTCTAGCAGCATGTTAACAAAACATGTAGATGTAGTAGCATGAGCTTTCCTGGGCACAACCTGAAAGCTCATGATACCATCTACATGTTTTGTTAGTCTTTAAGGTGCTGCTAGACTATTCATAGGTTAATGTTCATTAAGATTAAAGGAAGTAGGTCAAACCTCTCAGTTTTTGTTTCAAGTTGCTTGCAGATGCAAGATGACAGAATCTGGCCAGAGTTAATACACACAATTGCCACCCATTTAAAATTTGTCTTTAAATCACCCATTTACTGGAGGGCAGTACAAAGACAGCTCTTGCTCAGTAATTTAACAAATGGCAGAGACAGATATTTGTTACCTAATTCTCATTTTCAGAAGCAATTTAGGCAGTTAGAAGACTAAATCCAAGCTGTTCAATTCTAAATATTTAACTCGTTTTGAAAATGAGATTTAGGCTTCTACATTAGTTAGATTTTGCACAGCAATGGCTACATATATTTTAAAATTTGGGCCTAAGTCCTGATAACCTCTGTAAGAGAGAAATTATCTCCATATACTCAGATTGGTTCACTTATTAGATAAAAATATTGACAAAGTCTCTTCAATTTGCTTTCATTTCTCCTTCATCAACTCAAATTATAAACAGGCAAGCAAATTAATTTGCTCAGTTAGATTCTATAGTGTGCACCTGTATAGGATTAGAACCATGTGAAATTTTTGCAACAGATAATTTGATTCATTTTCTGCTTTTGGACTATCTTCAAATACAGCATTATTTCTTCAAATATATACTCAAACAAATTTAGATAAAGAATATCTTCTCTAATTTTGTATTACACAAACTGACTTTCAAGTATTCAGACTCAAGCTGACTTGTTTATTTGGCTATAAAAGAATATGATAAACGACCATCTTGTGCTCCAGGTGACCTTGCCATTAAATAGAAACAATGCAGAAACCACTATAAAAGCAAAATGAAAGAGGCCTTTTTCTTCCCCACTTGCACCACTAAATAATAAATTGCTAGCCTGCATACATACTGTACATCAAAGCTGGCCCCCAAATGCCCACACAAACAACTGTGCTTTGCAGCATGCCTGGAAATCAACAGATTCAGACTATTTCACTCTGTTGGTAGTGGGAGGGGAAAAGAAAAGAGAAGACTTGAGGGTGAGCAAAAGACACTACTAAGACTCAGCAAAAGCAGCTTAGCAGTTCCTCCACAGTTGGCATCCTGTGGTCCCCTCCCCCACTCTCTCCTCAGCAGTAGGTTCCTTATGTATCAACATCACTATGCTCCACCCCTCAGCTGCAAGTGCCCAGTATTATTGCTCACACCAACAGCTGGCATATGTGTTCCTTCCCCTTCTCTGGGCTGGGAGATGGAAAGTGCAGTGCTGTTCATATTGCATGCACATGGGCACCCCATTCTTGCCTCTGAGCTAATGGGGGTATGGAAACAATCATCAGCCCCTACGAGTATTTCCTTTGCAAGGGTGCTAGTTGCCTTGCTTCTGCCACATGCCAGAAAAGAGCCCCTCACAGAGAATCCCCTATGCTCACTTTACAGCAGGGGTAGGGGGACTTGACAATCCAGCTTGAACCTTTTTTGTGAAGTTAACTGTGTGGAAATGAACCAGGGACAGACATGATCTCTGAGGTAGAGAATTCTCAGTCTATTAGAGTTTTGTATGTCAAAGGTCTAATATTTTCAATTCTACCCAGTAGCCAATTGGGAGCCAAAGAAGATATTGGAGCACATGTGTTACATACACCTGGCAAGAACTATGACTCACCTGGGAAATCACATGTTATTGTTCCTAACCCCTGCGTGGATAAATATGGGAGCGCTGCTGGCACGGGTATTTGTGTGAGCAAATGTAAAAGTTGGCTTTTACAAGTATGCATGGGACTTTCAAATTCATGTTCCACAAATATTTTTGTCAGTAAAATTTGATCACTTGTATGTTGAACGTCACCCACAAGGCAACAAAAAAGGGATGTGACCATGGCTGAGACAAAAATATGCTCAGGGTTTTTTTTTCATGATTCATTCAGATGTAAGTGGGATGGTGACATTCTACTTCCCACAGGCCACAGTGCCTCCTAGAATACAAAGCAACAGTAAAAGAATGTCCTAGCTGAGCAGCATTAAACAGGAACCCAAATGAGGTTAGGTTTTCCAATATACATAGACAAGCAGACTTTGAAATGCAAGCAGAAGCCATACATTTGTAGGTTAGTATGCGTAACTTGCAGCTAATGGTGTACTCGAGCGTTCTTAGGCAGGAAATGACTTACATTCTGCTAGTGGAAACATTCTGGGACTTAATTATACATCAGACATAACAGAAAACATAGCTAGCATTTTAGTGTCCACTAAAAGCATGTAGCACTAAACACTACTAAGGCAAATCTAGTTGGAGACTGGAGAGTCTCCAGACTTGATTTTTAGAAACAGAATCACCCATTCACAGTCATTGCTTCAGCTCCACAATGGGCCTTTAACACCTGTGTCTTCACCTGCATCTCTGTCTGGGTGTTCTGTGGCCTGGCTCTCCAGCAAAATCATATGAAAGTTCAGCCACCTTCCAGGGTAAGGAAAGGTGTAACCGAAAGTCCAAATGGATACCCAAATAATAATTCTTGTGCCCCTCTCAAGATCTAGTGATATTCAGTGTTTCTTGGCTCTTGCTCCTGACCTCTACAGAGGTTCTCTTATGCTGCTGCTCCCTCTCAGCCTGTTTCCCCCCACTGCCTCCTCTCCCTGGTGGATGCTAGCAGGTTCCCTCAGGTATCTCTATGCTCCTTCTAAGTCCTACTTCAAGGCTTCCTGCACAGGAACCTCCTTTGTTTCTTGTGGGTCTCTTCCAGACTAACTTTCCCAGGGTATGTCTACACTACAAAGTTAATTCGAAATAACAGCAGTTATTTCGAATTAACTTTAATAGCGTCTACACAGCCAAACCGCTATTTCGAAATAAATTCAAAATAGTGGAGCATTTATTTCGAATTTGGTAAACCTCATTCTATGAGGAATAACACCAAATTCGAAATAGCTAATTTGAAATAAGTGCTGTGTAGACAGTTATTTCAAATTAGGGGGCCTCCAGCCCTTCCCAGTTTCCACTGGTGGCCACTCTGGGCCAAACCAGGAAAACTCCTCTCCTCCCCCCCCCAGCCCTGGGGCCCTTAAAGGGGTAGACTCTGGCCACTGGGCACATGCGAGAGCCAGGCCTGCCAGCAGCCGCAGACCTTCAGCCAGTGGCCGCACAATGGCAGCCAGCCGTTCCCCGCCCAGTCCCCCAGCACCCAGGGGCCATAGACAGTGCGCGCCCTCATGGACTAGTGCGGAGATCATGGACCTCATTGAGGTTTGGGGGGAGGCACCCAACATCCATGATCTCCACACTAGGTGGAGGAACGTGGCTGTCTACGGCCGCATAGCAGCCACTATGGCCAGGAAAGGCCGCAGGCGCACCCAGGAGCAGGTGCGCCTGAAGGTGAAGGAGCTGCGGCAGGCGTAGGCCAGGGCCACCAGGGGTGGCGCCACAGCACGGGCTGGCACCTGCCCCTACTTCCCAGCCCTCGACCGAATCCTGGGGGGCGGGGCGGTCCGCGCCAGCCCGGGAGGCAGCAGTGAGCCGGGAGCTGAGGGCCCTGACCCGGGCGCCGCAGAGGGGCCACCACCAGCTGTCCCGGCACCGGAGTCGGCAGGGTCATCCGGGGAGGCCATACCTGTCCCCTACCGGGGGGGGGGGGGGGGAGGCGGGGAGGGAGACCAGGGACCACGCACGTGGGCCATGTCTCCCACGGATCATGCAGCCACCTGTGCACGTGTGAGCACATGCCATGCCACCCTTGGGCAGGTGGCTCCAGCTGCATGACACCCAGGGGCCATGGCCCAATAGGCACACGTGTGTGTGAAGAGCCCTGACACGCTCCCAACCCTGGGGCGGGACCCAGCAGGACGCCCTCCCTTCACACGCCCCCTCTACACAGAGGCAGGGGACATCTCCCCCCCGCCTCGGCTGCACTATACACGGCACAGGGGCCTGGGTGCGGTCTCGGGGCAGCTCTCACTCCCGGGCAGAGCCGGACATGCCGACCATGGCCTCTGTGTGAGCACATCGGCTCTGACAGTGCAGGGCCTGGTCGCCCTCACCTCGCAGGGGGCGCTGGGCATCATCCACTGCGTCCCCAGGGAGAAATGACCACTCCCCTTTTTTCTCCACAGCCTCACCAGCTGCGCGTGCAGGGCGCACCACCACGCCTGGGACTTGCTCCCGCACCCGAGGGCTCCTCCGGACCACCAGCACGCGGCAGGGGTACCGGGACCAGCACCTGGGGGCCTGCGAGCCCTGCACCGCACCATCCGCCTGGGTGCAGGAGGGCCGGCAGCTCCGCCGGGAGCAGCTTGTCCAGGACCGTGCCATGTGCTCACACCTGCAGGCCCTGCTGCAAAGCGTGCTGCCCCATGCCGCCCCAGTGCCTGCTGCTCCCCCAGCTACTGTTCCTCTTCCCACTCCTGCCCCCCCTCCCACCTCTACCTCCTAAACCTCCTCCTCAATCTCCACACCCCCACCTCAACCTCCACACCCTCCTCCCCATCCCCCCGGGGACACCAAGGCCCCTGCACCCGCCATGCTGGGAGACATGTGGCCAAACGAGACCCCCACCCCTGAGCGCTGAGCTACCCCTTCCCCTTCTTCCCCTTGCTTCCCCCTTCCAGCTCCCTCCTCCCAGGTTTCCCCCTCCCCTCTCCCACCTTCTCTCTTCCCCTCTCCTGCCTCCTTTCCCCAGTCTCCTCAGAGTTTCATTCCCCCTCCCCAGTTTTGTTAAATAAAGACAGTTCATGTTTATGAAAAAATGTGTCTTTTATTTGACATCAGGAAGGGGGGCTAGGGAGGGGTAAGTGGAAGGACGTGAAGGAGGAATGGGGCACGAGCCCCCGGTGGGGAGGACCGGGGTGGCTCTGAGGGATCCTCAGGGTGGACGCTCTCCCACAGGGCCTTCTGGATCCTGACAGCCCCCCGATGGACCTCCCAGATGGCAGCCTGCAGCAAGTGCAGCCGGGCTGATGACCCCACGAGACCCACCGGCATGCCCAGGGACAGGTCTGGTTCTATGTTGCAGAGTGCTGTGGTGTCCCGAGTGAGGGCAAGCAGAGCACTCCGAGACACAAATGCTTTGCTGTCCCTCAGCGAGGTAGACCAGCAAGTAGAGAAACCTGAGAACTGTCTGTCCGGGATGTGGGGTTGGGTCCCTTTAAGCACAGACCTCGGATAGCCTGAGGCAGCAGCCACACACACTAAGTCCGACCCTGATGTCCTGCTGTCACTGGTTCCGGCCAGCCTTACCTTCGATTCAGGGTCCACTCAATGTGGACGCGCTATTTTGAATTAGAAAAATGCTATTTCAATTTAGTTTTTGTGTCTAGATGCGTTATTTCAAATTAGCTTAATTCAAATTAACTAATTTGAAATAAGTTATTTTGAAATAGCGCTGTAGTGTAAACATACCCCCACAGAGAGAAGTCCCTTTGCTCCTCTCTCCTGCGTCTCCTGCCAGACTGCTTTCAGCTGTTTATGTAGTCCTAGTTCAGAACTGGGGTCACTTATTAAGTTGAGGTATCAGCATCAGTTGGAAGATAGCTGTTAGATCACAGGCCAGTCTGTGAGCCAGGCTTTCCTTTAAGACCCAGCCAGGCCTGACACTACTGATGCCATCATGCTTTTTATTTTTACACTATGAACATAACACTTGATCTGAACGATAGGCAGATATGGGTATTATCTAGCAATAATATTTTTCTTTACAAAAGGTCGCTACAGAAACAGTTAAAATATAATAAGCAACAACATTAAACAGGAAACCGGATGCCCTAGCAGATTGGCAGTGGAAGATAGTGCCTTGTTGGCAGTTAGCATGAACACATCTCCAGCTGATTGAACTTGTTTGTGATCTGATGGCCATTGTGAAATGACTGTATTGGTCTCAGTCCAATTTCCAGTGGATAAAAGCCACCATCTTATTGCATAAAACTCCTCATCACAACCTTCTGAGCTGACTCAGCAGAGAGATCAAGGGCAGGAAGGGTCTCAGGGGCTGAAATAATCTTCTCCCAACTAGAAACGGTCCTTTCTGGTCAGCCTGAACAACAGTGGAGTCAGTGGCAGAAGCTTGTACTGTGCTTTCCTTGTAGGGTTGCCAGGTGTCCGGTATTGACCCAGACAGTCCAGTATTTTCACCTCCTGTCCGGTACAAAAACTCAGAAAATACCGGACACCTAAAATGTCTGGTATTTTTTTATTTTTTTCCTGGCCAGGAAATCCTGGGTGCTTACCTGGTTCCTCAGGGGAGCTGTCTGGCCCAGAACAGGGAGACAAGATGGCGGACGGCCGCCAGCAGCCTGTTAGGGCCCAAAAGCCTCAAAAGTGTTTTGTAAAGGGGCCACGCTGGTTTTTTAAAATTTATTTATTTTGCTTAACAACTCTCAGGGTCCTTTTTTTTTTCTTCAACAACTTCGGTCTCCCCCTTTTTTTTTTCCTCAACAGAATTTTTTCCCTGGTGGTTTTTTTTGGGGGGGGGGTGCAGGGGGTGTTCAGTATTTTTGGTTAAACCATCTGGCAACCCTATTTCTCTGCTCCATGGAGAGACACAGGCATTTGTTCTCAAGTGCTGCCAGTGTGGAGACTTGTTCCATCACTAACCTCACAAACAATTTAGAAAACAAACCCAAACCTACAAAATATATCATACAAAATCCAAACATGTTAAATCCCCAACAAAGAAGCATCATTAAATGTAGCCTGCCACAACTTGAAAGCTGCATTTTAAGAAGTGGAGGAGCTCTGACACAGGAACTGACAGAAAACACTACCCGTTTGTGTGCACAGTGTGCTGTAACAGTGCTGTATGCTTAAAAACAGGGGAGGATGAGCTAAGCTGTGTAGCCTGAAGGAGCAAGTGTCACATCCTAGCACCAAACACAGTTGTTCTTCGGCCTCCATTAACACAGTGCTCTGACATTTTCAATAAGACGCAACATCAGAGAGAAGAAATAATAGCAATACATATATGAAAGAAATGCTGACTGAGAAACATAAGTGAAATGACAGTAGCTGGCCAAATCCTGCTTGTCTTACTCACATTTATTTAAAAATAAAGGCCATGCAAAGGAAGGCAGTACGGCCTAGTGACTAGTTCAAAGCCCTAGGGCTTAAGAGAGAGACATAGGTTTTGTTCCCAGCTCTGCCCTTCGTTTGCTGGGTTACAGGGGGTTATTCACATTTACATCATAGCCTCTTGCCTCAGTTTCTCTGTCTTTATAAACTCAGATTTATTGGCAAAAGGCTCTCTATATTATTTGTGTAAGTTAGCAGAACAAGATTTGTCCTGTTGTGTGGCTTCCTTTAAAAGTAGCTAATACGCTAAACTGTTTCGACAAGGCTATTATGAAAGTGATTGTAGAGAGGTGAGTTGGGCCAGGGCGTTTGAATCTGCTCCTGCAAGTATGGGAGTGTTCACTATAGTAAGCCCTGTAGCCATCTGCACGTATATTGCAGGCCTTAAATTTTCATCTGGATTCAGATCCAAACTTCCTCAAAATGTGTATGTGTTCGGATCCAGGTCCACTCAGAAAAGCATTCTTTGGCTGCAATGCTTGGGCAGAACAGACAATGTAAGAAGGATATTAAATGTGAAGGAAGAAAACATGTATCTGCCTGACTGCATACCACCAAGAGGAGAAAAGAGGATTATGTGGATCAGAATCAAAATATAACATGACAAAATACGTTACTCCTTTGGTAAAAATAGATATAATCATAGTGCTTATTTTATTAGGCATCAAATTATTTATTTCACAACTTACTCAGGCTCTGTCCACTGTTGTAATTCCTTTGTGCTGTCCTGATGACACAAAGAGGCCATAAAGTTGTTCCAAGCCAGCAGCTGGAGAGCTGGCTATGCTGGCACTGTGCCTTCTTAGCTAACCCTTTCCCTGGCCCCTCCATGAATAAAGCAATGCCCTTTAGCATAGCAACCCCTGGGACTGTTACAAGCCAGTACAATTAGAACAGCCTTGTGGTTGAATTGATCCCCAACAGCCTCAAGGACTGAGGGATCACAAAGGTAGCATCCACCCACTTTTGCCTCCACTCTTTTCAGTTGCACTAGAGCAGAGCAGGGTCTAGACTTCTGGAATTGTAGCTGCAGTACTACTTTGATAACAACTAATATCATCTGCTTCTTGTACCAGTTAGCAAGTTCCTCTGAATGGAAACAAAGTCAGAATCACTACTTCTTGATGTCAGCATCTGCCAGTATATACAAGAGTACAGGGCCCTACCAGCAGGTAAGTGTGCTGAAGGATAGGGCAGGATAGGTCTGCGGCAATGTAAAGTGGCCCAAACCTGCTGTGCAGTAGTGGTGGGGAAAGCCAGAGGATGCCAATGCAGTAAAAATAACAACATGGCAGCATATCCATACCACTAGCATATATGTGCATTCAGCATGTCTCTGCTGCAGCCTACATTTCACATTGGAAGAACCTAAATCTGTCTCTAAACACTAAAACTTTTGAGGAAGGGTGGTTGAGTAGTAGCACAAGGAGTCAGGCTAGTACATGGAGATGCAATCTGAATTCCTCCATGCCTCCTGTGATGAATTTGACCCAAAGACCCTACACAAATGGTAGCTTTCTGCATATTCAGGACAGCTAACATGACAAAGACCCCTCATCTAGTGCTAGAGATAGAAACATAAAATTACACTGTGTTGTGTATCCTCCTCAGCCTGATTATTTGTGCGCTTCTGCACATGCCATGTGGTTATAGAAACAGTTACAACACAACTTTCCTAAACATAAAGAAGCAATAATGTTCACTAAAAAGCTTCTTAGGACAGGTTATGTGCAGGTTTATTTCTAGTGTGCAACACTATCGCATTACCAGCAGAGGGAAATCTAAAGACATTATTATCAGGTTTGTGTATGGAAAAGATTTTTTTACTGTACTGTAAGGCAGCTTGCTGGCACGTGCGTGATATAAAAATTAGTAAAGAGGTTTTATTTTTAATTATATGACCACAGAGAACAATTAATGTATGCTGTTTCAGAATGTGTTTTAAAGTATGTGCTTGCTAAACTACACTCCCCAGAATAAATCTAGGGCATTAGTAGTGGCGTCATTTGTTTTCCCTAAGAATATGAAATTGGTTTTGGCAAGTTACTAAAACTTTTGAGTTTTATCTAGTAACAAGTGATATTTGGGATTTTCTCATTTTCAGTCTTTTTACATATGCCTAAAGTAATGTACCAGCTCCTTAATACTCCCAGGCTATGTCTCCACTGCAGGCTTCTTGAGCAAGAAACTTTTTGTGGAAGAGATCTTCTGCAAAAACGTCTTGCGCAAGAGTGTGTCCATACTGAAAAAGCTCATTGGAAAAGTGATGCACTTTTGCTCAAGAGAGTGTCCAGACTGCATGGTCGCTCTCTCGCAAGAAAGCTCTGATTGCCATTCACAGAATGGCCACCAGAGCACCTGTGCGTCTTTCGATAGGCTGTTTTTGCGCAAAAAAACCCCTGTTTCCCATCCACATACACCTTTTTACTCAAGAGCTCCTGCGCAAAAAGGAGTTATTCCTCGTAGAAAGAGGAATACCTATACCACAAAACCACCCCTGTTCTGTCGATTCACTGTACATTTTCTTGCGCAAAAACGTGCTTGAGTTGTGGATGCGCCTCGAGTTTTTGCGCAAAAACAGCCGTTTTTGTGAAAAAATTCTGCAGTGTATACATAGCCTCAGTGACACTTAGGGATTGACATTGGAGGAAAATAAATTAAAGAGAAAAAATAAATGTTAATAACACACTTACCATATCAACATTAGCATGTCTTAATGAAGAGATTGCATACTGCTGAATAAAAACTCTTCTGGTGCTTAACAAAACTTAGGGAAAATATGATTTAGAGTTCATTCACAATCTTTTCAGCTACTAAATGTAACACTGAGAAAGCAGAGGCACCTGGCCAGTGAAGGGATTTTTGTTTGTTTGTTTTAATATACATAAGGAACCAAAAGCAGAAAGTATTGGAGATTTAGGATGAAGTTTGATTAGACAATAACCACAGGCTCCAGCACAATCTATGGGACACGGCTTTTTTTGATTTGCCAGACAATCCATCCAGTCCTTGCTGTGGAATTGAGCTCCAGCATTTGAACTGTCATTTTGAATGACTTTCTAGGCCCTATGGTTTCAAAGAAAAGCTAAAACTCATGAGACAGGAATACACAGATGCAATGCTGAGTCTGAAAGAGTCAAACAGAACCTCTAGGAGGGATGTGAATTCCCATTCCTCTCCATACTGTATTAACTCTGAAGTTTAATCATTAAGGTCTAATTTAATGTGCAATATTACAGATCCTACAATATTAAGCTTCCATCACAGTTTTGACAGTGGGAGCCCTGGTTTCCTGCTATCAACCCTGAGTGGCTGCTAACAGGGGTCCTCCCTCTGAGCTTAGCTCTCAGTGATCAACAGTGGAAAAACACGGAAAAGTAATAACAGACCTTATTATCACAAATAACAAAATTCATTATTACTTTCCACAATTTTCCATGTCTTGTCCACAAGTCAGATGCTCTTTTTTGGCCATCATCCCGTGATTCAAATTAGGCCATATTAGCAATAATCATGAACAAAAAAATTACAAGGTACCATGAGCTTTCATGGGCACAACCCACTTCTTCAGATGAGTGGAGCAAGAGGCCTCTTGATCCACTCATCTGAAGAAGCGGGTTTTGCCCATGAAAGCTCATGATACTATATAAATTTTGTGTTAGTCTCTAGGGTGCTACAGGACCACTCTTCATTATCATTATTATTATTTAAGTTACAGACTAGCAGTGCTGCCCCTCTTGACCAGTAATAATCACGTTTGAGTTCTCAATACTGTTAAAAATTTCACAGCAGGTCATTTTAACAGGAACATTCAGCTCATAGCCCAGTACCATAATCACAAACTGCCTCCTATGTGGGTGCTAAAGTCTTCACCTACACCTGGCCCATCTTCCTGCTGATACTTCCTAAGATCCAGTTGATATGTGTTCTCAGTACAAATATCTGTACCCTATCGAACATTTAGAAGCAGAGTAAAATAAACTACCACCAGGCATATTTTCTGAACATACATTAAATTTTCCAGCTGATTTCAATAAAAACATCTGTATTTCATTTCACCTGAATGTCCATTCTGTCACACCAGGGTGCAACAGAGCCTTTCTGGGCCCAGTTTGCTGCAGAGGTCTTGATGCTAGCCAGTATTACAGAGCTGATCCTGAGTTTTGCAGAGCCCCGGGCCAAGTCAGATATCCATAAGCCAGTGCATTGCGGTGATTTGGTTTCATTCGCTGGAAGCCCCTAGCTAGCCCCGTCTTAGGCATTGGTGTCTAGGACTGGTCTTACCACCACCTGGCCTGAAATAGCCATGAAATAATTTTAAATGAGATCAATAAAACAAAATATAAGGCTACAACAGGCATCTTGCACCTTTTAAAAAATAGCGGCACAGCTAAATCAATAAAGTGACATTCCATTACTGACCCCTGGCCTTTTTCAATGGCATAAGGAAAGCTGCTTGGGTTTATGTTGAGAGCAATAGGTTGCTCACTCCACATTTGTTGGCAGAAAATATGCCCTGATATTCCTTAAAACCTCAGCAATAAAGCTGCACAGGTTCTTTAGACACCTGGGAAAACCTAGATAATAAAAACCTCTCCCTGGCTGGAAATGCTCCCCCAGACTTTTGATTTATCTCCGTGGGAAATGGAGGGTGTGTTATCACTGACACCATGAGATAACTGTCTACCATGCTAGACAAAGATTTTGTTACCTGATCAGCAGTATTATCCTATCTGGAAGTGCTGGGTCAACAGGTTAATTGGGAATTTGTGACTGGTTGGCCCATAGGGGAGAACTGAAGTGATATCCCACAGGTTTGTATTGGAAGGCCAGAAATATGTAGAGGTCAGGAAGTCAAAGGGCTCAAGGAAGCATCACTGAATTGTTTCAATTCCTCTGTCAGCAGAGAGCTGTAACTGTTTAGTACTGTGAGATTTATTGCCAGCTGGGAACTTTTAAAGCCAGGATCCTGGAGGTTGGTGATCACATAATTCTAAACTGGCAGCATCCTGATTTTTATGTCTTCTCTTTCCTGCACCCAGGGATGCAGCCTCAAGATCCCCGTGTTTCTCAAAATTATTTTCAACCCATTCACATAGTTGGGTGGGTCTGACAGAGGTGCTCCAATGCCATGGGCCTTGGTAACCAAATACAACCTAGACAAATAAGAATGATGTGGCCTAGATTGGCATGGTCAGAACCCACACATTATGGGAGAGAAAAAGAATTGGCTGGACATTCTATGGTTGCCCACTGCGGAAATGCTACTATTATCCTGTCAGAACCCACAAGTTCCAGTCTGCCCTGAGTTTTGCTGTTCCAGTAGCTGTTGCAGCATGTAAGAGGAAGTACCTACCATGTATTGTGTTTACCTATGCAGCTCAAGGGAGTTTCTTACCAATAGGCTTAAGCAATGATAAAAAAACGACAATACAAATGACTACCATAAATGCCATATGTTACCTCCTTGACTCTACTAGCCCCCATTATCAGAAATAATACCTCCATATTTCAGTTTTTCTTGTACCATCCAGTAAACAGTCTGTTCTCTAAGACAATCTAGCAAATTTTCAACACTGTGGTTTTTAATCAAAGACTTTAAACCTGGTTGCAGACATTTTCAGCGAACTTACAGTCTTGTGGTGCATATGTGGCGGTGGGGGAAGCTGTCTGGAGGCTAGTAAAAGTGATAAACATCAGTTGTTCAGGGACTGGTTCACATGTGAAAGTAGTATATAACCCTACTTTCTGCTGTCAATAATACCTGCTTTATTTTAGGCCAAATTCTTTTAATAAAGTGTGTTTGGAGGGTGAAATCATGTGCCTATCTAAGTACACATTGACAGATTGGGTCTGGTGCTTCTTCACACCACTCTGATTGTGTAAAGAAGACTTATAGTAGGAATAAATTATGTTTATTCCCACTTTAAGACTTTTTTACTCTGCAAAAGTAGTATAAAGGGGTACAGGTCTGACTCTCTGCTCTGGCAACATCTGTGGTCTAGCATGGTTTGTTTAGCTGGATGTCCACTCAACATGGGTGTGGCCAAGTTTTCCGTAGTCCCATAAAGTTTGTTTACAGCCACCAGTCCTATGCTATTATTTCACTCTCATTTACTCTAAATGTCTTCTAAGAGCCCAATAAGCAGTGGAAGTATTGGTAGTGCTGCTAGACAATATTGACGTCCCATGGTCCCACAAAGTCTCTCGTTTGGCACTGGTCAGATCCCGATGTTGCAGGACTAGAAAGGTTCAACCTGTATTAACAGAAGGGAGAATATTGTAGCATGACTGCATTCTGTGGCATACTGGAGGAACCGTGTCTTTCAATAATTGAATGTAGAAGAAGGGTTACTGCGATCATTCCTGGTGCCCACTGAGCTAGCTCTGTGACCTGGCTGTTGTGAAGTAAATGTGTTTTTTCTCTTTAATGTTTCAGGACTTGTTAGCTGTTTGCTGACCATTCGTATTGTCATGCCCCATTTTGTTAATGACAGAGAAGGGAGATTAGATTTAATTGCTCTGAGTATATCAAAAAGAACTCTTCACAAAACGTGTTCTGTGCATGGGGAGAGAAATGAAAGATCCGACTTTGTTGTCATCAGCATTGCATGAACTGATAGTTCCATTTTGGGTAGCTCAGACAATTCACTGCTAAAACCATCACTTGAGTTTAGCGAAGCTGAGATACTGCTGTGTAACAAGAGGAAATAGCCATTTAAAAATAGCACTTCATACCTCTGCTCCCATACATGGTGTGGAAGTGATTCTAAAGCAGATTGTGCATTTAGCTTTGCTGCTAGAGAGGGAACAGAAGGAACAAGAAGAGAAAGACACTTGAAGGGAAATAGTTTTTCTATTACTAGATCCACTACCTGCGCTGTCTGATCTTGCCCAAAATGGTGAAGGCTTTGGCCATTAATATTAGTCATATTACTAATAGTACTGCTTGGATTATCAGACTCAGATCCCTCCCATTGTTCAGCTGTCCAGTGATCACTGACCTCTCATTTTCATGGTCACAAGCAGATGATTGATTCCCTGCTTGTTTCTGTGTCAGCCTACACAGCCCCATTTCTCATCAACAATGTGATGCAATTAGTAATTTCCTGTGTTGTGGTTCTTCCAGCAGCTTCTCCCTTTGTTTTTGCTGTATTTTGTTCAATTTGTTTGTACCAGAATGAGGAGAGAAGTTTGTGATGTATATTTCCTTTTTTTTTAACCACTGAAGAGATTTGGAAGAAGTCTGGTTTGGAGGCTTAACAATTAACTGTGGGCAGGGGCTACTCCAGTCGTCTGGATCAGCCCCTGTCCCCAGCAGGCCCAGGGCACCCCACAGGCAGGGGCTGGTCTGGTATCTGGAGCAGCCTCTGTCTGTGTTGGCCCCTCAACAGGTAGTGGGGCTGCTCCAGTGTCCCCACCCCTCACCCACTTTAATCGGTTAAACAATAATTAAATGTGATTTTACAACCCTACCAATGACACAGTCTTCTTCAATTAATCTGCTGTTCTTCTATAATGCAGAGTTAAAATACAGACAAATTGTTACACACACAGATTGTTACACACAGCCACAGCAGCTCCATCTCTCCCCGCTCAGCCACCAGGGAGGGCTGGGCTGAGGCAGCCCTGGCTTTTTCCCTCCCCCTGGCTGTCGGGCCGAGGCTGGGCCAGCCCTGGCTTTCCCCCACCTCAGCCACTGGGGAGGGCGCGGCTGCGCCAGCTCTCCTGGGGAGGGTCAGGCTGAGGCAGCCCCAGCTCTCACTGGGGAGGGCCAGGCCACAGCAGCCCCGGCTCCCCCTCAGCCACCAGGAAGGGCTGGGCCAAGGCCACAGCAGCCCCAGCTAGCCCCCTGGCCACCGTGAAGGGCCAGGCCGAGGCAGCCCCGGTTTCTCTCCCAGAGCAGTGGGGAGGGGAGAAGGAGGGAGGAGGCCATGTAGCTGAGGGGCGGCAGGACACAAAGTGGTGTGATGACGTCACTCTGTAGTCCCACAGGGAAAAAAATTAGAGAGAGAGAGATTAACAGAGAGAACAAACAAAAATCCACTGAATCCAGACATATAAACATGCTTCAAAATTATGGCTAACTAACTAATTGCTACTATTATTGGTTTTTCATAATACAAACATATTTGAAGTGGAGACTAAAATTAAGCAGAGTTAAACAAGTTCATATATTATCTAGGCATTTCTAGTTCACCTACTGCCTTTGTATCTAGTCATTCTGAGCATAATTTAGGAAATATCAAGGTCATTAATGGTGCACAACTCGCCTCTTCTACCTCATTTTAGGCTGCTCCTCAAATTGAATAAGCCTCACTTCCTGTCTTCTGGCAGGAAGGACTTCACTTTAGCTTCATAATTTTAGCCTCAATAAAGAGAGGGGTCTAATATCACCTTCTGAAGGTGGCTAGGTGACAGCACCTTCTGGTCCACAATCAGAGGTTTCTAGCTCCTCTTGATGTAAACTGTGATCTCCAGTAGCAATCAAGATCACTGGGGACGTCCTCCTTTTTGAAGACCAGACAGTCACAAGAAGGCAAGACAAACACTTAAACCAGGGATGGCCAACCCATTTAACAAAGAGAGCTGAAACAGCAGGCGGAAAAAATGCAAAAAGCTGCACCAGAATTGTCGAGCAAAAAAAAAAAAAAAAGGAAAGCACCCCCCAGAATTCTTAAAGGCTGCCCCTTTAAGAAACAAGCTTGTGCTTTTTGGCCATCTTGGGTGCCATTTGGAATCACCGCCCCGGTGAGTACGGGGGAGGGGAGCCAGGAGCGGGGAGGGTGGAGGCCATTTTGCATTACACTCTGCAACAAGTCTGAAATTCAAGAGCACTAATTCTTGTTTTGTTAAGTTCTTGTTATTTAGAAGCTTTGAAGATACAATCTCAGACTGTCATTAAGATATTGAAAGGCCCGCTCCCACTCCCTCTAAGTAAATGGATACATTCCAAGGGACTTCAGCAGAAGCAATATAAGAATTCTCAAATATTGCCTTCCCCTCCTTTATGTTTGTTTTACTGCCTCACGATGACGACCCTTTATTCACAATGTTTTCTCTAGTATGAATATCAAAACGTAAGATTCTTTGTTGAAGTGGAGAGGTTGGAAACAAGCTTCTCCCAAAACTTTTGATTTTAGAATTGACCTGGATTAAATCCTTCAACCTCTTTCTGTTTTAATGATCTGCATGTATAGATGGGGAACAACATTCTCTCCTCCATTGTCTGTTTGTATGCTAAGCTCTTTAGAGCAGGTACTATCTATTACTGTCTGTACAGTGCTTAGCGCAATGGGGCTTCAAGCTCACTTGTAGCCCTTACAGTCATATTATCATCAAAGCAAATCTGAAAGTGATGTAGCCTCCTTGCAGACCAAGTGCCACCCAGATCAATAGCTAGTTAGGTCCTTAAGATGACCTGACCGGTTGTTCAGTTTATTGGTCTTGTTCTACGACTGAAGCTTGAGGTGGCCACGTGATCAGCATCGCAGCATAATTAATTCATTAGTCTTCCATCCTAATTAACTGCTAGCATCAAAAAAGCCACAATTGGAAACAGTGATAATGGAGTTAGTTTCTGGGTTCAGCTCTGGATAATCCTTATTGCTAATCTTGCCCTGCCTCTAGGCACTTTTATAATGCAAAAAATAAATGTAGCAACTATTCTAAGTGCTCTCCCAAACACTTGTTCTTATCTCATAGAAGTGTTTTAAAAGTTACTTGTGTTTTTAATAAACAAAGACATGTTCTAAAGACTACTGCTCAGTAACCTCCTTTGTTGTACACATCATCCCCTCCCCTTGAATCATTCATTGTCTATATCGGTTATAAATGTTAAAGAGAAGGAACAAATCCTATGTGTCTATAAAGTACCTAGAACACTTTTGGTACTATATGAAAACTGGCCTAGCCACTAGCAAAGATTTATACAGGAGCCAAAGTCTTTATAACCTAACAGTGCCTGGTCTCTCTATTATGTTTTGACACCAAAGTAAAGTTTCTGTATGTGTTGGGCTTGCACTAAAACGAGAAGTGGAAAAAATGAGAAAATGTTGAAGTGACCTGGCCAAGCAATGAGCTACATTTAACAAGCCAGATACAACCCTATCCCTCTTTCTCCATACACACCCCTTCTTGCCTACCCTTCCCCCCCCCACACACATACACGCACACACGCACAGTTCAAACATAAACACAAGCTGACTCAGTTAACTTGAGAGAGGATGGTTTGTCTCAGAGCCAAGAGCCTCTGCCCCTGCCTATTTTGTATGCTGTTTAATATTTTAGTTTGCATGTTTCACTGAACTCTGCAGTCTGTACGATTAAGTATAGGTATTTAATGAGCATATGTCAGTCAAAGGTAAAAATTCCCCTCTTTTATTATTTTGGGAGATCTGTTTTATTTTCCTGAACCTCTGGCTCCCTGTTTGACACTCTTAGTATGTGTGAGGTTGTGTATATTCATCACTGTCCAAAAACTACTCAGAGGTGGAAAAGCCTGAGAAGGGATTCAGGGAAGCGATTCGCACATATTGAATTATCTTCTATTCATTTGCTTTAGCTGTTATTCACACCAGATGGTATAGGGATCCTCTTTACGATGCTATCTGAGCACCCACTCATCCCTTTCTCACCCACCATATATAGCCCATCTGTGTTTTCCTAGTCCACATGGCTGCTAAGTGCTGGCTAACACCACGAGAAGTCCAGGGAATTAATCTTTCAAGCTTGTGAGTTTCAATTGTAATGCTTCCGTGTCATTCAATTGGTAGATGTGTTCACAATCTCAAGTCTGAATCCACATGCCCAGATAAAATTGGACAAAGAGCTGAAAGGACATGAACAATGACTAGTGTCTGTGTGGCTGCCACTGGTTGAATGTACTGTCTCATCCTCCCTTCATATATGTGCTGCTGCAAAGTGCTGCTCCCTTTAGCTCCCAAGCAGTACCCTGTGTAGCACTGGTGCCTAAAGCTAGAGGGCCTGGAGAGGATACTAGAGAACTGGTCCTCACAAAGAGGTGGAGAATCTCTGCTGGGGCTGGAATGGCAGAGAGAGTGGAAACGCCATAAGGACCAACACACACAATAAAAACAGAATAAGAATACCCCATAGAAAAAGTGAGAGGGGATCAGGAGCAAAGACGGGAAAGGACAGGAGGGATAAAGGAGGACGCAGAAAGGTAGTGAGAGAGTGGCAAAACCATTGAGGCACAGGACAAGAGCAGACGTGGTTAGGGAGAAGAAGAGGTGGCTGGAGATGTGAACACTCAAGCTGAACCCTCTTGAAGCTTTGGTGAGCCCCTTTGCTGCTGAGACTTGGTCTTGCTATAGCCACATTCTGTGGCAGATGTAGCAATGTAACTGAAAAGCCATTCTCGTGATTTTTTATTTGCACTGCGCCTTTAAATGTAAGAGGAACCTTCCTGCCTAGGGGGTGCTTTGTGAATAGCTGACTCTGCGTGTGCTGTACATAGTGTGTGGCTTTTGAAATAGCTTTTTACAGTTGTGGACACTAAGGCCAGATTTATGCTACAGACCCTTATTGTTATAATGACATCATTCGGGGTGTGAAAAGGCCACACCCCTGAGTGACACAGTTACACTGACCTAACTGCCTATGCAGACAGCACTAATTTGACAGGAGAGTTTCTTCTCGCCCACATAGCTACCACCTCCTGGGGAGGTGGATTAACTTCGCCGAGGGGAGCAGCTTTCCCATCAGCATAGTAGCATCTTCACTAAAGCATTACAGCAATGCAGCTTGACACTGGTACACCATTGTAGCACTATATGTGAAGACAAGCCCCAAAAGTCTTTCCTTTGCTACAGACTGGCACAAGCGAGGGCTTTTAGGTAGATGAAATGCATGTGTTGCATAAGTCATTTTTAATACTCCATTGCCTGACGCTAGAGTGTGTGTGTCTCTCTGGTTGTTATTTTATGACACACTTGTCTTCATTTGCACTTCCCGGTAAGGAACTCTAGTCCTGTTTGTTTGATAAATGTATCTGCTAGAAGAAGCTAATTTTAGTCTAACAGCAGTGGGAAAACTGAACGAAGTGCAGACTGCTGGAAAATCAGTAGTAGCAGCACCACATCCAGCAGAAAGGAATTCAGACTGAATACCAAAGCAACACAGAGAAAAGGGAGACTAAGAAAATAAAAGAGGGGTGAATTCATCCACAAAAATATTCACTAGAGCTGCTCTGAGGAATGAGACTTAGGCATCCCAAATGTCTTAAGTATTAAGAGATGAACAGCCTTGACACACCCATGAATGTGGCAGTCATGAGAGAGGTACAATTAACAAATGTTACAGTTCACACGGCTAGGAAAAGCTTTTGTAATATGAATTTTCTCACAACAAAAATGTTCAGATAGCTTGTTCAGGTCAGTCTGTGGAAAAATAGTATCAAGGAAAGGTTTTTTAGAGCCTTGGCACACTTTAGGGTTAGCTAAACAGCTGCCTTATCCATGTAGACAGGGTAGCAAGCTATGAAGTTCTCTCACATCCGTTTAAAGACCAGGACTGTTTCACAGTTTGGTATCCTGGCTACTCCACAACATAAAGAAGACCAAACTGTGTTGTCACATTGTCACATGTCTATAATACAATCACCAGGTCAGTCATTTGGTTAGCGTAGCTTAATCCCTAGGCAAAGAAGTTTTAAGATATTGTGAGAACTGTCAAAAGAACAGAGGGAAAACATCCTGATCCATGTTGAAATCTTGTTCATTCACAGCTAATAACATTGACACATTTAACTGACCAGCACACGCTACAATGCTCACTGTGTGAAACAGGGCAGGAGGAGTGGAAACCTATATGAGAGCTTCTCAGTATTTTTTCCGCTCTTTAATGCACATTGTCTAAAGTAGCATCTTTCCAAGTTCAAGATTTTATTGTGTAAACTCTCCAAGACAGTATAGATCAAGGCAATCCAGGAAACAGTTGCCTTTTTCTTTTTTAGCAAGAGGAAACATCAGTCAATGTAAGTTATTACATTAAGTTTTTGTCCTAGGTACTGTCTTTTCCTTATAGATTTCCAGCAATGACACATATATTGCATTATGCTGCCTTTATGACTCTAAATTCTATTAGTTATTGCAGAAATTATTTCACTAGTACAGGTTGAAATAAAGCTTCCATTGTAACCTTCCCTAAATACAACCCTTTTCAGATATTTACAAGTTTGGCAAATAAACTACAAGTAGGGCAAAATGTTTCCTGGCTAAGATCAGGCATGATGTGTATGTTCTGGGAAAGGTTGGGCAAAATCTGCTTAACCATTTTCTGAGTTTCTGCTACAAAAGTGATGGCTCATCAGTTGGAAGCAAGAGAGGAGGAGAAAGAGCAGGACTTGTGGGTCAGTCCCAGGAAGACTGCGAGCCTCCAATACAATGTAACCATGCAAAAGGCAATGCAATTTACGGATGTATTAGATGAGGCTTTACCAGGAGAGAAGGGAATGGGGCATTGCAGAAGGCATTGGAAAGACACGATCTGGAAGGTTGTACACTGTTCTGAGCCGCCATGTTCTAGAAAGATTAATTTAAACCTGAGTAGGTTCAGAGAAGAGCTATTAGGAAATCCTAAAGCATCAGGGGAATCAGGGGAATGCAGAGCCTAATCTTATGAGACTGGAAGGGTTTGACATATTCAGTCTAGGAAAAAGAGAGCTGTGAGGGGATGTGTTTGCTCTCTATAAATCCATTACCAGGAGGGCGAAGAACAGTTTGAGCTAAAGAGCAGTGTTGTCACAAGAACAAATGGCTCTAAACTGGCCATGAACAAATTCAGACTGGAAATTAGAAGGAGGTTTCTATCAGATGGGTGAATTTCTAGAACAGCCTCCAAATATGAACAGCAGGGAGAACCATGTCATTAGTTTTAAGAGGGAGCTGGGCAAGTATATGAGTTGATTGTATGGCAAAGTTCCTTGTATAGCAGGGCAGAAGGCTGAACTGCCCTGGGGCTCACTTCTGGTTTATGTCTTATCTTTCTAAACCTCAGGCTTTAGGATTTCCAATGGCCACCTGCAGGCATCAGGAAAGGATTTCCCTACCCCCACCACGTATTCTGGTAGGAATTTTTTATCTCCTTCCTTTGACGCATCAGGGATGACCCTGACCAATGGACGCTGGGCAGGTGGGCTAGAGGTCTGAGGCGGCACTGAGCATTTTCTTTCTCCAGTGGTTGGCTGGTTAGTTCTCTCTTATTCTCAGGGTCTAACTGATCACCATATGTGGCATCAGGAAGGAATTTCCCCTCAGGTCAGATTGGTAATGACCTTGGGTTTTTTCCACCTTCCTCTGCAGCAGGTCACTTGCCAGAGTTATTTGGGTACATTCTCATTTACTCATTTCCCTACTATTGCAAAGGCCTAAAGCATTTCTACACATCAGGCCCTCCTATTCTCTGCCTGTGACACATAATGGTGTAGTCTCCTGTGGGTTTCATTGGTTTTGATCTAATGACAGTTGTTGGGTTTGGTGTGGGGATGCTGGGTGGTCTTGGTAGCCTGTGCTATGTAGGAGGTCAGACTAGATCATCTGGCGGTTTCTTCTTGCCTTAAGCTGTATGAATCTGAGTTCTCAGAGTGCAAATAACATGCCTGCTCCATTCAGAAATTTTAGAAATGCTTAAACACCCCTTTAAAGATCCATCAAACAGATCACACTTGAAAGAAATTGTTTTAGTGTTTGTGAAATTGTGCAAGTCCGCAGTTTTCCATGCACATGCATTTGGATCTTTAGTTTGGTTTTCCTGTTTACTGGCAGGCTCTAGAATACTGCATATACCTAACAGATTCCATAGTGAAGGATTTCCACGCAGAATAAAGGTGAACTGGATGAGGGGATGCTGCAACTTAATATGAACTTGCAAGTGTGTTAGAAATCCACAAATCTTACAAAAATGTTGAGAAGTTCATAGCATATAATATCATTAAGGCAGAAAATGAGACATAGGATAAATAGTGTAGAATGGGTGAGCACAAGGCTGGGAACCCTGAATGCCTGGATTGTCTCCTCATTTCTAGGATGATTGCACTTTGCTGATTTAGTTATATCTTAATTCCACTATGAAAGTGAGTAGCTAATGCTGTACCCATTTTACAGGACGGAAAACAGAGAATTGCAGGGGCTAAATAAACTGTCCAACTTCACACATCGAGTCAGTATCAGAATCTAAAGTTTAGAACACAGATCTCTTGCCTAATCAGGTCCATCAACACATAATGTACTGGACTAGAGTTACTCTCTCCTTCTCTTCTATTTACTGGCTGTTTTTTTATCTGTAAAACAGGATTACTACTCCTTAGAAAGTAACTCAAAGCATGGATATTCTGTGTTAGCAGCTTCTCTAGCAGCTGTCCCAATGATCCATACACATCTAGTGACTCAGTTTCTCTCCTTTTGTGATATTCTGGAGGAGCAGAATTCACAGGAAGTCCTGTGGCCTTACAAGTTAGGCTACTGTAAGTATATGCTGCCTTATTACAGGTGATTCTTTTTATTTTCTTTAGTATGGGGGGGATGGTAGAGGGGGGCTTCTTCTCTTCACCATCATGTGTACAGCAAGGCATGGCAGATCAGGGGAAAGAGTTTAAGGATCATTGTGGACTAAGATTTGACAGGGAGCCAGTAAGGTGAGCAAGCCCTTCCTCACTTTAGCTGCCAACGATGCCTGGCAGTTGGGATTTTCATGATTGGAACCACAGTATTAGAACAGAGAGCTAGTATCCTGGGGTCCATGACAGATAAATGGAACTGAATACCTAGGACTTTATCTGGATAGTCACTCCACGGTGCTAAACTGGAGTAGACCTAAAAATGCATGTAGATCTAGGGCCTCCACGTCTTTAAATTATGCCCTCTGGGTGAGCACACCTACTGGATCAGTTCTGGGAAAGACAACCTGGAGTGACAAGATGGAAAGACAAGATGGAGAGGTGAAAGGAAGCAGATGCGCCCTGATGCACAGCTCTGGCAAGAGCTGTCTGAGCTGCAGCAAAAGCCAGCAAGGAGCTATTTAAAGAGTTGGCAGGAACCTGGGTTGCGATAGGACAGTAACTAAGAAATTTTAAGTTACTTTCACCGCTGGTTAGATGGTAGATCAGGAGCATCGATCAATTAGCGTGTGTAATTTCCAGTTCAGCAAGAAAAGCTCACTGACTCATCAACATAACTTTCTTCCACTTCTATCTGTATAGAGGTCTCCAATGCAAACTTCTGTGAAGATTTTAAATATTTACTTATGCAAACGGGAGTCTAAGCTATGAGAACAAACTGAAAGGCTCAAATAGGCTTGAACATGTGAGGTTTTGTTTTGAATGCTTTGTAACTTTGAAATACAGTGCAAAAGAAGGCCACATATACTTCATTATGTCTATTGAGAGGCAGAAGCAGAAAAAACAACTGAAGAAAGCCCCAAACTGGATGACTCAACAGTGGAAATCTGGTCCTTGCCAGTTTTGGAAAGAGGAGGGAAGGAGAGAGAGACACAGAGAGAGAGAGAAATCAGCAAAAGTTTGGCTCAACTCTAAATACAAGGAGGTAGCATCATGGATATGAGTTACCTGTTCTCTCCCACTGTAGTTAGAGCTCATTTGGTTTTCAGGGATACAACATGAAACATCTAGCTCTTCTTCTGGAACACGTATTTGTTGGCACTCGATAATTTTCCATCTGAAAAGAAAACACAACGTCTATGTATCTCTCCAGTAGGGTCTTAAGAGTTATGGATGGGTCCACAAAGAAATACAGTGGGCCTATTATTGCTGATTCAATAAGTAGCTCAAATATTAAAACTGCCTACTTTGTATACCTGATGGGAAAGTATTAGGTTACACAAGCTGGCCCGACCCGGATTCTAAAATATCAACCCCTGCTCTCCCCATCCCAAATATTCTAAATAAATAAATAAATAAATATGGTTAAACTAAGTTGGATCCTCTGATGCTCGACTAGAGATCCACACAGAGGGGAAATGAATAGAAAAGAGCACAGTCAAGCTAAGATGTTAATTAGATGGTTGATGTTAACTAAGATGTTCTAGTGTTGCCACCTCTGAAAACAAAAACCTGGGACATCCAGGATAATTCTGAGCCCAGAAAACTGGGCAGTTGGCAGCATGTACTGAACATCCTTGCAGATTTCCCAGGATAGTTATCTGGAAAAAAAAGGAAAAATCCTGCAAAAACCTGGACAGGTAGCAAAACTTACCTGTTTCCACTGGAGTAAATTAATTCTGCAGTGAGAAATAAGTTATGTGAAAGAAACCACTGCCTCCCCACCTTGTGTAGAAGTGCTGAAACTGAGGGTGTTTGTGCTTCCTGTTCTCTGAATCGTTTTGAAAGTGTTTAAAAAAATGTGCAAGGCTTTTCCCATCCAGACAGTGCCTATTCACCGTGAGGAATAATATAGCTGCCATCCTGTACAATTTTTTGAAAATATTGAGATTCATTTCTTAAGAGAGAGGATAAATGGAAAGTTTTCATAAAGCCTAAGACATTTCTTATATATGAAAGAATGGAAAGTTTGCCCTCTACAGCCTTATACTTAGTTACTCAGTGCTTTTTTTGTTAAAAAAGGTGCCGGTACTCCAGGGGAAAAGTTGTTGAGCTCTGACTGGAGGTGGCGGTACTGTGTACCGCGTAGTACCCTCACAAAAAAAGCACTGGTTATACTATACTATGAACTTATGGATATGTATACATACATATGTACACAACACAGAAACATTTGTTTATAGTGTAATATATACAGGGCTGCTGACATGGGGACAGAAGGGAGCAGTTACCCTGGGGCCCAGCCATTTAAAAGAGCCTGGGCTTGAAGCCGCCTCCACTGCTATCTTGGCAGCAGAAGCAGCTGGAGTCCCGGGACCTTTAAATTGCCGCTGGAACCCCCAGCAGCACACGCCCTGCAGTGCTGAAGGCCTGGCTGGTGAAGGCTAGCTGCCAGCCTTACCCCTTCTACTCAAGGTCCCGCCCCTTTTGGGGACTGGAGCCAGCTCCCACCAGGGCCTGGGGACTGCCTCTCATGAGCCCTGAATATATATATATATATATATATATATATAGGGAATGATGCCAGACAGCTAATGAGAAACAAAACCAAGATTCTAATAAGATTTTAACAATCAGAAATTTATATGAAGTTCTGTGCAAGGTACACACACACACACACACACACACACACACTGAAAGATTTACCCTGGCATTGCTCCGGTCCTTAACTCAATTAATGTTTGTTTTTTGGAAAATAAAATGAAAATTCATATGCTTCATTGAAATCATTGCTCCGGGATGGGGCTAA
Source organism: Pelochelys cantorii (assembly GCA_032595735.1). NCBI lineage: Eukaryota > Metazoa > Chordata > Testudines > Trionychidae > Pelochelys > Pelochelys cantorii. The sequence goes on along the minus strand of CM064330.1, from coordinate 82,791,483 downwards.
GGATGAGGGGTTCAGTATATAGGCTGCCCCGTGGAGTGAGGACAACCCCCAGCCCTCTCTCACCACAGCAATTTCAGGCCAAGTGAGATGCGCCACTCCATGGCCACTGCAGCTCCAACAGGCACAGCTGTCCCCTGGCTGAGGCAGGTCCAGGTTTGTTTTCCCCCTGCACTCCCCAAGATGACTGAAAAGGGCAGCAAACTGTGCTCTTTTCCCTTGGTCTGTGTTGAAGGGGAAGAGCCAGCAATGTCCCTGTATGAATTGGGGGGGGGGCGACTTCAGCCTCCCTGCCCTTCCTAAAGACCAGCTGAGGGGTGGTAGGCTCAGGGCAGGAGCCCCTCAGCCAGTCCCTTTCATCTGTCTGGTGATTCTGTCTCTTTTCCGTATGGTTTTTTGAGCAGCAATCCCATTCCAGTCACAACCAAACACTTCCTTTGCTTTAAGTTATAAGAGCAGGAACAAGAAAAAAATTAGAAGTATTAATAGTTTATTCTGCAAGATCTGAAAGTCTACAGTGTAACACCCAAGATATTAAATACAATATAGGCTGATGTTTCTGTCCATCTTCAGAATTAGAAGGGACAAAACCAATAGTCTCAGACTAGACGCTCCTTCCCCCTACTTGGTTTGGTGGTAAGATTTGGGTTAGCAGAACCTGCATCCTAAGTCAAGTAGACAAGCCTTCAGGTGCATGACAATTCTGTAATGAGCCATGGAATTTGTTATGCAAAGAGTATCCTAAGTACTTTATTCAGTACAGTTGCCACTTCAGCACCATTCGCCCCTCTGGCCTTTACCTCTTTCTGGGTTGTGATTCAGCAGTGTTCCTTTCTTGCTATCTGGAAATAATTCACACATTTCATCTTACATTGTTCCTTGAACTTCACAGTTACAGTCATCAGTTGACTTCTAAGAAGTCCCATTCTCTTTCATAAGGTAATATGGGGGCTCTCTTTACTTCCGATTGCCCATAAATGCAAAAATCCAACCCCCCCCCAATAACACGTAAACAAAAACAAAAACAAGGTTTCATTTGGTTTTCAGCTAGCAAACTAAAACATCATGAATGGAGGTTTTTCCAAAACCCAAGCCCTTTGGGGATTTTACCATTTCTAATTAAAACACAGGGAGACTCCAAGTAAGTGGAGCTCTTAAATGCTAAAATAAACTGCACTGTGTATGAGCAAATACATGAGTGTATGCTTTGGACCTCAATAAACTCCCAGAGGTAATTTTATTAATCAGTGTGAGTAGTACTGTAGCACCTTAGAGACTAACACACACACACACACACACACACACACACACACACACACACACAGATAGTATCATGAGCTTTCATGGACAAAACCCACTTCCTCAGATGAGCAGAAGAGTATATCATCAGCATGGAAACACGCCATCTCAATGGAGCTGAATGACTAGTGTTCTGAATGTTGTCTGTGCATGTACCTGTGTGAGACTGTTTTTTAGCAAACTAACAAACATTTGTTGAAACTAGGCAAGGTCACATTTACAGCAGTGGATACCACAAAATATAAAATGTCTGTAGTATTCTATAGGGCTGGAGATTCCAAGCATGAGTGTATACGATTAAATACTTTTAAAAAAAATTGTTTTAATGTATGTGTGTATAGTATTCACAGGTACTGAGAACTTGCTGCTCCCATTGGCTTAATTTGAAGTTGTGAGTTCTCAACAGCTCTGCCAATCAGAGGCCCAAAGTGTCAGATTAGCAACCTTGCAGACTGAAGTACATCACATCTAGCAGTGGCAGTGCAAACTATTCTGCTACCTTAACCTGGGGAGGGATCACCACAGGTGATGTGTCCAGGTGAAAAAAAATGCATTCTTCCTGTGTACCTGTGTTCCTCTTTCTTTTGAGAATGGCAGCAAAAGTGCCAATTAATATCAGTTGGGTGTGGCTTGTGATATGGACCGTAGTATCCTGGAAACTGGACTGAGACCACAGACTCATTTCTTCTTGCTGTCATATCATAGCTGTTCAGGTTAATAGTAACCCAGATGTCTAGTGGTGCCAATTATTTTGTATAATTCTATAGAAGAAAAAATGCTTGATAAACATTATCCCTTTGAAGAATTTGGCCTATATATAAAGTTTTTGAAAAGCTACTAATGCTGTAACCAAGTCACTGAAAAGACAGGCTAGTAGATTTTTTTTTTCTGTATTATATTTCATTTCTCATCCCACTTTTATTGCTATGCTCATTTGTATGAAAGGAGATTTTTTTTCATTTTTAAGTTCATGAGCACTTACTTAGTTCTGATAATCTCTTGTTAATATGACAGTGATGCCATTCAGAGTGAGAGGATTAAGGAGACTTCAGGTGGAAACAAGTAGCATCACCAGCAGATGAACTCTTAAAGAGTTTTTTTTTAAAACATCAGCATTCTTAAGTAATAAGCCACAGGGACTGGGGAGACAAAACTGCAAAAAAATATGGCACATCCACATAACTGAAAAGAAAGTACAAAAATGCTACTCAGCAGCTCTTCAGAAGGAAAGGCCAGGCTGTGAAATTTAGATCCACACAAATACATCTCAGCTTTTGTAAAATAGCTGAAACCCTTTTCTAGTTTAAGCGGGTGTGGTTCAGGAGAAGCATTAAGATGCATATTCATTCTTGCCCGCACATTCATTTGGATTACAACAGTGTGATGTTTCACTCAGGCAACCGCTAGTATCTGGCAGCCTAGCCCATTCTGCGTGAGCTTGGGATGGCCACACAAATCTCAAGTCAATCATGCAAGTCATTTAAAAAAAAAACGTAGGGAAAAAATCTAAAGAAAAACAAATTATAGCACAGATAACAGTTTAGACTAACTGCCTAAGTATTCTCTGGAGTCCAGGGTGGGTTTCTACTCAGCTGGCTAGCTTGCGACACTATCCATGCTGCTGCAGCTTCATGCTATTGATAGCAAGCTAGGTCAAGCAAAAGTAACCCACATATGCCTACATGTGCTGCAATCACACCTCCCAAAGGCTTAGATAGATATAGATATGCTGTACCAGAGCAGGCCATCCAGTAATTTGGGTACTTGTATGTAATTAGCATACAGGCAGAAGTAAGACCTCTGTGGGATGAAATAAAGATGGCATTACCTGAATCAAAACAGCTTCATTTTGCTCTAGGATTGGCTGGGCAGAGAACAGTGGTTTGAATTACTGTCCAGAGCTGGAAGAATGGTTAGCCTCAAAGGGACTAAAAGAACAGTTTTTGTTCTTTGTAAGAGTACACCGCATGCACTTCTTCCCCTGGGGAGGGGATGAGAGAACAAACAACTCAGGACAGATGATGTGAGGCATGTGACAGGGCTGAAAATCCTTGTCTGAGTTTAAGTGTTAGCAAGTTGTTTTCTCACAGCAAATTTGTGAAATTCTAGGTTTCGCAGAACCACTGTATTGGCCACAGAGTTTACTTACATCACATATTTCCACTGCCCTAATTTCAGTTCAGGAAATGAATGAGGAGGCAACTAACCAGAACACGTAGCAGAGTGTGTCTAACTCCTCTCTAAGCTAGATTTTGCTTCAGCTGTAGTTAATACAGTTTCCAGCACAGAGACAGACAGGTTAGCCATCTACCACATTGGTGCATTGCTTATCTAAGATAGGAATTGAAGATATTTTAAGATTCACTGTGCTGCACAGTGTGATAATCTGGGGCACAATAACAACATCCATATGAATTATGTTCTTTGGCTGACATAATGAGGTAGCCATGAAACAATCTCCATGATAAAGGTGGACACTTGCAGTCACTAGAGGCAGCGCATGAGGGGCTGGCCAATGAATATCTGGTTTTTAGAGGTGCCAAGCACCTACAACTGTTATCAACTTTAACAAGAACTCCGGCTACGTCTAGACTGGCATGATTTTCTGCAAATGCTTTTAACGGAAAAGTTTTTCTGTTAAAAGCATTTGCGGAAAAGAGCGTCTAGATTGGCACGGACGCTTTTGCGCAAAAGCACTTTTTGCGGAAAAGCGTCCATGCCAATCTAGACGCGGTTTTGCGCAAGAAAGCCCCAATCGCTGTTTTAGCCATCAGGGCTTTTTTGCGCAAAACAGTACTGAGCTGTCTACACTGGCCCTCTTGCGCAAAAGCATTTGCGCAAGAGGGCTTTTGCCCGAACGGGAGCAGCATAGTATTTCCGTAAGAACACTGACAATCTTACATGAGATCGTCAGTGTTCTTGCGCAAATTCAAGTGGCCAGTGTAGACAGCTGCAAGCTTTTGCGCAAAAGCAGCTGCTTTTGCAGAAAAACTTGCCAGTCTAGACATAGCCTCTGGGTACTCAGTGCCCCTGAAAATTAGGCCTTCTGTGTTTACTGTGAGGAAAAGTGGTGTGTGCACTAAGAAGTGTCTGCAGAGACCATGCACATCTCTGAAGTCATCGGGAAATCATGTTTCATAGCTGTGCTTACCACAGAGCTAAGCAAAGATACTAAATGACTCTTAGCAGACCATCTTTATTCTCTTGCATTGCTCACTCCTCTGCTACTAGGGCTTCACCTTTCTATAATGTTTTGTGAACAAGTGCCCACGCTTCCTTACTACAACATAAGAGGAGGACAGGGTCTAGCTATGCATCCACAGCTCAAACCAGCAAAAAAGCAAAACAAACAAACAACCCTTGCAGTGCTAGACTCCATGGGTTTGTGTTTGTAGCCAGAAACTGCTTTTTTTTAAGAAAACTCTGGGCACTGTGCTGGGGCATAGGTTGGAGCCTTTTCCATTTAACCCATGTAACAGGATGCTGCCCTCAGGCATATCCCTTTGCAGCCCTGAATGTTTCTGTTCTCCCCTTGGCTCACTTGCTGCTTGCAGGCCTTTTCTCAGTCCTGAGTACTTGAAGCAGATACTTCCTCTGTAGGTTCTCATTTATTAACCTTCCCTATTCTATATAGGTTCTTGTATCACAGTCATGCTGCTTGCATTAACATCTGTCGCCGGCAGTGTTTCCTCTAATTTCTCCCTCACCCAAAGAGCAAAATGCATTTTGTTATGTGCATCGATAAGGAGGTGATGTGTGTCACATAACAAAATTCCTGTGGCAGAGTGGGGCCAAGGGGTTCTGAGTGTGGGAGGAAGCACAGGCTTGGGACAGAGGGCCGAGGAGAGAGGAGTGTGAGGTTTTTGTCTGAGGGCTCAGGGGTGGGCAGGGCCGGACTAAGGGCTGGGCTAGCCGGGCAGCTGCCCAGGGCGCCAACCTACCGGGGCCGCCTGGGGCGGGGACCGTGTTAACCCCTGCAGCACTGGCCAGCAGTGCCCTTCCCCCCGCGGCCGGAGGGCCCTGCACAGCCAGGCACAGCCCACCCTGGGTGGCCCCAGGCTGCACGCCATCAGCGGTGACCGGGCCAACTGGGCAGCGCATGCACCGTGTGTCCGCCCACGCACCCCGGGGGCGGGCCCACGCATGTGTTGTGCACCCGGCGGCAGGGCCGCGCGTCCCGGGGGCAGGCCTGCGCATGCGCCGTGCGCCCGGAGGCGGGGCTGTGTGCCCCGGGGGCAGCGCCATGCGTCTGGGGCCCGCAGCACCAAAATGGCTCAGGCCGGCCCTGGGGGTGGGGGTAGGGAGCTCTGAGCTGGAACAAAGGGTTAGGGTACAAGGGCTCCATCGGGGGATGCAGGCTCTGGGATGGGGTTGGGCATGAGGAGCTTAGGGCTAGAACAGAGGTTAGGGTGTAAAGACTGGCTGGGGGTACAGGCTCTGGGGTGGGGCAGTGGAGTAGCGAGTGGGGGAGGGGCTCAGGGCCAGGCAGGGCAGGGTTTGTGTGTCTGGGAATGGGCCTCCGTGGCAGAGGATCTGGGGCACTCCCAGGTGCTCCAGCCACAGCGGGGAGCTCCATGCTGGTCCACTCCACCACGGCAGGGAACCAGGGCTCGGGCCACTCAGGCCACTCCAGGGGAGCTCTAGGGCTGGGCCACTGAAGGTGGGAACCTGGGGCCAGGCCACAGAGAATGGGGGGAGGGGACGGGCTGGAGCTGGACTACAGTTGCATTCTGGCTGAAGGAGAAGGGCCTAGTTCAGATGTCTCTTCCCTGGCCACCAGGCTGGAGGCTACGCTGGAGATGGGGCGGCTCTCTTCCCCTACTTGCACGGATGCCTCAAGTGCCCTGCACAGCCCTAGGTAGGCAGCTGCATGACCCTGCAGCTTACAGGGAACTTAGGTCACTGGTAATTTGTTCTCTCATCCTCAACCCCATGGGAGAAACATGTGCAGTGTTCAGAAGCTCTTTTTGAGCCCCTTTGAGTCCAACCCTTTTTTTGCGCCAGTAATTCAGACAAGTATCTTCCCCTCAAGTTCAGGAAACCCCAGCCCTTCCTGCTGAAGCAGAATTACTTTTCAAACAGGCTCAGGTGAGGAGCCCTGTCATCTCCTCTCCCAGTTGGCCCCTTTTTCCTCAGTCCTGTTGTCAGTTGACTTGGAGAAGATAGCAGGCGGCAATCTTCTTCTTACTAGTCTCCCTTATGAGGGAGGGGGCAGCTGCTGCAGCACCATCTATGCTGCCCTCCTTCCCAGGGCACATCCTGATTGGCTGGGACAGACAGAATCTTTGTTCCATTCTACACTACAAGGCTCTAAGTCCTGGGTCCTTAAAGGAATAGTAACATGGCTTCCCCCATACATGCTCCAGGACCCCTCCTCTCTCCTAGTATTGTCCTCTGCCACTTCTTCCATACCTTTGCATATCCAACTCTCTGGAAAAGGGTTGGTTGGTCCCTAGTCTCTATTACCCTTAAAGGGGATGGATCAGCCCATTTAATCCTCCCTTCTTTTTCCACGTGACCTTTATAAATCCCCTTTCATTTTCTACTCTACCTTGATCGCATCCTTAGCATAGTTTATCTTGACACAATCTGCTCTCCAATTCTATATTCTGAAACAGCTCCCTTCTTCACAAGTGTGAAAAGAAGCACCACTTCAAACCCACACATGCTGCCCCTCACATTATCCCACTTATTTAGTTACTTCATAGTACTTACAGTTGCTAGAGGATTATGATATTACTCCAATTGGATGAAGCATGTTTTGTGGAGAAAGCTAGTCCTTTCTTCAGGTGTTTTCTGATATACAGTGCCAAAAGTTCTATTCATGTTAGCTACCTGAAGAGTTCAATTATCTCCAAGGCCTTTATTGTTGACAGATTTTTTTTTTAAGAAAAAGGAAAACTATTTTAAAATAGTGTATTCCCTGCGGATTGTCACAGCATTTCAAAACTGAGGCCAGAGCTTTAAAACTAGTCCATAAAAGTAACTGCCTGCTCCCTTGCTGGTGTGCTATTTTGAAGTTAGTATTTACTGAATATAATTTTGGTGAATAATTTCATACCGAGGCCAAGAGAAGAGAGCAGGGTCAACATGAAACACTAAAGTCACCTCACACCCCTTGTTTAAGGGCACAAGGCAGTGCACACTGACAGCTGCCACTTCCTGCTGTGACACACGAATGCAAAATACATTTACACTTCAAGGAAGGTATTTCAGGTTAATTATTGCTATCAGGTAAATTCACCATAATCTAGCTGTGTTTAGCATGGTTAACCGTTTGAAATCTGGGTGTTAAGATTTGTAAGTCAACATTGTCAATTACCTAGAAAGCTTGATTTGCTGGAGCCCTAGCTAGTACTATTATTTGCCCTTCCTTTGAGGCTTTTTGAAACTCTCTTAGTACAGGACTAGCTAATTTTCCTCCATCTTGTTTTACATTTCAAATTTTTTGAAAGAAACAAAGTCAACAAGCAATTGACAGATTTTAGAAACAGCTGCACTAATATTTTAGGTTCCCATAACCCTCTTTTTATTTACTACTACAGCATGTGTTTCATAGGGAAGAATGACATATTGGGTTGATGCTCTGAGCTCAAGTTCTCACTTGGAGACTCACATGTATTTCATGTTCACTCTCCTATACAGCCATGGATATATCACCAGTTCACTGAATGGAGGTTTTTCTGCTGCAGCTGTTGGTTCACCTGTGCGCCTTCACAAAGCAAATGAAGTATATTTCAGTTTCTTTTGTGGTAGCTGGCTCATACCCGTCCATATTTCCACTTACACTTGCAATGTGTCTCTCTTGATATCATTGAAAAGTAGCCAGTGCTCTGGGATTATATGCTTCAAGAAGTTCGAGCTCTTTTAACAAAGCTTCATTTGAATTGTGAGTGCTCCAAAAATCAGACAGTTCAGAAAATTTAGAAATATGGTAGATACTTTCTCCAAGAAAGTAAAAGTTGGGTGATTGTATAGAACATCTAGCTTGAGACAAGGCAGGAGAATTTTCAGGACAAAATATTTTGTTATCTGTTTTTCTAGGGGGAAAAGTCAAAGGGAATTAAGAATAAGTGTTGTGACTTTAACCAAGAAATTGGGCTTTTATACTGATATCAAGCATGCCCAAACTCATCCTAATTAATTATACAACTTTTAGAAGTGATGTTAAACCTCATACTGTAGGGTTCAAACCAATCTCTGATCGGATACTAGAATGAGACCTAATGTGGGGTGGGGTATAGAATATCACATCTGCCTACTACTACTGAAGCATCTAGTTTTAGACAGGACACTGGTTTAGGTGAATTTTGGGTCTGATCCAGTAGGATAGTTCTGATGCATGAATCTATACTTGTAGTTCTTCCATCATGTATGTACATTGCAATTAGATGGGGCAAAAATACGATTAAACAAATAATTTATGCATAATGCCATTAATGCTGAATAAATTATTAAAAACATTGCAACATTCAAATCAATGAATGCTGACTGAATAATATCAGTCAAATAATATAGTCAGCAAGTAATACATTATTCATCAAATGTTATTTGACAAACAATGTTATCCAGTATTCCTGTTACTGCAATATATTTTGGATCACACTGCAAAATAGTGAAACTAAATATATCTTCTTCTGGGAATCAAGGAAGTGTGAAATTTTTTTGCTTCATTTAGCTATATCTGCTTATCACCACCAAAACACTTTAATGAATGTAAGTGACTATATCAAATTCGCTCAGTGTTGTTCTAGTGCCCAGGCTGTTACTGTGGGACAAAAATAATTTTTCATTACTTCCTGCCTTGGGATGTGTGTGTGTCAGACTTAGAACTTTGGGAACACCCTCATTTAATATGCTCAACAGCTCCTCAATCCCTGAGGTCTCATCGTGCAGCTGCTATCTAGCCAATCCAAGGGGGTTTGACATGTCTCCCTTTAAAACAAGTTATCACATGCTCACTTTCATTCATTTTGCTCAATAGGGATTTATTCATATGCTTAAATATTTCGCTGATTCTGGCTCTCAGGCTGCAACCAGTGCCCATTATGATTTTGATCCCCTTTATAACTAAAAACCAAAACAAACCAACAAGAATCCATCTACTTTTTGTTCTGAACATTGTAAGAAAACAGAGCAAGTACTTAGAGATCAAGATTCTAAAACGGCTCCTTCTGAGTCACTGCAAATTTTCATTTCTTTGTGTCCCTATCTTAACATAACATAAGAATAGTAGCCCAATGTCTGTGACTCTGTAATGCTGAAACGCTGGCTGTTCCCTCTAGGTGGCGCTTGGCTGACTTCTTGCTCCCCTGAGGTGGCCTGGTTGAGCGGCGCAGAAGTCAGCCGAGCGCCACGGCAGGACGCAAAGGGGGGCGGGGCGCTGACGTGCACGTGACAGCGGCCACAGGCCCCGCCCCCTGGCCGTGAATGTCAGCGCCCCGCCCCCCTTCGCCTCCCGCTGTGGCGCTCAGTTGACTTCTGTGCCGCTCAGCCAGACCGCCTTGAAGGAACAAGTGGCTATTTGGGCTCCGCACTCCCCATGCAGCATGGGGAGCGTGGAGCCCAAACGGCCGTTTGGGCTCTGCAGTCCCCTGAGTGAGAGGCAGGAGGGGGAGGAGAAGAGAAAGAGAGAGAGGGAAGGAGAGAGAGGCAGGAGGCGGAGGAGAGGTGGGGGGGGGAGGCAGTAGGAGGAGGAGAGAGAGACACGGATGTGGAGGAGAGACCCAAAAATCCCATCTTATGATGGGCTATTGGCTAGTAACATAAGAACAGGTAATCACTGAGTGATCCCTATCTTGTCATGCATTTCCAGCCTCTGATAAACAGAGGCTAGGGACACTATTCTTACCTATCCTTGCAAATAAATTCATGGAGGTTAGGTCCATCAATACTTATCTGGTTCTTTTTTGAACCCTTTTAAAGTCCTGGTATTCACAACATCCTCTAGCAAGGAGTTCCACAGGTTGACTGAGCACTGAATGAAGAAAAACTTTCTTTTGTTTTAAACCTGTACCTATTAATGTCATTGTGCGCCCCCTAGTTCTTATGTTATGGCAACAAGTAAATAACTTTCCTTATTCACTTTCTCCATACCTGTCATGATTTTATAGACCTCTACCATAGTCCCCTTAGTCGCCTCTTTTCTAAGCTGAAAAGTCCCAGTCTTTTTAATCTCTCTTCATATGGCACCTTGTTCCAAATCTGCCCTATGAAATCACATTATAGAACAAAATCTGTAACATGGCCAAGATGTTGACATTCAAACAAGTAGTTTTCAGGGTCACGAATAACCGAACATTTAAGCAATTGTCATTACATGAAAACTAGACACCATATTCCACTGGTTAAATGGACTGAGAAAGTGACATGGAAACAGAGAAGCCTCTTGTCACTTACATCCAAATCAACCCTGGGGAATTTTCCAAATGTGAAAGGAATCTCTAGGATCCTGCAAAATGACTGCCTTGTCCTGCAGTCCCTGCAGTCCCACAATGCCTCTTACCTGGGGGAAGCAGGTACTAGTTCTGCCTTTTAGGCCCTGCTCCTCCACTGAAGAGCCTTATTAAACACCAGAATGTGATAACCCTTTTTTTAGGAAGACCTCACACCCATTTCCCTCAAGGGGAGGGGAAGGAGGAAGGAGGAGGGCTGGTGGTAGTCTCATTACCTCTGTCGTTTTCCAGATGACAGACATCAGAGAGTTTGTGTCAAGCTGGGAGCAGCCCTCTGAAGCACTACTACTGAGGTCTTCGGACAGTGCTTCAATACTTCACATTCTTAGGCCACCTGGCCCCAGTATGCTCACTGACCCTTACAAAGCACTCTGATATCCACAGATGAAAAACGTGAAGCACTAGTATAGCCAAGGACTATTAAGACAGAGAGAGTTTCAGGGACTTGAGTGGAAGGTACCAGGGGGCAGGTATTTCCTGTGGAACACAGAGACCAGGCTCTGACAGTTCATTGCCTTTTCACTAATGCTTGGAGTAAAAGTTACAATTTAGCTGCATAATAAATGTGCATACCTTGCTATGCATGTTGCAGCTTGTTTTATTGGGTAAGATGCACAAAACAGGAGTTCGTTACCAATATCTCCCCGAATGGCTGGGTGACAGGATGTTTTAAAAAAAAATCAATGGGAATGTACTTAACTATGATACATTTAAGCAAGGAAATGAATAATTACAGAAATCTATAAATCTTATACTGACCACATAAGACACATGCACACTATTTTCATCCAGAACATAGAAATACATGTTATCACAACAGAATACTATTCTTTCATTAGAAATCTCAAAATATAAGCACAACACAAACCTCTTATGAAAAAGCAATCAAACTCTTCTCTGTTTACACATGAAACAAGGTTGCCAGCTTTTGCAATTGTATCACAAATACTGGAATATTTGTTGTTTCTTAAAGTTCCGGATTCTGGAGTCACAGCATATGAGACTATTAGCTTTCTTTCTTTTTTAATACAATAAAACAAGGTTCTAGCTCTTGTGGTTGTAGGGAAAACTTGAAAAATGTACAATCTATGCATTCCAAAGCAGAGGGCTATTTAATAAATAAATATATCTCCTGTTTTTTATCCTATTCTTATATGCTTTGGGGGCCTGACTTGTGATTCTCACCACTTATGGGTGGTAACACTGCATTCATAAACACACTGCTCAGCTTCAGTCCAAGCCAACATGCATAAGTAATTGTAACAAATCAGATTCATGTACTTCATTTATTAACCAGTAATTTTATCAGGAAACAGCAATTATAGAACTTATTAAAATTCTGTTGTTGATATATTAATTTCCCATTTAATTTTATCCCTGAAAGAAAATACTTAGATCCTGATGAAAGCTGTGTGTCTTTTTATTAGGAAAAAATAATGGATTTAAGTTTATTCTGTAAGCACTGTAAGATTTATGAATTTCCTCAATTATTCATTTTCTTACTTTTAAGTGACTGGGTCTTATAAGTTATATGATGATGCATTTTTGTCACATAGCAACTTTAAAAATGCTTAGAAACAAGCTTTGCATGTATAAAATATAAATAGTTTTAAATGGTTCTCACAACTGCAGTTCGTTTTTTTTTAAACACATATTACAGAGCTAAAATGTAATGTTTTCCCATTTTAAAAAATGGAATAAGCCCACCAGAATGTTTATTTCTTAAAATGGTGTTTTGATCCAATGCTAACCAGCCTAGAAGACTAACTAGTAAGAGTGAGATGATCTTTGTGAAGAGACCAAGGAAAAGCAGTTCCCTCTACATCCCAATTTAGGTACAAAAAATTCCCTTTTCCAATGCAAGTCTTAGGCTTTGATACTTCTGAATATTTTATTGGGTCTTTGTTGTTGTTTTCTTTCTTTCAGAGTTTTATTAAAAGATATCTAGTAATTCAGAGCCTTCCTCTTATTTCAGTCATTGCTATTCTTATTACTTTGATTAAAACAGCAAGTCCTGTGGCACAAGGTGTCCTGTAGCAGATACAGACTAACCTGGCTCTGAGACTTTGACGAAAATAAGCAGTTAACTTGGTTATTTATCTGACCAGTAGGGAACATGACAGCACAAACACTTTCTTGAGACGTGCAAATTAGATTTATGTTTAAATATAATTCTCACTGCTAATCACCACAATAATGTGCATAGAATCTTATATGCCAACTAAAAAAAAAAAAAAAAAAATCTACAACAGGTTTAAGGGACATAGAATAAAACCTCTTCAAGAGACTAACCCCTCATTTTGCAGCCTTCTGTCTTTAGTTCTTTCCCAAGTATCCACACAAAGGGGGGCTGAGCCTGCTCCCACAGAAGTCAGTGGCAAAATTTCCTCTCCCCTGGATGCAGGATCAGAACATAACATAAGAACAGCCGTCCTGGGTCAGACCAAAGGTCCATCTAGCCCAGTAGCCTGTCTGCCGACAGTGGCCAGCACCAGGTGCCCCAGAAAGGGTGGACTGAAGACAATGATCAAGCGATTTGTCTCATGCCATCCCTCTCCAGCCTCTGACAAACAGAGGCCAGGGACACCATTTCTATCCCCTGGCTAATAGCCTTTTATGGACCTAACCTCCATGAAATTATCTAGCTTCTCTTTAAATTCTGTTATAGTCCTAGCCTTCACAGTCTCCTCTGGCAAGGAGTTCCACAGGTTGACTACACACTGTGTGAAGAACTTTCTTTTATTAGTTTTAAACCTGCTACCCATCAACTTCATTTGGTGTCCTCTAGTTCTTCTATTATGGGAACTAATAAATAACTTTTCTTTATTCGCCCTCTCCACACCACTCATGATTTTATATACCTCTATCATATCCCCCCTCAGTCTCCTCTTTTCTAAACTGAAAAGTCCCAGTCGTTTTAACCTCTCTTCATATGGGACCCGTTCCAAACTCCTAATCATTTTAGTTGCCCTTTTCTGAACCCTTTCCAAGGCCAAATATCTTTTTTGAGGTGAGGAGACCACATCTGTACACAGTATTCAAGATGTGGGCATACCATAGTTTTATATAGGGGCAGTAAGATATTCTGTGTCTTATTTTCTATTCCTTTCTTAATAATTCCTAGCATCCTATTTGCCTTTTTGACCTCCGCTGCACACTGCATGGAAGTTTTCAGGGAACTATCCACGATAACTCCAAGATCTCTTTCCTGATTTGTCGTAGCCCTGATTTGTCAGGGCTAATAAAGGAGTACAGTGTACTCCACAGTGTACTCCACTTTTATTTGAAGAAGGCAACCTCCATTAACACCACTCTGAACATCTGAAAATTAGGGCTAGACCAAAATAGTTCAAATTCAGGTACCTAAAGTTCAACACTTCCATGCTGAGGCATTTAGATAAGTTGCTTGATTTTCAAAAGTACTGATCATCTGCTACTTACACAGATTTCCACAAATGTTGTCTGTACTCAATGAATCTATAAATCAGACTACTTATTTAGGGTTTGTCTTCACTGCCATGGAGATTGACAGTGCGGTGGTCAATTTTCTGGCATTTGATTTAGTAGGTCTAGTAAAGACCTGCTAAATCAAACGCTGACAGTGCCCACATCAACTGTGGTACTCATTGCAGTTGCGAGGAGTAAGGAAAGCCAATGGGAGTGTTTCTGTTGTTGACTTCCCACTATCTGGCTGCCCCAGAAAATTGATGTAAGGTATGTCAACTCCAGCCACACAATTGTAGTAGCTAGAATTGCTTATCTTACATTGATTTTCTCCACCAATGTAGACCTGGCCTTAGATGTCTATGCATGGATTTAACTTAAGATTCCCATGTTCAAAAATGTTGGCCGTACGGCTTGAATCACTGAAATCTTGAACCCAGATGGTGTGAAAGGTGACATCTTCATATCACCAAGGGTACGTTTATACTGCATGCTTATTTCGAAATAAGCTATTCTGGAATAGTTATTCCAAAGTAGCTTATTTGGAAATAGCACATCTACACTGCAGGGAAGCCCCAAAAATAGTCCAACGTAGGCTTCCCTAATGTAGACATGCTACCTCGATTTAGAGCTCCACGAGGCACTGGGGAGGAATAACTTAGAATGCCCCTGGTGAGGGGCTCTTTCGAAACAGCAGCAGTGGAGCACCTAGACATGCCTTATTTCGAAATACCTATTTCGGAATAGGTGTTATTCCTCGTAGAAAAAGGTTTACAGGTTTTGGAACAAGCCTGTTATTTCAAAATGGCTGTGCAGAGTCTCACATTGTTATTTCAAAATACCACTAGTTATATGGTGCAGTGTAGATGCACCCTAAGTGTTTGCACCAAGTTGTTTGTAATGTGTATAGGTTTTTTGGATTAGGAACCAGCCACAACTTGGTAAGAGAAAATGTTACGAATAAATCAATTTTTAAAGAATTGTCTTGTGTTACTGTCACTGTATGCTTATTTGTTTCCTATCTCCCACAGAATGCCCATTTATTCTGTTCTTTGGGTTATTCTAGACAGCTCCAGTCACACTTCAATCCATAACTGTCTCTACTCATTAATTCTCCCACCAACTTGTGTGTCCCCCTTTCCCTCACCCCACCAGTCTCTAATCACTACTCAAGTCCAAGGAGCCCAATTCTCGCACCACTTCCATACTGTCTGCCTTTGTTCAAGGTCAGGCTTATTCTGCTCCAACTTTTCATTCGAAGAAAATCTCACCTTCTCTTGAAACCTGCTGCATTCTACATCATATCTTTTGCTCTCAGAGGCTCCTGTCCCTGGATTTTATTTGCTTGGATTCAATAGGTCACATTGGTAGATGCTGAAGATTGGTACTTCATAAATATACAACTGGGAAGTATTTACTGTGTAACATGTAAGCTTAATAAAATCTAGTTTATAGTATTTCTTCCACACTTCCTGCATTGAAGTTATTAACTCATTCATTAAATTTTATGTGGCCTGGAGTTTCATTAACATTTTTGGAGGCGTTTGATTGTTTGGAAATCTACCCAATAGAAGAAATCCTAGCACTACTGAGGGTCAATAGAAAAATTCTCATTGACTTCAATGGGGTCAGGATTTTTTTTTAAATTAATCTGGCCCAGGGATGAATGTGGCTTTTTAGATTGTTGACGCTCTAGAAATAGGAGCTACAGAAATGCCACCAGGTACACTTACATAGCAGCTGGAAGATGTGAATCTCAACTCAGGCAGATGTATAAACACTAGCTCTACTTGAGCTAGTGCCTCAAAATCAGTGTAATCATACTCAAAATCACAGGGGCAGCAATCCCTGCTCCAGGCAGATCATTTTGGTAGCTGGGTATGTGGAAATCCAATTAATACGTATAAAATTTAATTATCACACTTCTTGTCACCAATATTTAATTGTTGGGATCTGTCCAGCAGTCCCTTATGACTGACAAGACTGCAAGATAAGGATAGATGTGTGTAAACTCCCTTATTTATTTTGCACAACTGGTTTTCAGAGCAATTTCCTGGATTAAACCTCAAGATCATGACACCACCCTAGATGAACCTTATCTTTGTGGAATTCAGATTCTGTCTTCCCCTCTCTCTAGACTTTGTTTACTGGGGCCATTAGCCCAGGCTCAAGAGGGCAGGAGAAAAGAATAGAGCATCATCAGTAACTTACCTGTTCAGAAGAGAACAATTCATAATTGTCTGAACTCTGTACTAGTGGCAGGAAAGAAGTTTAACTTTGTTGTACAAGTGCTCATGTGACAGCCCTATTCTCTGTCTTTGTGAGTTAGGCAATGGGGGCAGGGCGGGAGGGGGAGAGAAGCATGGCTAAGGTGGACTGCCTCAGCATCTGTTTCCAGAGCACAATGGTCCCATTATGTCTTTAGGGAAAGCAGAGGAAAAACTGGGAAGTATAGAAGAGGGAGGAGTCCAAGTTTCAAAAGGCATCCAAAAGCAAGTGGTTGGCTCTGCTCTTTGTACTTGTAAGGAGAGGTGAACAGGTAAAATAGGTATCTAGAAGGGCAAAACCACTTTTGCACCCTAGTGCTTTCAGCAGATTCTCAGAGGTACCTATTACTAGAACAAAATTGGTCAAAACCCCATTTAGCAAAAAAAGGGGACATGGCCTGAGAAATCAGAAATATTAAATGTGAACAATACTAACTTTCTCTGATATAGGAAAGGGTTGACATTCTGATAGTCTCACCATGAAACTGTCTACAGAGCACAAGTGTTATATTATTTCTGGAACAGAAAAAAGGTGAACCATCAACTGAAAGAAAACATTTATTGAATCAAAGTCAATACTTTCCTTTTAATATCTACAAGTCAACACTGAACTGACTTTATTCAAGGATGAACACAATGTACAAAAAAAGTATGTTTGTTATAAAAATATGTCAATTTTTTTCTGGCTACTGAGCTGAAGACATTTGACAAGTGCAAGGAAAACCTGCTCATTAAAATGAATTCTCAGTAAGTGATGACAAAAAGTGAAAATCATTTTGTAACCCTAGAATATTTAAAGGCCTATTGATAAGGATTCATTTGAAATGAGGACCCCACATCACCATGTTGTCATGTGTTTTTGCATCCCAGACAACTGAACATCTCAATCCTGTGTCATCATGAATTAGTACCTCTATCAGTGAAGATGATCCAAGTTTACTGGAACTATTCAACCAGATAATTTACATCTACAGTTGGATTACAAGTTTACTACTCATGAAGAGAGTCAATGGCCTTACTGTCCAGTAATATTTGTGAGAATATGACTTTTTTGTTTAGTACCAGGGAAAAAAGCAGATATGTATGCCAATCGGGGGTCAACATAAAATGGAAAGTAGGAGAGGGGCTAGAATGAGAGAATAGTAATTAAGTGTATCACATTTAGGTTTTTACATACACACACACACATATATATATTTTAGCTTTCATCTGATTAGGCTCAGTTATGCCCCATTTCTAGTTAAAATGTTGATGTAGTAGGAGGAGGATTTTTCACGTAATTTTTTTTAACTCAGCTGGGATTCAAACCATTGACTTCTGTTTCTATCACCAACAAGGAGGGGAAAAAAAGGAAAGGACCATTTACAGAAATATCCGAGTACAGTGCAATATTAAAATACAATTTTCACAACATGTGAAAGAGGAACATGCTTTGGAACCTGAGCAAAAGGCTTCTTACTGACATAGTAAGAAGTCACCCTGTATGTTGTTTTCCCTGGCATCTGTTCTGCCAGATCAGTATGTTGCTCTTAGCAACTTACATGGCCCCTAAATATTTAGTACACAGAAACTGCCAACTACTTAGAGAGGTCTACTAAACTTCAGCTAATACCGCAGGCAGTTTGACATGCTGCTACTGGAAATGATCATATAGCCTAAAAATTAAGCAAAATTTAAAAAGGAAAAAGAAAACAAAAGCAGCCAAACATGATGATGCTTTTTTTAAACAGACAAAAAGCGCTACCACAACACGTAGATACGGTACTACACTGGTTTACAATCTCAAGGTCAGCTCTTTCAAAATAAATATACTAAACATTTACAACAAAATGCCTTATGAATGCAAGCTTGCTCTTTATTATTTCAAGACCAGTTGGATGAAAACTTAAGACATAACTCTGAAGCAGCTAAGTTAGAAGTCCTTCTCCAGAACCTGGCATGATCCAGGCCACAGCTAAACTTTTCATCAGCAACAGAGTCCGCAGTAACAAATTTTTTTTTTTCTGGCACCAAAGAAGCCACCATACAAGCAACTTCACAAAGCATGCGGTCATCTACTCTGCTGATTTTTAAATGTATGAAATGATCATTGTGCTTGCAGGTCTCAGACCTTTCAAAAACACAGATAAAGAATGACAGATTTAAAACATTAATACAAACCCACTCACTTCTAAATTAGAGGTTGGGGGGGTTGGGAAGGGGGGGAGGGGAAGAGAATGAGAGACCCAGCAAAAGAAGAATGCTGTGCATTAGCACTTTAAGAAGGGTGGGAGAAAAAATGACCAAGCTAAAATTGGAGCATTAATTTGCTTAATATTGAAGAATGTAAAAAAAGAAAAAAAAAAAACCCTAAACAGAACTCCTCAAATCCTAAATAGTGATATGTCCATGGTTTTGATAGAGGCCAGATGTGTGCATGCCACTGAAAGGCACGGTAGAATCAGAGTAGAACAGCAACTTTCACTGGAATAATCATCACAAGGGGTGAACACTGAGCCATCACTTCTCTCTTCTCATGAATACAGAAAGCAGTCACCAGGGCAAAGGGGGGGGAGGGGGGAGGAGATGATACAGGAAGGAAGATGCAGAAATTCACAAGAACCTGTAAAAGAAAGAAAAAAAATGGAAGTTAAACGGAAAACTTATGCAAATATGATCGAGACAGCTTTCTAAACATGACATAACATTCACCTGTTTGATTAATGGCCATCACGCTCTGATTATTTAAGGGTGCAACACTATTGCAACATTATTTTTAAATGTACTATTCAATTACGGCACTCCTAGTTACATTGACATTTAGTATGCAACTTGCATCTTCTACTAAGACATCTACCATGTGAAAAAACTCAACTCCTTGTAGGAACATCGCAACAGATACGTGTAAAATAAGTTTAATTTAAACATGTTTGTAATTAGTTCTGAATTACTAATCATATTACTCATCACATAATACAAAGTATGTGGTTACATAAATATTCTTCCTATATCTCCCCCCAGCCAGATACATGCTTAAAATAATGAATTATAAAGGTAGAGTAATTTGAAGAGAATTGTTTGTTACATTGTCCAATGTTCTCCTTTAGCATTCTCTTGTCAGTGCTAAAAAGGCTATACCAGATTGTGTAATGCAACATGTGGAAGGACTGTAATACTCACTGGAAATGTTTTCCCAAGGTTATCCTGCCTTTGTATCTACAAGTTGCATCTGAACATTTGCAGACATGCCACCTCCATAGCCTCCCTTGGACTGCATTTGGTTCTGAATTGAACTCACCTATAGAAACAGAAAAGAAAAGGCAATAGAAAAACATCAAGACAGATCAAACATGAACTGGTGCTTTCCAAGTGTCTTCTCCCGATTACAGCAGCATTATGTGTATGAGAAATCATGTCTTAATAAATCCAACAAGAAACTAGAATTTTTGGGAGTGGACCTTTGACACATGCAAATAACGGAAGCAATATCCAGAATGAAAGTGTTTCTACTTCTACAGGTAGAGCTGTAGAAGTAGATTTGCTTTAATTTTCATATCTTGCACTTAGGCAAGCAGGAGAGACTTGGGAAAAAGCGGTACTCATTGATACTGGCTAATTGAGTCTTTCATGAACCGGATTTGATTAGTCTTAAAAAAAACCTAATCAAATCTCTTATTGTTCTACAACTGTAATCCAAGAGCTTCAGTATATCAAGATATAAATTTGGCTTCAGATTAGAATTAGAGAGAGATTCTTTCCTATCCATAAATGAAGTTAATGTTAAAAAAGACCTTGATTTTTTAATAAAGAATATTTGCATTGTAGAATAGATTCCATATGCATAGTTTTATAAGCCTACCAGTTCTTTGCCTAGGGATTCTTAAATCACTAGGGACCCTTTGGAAGATTTTTCTGGTGATGTATCTGGGGCACAGGTTTATTTTTCTTTCAACTGATCCTATTCCTTCAATCAACAGAGGATTTATTTAAGCATGGCTTCAACATATCAACTTATATGGCAAGGATTTATTTGAAGGAACTTTTTCAGCTGAAAGAAATAAATACAAGAAGAAGAAGAAAAAAAAAAGGCTTTACAGACTATATCCATAAAAAGCTACCACAATTCTTGTGTGCTCATACAGTTTGAATCTAAATAACCACATCTTTCTGAGAGCCTCCCTTAGGGCAGATCATTTCAATGTTAAAGAAGGGTTGGAAAAGGCTCTTTATGCACACACACATTTATTTGTCTCCATCTTTTCAGATGGCCCTGTCCCTAGGTGTGATACTTGCAGTTATTTAAAATATATTCTTCCACAACTCAAAAGAGTCAGTAAAAAACAACTCCTAAGCTAAAGATAGGAAAAAAAATGCTATTTCCCTGATTATACAAATCTACTATATATTTTAGAGAGTTTACCTGTCTGTCTGTTCAACAGCTCCTCTTAAACGGTAAAAGCTAGGGCCACCAATTTCAGTATATAGCTTAATTTTATTATACGATAAAGCAAGGTCAGGATTTGGTTCTGGCAGGAAAATGGGATGTGCCTGGAATGGGATTGCTTCTCATAAAACCATACAGAAGAGAGACAGAATCACCAAGACGATGAAAGGGGCTGGCTGGGGCCATGCAACCCTTGCCCCGTTATCCGGGATTGTCCTAGCCCCAAGCGTCCCACCTCCCAGGCACCCTTTAGGGAGGGCAGGAGAGCCCTGAAGCTCCCCACCCCCCGATTCATACAGGAACATTGCTGGCTATTCCCCTTCATCAGGGAGTGAGGGGAAGTGCATAGTTTGCTGCATTCCTCACTCTAGTTGGGCAGCACAGGGGGCAGATGAACCTGGACCTGCCCCGCATCCTCCCGTGCCTTCT
The DNA here is from genome assembly GCA_032595735.1 of Pelochelys cantorii. NCBI lineage: Eukaryota > Metazoa > Chordata > Testudines > Trionychidae > Pelochelys > Pelochelys cantorii. The sequence continues at coordinate 82,770,169 of CM064330.1, read as the reverse complement.
GGAGCTCCAGCCACCATGGAAAGGCACTCGTCACCTAGCCCCAAGCTCCTGCAGGGTGAAAGGGAGGAGGTAGTCCTCTCTCCCCAGGGCAGCCTGCATATCGAACCTCTCTTCCCCGGCCCCAAACCAGAGCAATGATTTAAAAGTATATACATTTTCATTTTATTTTCCAAAAAACACATATTAATTGAGTTAAGAACCTGAGCACCAACAGCTAAATTTTCTAGTGTTTTATAATACAGACACCCATAAATCACATTCTCTCTTATGTGTAGTTTCCATAATCAATATGAAGAGATCCTGTGGTAGAATTCTTCTGGCAACAACCATATTTAAACAATGTTTTAGACAGCACAGTTCTGATACCAGGGTAAACAGAACCAAAATTAACAACCAAAAAAACATACAGGCTGTTTTCCAAATCAACTCAAGGAAATAAATTGTCCAATTTCCCCAACAATGGTGTTCACTATCACATCTTTTTTTGAGCCTAGGAGGAAAGGGAGTGCAAGCAGTCAACCCACTTCAGAAACTTTCAGTGTATGGGCAGGAGTAACTACAAAAGACTTAAAGGACAGCACAGTAGTTTAATTTGTGATGAACCTTGCTTAAACTAACTTGGAAACAGATTAGTCCACCAGACACAGGTCTTCAGTCAAGGTCTTTAAATGCATAGCCCTGACAACATGCTCATCTGGGGGCCTTGTGAAACTTTGATATGTTGCTTTATTTTAGAACAGCATATGAATAACAAGTCACTCTGCTCAATAAACTTTCAACTGTGGCCACTTCTAAAATCTTACCAGATGCCTTTGTTAATAAAATAGACTCTCAATATTTGGGGGTCTCTCTGGCACTTAATGTTCCAGTTCGCAAATGTCAGAAAGTTAGGGTATCAGACGCTAAAGTAACTACAGTAAAACTCCAATTGTCCGGCATCCAGTGGTCCGGCACTCCTGATAGTCTGGCACCAACTGGAACCCGGAAATGCTCCGGCCAGCCGGACAATTGGAGCTGCTGTAAGCCCCATGGGCGCTTGTGGCTGGGAAAAGGAAGGGAGAAAAGGGGAAGGGGATTATACCCCTGTGACTGGTCTGCCGGGACCCGCACTGCGTCCAGCCGGAGGGTGGGCGGGGAATGGCGCAGCGAGGGGCAAACCCTCCGCTGTTTTGCAGGAAGGTGGGGGAAGCCCCACACAGCTGCCGGCGACAGGCCAGCTGGGGAAACCCAGCCGCCGGCCTGCAAGGGGCAGCGGGTGAGAGGGGGCGAGAGGTAGGTCCCCGAACTTGCCCCGTTCCGGCTCTGCCCCTCACCCCCCTGCTTGGCGATAACTACTGCGGTCTGGGGGGTGGGGAGCCTGCTCCCTTCCCGGAAACTCTCGGCGGTGGCGCGGGGCTGAGCGCAGCCGGAAAGGGGCAAGTTCTGGGACTTAGCTCTCGCCCCCTCTCCTCCGCTGCCACTTGCAGGCCAGAGGCTGGGTTTCCCCAGCTGGCCTGTCACCAGCAGCTGCGCGGGGCTTCCCCTGCCTACCTGCAAAACGGCGGAGGGTTTGCCCCTCACCGTGCCGTTCCCCGCCCATCCCCTGGATGCAGTGCGGGTCCCGGCAGATCCGTCACAGCCCCCCGCCAGAGTACCTCCCGATACTCCGTCATAGCCGATAATCTGGCACCACCTAGGTCCCAAAGGTGCCGGATTATCAGAAGTCTACTGTATATCTATTTATCTAAGGCAAAAATCAGCATGTTTTCAGGCTTACCACCATAACTCTACAATGGAGCATCGAGCATACAAGTCTATGGAAGAGATATACAACTGTCAAGAACGCTGATTGAAAACCAGGTCTATTAAAATGTTGCACCAGTAATATTTATTCTGAACTATCATCTTTCTGAGTCTATCAAAAATGTTAGAATGAGTGCAGTGAAGTAAAATTAAGGCCATATTTCTTAAAGGCACTATGCTTCCCTATGATGCTGTAAGACAAGGTTCCTAAGGAGACTACTATGTAAATGAGACATAACACACAAGAAGATACAACAGGCAATGGGAGGGAAAGAGGAAAAAAAAAAAGAGAGGTTGAGGATTACAGCAAGTAAAGATGACATGACCTTTTGTGTTGCACATGTGTCTTGGTATTTCTATTTCTATTTGTTAGCATAAAGGAGCAGGGCAGGTTGCACTGAAGTGGAAGGTAACAGTGGAAGGCTATTCAGCAAAACAAGTTTTGAGGAAGAATTTGTAGATGTGAGAGAGTATTTGGCACCCTAGAATAAAGTGGTCATTAGGCAAAAAAAAAAAGTCAGGGAATCCAACATGGGAGTTCAAAGAAAGTACTAAGAAATACAAATGGATGGTGGAAGTGTTTGAAGAAAAGAAAAGATGGGGCCACTGGAAGGGCCTCACAGAGGTAAAGGAGGACAGAGTCAAAAGAAGAAGGTGGTAATATGGAATGAGAAAGAAGCAGGAATGGAAAGCTCCAACTGAACATTTAATTTTGCCTTTGAGGAAACAGCTAGATCCTATGTAGAGATGGAAGAGAGAAATTAGATCCACAGTTCATACCATGGGGGTATGTCACAGGGCTGACTCACCACCAGGGCACCTTCAGCTGGCTGTTCTGGGAATTAGCTTGTTGACTCACTGGATGCCTCCCTCTTGCTGGTGTCTCCCCATGTTTCTCTTAGATCACAGCGTCCTCTTCAGGACACTGCCCTCCGGCAGTGTCCACTCCAGTCTCTCTCAGCCCCCTTCCGGGGGGGGAGGGGGTTGCTGTTTATCCTGCTTGTACTCCAGGGTCCTCCCCTCCCCAGAGCACGCTATTCTCTTCCCAGGGAACACCCAGTTCCCCTGTACCCATCTTGCCACTGCCAGTCTTCATCTAGCCCTGCCTCCGGGGCAAACTGCAGTCTGTAATGGCCACTCATCACCTGCAAAGGGGTGTGGACCTGCTGCCCCTGCCTACCATGGCTGCCTTTCTACAGCCTTAGTAGCCTCGGGCCTTACTTCAGGCCCTGCAGTCTGGGAGCTTGCTTGGCCAGAGGTTCCCCAGCTCTGCCTTCCTTCCCCAGCACTGCTCTACCTACGGGAAGCCTCCTGCTTCCCTGGCAGTCAGGTCCCTACTGCTCTCTCTCCAGAGCAGCAGTCAGTTCTCCCTCTCCAGGAGTCCTCCTTTATATAGCTCCCAGCTGGGCCCTCATTAACAAGAACTGCCTCAGCTGGGGCTCCACTCTCAGCCCTCACTCAGGACTGGGATTTTGCCCTTAAAGGGCCAGTGCAGGGCAAATGCCCTGTCATAGGGTGTGAATGGTCTGAGTCTCTCATTTACAGTAATATACTGCAAGATATGAAGACTTCAGTAACTCAGCCACCGGGGGGGGGAGGTTCTGTAATATGCAGGAGGCCACAATAGATGATTATAATACTCCTCTTTGGCCTTAAAATCTAAGGGTACATCTACACTGCATGCTTATTTCGAAATAAGCTATTCTGGAATAGCTATTCTGAAAAAGCTTATTTTGAAATAGCACGTCTACACTGCAGGGGAGCCTCAAAATCAGTACGAGGCAGGTACTAATGCAGACGTGCTATCTTGATTTAGAGCCCCAGGAGGCACTGGGGAGGAATAACTTAGAATGGCCCTGGTGAGGGGCTATTTCGAAATAGCAGCAGTGGAGTGTCTACACATGCCTTATTTCGAAATAGCTATTTTCAGAATAGGTGTTATTCCTCGTAGAATGAGGCTTACCAATTTTGGAATAAGCCGTCCGTTATTTCAAAATGATTTCAAAATAACAGAATGGCTGTGTAGACGCTCACATTGTTATTTCGAAATAACGCTAGTTATCTCGAAATAACGGTGCAGTGTAGATGCACCCTAAGTCTAAAGTCTATAAGAAAGAGGAATGAGAACTGGAAACGGCAGAAAGAAAAAGGAGCCTCATGCCACCACAGCCTTTTGGGCAGTGACTATGAGAAAGGAAAAGTGTCCCGAAGGGGGAGCTACTAAAATACTTGTTTAAAGGTTCTTAATCCTTCAAAAGAATTATCAATTGAAATTAAAGAGCAAATTTATGTTTCTAATGAGCAGGCAGATAAACTATTTTTAAAGAAACTAAAAATACTGAGTTAAAATGCAGTAAAAGCTCATTATGTGTTTATCAAGATGGCATGCCATTTATAACGGTATGCATACGACCATAGTAAAATTATGCCCCATCCAATACAAGAAGCCCTGGTATTTTGTTTGCAATGTCATACCACTTCCTTTTGTCTCCCCCCACCTGCTAACAAATCATATCAAGTACCTCTACTACAGCTGGGAAGGCAAACAAGCTGCTTCCTTTCCAGGAAACTACAAATGTCATCTTTTGCTTACCTAACAACTGAAAGTGATTGATGTCCATAGCTCTGCTCAAAGAATCCCACGTCTTGAATTCCTACACCATTGCCCTAGAGCCCTTACTCCCCATTCACTAAAACTCACTGTTTCCAATCAAGTTCACAATTAAAACTCTTTCCTTTTACGTGTACCATTAGAGGCACATAAACATATCAAATTTCAAAGGACATAAAGCTATCTTTCTATCCATACACCTCCCTTGCCTAGCATTAAAACTTTAACTAGGTAAATAAGATCTTAAAGGCTGGTTAAGATTTCATAGAAAACACTGAAAAATGTTCGGTAGAAAAGCCAGCTTTTAGATAATCATTTAAAACACATTTATTCACCTTGTTCTGTGTTTGCAAGGATATGTGTATGACAACAAGCTCTTTGTCCCTTTGTACATAGATTCTTTGTTATTATGCTTTTCTGCCATAGGAAGCTGCACGTCTCTGCTTGTGACATCACTACAGATTGCAGAATAACTAATGTCACACACAAGCTTGTAGCTTCAGGTGGGAAAAGGTGAATTTTTAATAAAACAAGACTGATCACATCTGCACAAAAGATCAGTAAACTAGAGAAACAAAAAAATGCGAAATACTATGGAAACATTTTCATCCATTTTTCATATATGCATTATCTGTTGCTTTTAAAGATGCTCTTTTTCTAGCTCTTTCTAGCCTATTTTGCAATATGCGCTATGCAAATACACAAATGGCTCATTTCCATTAGGGGGGAAAAAAAAAAAAAAGAGACCAACCTTATAATTTATATGGCACCAAAATTTGCTAGATAATAATATCAGTAAATAGAACATTAAAGTTTACTAGGTTTACATTTTGATTTAGAATATTTTGATACACCACTGTGTTATTCTCCAGTTTTACAATGATGTAACTCCATTGAAATCAATAATAAAACAATGTGTAACACAGTGGTGAGTCAGTCTTCTAATGATAACAGCTCCAGCTTTTATTCTAGTATTTGTATGGATGCAGTTTCAAATGATAAAAAGGTTTTTTTTTCCATTCATATACACTTACTGAATTCATTCCACTGAATAAGTCTCCTGATCCTACATGAGCTGTGTGAACAAAGTTTGTTGGCTCTCCAATCATACTTCGGTCAATCCGCCGTCGCCTTTTCTGAAAAACGAATAAGTAGTTTTGTGATTGCTCCTTACTTAAAAAACAAAGAATACCTGCATTGGTTTATAGTTAAAAGTGAACTGCCCTCACAGAATGTTAAATGTATTTTTAGCATAAGACCACTATAGCCTGAATTTTGGTTAAGCTAAATAATGTTATTCACAAAACCTTGTCATTAACTAAAGGGTATATGATCATGTTTTGTTAACTTAACTATAATCTATGCATATTAAAAAACTATACAATTCTTTACAATGAAAAAATTCTATCTTTGACATCTGGAGTTACACATCAGTTGTCCCACATTAATTTACGGTTGTGCCACATCAGACACTCTTGGTTTAAATGCACCATCAAATGTCATCTTTCATGTCCCATACAGAACTCATACATGCCCAGAAGTCCTACACTGTTTCCAATATGAAGTCATAACACAAAGAACACATTCTGCAAGAGTGCTCTGATAGGATTTACACAGCACAAGAATATGTTCCCAAAGGTCTCAGTGTATTCAAACTGCTTTATGGAACATAGTTAAAATACCATGCCTTCTTCATACCAGGCCTGTGGATGTCAGGTTACATGCTCAGCGTACCCTTTATAATGCATCTTACCATCCCTCACAGCATAAGACAGTGTAACAATTTTGACCTCAGTTTACCCTTTCTTGCATAAACTGGCTGCCTCATTTTTTGTTAATGTAATAATAGATAAACGATGAGTCAGTAGCAGCCAAAATTTACCCTGATAAAGGCTGCTTTGGCAGTCTGCCACGAGACCAAAGTCAGCACCTAAATGCATAAGATGGAACAGACTGCAGCTGCCCTTCTCTCTAATACAGGAGCTGGTTAGATGCAGGCCACCCTCTTGTATTAAAAGATGAGATCTACCATGTGTTTCATGCTGAACATTTCACTCAACTGAAACTGAGTAAGTACAACACAATAGCCATTAAGAAGTTACCTGAACTGTCAAAACTTCCTTGTCTATCAAGGCTTATGCTGTCACACAGTCTAAGGGATCAGCATCTCTCCCTTTCTGGTCTGTGATAGACACTAAGATCATTTGGAGTTTTGGGTAGAGAATTCACATGTCTTATCAATGGGAATTGCTGCTGTCAAAATAAAATGTCAGCTAAGTCACTATGAAATAAAGCCACAGTTGTGAGAATACATCATAGGACATGCCCAGTAACAGCAAGATCTTTCTGGAATTAAATCAAACCCATAACAAACATACACTATCCACCCAAAAGAGTAACTTAAGAAGTCTGGAAAGCCTTTTAACACAAATATTAAACAAACCAAAGGAGGAAAAAAGAAATACCCTAAAACCAATGTACAAATGGCGTAATAAAAATGGTCTACTCTGTACCCAAACCATTATTAAGATCCCTCCAGCAAACAAATTTGACAACTGATAAACCATCAGCTAAAATAAACATTTTATTTTCATTGTCGTTTCTCAGAGCTTCCAAAGGAAAGAGGATTTTTGCTGCCTAGATCCATTTTGTTTAATATAGCTATGGAAAGAAAAAAAAAACAGTTGCTAACCTTTGTAACTGTTGTTCTTTGAGATGTGTTCCATGCTAGCTGTGTGTGGGCCCCATGCACAGTTTTTGGAAATTTTTCCATCAGTGATGTCTAGGACTGAATTTAGCGTCCTCTGTAGTTGTACACACATGCCCTGGTGTCATGGGTGCCACCAGCCCCACACCCTTTCAGTACCTTGTTGCTGGTAATTCTGACAAAGGGGTAGGAGTTGGATCATGGAATGGACATGAACAACACATCTTGAAGAACAATAGTTACAAAAGGTTAGTATCCATTTTTAATTCTTTGAGTGGTTGCTCATGTCCTGCTGTAGTGGTGCTCTAGTCCATTCCAGCAGGGAGAGGGTCAGATCAGAGGGAGCCTGTGTCCAAGTAAGGGAGGGAGCCAATGGCATCTTGGACAGAACAGTGCTGGACAGGATCAGAGAGAAGCTCCAGTATGATACCTCCCAGGCTGTCAGCCTTAATACAAGCCAAGAAGGTGCAAAGGTCACAGGGAAGTGGCCCAGAGAACAGGAGCAGACAAGGGAAGAAAAGGAGGGCAGAAGATTGCTGCCACCAGGGAGAGGGTCACTGGGTTGGGAGCCAGAATAGTGGGCGGGCCTGGGTCCCCCCCTTCCCACTGGCATCCCACCTTGCCACAAAGGAGCATGGCCTATATAGGCTATGGTTTGCCCCTGAGGCAAGGGACTAGACAACAGGAACAATTACTAACACTACTATACAGAATAATTATACAAAACATGAACAGAGTAAGGTGATTTGCTCAAGGCAACATAGTCCACAACACAGCAAAGAACAGAACAATTGATCTTCTGTGTCCCAGTCCCACTTCCTTAACAACAAGGCCATACATAGCAAGCACAAATTGGCCTTCCCTAGAGTGGTTGTAAGTCGGGATTTAAAAAGCTTCAGGAAACCCTGTTTTTAATATAAGTGCAGACAAGAACTTAGTAACATGAAGCTGAGTTACCACATTGTCCACACTAGCTTTTGTCAAAGGCCCCAACTCAGATAAGTAGTTAAGCATGTGCCTATGTCCCATTGTAGCAATGTTACTACTGTACATTTCAGAAATAGGGTTACCAGGTAGACACCCCCCCCCCGCAAATACCGGACACACTTGATCGTGGGCCGGGGGGGGGGGAGAGGGGCAGGGCTGGCTGGGAGGAAGGGGGGGCGGGAGGCGGGGCTGGCGGGGGAGGAGGATGTCAGGGGCTGGCCGGGAGGAACGGGGGGCGGGAAGCAGAGCTGGCGGGGGAAGGGGGCAGGGTGCAGCCACTGGCCGCAGCTGGAGTCCAACAGGCCGCGCCCCTGGCAGGCACTCCCTCTAGTTGCTAGTAGAAGCCGGGCGGGGGCGGGGGGAGTGGCTGGGAGCCACTACCCCCACCTGGCTTCTGCATGCAATGAGAGGTTTCCAGCTGGGAGGCAGGGCCGCGATTGGCGCTGGGAGCCTCTGGTTGCATGCAGAAGCCGGGCGGGGGCAGTGGCTGGGAGTCCCAGCCACTGCCCCCGCCCTGCCCGGCTTTTGCACGCGACCACAAGGCTCCCAGCGCCAATTACAGCCCCGCCTCCCAGTCGCTCCCCCGCCCCCGCCAGGCTTCCATCCGGCGCCCAGCCGGAAATTCAGAAAATACTGGACATTGCACATGTCCGGTATTTTCTGAATTTTTCTACCGGACAGAGGGCACAAAAACCGGACACCTGGCAACCCTATAAAGAGTCTTCTTAGTTCTCCTTCTGGACAAAGCAGCAGAAGAAATACATCAAGCTGGAAACAAGGCAATGAAATGTCTCCTATCCTTGGGAATAAGTAATTGCAAATTAAAGTAACTGCGGACTATGAGGTTTTGAATAAAGTGTCCTATACAGGCTGAAACACCTTTACAACTGAACACCCTAAGAGTTCTCTTTGCTGGGACTTCATACTTTATGTTGGATTTAAAAACCATTTTATGTATCCCATGTATAGAGCCCTGTAAATCTGTGGGTACCTGCTTTATATCCTTGGGTATCCACAGCCACAGACACAGATGTGGATATCCCCAGCTCATTTTTGCAGATACAGATATAAATTTTTGTAGCTAAAACCCTGCAAATTTGTGGACATCTACTTTATATCCATGGCTCATTTTGGTGGATTCGGCTCTACCTATGTATATCATACATACATATTCCGCACCAATAGTCCATTTAGTATGCTTAATCCATGAAAGAAAAACAAAGCAAATATTTTTCTTTCAGATCAAAAGAACCTGACATGCTTAGCTTCAATAACAAAATCTTTTTAAAAATCCAACACTCCCAACCACTAATATGGCCTATCTATACCCCCAATCTTTATTAGATATCATAGGTAAAATAATTAATAGTACCTGTTAAAGGTCAATTAAATTATCATCCTAGAAATGGAATCTGCTCATGAAGGGGATTCACTGTAATAAACCATAAATAAAAATAATGTATGTATACGCTGCAACTCATAGGATCTTACAGTAATGCAGCTACATTAGTAAAGCCTTCAGGGAGGCACTGTAAGTATTCATATTAATATTATAGTCGGGGAAAATGAGGCACAAATGGATTAAATGACTTGTTCAAGGGCACAGCCTATAGTATTGCCAGAAACAGCACTCAGATGTTAAATCCCAGTGCCACACTGCCACAACTAAATTCATTCTTTCTTCCATGGTACATAAACGCATCTTTCACAAAAATCCAAAAATTGTATTTGGTGCCTCAACATGAATCATTTTTAAAGAGTGGTGATAACTTTCCATATTTATGTAGATACAATTACTGAAACCTTTAAAAAACATTAAATGCTTCCTTTAATGTGAAAAATATTCACTTGTTTATACCTCTTCCTCTTTCCTGGCTTCCCCGAGGCCTCTTCACTACCTTTTTACAAAGAAGCGGCAACAGAGTGGTGAGATGAAGAGGAGCAGTAAAAAGACCTGCAAATTGCCATCATATATTTTCCCCTTCTTTGTGGCCCAGCAAAAAGCTAGCACATTAATGAACTTCTACCCTTGTAACCTTATATCCACAAAAGGAAAAATAAAGTCCTTTTTAAAAACAGGTTCCTGGAAAAAAAAAAAAAGTCAGAACAAGTAATTCTGAGGCCCATTTCTGAGTGTTTGCACTCATTTCACAAATACAGTCACCTAGATGCCTTGTCACATGACAGTTACCAGGGCCATAGCTGAAGCCTTTCCCATTTTGAAGCTATGAATAACACACTTCACACCCATATTCACTATTGTCTATTCCTTTTAAAGTATGAAATGAAGATTCAGGATGATACCAAGGTTTGGATGTCCTAGCAAGATAATTTTAAAATCCTTCATGTTTCTAGCACTTTAGATCCAGAAGTTAGGTTAGAAGGTCTAAATATAGCATGTATCCATGTTATTTAATGACATGTAACAGCAAGTTGTCAAGGTATCTCTCAAAATACTATCCTGAGCTAGTAGTAGTTTCTTGAACCATATTAATTTTATGAAAAATTGATGAAAAAATTATGAAAAAATTAATACATTCCTTCAAATAAATGGCATCAAATATCCAGAATCAGCTGGATCTGACTAATGATACTTATCCAAAAATATCTTCAACTTGGACATTCCCACAGCATGTAGGACTGAGTAACAGGGTCAGAGTTACATAGCCAAGATTGTTTTTAAAACTAGATTTTGGCTAGATTAAATCCATATTTTTGTTATTATAATAAAATAGGTTTATCACTGTGGACAAAGTAACTACGTTTATAATTCCAGTGTAAAATTTACTTTAGATCTTAAGTTCATTTGATATCTCACCAGAGGGAAGCTTACCAATGGGGACCTAAGCAAACAATTGGAGGTCATGAATTAATCCTCTTTATACAGTCACTTTATAGTTATATAAAAATGTTAGTGAGAATATGACAGATTATATTACACCCAACAGATTTGCTCTTGTTCAGTTAGTGATATGGAGGGTTATTGGAGCTCAGGAACGTTGCAAACTGGATGGATTTTTAAAACACTCCACAAAAATAAGAATAAATGTCTCATGCTTCACAAACATTGCCCTCTCTCTCAGCTGGAGAGACTACCTACTTCATGGGGGAAAAAGGTAATTTAATCTCCATTACAATGATAATCTGAGCCTACCTTTAAAACGCAGCAGGTTAATTTGAACATAATGAATTTTACTAAATTGGATTCTTACTCACACATACTAATCCTTTCAAAATCTTTTCTTAAAGTGGCAAATGTATAGTATATATCACCAAATTTAAAGAAAAAAAAAAGTCTACAAAAAAGAAGCCAGGCCTGCCACAGCTAACCTACCAGGAGATGATGAGTGCCAACATTTAACAAGGAGGACCCTTTTCTTCTCTTCTTCCTCTCTCTCTTTATATTAAACTAATTAATTCATTATAACGAGAAAGGGCTGTTTTGCTCACATATACACCTCTACTTGCACATACCACCAAACCAATTCTGTATAAGCAGATAACTTGCCTTGCTTTTTATCTGAAAGAAAAAAAGTTGGTTATTTGACCCAAGACTGTCTCCCTCAGTTAGTTCTCAAATGGGAATGTTCCTAATGATTCCTAACATTGTTAGCTTTTTTGACTGCTCCTGTACATTGAACAGGTGTTTTCAGAGAACTATCCAGACTGAGTTGAAGAGCTCTTTCTTGAGTGATAACAGCTAATTTAGATCTTATTTTGTATGCATAATTGGGATGATGCTTTCCAACATGCAGTACTTAGCATTTATCAACACTGATTTGCATCTGCCATTTTTTTGCCAAGTCTCCCAGTTTTGTGAGAGCCTCTTGTAATTCTTTGCAGTCTGCTTTGGGACTTACCGCACTGGAGTAATTTTGTATCCTCTGCAAATTTTGTCATCTCACTGTTTATCCCCTATTCCAGACTGCTTAGGAGCTATTGTCAAAGGCTTTCTGAAAGTCCAAGTGTACAATATCCACTGGTTCTCCCATGTTCGTTGAACCCCACAAAGAATGCTAACAGATGAGAAATCGGACCTCACAATTTATAAACATTATTAATCTTTCCCCAAATTGTGTTCATATCTGCGTGTCTGATAATTCTGTTCTTCATTATAGTTTCAATCAATTAACCTGGTAAGTTAGGCTTCCCTGACTGTAATTGTCAGGATCACCTCTGGAGTGTTTTTTTTTTTAAATGGGTCATATTTGCTCTTCTGCAGCCATCTGATACAGAAGCTCATTTAAATGATGGGCTACACATCATACTTTAATTCTACAATTTTATACTTTCACTTCCTTCAGAACTCTTGGGTGAATGCCATCTGGTCCTAATGACTTATTGTTTAATTTATCAATTAGTTCCAAAACCTCCTCCATTACATCTCAGTCTGAGACAGTTTCTCAGATTTGTCACCTAAGAAGAAGAATGACCCACTTATGGGAACCTCCCTCATAGCCTTGGAGATCAAGACTGATGCATTACATTTAGCTTCTCCAAAAGAGCACCTTGAGTCCTCCTTGAGTACACTTTTAGCGCCTTGATCATCCAGTGGTCATACTGATTGTTTGGCAGACTTCCTGTTTCTGATGTACTTGAAAATTTTTTTGCTGTTAGCATATATGTTTGGCCAGTTGCTTTTCAAATTCGTTCTTGGCCTACCTAATTGTAGAATAGTAATAGAGATGTAGCCGTGTTAGTCTAGTCTAGCTGAAACAAAAAACAGGACTATGTAGCACTTTAAAGACTAACAAGAGGGTTTATTAGATGAGCTTTCGTGGGCCAGACCCACTTCCTCAGATCAAATTGTGGAAGAAAATAGGCATGGCCATATATACCAAAGGGATACAATCAAAAAAAGTGAACACACATAAAAAAGGACAAATCAAATTTCAGAACAGAGGCGGGATAAGGGGGGGGGGTAAATGTCTGTGAGCTAATGATATTAGAGGTGATAATTGGGGAAGCTATCTTTGTAATAGGTAAGATAATTAGAGTCTTTGTTGAGACCCGGGCGTAAAGTGTCAAATTTAAGCATGAATGACAGTTCAGAGGTTTCTCTTTCAAGCCTGGTGTGAAAATGTCTTTGAAGCATTATGCAGGTAATCAAGTTATTGAGACAATGCCCTTTCTGGTTGAAATGGCAAGAAACTGTTTTTTCTTTATGATACTGTCTGATATCCGTTGTGTGTGCATTGATTCTTTGGTGAAGCGTCTGAGACGTTTGTCCAATGTACATAGCAGATGGACACTGTCGGCACATGATGATATAGATTATATTTCTGGATGAGCAAGAATGTGTGTTCTTGATCTTATAACTGAATTGGTTAGGTCCAATAATGGTGTCAGCAGAGTAAATATGTGGGCAAAGTTGGCAACGGGGTTTGTTGCAAGGAAAAGTCCCAGGGTTGGTATTAGTGTGGTGTGTCCTATGGTTGTTGGTAAGAATCATCCTGAGGTTAGGTGGTTGTCTGTAGGAGACTATGGGTCTGTCTCCCAGAGCCTCTCGGAGTGTAGTATCCTGTTCTAGTATAGGTTGTAGTTTATTGATAATATGTTGGACGGGTTTAAGTTGGGGGCTATAGGTGATGACAAGTGTTCTATTGTTGGTTTTCTTGGGTCTGTCTTGAAGTAAATGGTTTCTGGGTATTCGTCTGGCTCTTTCAATCTGTGTTTTTATTTCTCCAGGTGGGTAATTGAGGTTTATAAATGCTTGGTAGAGATCCTGAAGTTTCTGGTCTCTGTCAGTGGGATTAGAGCAGATGCGGTTGTAGCGAAGGGCTTGGCTATAGATGATGGATTGTATGGTGTGTTCTGGATGGGAGCTGGAGGCATGAAGGTAACTGTATGAGTCAGTGGGTTTTCTGTAGAGAGTGGTGTCTAATTTACCATTGGTGATCTGTACTGTGGTATCCAGGAAATGGATCTCTCGTGTAGAATGGTCCATGCTGAGATTGATGGTGGGGTGTAGCTTGTTAAAATCTCTGTGGAATGTCTCCAGTGTTTCTTGGCCGTGGGTCCAGATCATAAAGATGTCATCGATGTAGCGTAAGTATAGAAGGGGTAAAAGGGGACGGGATCTGAGGAAACGTTGTTCTAAGTCAGCCATAAAGATGTTAGCATACTGTGGGGCCATGCGGGTACCCATGGCTGTGCCACTGATCTGGAGGTATAAGTTGTCCTCAAAATGGAAATAATTGTGGGTGAGAACAAAGTTACATAGGTCTGCTGCCAGGTTGGCCGTGGTGTCCTCTGGGATAGTGTTTCTAATTGCTTGTAATCTGTCTTCATGTGGGATGTTGGTGTATAGAGCTTCTACATCCATGGTAGCAAGGATGGTGTTATCAGGAAGGTTATCGATGTTTTGTAGTTTTCTCAGGAAGTCAGTATCTCGGAGATAGCTGGGAGTGTTGGTTGCGTAGGGTTTGAGAAGAGAGTCTACATAGCTGGATAATCCAGTAGTGAGCGTGCCGATACCTGAGACAATGGGACGTCCGGGGTGTCCCGGTTTATGGATTTTGGGAAGCAGATAGAACAATCCTGGTCAGGGTTCAGGAGGTGTTTCTGTGCGGATTTGGTCCCGAGTAGATGTAGGGAGGTCTTTAAGGAGACAGTGTAGTTTCTTTTGGTATTCTGAGGTGGGATCAGAGGAGAGAGGTTTGTAAAATGTGGTGTTGGAGAGTTGTCTGGTTGCCTCCTGGTTATAGTCGGACTTATTCATAATGACCACAGTCCCCCCTTTGTCAGCTGGTTTGATTATAATGTCCGGGTTGCTTTTGAGACTCTGGATAGCATAGTGTTCAGCGCTGAGATTGTGTGTCGCTTGTTGTCGTTTGTGAATAATGTCAGTCTGTGCATTGTTGCGGAAGCTTTGTATACAGAAATCCAGATTGTGATTCCGACCGTCAGGGGGAGTCCATATAGAATTATTTTTCCTTTGGTGTTGATAGGGGGGATCTGGTTGGTCAGACTGATGTTCATTGATAGTTTGGAAATATTCTCGTAGGCGGAGGCAGCGAAAGAAAGCCTCAAGGTCACCACAAAATTGAATCCAGTTTGTGGGGGAGGTGGGGCAGAAAGAGAGACCCCGGGATAAGACAGGCTCTTCTGTTGGGTTGAGTTTGTAGCTGGAGAGGTTAACATATTATCCGGTGGGTTGAGGTAGTTGCTATTGTAGCTTGTGCTGTGGAGCAGTTTAGAAAGTTTATTGTCTTTTCTTTGTTGTAGGGAATAGAAGTGTGTGTAGTAGATTTCTTGTCTGGTGGAACAAAAGTCTTGTAAGGTGTGAGTCAGTGTGGAGGTTTGTTTTGAGATGAGAATCTCTAGATTAGAGATGTCATTCTTGATGATTTTCTGTTTCTTGTATAAAATACTTATCAGGTGGTTCTTTAATTGTACTTTTACACTTGACTTACCAGAGTTTATTCTATTTTCTTGAATAAGATATAACTTCCAATTTTTAAAGGATGCTTTTTTGCCTTTACTTACTTCTTTTACTTTGTTGATTAGCCATGGTGGCACCTTTGTGTCCTCTTAGTGTTTTTTAGTTTGGGGGGGTATACATATAATTTGAGCCACTATTATGCTGTTTTAAAAGTTTCCATGCAGTTTTGTATAGATTTCACTTTTTGTGATTGTTTCTTGTAATTTCTATTTAACTAGCTTCCTCATTTTTTGTGTAGTTCCCCCTTCCGGCCTTAAATGATATAATGGTGGGCTTCCTTGGTGTTTTCTCCCTACCAAGCAGGTTAATAATACTACAGTCACTACTTAAGAACATAAGAATGGCCATTGAGCGCTACTGGGGGTAGGAGCAGCATGAGAAGCCTGTCTCCCTTCCCTCCAGGCTTTTCAGAGGGCTGAGCGGGTGTTGAGCAGGTCAGGAGCCAGCTGAGGCTCTTGTGGCCAGATCCAGCTCACAGATCATCTTTTGCCCAGCCCTGGAGTAGAGGCTGGAGCTGCTGCTGCTTCTGCTCCTCTGAGAGGGTGAGTGCCTCCCACTCCCTTCCTCAGCTGAGCTCCCTGCCTGCATGGGGAGTTCTGAACCCCTGCATGGGGCTCAGAAAAGGGCTGCGCAGGCACGCAGCTTATAGGGAACCTTTTTGGTGACCCCTAGATCTTATGTTCTGAGAACAAATAAATAACTTTTCCTTATTCACTTTTTCCACACCAGTCATGATTTTATAAACATCTACCATATCCCCCCTTAGTCTCCTATTTTCTAAGATGAAAGTCCCAGTCTTTTAAATCTCTTTTCATATGGGAAATTCCAAATCCTTAATTTTTGCTGCCCTCTTTTTAACCTTTTCCACTGCCAAAATGTCTTTTTTGAGATGAGGCAACCACATCTGTAAACAGTATTCAAGATGTGGGCAGCATACCATAGTTTTGTATAGAGGCAATAACATATTCTCTATCTTATTCTCTGTTTTATTCTTTATCCCTTTTTAAAAGATTCCTAACATTCTAGTAGCTTTTTTTGACTGCCGCTGCACATTTGAGTGGATATTTTCAGAGAATTATCCACCATAACTCCAAGATTTCTCTCTTGAGTAGCTATAGCTAAATTAGCCCCCATTATTTTGTATGTATAGTTTGGATTATTTTTTTTCTAATGTGTATTACTGTACATTTATCAACATTAAATTTCATTTGTAATTTTGTTGCCCAATCATTTAGTTTTGTGAAATCTTTTTGAAGCTCTTCACAGTCTGCTTTGGTCTTAATGCTACTACCAAGTTGTTTAGCAATATTCAGGTCAAACTGGATCTTGTGTTCCACTTAGCACTAAATCTCTCCCTTTTGTAGGTTCCAGTATGAGTTGCTCCAAGAACCAGTCATTAGTGATGTCTAGAAACTTTACATATGCATTTGTCTCATAATTGGGTCATAGCTTCTCCCAATCAGAAAATGAAGAGATGACGACTAAAACTTTCATTATTATTTCTTTTTCATATAAAGGGCCTTGCTGGCTTTGTATTCAAGAACTCAGATTAAACTTTAAAAACAGCACTAAGTCTGAATTAACTTGAAAACTAACAAGTCTTTACACAAAGACAATGTACTAATAATCATTCCAAGGTCAAGATCTGGACTGTCGTAGGAGGAACCGAAGAAAGGAAAAACAACAAGGAAATGTTCCTGTCTTCCTTGGGCAATAGCTACACTACAGATGCTACACTGTCATAGCTGCAGCAATGCAGGCACCCCCTACGTCGCTGAAAGGGATTTTTCTGCCAAGCAGAGGCAATTGATAGACAGAATTTTCTGTTGACCTATCAGTGTTGATACCAAGGATTACACCAGTTTAAATATGGCAACTCCGGGGTGTGAATTTTTCACACCTCTGAACAATATAGCTAGGTCAATCAAAATGTAAAGCATTGAACACAGACCTTAGTCACCACGCCCGCATTTCAACAAAGACGATGCTACACGTCATTCACTCGATTTTTCATATGTTAGTACATGAGAAGAGTGAAGGCCTGTATGAAATGGAAATGAGAGGTTACTTACTTTGTTCAGCAATTAGAGGAAGGAAGCATGACCCCTTTCAACTGCAGACACCAGAGACATGCCCCAAGCTGGCTGCTGGGTGGAGCAAGGAGGGTCAAGCCCCACTTGTGGGCAACAACGGGCAGGACAGGAAGGGGAAGCATAAAAGGCTGTCCTCGCTGCTCAGGTAAAGAGAAATGGGCAGAGGTAGGGGATGCTGCTGCCCCACAGCTGGAAACAAGCCCCAGAGAGAGCCACTTTTACCCCATGAACCTGAGCTGCTGGAGGGAGAGGGCTGACACTGCAGAGCTGCTGCATATGCCCCTGGTGGTGTACCAGGAGGAGCTGGAAGACTACCCATGGGTCCAGGCATGCTGGAATGGGAGTGGTGGAAGTGACCCAGGAGACCCATGGGACAGTCTGGTCACTGATGGGCCTGAGTCCATGTCATCAAAATCCTGGAGTGGCAGTATTCCCCCTCTATAGGCCAGGAGGCCTGTGCTACACCTCATGACCCTTTACCTGGGCCAGTAGACTGCAATGGTATTTATGCCTGTCCTGCTATGGAATGAGGTCTGTGACTGGGAGAGCAGAGCCCTCGATTGCTAATTGCCCTGTTCTGTGTAGAGGCCAGGGAATCCAGACCAGTATTGAACTGGCTCTCCCTGATTATCAGGGCAGAGCCCTTGATTGCTAACTATCCTGCCCTGCTTGAAAGCCAGGGACCCTTAACTATTAGTGGAACTGGTTCTGTCTGACTGCAAGACCAGAGCCCTGGGTGCAAATCACCCTGCCCTGCTTGGGGCTAGAGCAACTGGCTATTGCCTTGTTTGGCTAAGAAACCAGAGTATGGATTATCGGTGGCCCAACCCTGCCAGGAGCCCCGGGAGACTAAATCCGGCAGAAGGGCTGAACCTTAGGAGACTGATTCACCTGCCCTGCTGGAAGAGGAGGGGCAAATCCCAACCCCTGTATAGACTGCCAATTCCCCAAATGGAAGACAGCTTTCTGAATAGTTTAGCAAGGATGCATGGCCAATAGCCTTACAGAGAGGTTTTTCATTTTTTCAGATCATGTCTCATGGGTGTTCCACTTTAGGTGTACATGCATCCCCTGTGCCTTCACTGAGATTTTTTGGTAGCAGTGCTCATTTGATGTGTGCATAGACCCTACAAATCCTCATGTTCTGCATGAAGGTTATATAACTGCCTACAGTTCTTTCTACACCGCAAAGTCCCTCAGAGAAAACTCAGAAACAAAGGGGAAGGAGGGTGGGTAGTGGAGCACCTGTAGAGACCCACATCTAGAAGAACTTCAGTTCATGCACAAAGGGAGCAACCTCTTCTTCTTTGAGTTGCGTTCCTAGGGCAACATAAGATCTAGAAGAACAGACCACTGCATGATGTTTTTGGAGAATGTGTGTATCAAATTCCAAGTTGTAGTCTTGCAAATCTCCATAGTCAGAATGTGTTTTGAATACCACTACAGAGGAAGAATGAGACCTTATGGAATGGGCTAACACTCAAGGAAAAAGTTTCAGAGGGATAGCCATGTTAGTCTGTAACTGGAAAAACTTAAAAAGCAACGAATAGTCCTGCAGCACTTTAGAGACTAACAAAAAATGTAGATGGTATGAGCGTTCGCAGGCACAACCCACTTTGATAAAAAAGAGTTATAATTCTCTTGAAGAGGAGAACTTTCTTCAATCTGCCCTTCCTTTGAAAGTCTAGGTGAATAGGGTCCAGTCTAATCTCCTGGTTTTTCCTATTCCTGTTTCTAAGGGATGAACAAAAATTGCACTTCTGAGGGAAGTATGTGCCCCTTAGACAACAGATGCAGCAGGAATGTCTGTCACTGACTGGGTCCCGGAATGTTTTCTCCCTTCTGAAACTGTGGATTTGGAATCCTGCCCAGTCTCTAGACCATCTCCTCTCCATATCAAATGAGCTTCTCATTTGGATCAGAGCAACATTCAGCTCCTGGGGAAAAAGTACACTTCTTTTGAAGCGAGTTGGAAGGTTGGACGGGAGAATTTTTCCCTGAGCAGAGATTCACTTTCCTTCTGTTTGTATACCGAGTATTTGTTTTCATATCTATGACACGGGAGGGTAGCATGTAAATAGAGCCCCTGGGACAAAGAGAGCCTACACCTCTGGTACACAAACATATTGATTCCCAGCCCCATTTTTCTATTGATCCAAAGCTTAGCAGAGCATTCCATGCTTTCATTGTTGAAATCAGGGGGCACACAAAACAGACTAACATGAATTCGAATTACTGATCCTAATTTGTAAAATAATGTCGATTTACATTGCCAAGTGATAAAAACAACATGGGTAAGACAAGTTCCTGTTAGGGATATGAATGGTTAACCGGTTTGGGCTGGAGCAGCCCCCTGCCCCATCACAGGCAGGGAGCGGCTCCAGCCTCCCCGGGTCTGGGCCCACCGCAGGCAGCGGCTGCTATGACTGGCCGGTTGCAGCAGCCCCTGTCCAGTTAAACAACCAATTAAACAGGATTTTACAACCCTAGTTCCTGTTAGTTTTGCACACATTAAATGATTCCCAATTTTCAGCTATAAAGAAGGATATTACAAAAGGAGGAAAAAGTATTCTGAATCTCTTGCTATGAAGTATCTCTTTCTTCACAAAGTACTAACTTATTAAAAGCCCTAATGTTGTTCAAAAGGGAAAAAATGTTATATAATTTAGACAAAAATCTATATACTCTACTTCACAGTTTTACAAAGCTTAACTTTATAACCATATAAATATACAGTATCTTGTGGCTCCTTTGGCCTATTATTTAAGATTGGCATAAAATGGCTTTCCTTTACTCATGGATTAAGTAAAAAATCATGTCTTCCAGAATTAGTATCTCCGATAACAATCTGAGCTTTCTTTATGAATAAGGAGTGGGCAGTTGAGTTTGTATTATAACAAAGATGCAAGTCAGAAGGAAATCAATAAAAGAATCTTCTAAAATGTCAATTAAAGTTGTCAAGTCTTGCAGCCTAATAAAAAACAACTGTGTGTCATTTTACTTAGCAAGTGAAGACTTTACACTGACTGCAGACTGTTGATGCCTCTAACAAGTTCCATTTTTAGCCAATCCAGCACGTCACCACCTTCTGGAATCTTTTGAAGTGTGCAGTTTCTGAGCTGTTTACACAATATTCCATTATGTTATGACGACGTTACAGATCATACAACAGAACTAGCAGTTTCAGGCTATGTTGTCTAAATAAACATGAAAATTTCCCAGATGAGGTCAGATGACTCCAGTAGACAATAGATCTTTTGAGAAACCATGTCTAAGTCAAACAGTAAAAGGGATCTTGTTCTTTTCTACAGGCTTAAACAGGCTCTGTTTATTTCACATTTTAAACAGTGCATCATACTTCTTGATAAAGCTAGAAACTACTGTCTTTTTCTAGAGGGAGGTAAGCATAACCTCCCAGGTCATATAATTTTGAAACTTTATCATAATTTTTTCCATCAACTCTTTCTTATTTTTTCCATAGAAGCTAATTTCCCCCTCCTTTTAGTAAATAGCAGAAAAAGCATGTTTAAAAAAACAAAAACAAAAGCCACCCCAACAATTTTCTTATTACAAAAAAATAAAATAAAAATAAAAATAAAATCTGGGGTTTCTACAACATTAAGCACATTAAGGACATTCAGACAGTAATTCAGATAATCCTTGTGTAGTGACCCTATAGCAACAGTGATCAATCAGCTATAGAAATGCAATGAAATGACTAAGAAGTTTAAGGTTCTTATTTGTGCAATATCAATAGAAGTCTGAAACTAGTGTTTGCAAGGCCGCCAACACATGTCCTTTCATTACTGTAGGCAAGTTTTATGACAGTTCTCAGAAAGGCATGATTTTAACACTAAAGCTGCTCACTTTAGCTGGCACATGTTACTGAATCAAACAGCTGACAATGTGAACGTTTCTGTCCTAAAAGTAGCTTTCAATGTGAATTTTACAGAGACAATAAAAAGTAGGCACAAGAAATAATACAGAGTGCTCACAGAGAAGAAAAACATGGGAAAAAAGTTTCAGAGGGGTAGCTGTATTAGTCTGTAATAGAAAAAACTTAAAAAACAATAAATAGTGTCCTGCAGTGCCTTAGAGACTAACAAAAAATGTAGATGATATCACGAGCTTTTGTGGGCACAACCCACTTCTTCGGATTAAGTGAGATGGAAATTAACATTACAATGCTACCTACTGATAAAAATAATTACCCTTTTAATTTTTATAAAAGTGTTATTTTAAAAAGGTGATATTTAAATCATTCTGGCTTTTAATAGGGTATGGGTCAGATTTTTAAAATTTATTCAGGTGGCTAAAGAGGCAGACAAGAGTTAGGTGTTCAGGCATCTTTGAAAATCTCTAGGTGCCCAACTACATTTTAAAAACCAGCCTTAAGTCCCTTATAAGCATATACCAGGAATAGCAGCATTAAAAACCATCTATTTCCACTTGCTGATCCTCTTCTGAAAATTAACACAGGAAATATTAGCAGAGAGGTCAAGTGACATGATGAAAAATGACAGCTCCATGACAGGATGTGTGTCAGGACTTAACAACATGAAATCCTTCCTATTCAACCAAATAAATGTCACCTCCAACTGAAAAACAAACAAAAGCAGTCAGTTGACCTTAGATAAATCTGTATATTGAAGTCCGTTTGGTTAAGAAGCTGTCTTTCATATTAGAGAATCATTAAATAGGGACTCACTGAAATTAGTCAGTGGATTTGTAGTTTTATCCACTAAGTACACATGTGTGTAGAGATACAGATGTCTGCATATGTTTATATACATACACATGTAAAGAAACAATTTAAAAAAATGTAAACACAGTCTCCTAAATCTGAATAATCAGTTCATACTAAGTATAAGCAGGGGAATGGTCCCGCTATTGTGGGGAACTTTCCTGGCTTCTATACTACCCCGGTGAAATGGACCAACAAAAGGATCTGAGTCCCCGCTCCCACTTCCTTTACCCAACGGCCTCCCTGATCCTGAGGGCTCCCCTTCCACTCTCCTGAGTAGCAGAGTCCTCGAAATCCCAACAAGGCTGGGCCCAGGTTTCCTGGGGCTTAATCCCCGACCTTGTAGTCACTTGGGGCAGGGGCTAGGGTGTCCCCACTCTGGGGTGCTCTCCTCACACTGCATGCTTTCTTGACCCAGTGATCATTTCATACAGTTCAAAGCAAATACAATTTATTAAACATCAACTGATTAAAGAGAAAAGAATAAGAAAAAATGAGAAAGGTTAAATGAGAACACAGTCCTGCTCTGTAGCGTGGGGACATCACAAACAGCAGTCTGCAGAGTGTGAGGACAGTTCAAAGTCTGTTCCTTATAGGTCCCAGGGCTCGCTCTCAGGCCCTGGCTGTGCTGCAGGGGGGCTGCAGGCTGGACACGCTTGCTCTGGCAGTGACCACATGGCCTCAGGCTCTAGGTGGCAGGATCCCTCTCCCACTCTGGCCTGCAGGGCCTCTTGGCTGGTGGTGTCTCCCTGCCAGAGCCTTTCCCCCCACTTTGCTGGTCCCAGCTGCCCACCAGACCCAGCTGCAGGCTGTGCTGCTTTGCCAGTCTCCAGCTCCTTGTGTTGCTTCTCTGTCCCCTTTGGCTCTCTGATCACCGCAAGTCTGCTGCTCAACACAGGGTCTGCGCTCCTTGGGCTGCGTGTGCCTGGCTCTGTTGCTGCAAGACTGCCCCTTAGCACAGGGTCTGGGCTCCTTAGGCTCTGGCACTGCAGGTCTGTCTCTCTACACAGCTTGCTCTTCTTAGCTCTTTCTGCTTTCTCTCAGAGAGACCCAGAAAATCCCAGCTCACACGGAGGATGGGACCTGGCCTCTTAATTTCCTCACTGGCCTGTCCAACCTGTCAATCAGGCTGGAGTGTTGGCTGCTTTCCATTGTCTCTGGGGTCTGTCCGTCTCAGGGCCCTGATTTCTCATGGACCCTTCCCCTTTTGGTACTGGGAGCTGGCCAATCAAAAACTCCCACTGAGTTTTAGTAAGGGGCTAACAGTCCCCTTACATTAGCTATAATAATAATAATAATAATAATAATAATAATACAGCAGCAGCTTCTCAAATGAGAAGTTAATGCTGCCTTCAAACATGTTCCCTGCAATGGGCTATGAAATTGAATCCTTGGGTAAATTTCAACACAACTAAGCAGACAATCTAATTTGTCCTTGGGACAGCACCTTAAAACACTGCAGCATTAGGAAGGGCAAGAGCAGCAGCAAACATGGGGCAGAGTCTTGAATCTATCCCTTTATTTATTGCCTGAGCAGCATTTTAACACTGGATATGATGATTCACTCTCAGGCAGTCCCCAAATGTGGTCACAAAGGGGATGGAATCCTCAATGATGCCTGCAACAATGTTACTTCTGCAAAGCCTCTGGAAACAACTCACACTAATTCCCTTGCTGAAAGAAAGAGGACGTTCTGGTGTTACAGGCATCTAATAAGTTAGGCTAGTGGCAAGAATCACAGTGCAATCGCTATGTGATCTATCTATATAATAGGAATCCAGGATTGCATTTTATAAAGGTCTGTTGAGTCAGTATGAAGCAAGATAATCTGCTACTATCCATGGCTGAAAACTTCCTTTGTTCAAAATATCACCAGGATGAATCATCTTTGGGTTTCACGGTCTGATTTTTAAGTTCTTAGCCATTTTTACTTTAGGAATTAAACCGATGCATCAACAAGGCATGTATCAATCCCATGCCAATAGTCCGAGAATATTGTGATAACAGAGGTAACTCACCACCTTTACACCTAATTTACATGCAACAATTTCATGGGAAATTACACAGATGAATGATTACAGCCACACCCATGCAATAGCACCAGCTTTCAACTACTAGTTGGTAATAACTCAATCAGCCCAACCAACTGCATTCACTTTTAAGTGCCTTCCAGCACATACCTCCTCTTTGAAGCTCAGAAGCACCTTTCCAAAGTGATGAATGCTTCTGCTTTGTTAATCATCTTGATTTCTCACATACATACTGAAAATCCCCCAAATTAATCTGGTGCTCTGTTAATGTACTGTGCTGCATTCAACTCAAGGCTTGGATATATGAAGATATTACATCAGATTGAGTTTAATTTGTTTCCATTAAAGGTCCTTGGATCCACACACTACTTTTTAAAAAGACAAGACGAATTTGGCATCTTCGGTCACAGTTTCGGCCAGAAAGGAAGCAGTGTATTAAGGTTAAAGCACAGAACTAATACCTGGGAGAGCTTTATTGTGTTTTCAGATCTAAAGGGACTTCCTAGGTGATGTTGGGTAGGAGCACACTATCCACGTGCCTCAACTTCCTCATCTGCGAACCATGGCCAATATTTACCAACCTTGCAGGGCTGCTGTGAGCTCCTTTCGATTATATGTGTTCAGAACTGTGAGATCCTTTGACACAAGGCAAAAAGTATTACTGTACAATTCCTGACCAGAACAGTTGTGTAATATTGTTGTGGGATGTTAAATAGCTGCAGTGTTCCACCCCAAGGACTGTGTCAGTGATACAGCACTACAGGACAGGACAAGAGGTAAAGAACAAGGATGTATCCATTGTGGTAAAAGAAATGTACTTACCTCAAGTAGAATTTGGTGAGAATGGTCATGATTTATTAAAATGTTTATTCCAGATGTTCAAAAAAATGATACATCAGAAACAGCTTCAAACAGCAGAAGGTTGTGGTCAGCTTCACAGAACTGGGTCTCTGGTGCCTCATTCCCATATCCATAACCTAGCATTCAAACCGCTTGAACAAGGCTAAACTCTGCCCTGTAGCTGACTGACACTTCTGCAGCAAACAGCTTACCTGTAGCTAGTCAAGAGTCCCGTCTATTGGACCCTGCCTTTGCTCCTATTCATCTGTCTGTCAGTCCTCTTTCAGCCCTTATTATTCCTTCCCACTCTCGCCCAAGCAAAAAATATTTACAGCTGCTATTACCCATCTGGCAATCAGTTAAAAATTTCCCCAGATGTCCTGCATTTCTCACATTGGAATGATGGCTAATTTATAAGTTAGTGACCTTTTGGGATGAAATCACTATATAAAATATATAAGGATATAAAGTGACATTTAGAAGTGCTGTCACTTTAAACATCTGGCAATCCCCCCAGCTTCTCGTGCCCTAAATCACAGCTATGCTCAATTCCCCCTGAGAGGAAGGAAATCGATTGGGCTCTTTTCAGAAGCTTAAAAAGCTTATTTTTACTAAAACAATGTACTCTTGAGTTTACACTCCAGCTGGATTTTTTGAGTAAAAATAGAATAATTTACAGCTTCAGAAATAACCATAGGCTCCTGCTAACCATCTTGACACCACCTCGGACTGTTCTGATCAGCAAGTTCCACACCACTGTTCTTAAAGTTGTAAATGTTAATTGCAACTAATTGCTAGTTGTACTAAAATCCTATTTGAGCATAAACAAATGTGAAGTAAGGGCTGGGTTTTTTTTTTAATTTTGAGCTAGCAAGAAGGCTTTAAATCTCAAATAGAGAGCAGTTATATTTTCCCCATTAAGGAGAGCATTAGGGGCTTTTGCAGCTGGTGGGGAGGGGAAAGCTTTATTATTTTCTGTCTCTTATGTACTAGGCACAGTGGTTTTCAACCTTTTTTCTTTTCCGGACCCCTAAGCATTTTCGAATAGAGGTGCAGATCCCTTTGGAAATCACAGACACAGTCTGTGGACCTTCAGCAAATTATAGATCATGGGTTGAAAACTACTGTACTAGCACAGTGCATCTCCAACTTCTTCGTTTTGGGGCCATGTAAACAAAAATACCATGCAAGATTCTCACTAGTACCAATCTGGACCCAGAGTCAGCAAAACACTTGAGCACATACGTGACTTTAAGCATGTTCTCGAGTCCTGTTGACTTCAATGAGACAGAGGCATGTGCTTAAATGATTTGCTTAGTTGGGACTGAGTGCAGTACAAGAATTCAGCATTGAATAGGCATCCAGCCAAAGTCCAGCCTAATATCCAGTAGTCAGCTTCAGACAAATCACTTTTTCCAAACACCAATTTGAATCAAATAGGCAGAAGTGCTGCTGCCTCCTCACAACACTTTTGGCAAGGTGAGGTTAGCTGCTTCTCTTCCCTCTTCATAGCCAGTTCTTATGGTGGCCTAGCTTTGGGTCAAGTAGTAGACCGGAACCAGACCACAACCACTCTGGATATATCCATTTGTAAACTGGGCATTAGCAGAATACTCATGGATTGAATGAAGCTCACAGATGTTAGCATCAGTAATCAAAACTGAAGATGTATAAGATAGGCACCTTCCTCTCCTATCCCTTCTTCATTCTCATTAGCCCTCTGTAACAATCCCATTTCCTTGTTCTCAGACACAGTGAATAAAATTAGCTACTGTGTTATTCAAGCTTTGCTTTCTTTACATTACAAATTCAAATGACATTTCATGTTGTTCAAACCTTGCCTCCCATTTTACACAGTATAGAGCAAAATAAGGAGGCATTTAATATTTCTCCATGATAAACAGCAGACTCATTAAGCTCCTTGTGCAGGAGTGGCCTGAGGCCGGCTGCGGCAGCTGGCGCCCTAGGCGGAAGGTGCCATTGGCGCCCCCGCCTGCACGGCCATCAATGGCCATGACATAATCACGGGGCACCCCGGTGCCCTGTGACGTCATCATTGGGCGCCTGGGCCCGCGGCGCCCTAGGCAACTGCCTAGTTTGTCTAGGTCCACAGGCCGCCCCTGTGACCTTGTGGCCTGCTGTGCTAAAGATCAGCATGAATATTCTGTAGTAAAGGGGAAAGAAATGCCAACAAGTATTGCAATGAGCAATTTTTACCACAGATAAAATATCCTACCTACCTGGATTGCTTATCAGATTTGTTAAGGAAATATACCTAGAGGGATCCGATGCCCTCACTTCAACACTGGTTTATCATTCAATCATCATTTTAACAGACAAGGAATTCAATTACTTTAATTCACCAGAAGTGAGGTACAACCATTTCAAACAAATCTTGTTTTAAATGTGAAGAGCTAGATGACAGATACTCATCTAGATTAATTTCTCATTCAGAAAGTGCTCTCAAGAGGCTCACTTGATTTAGATTTGGCTGGGGAATTCCATCTTCCTTTTGGGAAGTTTTGCCGTCTATAGAGCAACTCAAATCCATAAGCAATCATAGTACAATTTCAAACTCTATACAATGTACTATATTGCCAAATTACTTTGTTTCTAATGTAGTCAATTGAACTTTGTAGTATTTGTTTCCTGATAATACAAGGTACAAAAAGAGTTGCATGCAAAATACATTTTCAGGTAGACATTCAAAATTACAATTTACAAACCCCCTTTCTTTTAAAATTTTGGTTGTTCCAGTCCTCCCTCCTAATGTCCAAACTTTGATGTCACTGAACACCATTATCCTCTTATATGTTCCTAATCTTTTTATGTCTTTGGATTCTTCCCCCCCCCACATCACTTTTTCCTGTGTGCCACCCAAACTACCTTTGTTTCTGCTTTCTTTACATCATGGCATAAGGAGCTGTTTCACTGTGACAAGCTAGTCAAGTCAGACAATAGTCATCTGTCTCAATTTTTCCATCTTTAAAATGGGAATAATAATGCTGGTCTCTCTCTCAAGGTTGTTGTAGGACTTCTTGTGTTTTAAACCTGGCCTTACTGTTTTCTATGACTAAACTCCCATAGACTTCAGTGTGGCCAGGATTTCACCCAATTAAGCCATTTGAGGTTATTTGTAGGAAATGTACTAAGGCGTGTAAGTGCAATATAAATTTCACTAATATACTTCCCTAGGTCAGCCACACACATTGCACATGAGAAAGCAGTTTTCCAAGTTTGAGATTTGTTTGCAGATAATAAAAAGATTTAAACAATACCACTGAGTTCTTTATGTTGAATGTTCACACTATGGCCTATGGGACATTCTGCATGCTTGTTTGGGGGAGTAAGGTGTTTCTGTTGCTTAACAGTATTGACAGCTGCAGTCAGGGGAAAGCAGCTTCTGAGGGGTTGTTACATTCTCCCAATTCATGTGAGTGAAAAGGAACAAGAGGATGGGCAGTCCCTGTCCCAACAACCCAGCCAGCAAACCTTGGGGATACACTGTGCCATTCTGGTAAAGGATGACATCCTCCCTCCCCACATAGGGGGAAAATCAGGAGGTAGATTGACACTTTAAAGCACAATCTGGTTCCTAGTCTGCTCCCGGGGCAACAGAGCTATGGGCTGCCCCATACGTGGACTTGTGTCAAAGCTACAGTTTAGCCCTATATATAAACTGCATAGTTTCAAGTACTTCTGTATCAGTAAGACCAGGGTTTAATCCAAGAAGTCCTTCGACAACCTTGAGAGATAGGCCAATGTTGTTATTCCCATTTTAAAAGATGGAAAAATTGAGGCAGGCTACTGTTCTTTGACTTGACTAGCTTGTTACAGTGAAAGAGCTCCCAATGCCCTAAGGTCTTGGAATTACCTGGCATCACAAATACATTTCTGAATATAGGCTTGTTATTTTATGATACTCTAAAATGAAAAGAATGGGTTCAAACTTTGGAGAAACTTTCTGAACTGAGACCACTAGTAGCAGTCTCAAAGCATCACACAGGTCAAGAGAACACTGCGGAGAGCGGTTAATATTGCATTAAAGATTTCAGTAGATACCACAGCAGCGGGGGGCGGTGGAAAGAATCATCATAAATAGATTAAATCTGCTGAATACTCAAAGCAGTATGCTATCAACTTCCACCATTTTTGGAGGCATTAAGATTTAAAAGGGACTGTAAAATCACATTCACAATTCCTATACCAAGAACTAAAGTAATTTAAAACTTTAAGTAAAAGGACAAAGTATAAGTCACTTCTCCTCTTTATTAACTCTAAAACAGCTAAGATTTCTTCCAAATTGATTACAGGATTTTTCCTATTTTGGGGACTTTCCTGTAGGGATGTAAAAGGTTAACCAGTAAGCCTCACCCTTAACTATCTGTGGCAGGCCCACACTGGCCCAGCCCCCCTGCCGCAGGTTACATGCTGTGGCTCCCATGAAACATGCTGCAAAACCCGCAGGGAAGCTTCCCTGCAGGAGTGGAGCTGGTAGAGTTGATTGCCCTGCTCCAGGGGAGGCTTCACCGCAGGCTCTGCAGTATAAACTTTGTAAGTAGCAGTTACACGGTTACCTTTTTAAACAACTTTTTACAACCCTACTTTCCTATCCTTACTCATGCTGGGTAGTACTTTACTGTGTGACAAGCCCCGCTGAAATGAATGTAATATTCAGAAGTAACGTTCTACAGGTTAACTCTCTCTAGTCAGGCACTCTTTCCGTCTGGCAACATCCATGGTTTTGGCATGATTTTAATTAACCAGATGTCCACTTCTCATGGGTCTGGCCAAGTTTCCTGTGATCCCATAATATAGGGTTGCCACGTGTCCGGTATTCTACCGGACAGTCCGGTATTTGCGCTGTCTGGTAAAAAAAAAATCAGAAAATACCGGACACGTGCAATGTCTGGTATTTTCTGATTTTTCCAGCTGCGCACCGGATGGAAGCCTGGCGTGAGCGGGAGGGAGTGGCTGGAAGGTGGGGCCACGATCAGCGCTAGGAGCCTGTGACTGCGCAGAAGCCTGGCGGGGGCAGGGGGAGTGGCTGGGACTCCCAGCCAGTCCCCCCGCCCCCGCTAGGCTTCTGGGCTTCTGATGCACCCAGAGCAGTGATCGTGGCCCCACCTCCCAGCCTGGGAGTCCCAGCTGGGAGGTGGGGCCGCGATCGCCGCTCTGGGTGCATCAGAAGCCCAGAAGCCTAGCGGGGGTGGGGGGAGTGGATGGGAAGCGGGGCATGATCGGCACTGGGAGTTCTCTACAATAATTTCAGCTGCAGGATAAAAAGGAGTTCTAAATTCTTCTATAGGCTTAGCTTTAGAGGAATAGAAAACAATGAAAATAGCATGCACATTTGCACAATTACTTCTAAGCCTCTTTACATAGAGATGGTGTAGGATGAAGACTGTTTATAATAAAGTTAAGTATTAAACATAGCATGTGTGTTCGTGGCAACACTACTCAAAGTTTGTTTACAGCCACCAGTGCTGGCTCTCAGTTTCTGTGCTGTTATTTTGCTCTAATTTACCTCTAAACATCTTCTAAGAGCCCAGTGAGCAGTGGAAGTGTTGGTAATGCTGCTGGACAATATTGAATTCCCATGGTTTGGCAAATTCTTTGGTTTGGCACCGGTCAGGTCCTAAGGGTGCCAGACTAGAGTGGTTCAACCTATACTCAAGTCAAATAAGAATGGTCAATCTGAACATTTATTTTTATAAAGTCAGTAAGAGCTGAATCAGATGACTTCTTTCTTTCTGTGCATAGGCTATATGTAACGTCATCCGTTATGGAATCTGGAGTGTACACTAGGGATGTAAAAATCTTGGTTAATAGGTTCTGCTCCCTGCTCCCATTCCCCCACATGCAGGACTCCTGGCTCTGGCTCCTGCTCCTGGCTTGCCCCTCCCCCACCCGGGGCAGGAAGCTGCTCCTAGATACCAGTTAACCTACTACCCACTCACATCCCTAGTGTACACAGCCCAGAAAAATGATCCTGGCATCAGGGAATTGCTATACATAAACAAAC
Source organism: Pelochelys cantorii (assembly GCA_032595735.1). Classification (NCBI taxonomy): domain Eukaryota; kingdom Metazoa; phylum Chordata; order Testudines; family Trionychidae; genus Pelochelys; species Pelochelys cantorii. Next base: position 82,738,906 of record CM064330.1, on the reverse strand, counting down.
CTCATTTCCATCACTTATGTAAGCAAAGAGTTACAGATAGAGCTGAATATGTCTGAAAAAACACACAAACCCCGCCCAACACTTAATTCTCTGAATCTGTACCAGCGTGTGGTTCACAATTAGAGTCTTTCTGCATAAACTAAGCCCTGCTGTTCCTCTCTTAGGTGGTGGGAGGAGGTGACTCATGAACAGCTAGTATTTTAACATGATCATACCAAAAAAAGTGTTGCCTGGGAGATGGAAGAGAAAATAATTTTAAATGACTGCATATCGGATTCTCCATTTTAGAAGTATCTTAAAAATTAGGGGGCTGACAAAATAGTTCTTGAGGAACTAGAATTTCATATCATCCAGAATATGAGAGTCGGACTCAAGAACGGAATTGCAGGATCACAGATTGGATGGGAGAGAACAAAACAAAATCCCCAAGCTTGATCAAGACAAACTTGAAGGCTGAAGGACAGGCCCTTAAATACTTTTCTTAGGCACGGAAGGCTGACGCCTATCTAGGCTCCTCCCAGAGAACCATTTTATTCACAAGCAGGTATGAGAGAAACATCCAGTGACTTCCCCCCGACATATTACATAAATGTGCCGAATACTGCCCTTTATTTATCTTGGCAATGTTTAATTCCTTGACCCTGCAGCAGATATTCTAAGACACAAGATAGGTGATTTAAATAAAAAAATAAACCTGCAATATGCAGAAGTAGTAAATTCAGGACCAATAGAAACCTGAATGAACTGTCCCCCTTCTAATAAAGGACACTTTTGTTAAACTGATCTGACAGGCCATTAATGAGCTATAATACAGAAACCTCTGAAATATCTGACATTAATGGCTTCATAAATAATTCTACACTACAGCCTATATTAGGGATGTAAGTAACTAGTTGACTATCTGATAAGCAAAAGCTTATTGGATAGTCGACTAGTTGCTTCCCTCCCCCGCCCTTGCTGCCTCTATTAGAGGCAGCAAGGGGTGGGAGAGCAGGAGCTGGTGCTGGCGGGAGCTGGCTTAAAAGCCAGTTCCGCACAGCACCATCTCCATGGGAGGCAGGGGAGTAGCGGGGACTGTACACAAGTCAGGAATCTTGTGCCCAGTCCCAGATCCTGCACCTCTGTTTTTTAAATATATTAAAGAGCCGATAGGCTCTTAATAGATTTAAAAATCAGAAACACAGTGGGGGGACCCAGCGCAAGCCTGGACAGCTGAGTCCCAGCTTGCACCAGTCCCCCTGCTGTGCGCCAGCCTTTTTACATTTAAGGTTTGTGCGCCGCAGGGGGGGGGGGGGAAGAGAGGGGCGGATCTGGCACAAGCCAGGAATCAGGTGTCCTGGCTCACGCTGGGTCCCCCCACTGCGCTTTAGCCTTTTAAATGTATTAAGAGGCTCTTAATACATTTTTAAAAGAGCCACAGTGGGGTTAGCTCCCAGGGCTGGGAGCTAACCCTGTTGCGGCTCCCCCGCTTATTGACTCATCGATGGAAAATCCATCGGCTAGTTGATTTAACTAAATTTAACAGCCCTAGCCTATATAAAAGCTAAATATTTGAATTAATGTGCCAGCTGAAGGTTCAATCTTGTGTATTCCAACACTGAAATTATTGGTCTAAAATGTAGTATCAAAGATTAAAGGGCACTGGATGTTCATGTTTTGACCATATTGGGTCAGAACCTGTACTTGCTTACACTAGTGGGAATGTACAGTCTGACATACTGGTTTAAAAATACCCTGAACTACCAAAATTGTATTTTATTTGCTAGGTATCTGGAGTTGCTAATTAATTCTATTGTATGGGTGTGTGTATATATATTCAGGTTCCGCTGGCTGCGGGGCTAGTTGCTTTTTGTACAAATCATAAGAAGAAACCTACAAGTGACTAAACATTTTCAGCCTTAGACATAGAAATCTCTTCCTTTGGAAATACGAGTAGTCACTGAAAATGATCATCAGCAGTGGATCCCTTCTCTGTTGGCTATATTCATCACTTCTAGCACACATTATGTACTGCTTTTTATCCAATATACTAGCAATCAGACAAGACTGATTTAAATCAATTATTTAAATAACTCGCTTTAGTCATTATTAAAATTAGAAAGCAGCAAACCTTGATTTAACTCATTGATTTGAACCTTGTTTTTCAATTGTTGGTAATCATTTAAACACGCTCATTTGCAAATATATACAGCCATTGTACTACATACGGTGTTTCTTTTTGCCAACCAAGTGCATACATTATAACTACACACTTTTTAAATGCAATTTTACAGGTTAATATTTATTCATATTCTTAATTTTTCCATTCTTAATTATTTCAGAAAACTGTGATTAATTTGTTATTTACAAGATGATTAACTTTTTACTTGTGATTTCTATGAAGTTCTTTCAATGGAAATTCAAATGCATAAAACAGCATTTTAAAATGTTTTTATTAGTTACATAAAGCAAGTCTAAGTGTATTGAATATATAAGAAAGAAGTTAATCAAAAAGTGTATCAAAACATGTTTTGCATTTAAAACTTGGTTTAATAAATCAGTAACATGCTATTTTAGCTGATAAACTCAATCGACTGTTTCAAGATATTAGATATTGATCTCATCTTATACTTTATTAAACACATTTTTCTGCTTTTTCTCAACTACCAGTGTGGTTTCTTAACCTGAATGAACTAGTCACTCAACTTAACTAGCTGAATAAACCAAAATGAAGAAAATACGCTCTCTGCATCTGCAAAAGTGGTTACTGCTATCAAAAGCTGATTTAGCACTTTTTCAGACTCTGGTTCCAGGTGCTTAGCCAGTGAGTTCCACCAGTTCAGTGTCTGACTTTCTTTAACCTTCGGCAGCAAACATATACCGCTTAGTATTTTTTTTATTTAAATGATAAAGTCTAAATTAATAAAATCTAACATATGTGGTCATTTTCAAACTTAAATTTAAATGTGTTTATTTTAAAAAGAAAAATGTCATTTAACTAAAACCACCTTTTTAATTAAAAAAAATACCAATTTTTAATCTATCCTGCAGTACAGTATTTCCATTTAATATTAATTATGGACAGAAAGAGGGTTTACAAACTGAACATTCTACTTCAATTAGACTTCTACACATCTACTGATGGCAGTGCTTTCAAGGTGCTCTAATGGTAGTTTTTTTCTAAAATTCACAATAGTGTTAATATAGTGTTCTGGAATATACGACAGAATGAAGAAGAATTATAGACGGGTGATGTTAAAAAGATTAGATAAAGGCAGTTATATGTCTTGTACTATTTGAAGATTTTACCACAAATTTAAAATTGTTCATATATGTATACTCTCCGTCTTTTGGCTTTCTTCTTAATTTCAGAGGGTTTTACCACCATCTTTGGGCCCAAAACAGGGGAGAAAAGGACGGAGAATAGTAGCATTTTTGGTGCTAGGCAAAAACAAAATCAATAGGAAAAAAAAATCCCAACCAAGTGACAGAAGCCTAAAAGGAAAATATTTCAGGCAAAATGAATTATGTAAAGTTTTTTTATGTTCTGTAGGCCCAGCAGAAAGCCTGGATGCAGGCTTGGTTTTTTCCCAGAAATGGGAGTCAAACCTTCTTGTGAACAGTAGTCAAGTCCCACCCCTGGGAGTTGGAGGAAAGAGGAAAACTCATCACTGTAACGGCAAGCCTAGATATGCTGGAGAACACACGTACACACTTTCCATACTTTTTATATTTTTTTGTCTGAGGGAGCCAAAAATCTCAAAAAGCTATGCTGTTGGTATGTGGCATCCAAAATGTCCTAGACATTTTATAGACAAAGAAGGCAATCACAGATTCCATGCTGAAAGGACTTCATATTTAAGAGGCAAGATACATTCTTTGCATGGAATGGAATGCAAGCAGCATAACTGAACAAGGGCCATGTTTCCATTTACTGGAGGATCGATGGGCTAGCGATCAATTTTCCGGAGTTCGATTCAGCAGGTCTGCTATAGATCTACTACATTGAATACTGAGGGCATTCTCATCAGGCCCAGTACTCCTTGCTGTCATGAGGAGTAAGGGAAGTTGATGGGAGCATTTATCCCATCGACCTCCCGCTGAGGAGACAGCGCCATGCTCGACTTACGATACATTGACTCCTGCTATGTAAATAATGTAGCTGGAGTTGTGTACCTTAAGCATACCTGGGCAAAGTAAAGTATGCATGTATTTTACACACATCCTTTTTTTTTTTTTTTTTTTTTTTAAAAACAGAAAAGTTTTTATTTTTGCAACATCAATTTTTGTCAGTGCTTCTCTATGGAGGATTACTCTTTACATGCCTTTTGGAAGAAACATGTTTTAGTGATGGACTTAAAGGACCAGTGAATCAGGATAGGGAATATGTTCAAGATACGGTAGTTGGCACAGAAGGTGGCACATGAAAAGAGATGAGATTTGGACAAGGACATGGAAGCTGTGGTTTAATCTCAGTAATGGAGACAGTGCTTATATATTTCTACCTTGCAAACAAGAAATCACAAATTGTGGATATTTTTTTTGCAAAATCTACCATGTTCCATATTTGTTTGTTTGCATGATTCTTTTAAATGAATATTAGGTAGGCTGAACAGTAACTGCAGTGTAAATCTTTTGGGTAAGAATGAGAAGGCGCGCCAGAAGCTAGATACATCACTGTAAGCAATTATGTTTTTGGAGGCTTTGATTTATTGCTCAGGATCCTTGTAGTAAATGCGGCTAGGATAATTAGATTATTAATGTGTAATGCAGCTGCACATTTATACCAGACGATACATAAAAAAAATCTTTTGCAATTCATTTACCCTCAGGGACAGAGGGTATAGTCGAGGTACAGCAAAACTAATTAAAAATGATTAGTTTTAATATACTAAGACCATCTTCCATAATTATTTTTCTATTTTGTAAAGTCAAATAAATATGAAATGCATTATTCCAAATCTACCAAAAATATTATTTTACAGTAAGTCAGAAGTCAGAATGCCTTACCAGCAGTAGCCTTAATGTGTAAATACGCCAACAGTAGGGCATATGGCAAGAACCCCCCCCTCCGTATATTAGATCACTGTAATTCAAAAGCCAAGGGAACTTGTTCATCAACCCTTAGTCAATTTCTAAGAACCAAATTTTAACCACCACCGAAAAGCATGTGCATTACTACATAATTCAAAATACAAAAACACTACTGTGCTAACTCAGAATTATACATATGAGATTAGAATTTAGCATTATATTTGATATGATGATTGAGAGCAGCACAATTGATGTGTTCCAGCTGTCTCATAGTATGTGGGAACTGCACAGTGGCTTGATCATTAAGGGTATGTCTACACTTTTAAGCCTAAGTTCTGACTAGGGCTTAAGTACAAATCCCTCTTTTATCTACACACAAATCTCTTAGACTCAGGATTTGCTCTAGAGGTCTGGATCCCTGTGATTACTGAGATTCCAAACTAGAGTCAAGCTAAGACCCTTCTGCTTTACAGCGAAGATGCAGCAGGACCCCTCTTCCCTGCTGACAGAGGCTCTGGCTGTCCACCAAAAGTATGGCACAATCCCATGGGCCGATTTCCTTCCTCCTCTCTATCCTAAGAATTCTCAAATCCAGCCAATGAAAACAGAAGCATTCCTCCTTGGTGTACTGCAGCATCTCAGCAAATCAGTGTTAACTCCTTCATTGTCTTCTAACCAATGACATGTGAACACACCCTCAGCAGCCTTGTGTTTGCAATGGAGAATTAACAGAACAGGCCTTTATAGCCCACTGCTTCACGGTCACTGGAACATATTCAGATTTTGGTGATCCTGTGGTATGAGGCCAGCAGAACAGTGGACTCCAGTCAGAGTACCAGAAATGACCATGCAAAGAAGCTGGCAATGCTGCAAATATACCAAACTGGTGACCAGTGCAGGGATCTGGGTAAGTGTCTCAAGACTGAGTATAGGAAAACCAGAAACCAGAACTGCACCTTGGACAACTTGCTGTCATTGTGTTCCTTTTAGGAGGAATTTGACTGGGTTCTGTGCACTGCGCCGAGCATGGAGCCAGTAGTGATGCATGATGACTTGGTCAGCTGGGGTGGTGTCTTGTTGGCCTCCAGCCCCAGATGGGGAGTGATGGGAGCCAGCAGCAGGCACAGCTTGAAGCCAAGTGACTCAGGCCTGGTCTACACTGGGAGTTTAGATCGAACTTAGCCGCATTAGGTTGATTTTGAAAACAATAAGTCCACATCACCAACACCTTTCTGTTGACTTTAAGGGCCATTAAAATCCAATTCAGCACTCTTTCTTTTCGCAGGGAGTAACACTAAATCTGACCTTCCATGGTCAGCAGAACAGAAAGGCTTGTTCTGCTAATTCTCCATTGCAATCACAAGGCTGCTGATGGTGTGTTTGCATGTCATTGGTTGAAGACAATGAAGTAGTTAACACTGATTTCACTGGTCTACAATTTTTTAGAAGTCGTCTGCTTCAGAGATAAAATGTGCTATTTATTATGTATTTTGATGTGCTGAATTCAAATATGACAATTAAAACAACTGATTGGCTACTGTTTCCAAGATATTTAAGTTTTTACATTTTACGTCTATGTATATTGTGTAGATAGTAGAGTTTTAATCATAAATTGTAAACCTAGGTCTTTTCATGTGTTTATGGTCGCTTTGCAGGATAATATTTCACCTGTCCTGTTTATGTAACACTTTAAAAATCAGCAAAAGGGTTATATAAATAAAATTTATTATGAAACAAAAGGCAAAAAACTATTATGTACATAGTTTAGTCCTATTCAGTGTCTACTCGGCGCTTCTTGGCTTGTCTCTTGTATTCATTAAATGGAGCATCTCTTGTCACTGTCCAGCAATAGTCTGCAAGCATTGATGGGCTCCATTTGCCCTGATAGCGTTTCTCCATTGTTGCAATGTCCTGGTGAAATCGCTCGCCGTGCTCGTCGCTCACTGCTCCGCAGTTCGGTGGAAAAAAATCTAGATGAGAGTGCAAAAAATGTATCTTTAGTGACATGTTGCAACCAAGGCTTTTGTATGCCTTGAGGAGGTTTTCCACCAACAACCTGTAGTTGTCTGCCTTGTTGTTTCCAAGAAAATTTATTGCCACTAACTGGAAGGCTTTCCATGCCGTCTTTTCCTTGCTACGCAGTGCATGGTCAAATGCATCATCTCAAAGAAGTTCACGAATCTGAGGACCGACAAAGACACCTTCCTTTATCTTAGCTTCACTTAACCTTGGAAATTTTCCACGGTGGTATTTGAAAGCTGCTTGTGTTTTGTCCATGGCCTTGACAAAGTTCTTCATCAGACCCAGCTTGATGTGTAAGGGTGGTAACAAAATCTTCCTTGATTCAACAAGTGGTGGATGCTGAACACTTTTCCTCCCAGGCTCCAATGACTGTCGGAGTGGCCAATCTATCTTGATGTAGTGGGAATCTCTTGCACGACTATCCCATTCGCAGAGAAAACAGCAGTACTTTGTGTATCCAGTCTGCAGACCAAACAAGAGAGCAACAACCTTCAAATCGCCACAAAGCTGCCACTGATGTTGGTCATAGTTTATGCACCTCAAAAGTTGTTTCATGTTGTCATAGGTTTCCTTCATATGGACTGCATGACCAACTGGAATTGATGGCAAAACATTGCCATTACGCAGCAAAACAGCTTAAAGACTCGTCTTCGATGAATCAATGAACAGTCTCCACTCATCTGGATCGTGAACGATGTTGAGGGCTGCCATCACACCATCGATGTTGTTGCAGGCTACAAGATCACCTTCCATGAAGAAGAATGGGACAAGATCCTTTTGACGGTCACGGAACATGGAAACCCTAACATCACCTGCCAGGAGATTCCACTGCTGTAGCCTGGAGCCCAACAGCTCTGCCTTACTCTTGGGTAGTTCCAAATCCCTGACAAGGTCATTCAGTTCACCTTGTGTTATGAGGTGTGGTTCAGAGGAGGAGGATGGGAGAAAATGTGGGTCCTGTGACATTGATGGTTCAGGACCAGAAGTTTCATCCTCTTCCTCGTCTGACTCAAGTGAGAATGATTCTGGTGCATCAGGACGCGGCAGTCCTTCTCCGTGGGGTATTGGGCGTATAGCTGATGGAATGTTTGGATAATGCACGGTCCACTTTTTCTTCTTTGACACACCTTTCCCAACTGGAGGCACCATGCAGAAGTAACAATTGCTGGTATGATCTGTTGGCTCTCTCCAAATCATTGGCACTGCAAAAGGCATAGATTTCCTTTTCCTGTTCAACCACTGGCAAAGATTTGTTGCACAAGTGTTGCAGCATATGTGTGGGGCCCACCTCTTGTCCTGATCTCCAATTTTGCAGCCAAAATAAAGGTGATAGGCTTTCTTAACCATAGTGGTTATACTGCGCTTTTGTGATGCAAAAGTCACTTCACCACAAACATAGCAGAAGTTATCTGCACTGTTCACACAAGTACGAGGCATCTCTGCTCACTTTGGCTAAACAGAAATGTGTCCCTTTGCAAAATCAAACACTGACAAATAAGAGAGCACGACACTGTATGATTTCTAGAGCTGATATAGGGCAATTTGTTCAGCAGAGTGATGTAAGCTTCGTTATGATTGCATCATCCATGACTTCTAGGAATAACATGATGCAATTCATATCATGTATGACGCAATTCCAGCTTCAGATTGCATCATTCATTGTTTTGCCTAAAAAGCAAGTACTGTCCAAATCCAGTCATAGATTTATTCATAGATCCGGTCAAAGATGTATTTTAGTCATTTCTGGTTTAAATTGAGATCCCTTCCCTTTATAACTCACTTATCCTCCGCCATTCCCAAGTCAAGGGTCGTATATACTGACCCAATAGCATATCTTGAAAACTAGAGCCAATCAACAATTTTAAGCATCATTTTCGTTCTCAGTGACTCAGAATTAGTAAAGTTTGACTCCATTTATTTCAGAAGCATTTTGGCTGTAGAGCAGTGTGTTGAGATGCTGCAGTACACCAAGGAGGAATGCTTCTGTTTTCATTGCAGACACAGCACCGTGAAAGTCAAAGTTCTTGGTTTCTGGGAGATGTCTGACAGTGCCCCATGGTGACTGCTCTGGCCAGGATTTTCAACTCTACTGCTCTCTAGGCAAACAGGAAAAGCCCCAGGGAAAATTTGAATTTCATATCCTTTGTGGCTAGCATGGTGAGCACACCTGAGCAGTACACAGCATGAGTTTCCAAAGCTGCAGACAAGTAACAGCCTGGAGTGTGCAGGAGATCCTCGACCTCACTGCTGTGTGGGGAGAGGAATCCACAACCACGAATCAGCAAAAGGAATGCAGATATCTCTGCCAAGATTGCAAAGGACATGGAGGAGGAAGGATATGCCAGGAACGTCCAACAGTGGCACATGAAAATAAAGGAGCTGAGGCAGGTGTACCAGAAGACGAAGGAGGCAAACAGTCTGGATCATCGCCACAAACATGCTGCTCCTATGAGCGGCTGCATGCGATCTGAGGGAGGGACCCAACCAGCTTCCCTAGCCAGTCTGTGGATTCCTCCCAAGACACACACTCCTCTGGCAGCTTCAGGCAGCAGCTTGGAGAACAGCACGGATGATGATGAGGAGGAGAGTGTTCAGCAGGCAAGTGGGATAACTGATGTCACCAACAACCAAGACCTTTTTATAACTTTGGAGACCATCCCCTCCTCCCAGGACATCTCACAGCTGGGCATGGATCCCGGGGAGGGCACTTTTGGTGAGTTCACATTTTTTATCATGCTGTAAGTGGGTTATGGCAATCGGGTGTGATCTGTGGTGGCCACTGTGCATACACAGTGGGGGGGTCCCCGGAACAGATTGCTAACATATCTGAAGATGGAACGGGAATCCTTCCTGCACACCTCCATGAAGCTCTCAAAGAGGAAATCTTTAATCCTCCTCACAGGGTTTCTGGGGAGGCCTTATTCCACCCTTCATGGTAGGACGTCTTGCCCATGTCACTCCAGCAGTAAGTGGTTTGGCATCATTGCAGCTCAATGCATTGCACCATAAGGTTCAGATTTCTGGCCACAATCAGTCCACATCTGTTCCCTAACACACGGTGATTTGGAGAAGACTAATATCTCATGTGGCAATCTATATGAAGCAGGGGAAGTGATTAGCTGATGCCTTTGTAGCAAACCTTGGTTTTCTCATCAAGGAAGCATGGTTTGAGGCCCTGCCCGGACCCTCTCCCCTCCCACCCACATGATCCCACAGGAAGGGAAAGTTGCACTCTCCCAGAAAACAGGGCATGTGCGCACCCCAAACACACAGGTGCCATGTGAGCCTCTGCCCTGCTGCCAAACCCGAACCCCTTCTTCCCCCACAGGCTCGAGCCCTGGCCTGTCCTGTCACCTATCATGCCTACCACTAAATTGAGTGCAGGTGTTCCCCTAAGAACTCTGATATATCTGCTGCGTAGTGGCCTCTTAAAAGCATAACTGTGGCCTTGTACACAATACATCCCTATTGTCTGTGGACACACCTTCCTTTGTTGCTAACAGATTAGGTTTTATGCTCAACAATGCATCTCCTGTAAAATCTGTCCCTCACTTTTAATTACAGAGAGAACAGCAAGCATGCTGCACGCTCCCCCGGCTCTACCAGCTGCCTGGCTGGCATAAATTCACAGGCAAAAACAGACTAGGTATGAGATGTTAAAGGAGCAAATGCAATCTACCCACTTGGACTGGGAGTGCTTAAGCGAGTAGAGGAATATGCTGTTGCTGGAGTTGTGAGCAGAGTATGAGGGGAGGAGAGCATGCAGCAGTTAAAGTGAAGAACCAGGAGAGAGTTTTGAACTCCATGGCGCATGTATGTGTGGCGTAATTACTTGGCAGCCTTCCAGGAGAGCTACATGATCAGGCACACCCTCCAGCCCTTGGAAAACTACATTCCCTCCTCACTGTGTTCCATAGCCTCCTCTCCCAGGGACCCTAGCAGGAGAAGAGGGAAGGAAAGGGAATCAAGGGAACCCTAACACTCAACCCCCAGGGATGTCCCCCAAAGGGAAAGCCTGTTCGTCTCACAATTGTGATCATTCCCACCCTCAACTCCTTTTTGATTCCTGCTATGTTCCCTAAATAAAAACGCATGTTTTCTGAACAACAGTGTCTTTATTGCTTGCATTGGGGGGGGAGAGGGGGAGGGGGAGTTGTTACAGGGAAGGACACTGAATGCAGGGGCTCCTTGCTGAGAGCAACATGCATGACGCTCATGCTTCAACCCCTCACTTTGCCGTATAACTTTTCCCCTTATTCTCACAAATATTATGAAGCACACAGGCTGCAACTACAATTGGAATCTTGCATTCTCTGAGGTCTAACTTAGTCAGTACACTGCAGAGCCTTCCCTTTAAATGCCCAAAAGCAGATTCTACCACTGTTCACCACTTATGCAGCCTGTAGTTGAACTGTTCCGTACTGCGGTCCAGACTGCCTGTGCATGGCTTCAAGACCCATGGGAGCAAGGGGTAGATTGGGTCGCTAAGGATTACTATTGGCATTTCAACATCTCCGATGGTAATTTTCCGGTTGGAAAAAAATTTCCAGCATGTACCTTGCCGAAGAGGCAGGAGTTCCTAAACATGTGCACCGTATGCATCTTTCCTGACCACCCGATATTGATGAAATGGCCATTGTGCCTGCAGCACCATGGAGAAGTACCCCTTGTGGTATATGTACTCTTTGGTAAGGCGGTCAGGTGCCAAGATAGGGATATGCATTTTGCCTACCACCCCAACACAGTTAGGAAACACCACTACAGCAAAACCCTTCATTATGTCCTTCACATTTTCCTGAGTCACTATCCTCCATAGCAGAAAGGCGCTTATTGCCTTAGCTAGTTGGATCACAATAGCCCCCACTGTAGATTTCCCCCATGCTGATTTAATTCCCAGCTGACTGGTAGCTGTCTAAGATTGCAAACTTCCACAGGGCAATTGCCACTTGCTTCTTCACTGTCAAAGTGGGTCTCATTCTGGCATTCTCGTGCTTCAGGGCAGAGGGAAGCAATTCAGAAAGTGGCTTTAAGCATGTATCCAGGACCACCTGCTGCACAGTTTTGGTCCCAGCATGCCCTAGGAGTATCACCCAGAATGCAAACGGGTACAGGAACTGTGGGATACCTACCCACAGTGTATCACTTTCAAAGTCAACGACAGCCACCCTACTGGGGATGCACTACTTCACACTAAGTCAAATTCTTGCGCTCAGTGGGGACGTGCACCTTCAATTTTACAAAATCAGGCACTAAAAAAAAAACAAACCAAAAAAACCTGACCTTAATAAATTCAACCTTATCTCATAGTGCAGACATGGCCTCTGTTGCTTAAACCCATCTCACAGGAAACACTGCTGTAGGAGCAGCCCATCCTGGGGTCTAGTTCTGCCACCCTCACATTGAACAGTACCCTCACTCTGCAAGTACTTCCACTGTGTACATAAGGGCTGCTTGCAGAATGAGGTGCTACTCAACCATGAGTAGGGGCAGCCTATTCAGGTTCTTAATGTGTATTGGGCTCTAGTGTTATATGTGCACTAAGAATCATTCCCAGTTTCTAAAGAAACTATTTTTAAGAAGTTAGCAGAGTCATTTATTTGCCAGCCCAGTGTGGAAAAGGGATCTATTTAGATTTGTTAACATTTTTTAGAATGTCAGTAATTCATTTACATTTTGCAACTTGAAATTTTGGTCCCAGTTACACAGAATAGAAACACAACTAGAACTAGAATCTAGGACTTCTAGGTCTGTTACTATCAACAAACATTCAGCTTACATTCAGTCACACAGCTACTGAGTTGTAAGCAGAATCATTTTAATAACACCTCTACTTTATATGTGCAGGTCCTACAACACATGAAACAGCAGTTCAGGAACAAGTGAAATGCTTTACAGCAGTGGTTGCCAACCTTTTGGGGCTGCCGGATGCGGGGCTGCGCATATGCCGCACACTCAGGGCCGGCTTAAGCCATTCCTGCACCCCGGGGCAGCGGGTGCGCGACGCATGCTGCGCACCTTACAGCTGCAATAGGGCGCACAGCGCCTGATGGCAGCTCTAAGGGGCGCTGTGCAGCCCCCGGCCCCGGGCGTGCGGCACCTGATGGCAGCTCTAAGCGGCGCTGCGCAGCCGGGGGCACGGCACCCCTTACAGCTGCCATCAGGCGCCCCCCATAGGTTGGCACCGTGGGCAGCTGCCCAGCTAGCCCCCCCCCTTAATCCAGCCCTGCACACGCCCGAGGGCGGGGCCACGCATGCACCACACGGCCAGGGGTGGGGCCGCTCATGCGCCACGGGCCTGGGGTGGGGGCTATGCATGCGCTGCGTGCCCAGGGTGCAAGAATGGCTTGGGCCAGCCCTGGTCACTCAGCGGGTGAACATAAATGCCCCGGCGGGTGCCATGGCACCCGCGGGCACTGCGTTGGAGACTACTGCTTTACACAGTGCTGCTTATGTGTTGGAGGTGAGGAGAAGAACAAGCAGCACAAGTTAATAAGCAAATACATATCACAGACAGGACTGGGTGAAGACTTGCAATCCCTCTTCTGTCTGGAACTATAACCTTCAGATTTAATGGGGATCATGACCCAAAAATTGAGAGCCGCAGTACGAAGGTATTATGTTAGCTGTACTACATATTTCATTTTGCATTCCCATGCAATAATTCCAGCATAAAATTATAATCAGGGTTTAGAAAAGCAGCTATTTACAGCCTTTAAACAAGTGAAACATGTTTTTGGTTTCTACTATTATTTATAAAAAATTAAAAAATGGGATTGTGCTATATATCCAAAGGTGCTAAATATTAGTTCTCCTAATTTCAGAAAGCCATCACAACTCATACATCATTATTCTTATTAAAACATTTTGTCTTCAAACTATGTAAGTCATTAGGATACAGATATACCAAGTCTTGAAAGACTGAAAAGTATTCACTCCACATCAGAGGAATTTTAACTCCCCATGTTGGTATCTGAGATATGAACTTCTCTCACAACTGTCTTATTAAAAATGACAGCAAGCTACATTTCTACTAAGCACCAAGGAGGTATAAACAGTTAAGTGTCTATTACTGATACTTCAATTACTACGTTCTTTTTGCTTTCAATATTTTTGCAATAAAAATTCTTGACTGTCTGAGAAAAGCAGGTAGGCATTACATTTTTAAGTGGCTTTGATTGTCCATAAGTCAGTAAAAAAGCGAATTATCTGTGTTACTATCAGCAGCACCATGTTATGATTCATCTATTATTTCTAATTCAAACAGGAAGTGCTCAACTTACGAAGTTTGTTTGTAAGTCGGTTGTTTGGACCTATGAACTCATTTCCCCATAGAAACAGTATTATAAATGGTTGTTAGGTTCCCAGGCTAACCCAATAAGTCTATTTAACCCATAATGTAGCTGAAATACTGTATGTTTGCAATGAAAAATAGTCAAAATTGTTTTTTATATAACCTTGAATGCTAGTGCTTGAGGAAAGGCAGATTTAATTAGAGGAGGATGAGGCAGTAGGTGGAGATTTGGAAGGGGACTTCTGGGCACTGCCTGACCACCAGCTCCCGCTCCCTCGTGGGGTTTGCACTGGCTCATGTGGCTAGGCCCATCCTCTGATCACCTCCCCTTCCACCGTTCACCAGGAGGTGGCAAGCATTATGGGTACAAGCTGAAGGACTCTGGAGGAGCAGGGAGCATCTGTGCAGCAGATGGCTGGAGAGAAACAGCATTTTTCCTTTCAAAGCGCTGTTTCTCTCCAGCTGCTGGGTGCACGACTGCCCCCTACTCCTCTGGAGTCCTCCGGCCAGCACTTGCCCTACTCAACATCAGTGCCTCTTGCCTGCTCCCCTGATGCCAGGGCCATCCTTACCCATAAGCAAAATACACAGCTGTGTAGGGCATCCAAAAATTTGGGCACCACTGGGTCTTAATGTCCACCCACGTCTTCCAATCCCTATTGTTTGGCTCTGTTTCCTCCAGCGAGGATCTAATTAATTTGAAAGTAAAAAAGCCTGCTAGACCTATTGGTAGACATTGAACCTGTGAAGGAGCCATTCAAGTGGTAATGAAGCCATTTAACAGGCATTAACCAACTCCAGGTCTATACTGCATTTCTGTGACTATTTCTACAGTACAGCAAAAACAGAGATGCTAGGTGATTTTTTTCATTTTCACTGAGCTTAGTCAATAATATGAACACAAAAAGAACATCGTTGATTACATACAGAAACAATGCACAGATTCATACTTACAGGCTGGGGCTGTTCTGCAATACAGCAGTTGAAACACAACCAGAACTCACTCATTGTTTACAGTCTGAGCCTGAACACAGAGGACGAGAGCAAGCAGCAAAATTCCAAATCTCTACTATAGAGCCTCCACGTAGAAAGTACCTTAACTCAACTACTGTGTAACGGCCTAGAACTGGAAGTTTTTCTTCTGTTACGAGCTTTTCCCAATGGCAGTTAAGTCTTGTGATAATCAAGTTGGTGACAAAAGAAGCAAGAATCTTCTCTCTGAACTTGTTAGTTCAAGCACCGAAGAAGTGCATGTAAATGGTCTCTTGGTCCTTATCCTAAAGGCAATTACCTGAAAGAGAAAAGTGTGTTATGTTAGCAAGAAAGAAGATAGGTCTTTTAAACTGACAGATTTCAGAATACAGGCCATCCTCGCTGTAAGTCCAAGATATGTTCCAAAAAATTTGAATTTATAGCGAACAACTGAAAGCGGCAAATTTTTTTCCTACAGCTGACTTCCAGTTGCACAAATTGTTGGGGTTTTTTTTGTGAGTGACTTAAGAGCGGGGATGGGAGGACTTATAACATACCAGTTCCTACAAGCGTCAACAACTTTAGTGCGGAACAGATGTATACCGGGGCGACTTGTAGCGGGGATGCCCTCTATATACTTGATAGGCACTAACAAGTATTCAAACCCAGAACCATATATGGACCCAAAAGATGCACACTTATTTCAATCACTTTTTAAAAAAGAAACACACCATTAAAAACTGCATAAGGCAGAATCTTAAGTAATGCAAACATTCCATAACTTCTTGTAAACCCCCCCCCCGCACACGCACACGCACACGACAGATAACATAACCAGAATCTACATTCCGGAATAGTGTCCTGGCAAGCAGAATGTTACACCAGCAGTTGTTTTTTTTTCTTTTGGCCCATTTTTACTTTCAAACAAAATAAATACAAGTTCTGACTGGAGTCAAATGAGGAAAGGAAGTACTTTAGAAGGAGTACTACCTGGAGATATCTCCTCCCTTCAACTCTTCTCCCCACCCCCCTTTTAAAAAAAAACCAATATTCAATAAAACAATTATTTGTTTTCCAAGCTCACTCAGATTAGGTCCTTTTACTAGGTATGTGAAGGACTAGTAGACTATCTGATTAGGGCTGTTGCTATACTTCAAAATGTAGGCACCCTATCTGCTAACTGAATAGTTGATGCAAAATGCATTGACTATTCAATCAATTGTTAATTACATGATATTTAACATCCCTACCTGTTACAGCCAGTTAAGGTTCTAAGTGCTAATTTTAATTATGTTGTAATTGGTTGCCCTGACAGCTGTTTTTGTAATGCAAATGGGGACACAAATTCTGTCATCACATATACATTTTCCCCGTCTCCTCCCCTACTGCTCCATATAAAGCCTCATTCATAATAGGAGGGAACCTGGGAAATGTGGATTGTCTCCTTAAAACACAAACTCCTACTGTGGAACAATTGACACATTAAATTCCAGCCATTCTTTTGCTAAACTATAGAGTATATTTTTTGGTTCTGGTTTAACCTCTAACCCAGCGGTTCTCAAACTTTTTGGGCTCCGGAGCACTTTACATGCATACAAATTTATGCGGAGCCCCAGCGGTTCACTGATTGTATGTGTTGTACCTATCTATGTTTCCAGTTTGTCAACCTCGCGGAGCCCCTGGAGATGTCTTGTGGAGCCTTGGGGCTCCGCAGAGCAGTTTGAGAAACACTGCTCTAACCTGAAGTCTCCATGCCCTCCCTCCAGCTCCCAAGTAATTACCTGGTGATATTACTGTGGTCATTCCATGTATAATCTTATTCTTATTTTGTAAATAAATGGAAAATTAAAAGATTACAAAATTATAAAGTTATACATTTAAAAATTGAATGCTGACCATATAAAGGGTCTAATCTATTTATGGAAATCCAATGCACAAACTGCTGTAGATCCCTATTTCAACTACTGCATTAACTAGAAGTCTCAAGTAAGAGTATGACTCATTGGGCTAGACACAGTACAAAGACTCTATCCTGGTGAATGGACAGTCTAAATTCAACTTATATGTCATGAAACTGTCTCCAACAAAGGTAATTAGATATCTGTGTTCATGTACAGCAATGTCATTCTAAGGAACAGAAACTCTAGTAATAATATCAATGTCTGTATTGTTGATTTGAAGAAGCTCCTAACACATCTGACAGCACCTGTATATGACTACAGGCTTGACTATACTTGAAATGCTACAGTAGCACAGCTGTAAGCTACAGGTAGAGCTAGGTTAACAGAAGAATTTTTCTGTCTACCTAGAGGTTAGGTAGGCTTACCTACATTTCTCGGGGGTGTGGAATTTCACATCTCCGAGAAACAAAGCTGGGTCTAGGGATATTAAATATCGGTTAATTGAATAGTTGAGTAACCTCATGAACTCTTATCGGTTAATCAACTATTCTGTAGTCCTCAGGGGCAGGGCCAGTACATTCCACCCCCACTCCCAAGGAGCCCCCTGCCACTCCACACTACTGTCTCTGTATCAGAGGCAGCAGTGCGGGATGCCAGGTGGGAACTGGTCCACAAGGGGAGCCAATTTAAAAACTATCCCCCCTTGTGGTCTGGCTGCCTGTCGCCCTGTGCTTCAGCCTCTGATAAAGAGGCAGCAGCGCGGGGTGGCAGCAGCCCCTGCCTAGGGGAGTCTGAGCTCCTGGACTTGACGCGAGCTGGAACTGAATTGGGCTTCCTGCCCACCTGGCTCCAAATGTACTTTAAATACAGAGCTGCAGTGCCCAGAATTAGTCAGGACAGAGCCAGCTCCTAATACACTTTAAATGCAAAGCTGCAGCAGGGGTAGGTCCTGGACCAGTAGCAAGACAGGACTGAGCCAGGCTGCTGGCCAGCCTGCTAAAAAATGTACTGGCAAGAGGGGACGGAAATGCGTGTAGTCTATAGCATTAACCTATAAGCTTTAGCTTATTGGTTAATTGACTACACTATTACATCCCTAGCTAGGTCAACTTAACTTTTTAGTGTAGACCACAGTCACCATACCTACATTTAGCAACTCCAGAATTAAGATAAAATGGAAATAGGTATTCTAACATCCTTTCCCTCCACCCAACACTTCTGAAAACAAGCAATTTGCTTTTTAAAAACAAAATAAAAAAAAATCTGTAGGCATTTTAGGGATTTCAAAAGGAGGAACTGAGGCAGTACAAACAGAATATTTTCACTAGGGAAAAATGCTTCTTAAAGCAAAACACCATTCTGCTTCAAGATGTTACATTATGCTGGAACAACAACAAAGTCCAGATGTGTATTAGTGGTTTTGATTTCTCAAAGATTCTCAATCAAGACATTAGGTTAAAAATCTACAAACAGATGAATGTGGATCAATTACAAGCTAGTCAAGAAACAGCAAGTTTTCATGACAACTGACTGCCCCAAAACAAAATAATTAAAAAAAAAATTAGTTCACTGACTTTCACTGCAGAGTTGTCTTTATACATTCCCCTGAATTGTTATTGTTGCTGATCTGAAGAAATATTTGTTCTAGCATTATTTCATGCATTGATGCAAATGGAACCATTAACAGAATGACTCAGAATGTATAATAGAATGACAGATTAAAAGTTTTTAAATACCAGAAGACAAGGCACTTCAATGTAGCAGTTTCTTAAAAGTCAGTTCCAAGTACACTCATGGCATAGTTAGACCTTCTACAGTAAGATTTTCAAAAGTTCAGAATTCCGCTTCCATTGGAGTCAAAACTCCCATTGACTTCAGTGTGAGCAAAATTAGGCCAATTCAGAGAAATTTTGAAAAATTCTGCCCCTGAGTTTGTTCTCATAACTAATCCCAGGAAGCCTCCAATTTCTAGAATTCTTCATATCCAATATTGCCAATAACTTAAATTTTGCAACCAGAATATGGTTAATTTATGCAAACTGTGCAACTTCTCACTCTTGTTTAGTTCAGTGATAGAGAGTACAGCAAACGTCTACAAGTGAAGCTTAATAAACTGTTCAGAAACTGGGGGTCCAAGGTTGGCTCAGAAGTGGCCAAGGCATTGGTTTCTAGCTCTTGCAACTCAGATGATATTGACTACAAAGGTTCTGTTAGAACACAAATGGGAAAAGGTAGCTGATAATCAGTGACAATATTACAAGGTAATACTGTTACCTACTAGAATTAGAAATAAATATCCCGTGGAACTGTATTGTTGGGTTTCTCTTTTCCCTAGCAATGGTATAACATATTCCTTTGCAGTCCTGAAAGCTCATGAAGTATTAAGCCATAGAGTGTCACTACTCCATCAGTCTAACAGAGCTTTTTTTGGCATAAGTCCAGAACTGAATATATAAAAGTTCCTGTTGTCACAGTGGTTCAATTTTTAGGCCAGGTCGACACTTCGGGTAAAGGTCAACTTGAGATACACAATTCCAGCTACGTAAAAAAAATGTACCTGGAGTCAACGTACCTTCAGCCAAGCTTCAGTGCCATCCTCACAGGGGGAGGTTGATGAGAGAAACATTCCCATCAATTTCCCTTACTCCTCACCAGGAGCAGGAATACCAGCACTGACCAAGGTATTCACTTTAGTGGGTCTTTACTAGACCTACTAAATCGAATGTTGAAAAATGGACTGCTACACTGTCAATCTTCCCACAAGTGCCTGGCCTCAGTCCCTGGTTAAATCTAAATCTAAATAGGGCCCAAGGCAGGGAAATTCTTCCGCAGCTCATAGTCTTAATTGCAGGCTGATGCTCAGAATGCGCTGCCAGCTCTCTGCAGTTTAAGTGTTGTGGTCAGCTGAAGCCTGGGAACAATCCATAAAACTTGGGCATGCTTGTGTTTGTCTGAAATTCTGTTCTGGGTTGCAGAAATTATTGAAAGCTTTCCTTTTAGGATTTTGGTCATGCATGCTATTTGAAACTAATTCTTGTCCACAAATATAACTGAACCCCAAAGTCAAAGTGTAGGTTACATTAGTGTGAGCCTTCAAAGAGCATCATTTTTAAGCACTTCTCAAAGATTTATTCTTAGAACAAATAAAGTCAAGTAGATGATAGCTTCTATACAGTACATGCGAAATTCAAGAATCATTTTTGTCTTTTTCCTCTCCATGTGAGGAGAGCTTTTCCTCCTTCCCCTTTTAGAAATAATCTCTATGCCCTGAAACAACTAACATTGTGGCGTTTTAATCATCTCATTTTAAAAATTAAGTTACCAGATCCAAGAAAATAAAACTCATGGCTATTTGTCAAAAAGGCAGGAATTTTATATTTACAAATGAGTTTTACTGGGGTTGTTTTGTTTTTTTTGTGGGGTGAGACACAAAACTGCTATGTAAAATGGAAAATGTAATTAATCAGGTGGCAAAAGAGACATCAACATTTTAGCTTGCAACAATGATATAATCCTTAGAAACAAAAGACAGGACTATGGAGCACTTTAAAGACTAACAAGATGGTTTATTAGGCGATGAGCTTTCGTGGGCCAGACCCACTTCCTCAGATCAGTTCGATCTGAGGAAGTGGGTCTGGCCCACGAAAGCTCATCACCTAATAAACCATTTTGTTAGTCTTTAAAAGTGCTGCATAGTCCTGTCTTTTGTTTCAGCTAGACCAGACTAACACAACTACATCTCTATTATAATCCTCAGAGTTCTCCTAGCGTCCTTTGGAACCCCATTTAAAAACTGAAACAAGGAAAGTTGTTCTTTTTGTTAATTATTAGTTTAAAATATGAAGGGTACTGCTAGCAATCAGATCATTTAATTATAGAATCATGATCTCATGTGAAAGTACCTAGGCTTGATCCTGCCAGATGCCAACACCCTAAATGTCACATGCCATTAATGGGTATTGAGACACTCAGCACTTCACAGGTAGCATTTGTTACTCTCCCAGAATCAAGCCCTTAATGTGGTATTGTGAGAGCAGAAAACCACAATAAAGATAGTGCTGCATTTGTCTATCTAGACCTCCCAGATTACTGGAGTCCCATAAGATTATTCTCTTAAACAAGACTGGAGCATAAGATGACTGTTTTAAAAACCCTAAATTTTTGTTCTTACATAAATTTCCCAGGGCTTACCAAGTTAACAGGAGCCTTCAGGAAGGCCATACATTTTATTACTACAGCCTAGTAAGTAACGTCTTTTGTACCCATTTAGATAGAGAATACAACTAATGGTTAAAGAGAACATATAAAATAGTATCACACAAACTCTGAAACTGTCTCTCAATCATGATTAAAAGGATCATACTTAAAACTTGCCTTTCACGGAGAATTTAAACAAACAGCAATAAGGGATGAAGATACCTAAAATAGAGCTGTATTTCTATCAGTCTTCCACAAATTAAAGTACTAAGGAGATTTTCACTGTTTCAAAGTTAATTCTATAGCTGACCAAATGCAAAAGTGAAACTATTCATCAGAACTGTTACACTACAATCTTTAATTTAAAATGCAGAAATAAAGTGTCACAGGCAATCAGTGGATAGAGCAAGGTCTGGCAATTAGGAGTATGAGTAGAGGTTTAATTTATTAAAACAGCATTATTACCTTTACTCAACTGTGATAAACCTTGAGAAAGAAATTTAAAAAGGAAAAAAAAAGTTGTTCTTTCAGCCTCTCCTGGAATCCTCCCACAAAGGGCACTAATCAGTGTTTATATTAAATGACCCAAATAGGAATACTGTATATGCTGACAGTGGGCAGGGAGGGTTTGAAGAAAGCAAGTTGTTCTGTAATTATAATGTAAGAACAGCCTCCTCACTTTAAAAAACTTTAACAGGTTCCTTTCATGGGTCAGTCTTCCATACCTCGCTGTGTTTTCTTGCTGCAGCTTTCAAACAGGAAGTGTGGTAACCGGGCTATTTGATGCTTGCTAGCAGCAGATACAAAGCACAGAAAACCGCAGGAAGAAAAATGACTTGCAGGTGCTATCATCACATCTGAATTTAACTAGCCTCTGCTGTTACCAAAACCGACATTGTTGTTTAAAAACAGTATTTACATATAATGTATCTACAAAGTTGAGAACAATATTATTTTATACCTAAGTGGTTTATGGAACATGAATTTAACAACATTTAAATTAGTGCTCAGGTTGCACACAGATAGTCAGTGGAAAGGAAGCTCCGTTTTAAATATTTGTGCTCTTGTCATACCCACACTGTCCACCCCATCTGTGTAATTCTGCATTTGGAAGACTAAGTTGTTTGATAATTGCATTGAGGACTGCCCAGCAAGGAAGCTGTGAAGTCTCATAATTGGGGGCGCCTGACCAATCTGCTTATATCACAAATATTTGCTGGTTTTGATACGTAATTATCATGAAGTGAAAGGCTTGCCCTGCTACACTGTTAGGTCATTAAAAGTGCTCCCCTGCCCCAGAAATTAACATTTTCTACCAGCCATTAACTATCCATCAGCTCTAATCTGGTCAGTTGTGTGTAGGGATATAAAAGTTCATTTAAAAACGTAACCATGTAACTGCTAAGAATCTTACATGCACTGCGGGCTCTGCAGTATAAAGCTTAAATATGGGCTCTGCAGCTGGCTCCCTCTGAGTGGGGCCGGCAGCCTGTGCAGCATAGGGGCCAAGCCAGGCCCGCCACAGACAGGGGCTGCTCCCATGAGGCTGAAGCAGCCCCCTCCCCAGAGTTGGCGAGAAGCCACTCCAGGCCCTCCCGGTTAACCAGAACCTAAGCCTCATCTGTTAAGGGTGAGGCTTTCCATTTAACTGGTTAACCATTTGCATCCCTAGTTATGTGTAAGATTATATTCATGTTTTCAACACAGCTCATGGTCTACTGCAACCTCATTTCAAAAGCAAAATTAAATTTCGTCTCTATGGAGATGATTTGGTGCAAGAGTTTGAGCCAAACCTAGAAGTAAATTCTAGGAACATAGTTCCTCCGTCTGGAAGTTTGAACGAATGAGAATGCTACCAGACCAGTGCAGAACAACATTACTTCTATCAGTGTGTTCATGGTCTTCAAAAAGGTGCTCCCTGGCCATCTTGAAAATCTTTACAGAGCTTTATATTCAAAACCTAAGAGACTGAAGCTTCACAGAAATATCCAATATTGATTTTATGGAAGTCTAAGAATTCATCAAGGTTCATTAATGGTACTGTAGCCCAAGGACAAATGGATGGAATACTCTTAGCTCTGAAGAATTCTCAAACATTCTATTGTTCTATGCCAGGAGGGAGTCCCATACTCACCCCACAGTGGCATGGAACGCACCCTAGCTCAAATACTTCATTTAAAAAAAATTCTTACCACATTTCACGCCAGAAGACAAGTCCTCCTCGTGTTATTAAAAGTTAAAATGTATTTGTAATTTGCTATTTTAAAATGGGGGAGGGGAGAGGAAGAGGTAGGGATAAATCTTCTCCCCCAATCAGGGCTACTGGTAACAAATGCAGAACCCTTACAAAGATTACAGATCCTTGCAGAAACAGGTGGTTTTAGATTTCCCAATTTTAAACTTTACCATCCGACAGTAAATCCTAACTAAACAGTGCAAGTGGCTCATTCCTTCACACTACAGAGCCCCAGATTGGCAAAAGCTGAAAGCAGAATTGACTGTTCTTTTAACCCTTTCCAGTGTGCTTCACTCACAATCATCAATTCCCTAAAGAACAATTACCAGCTACTGTTAGCCAGACACACTTCATGTATAATGTCTACTAAATTTAAAAATCACCCCTTTCTACATACGAATGCCTCTCTTCGGAGTAATTTAAAACTCCATAATAGGCAATCCCATCATATGGCCAGACTGGATTATGAAGGATACTTTGATCATCAGTCAATTTACTGGAAATTATATCTTCCTCCCTTTTACATTATTAAAAGAAAGGTTCAGTCTAGAGACTAAGGAATGGCAACATATCTATCTTAAACATGCCATCTCCCATCAGTTTGGCCCTAATGCCTGAGTTACCCCTGAGCCACCTGGAATGCTTTCATTTATCCAAATATTTCCCAGATTTCTAAATCCTATAGCAACAATATGCATTCTTGCCCAGAAAATCTGAATTAAATACAGAGTTCCTAAAAAAGAAATGGAAAGAAGAACTAGACCAATTATTCTCTGCTAACTAAGACTGTAAAGGGTTAACCGGTTACCCAGTAAGAATCACACTGGCAGTCAGGCCGGGTTGGAGCAGCTTCCTTCCCCGCAGCACAATGCAGCATCCCTGGCCAGATGGGAGCAGCCCCTGCCTGTGGTGTGGTGAAGTGGCCCATGGCACAGTGGGCTTAATTGGGCTGAAGCAGCACGTTACCCAATTTGTGGGGCACTGCTCCAACCCAGCCAGGCCTGCCACACTGCAGTGGGGGGGACTGCAGAATCCCAGTTAAACACAACATTTAACCAGTTAACTTTTTAAATGAGATTTTACATCCCTGCTGCTAACTGGTGGAAACAAATGTTAACCAGTTTATTGTTAATCTAGTGGAAAATCACATAGAGGAGGCATTTGACCCCACTCTGAACTCAACCCAGGTGCTGCCAAGTCAGACAAATGTTAGAGCTCTGATTCAACAGACGGTAACTTAACTCATAGGCTGTGCGAATACTCCTTTACCTGTATGTTTTGGCAAAGCTTAACTGCAGAGTCAACTTTTCCTACCAAATATAATTGTGTTACAAGCTAAACATGTAATTTTAAATTGAATGGATTTTAATTAGAAGCTGAATAGATGTGAAAAAACTTTGGCTAAACAGACCACTAAGGATTGCAGAAAGACTGCTGCTACAAAAATGAAAATCCAAAAGCAACCAACAAGTAAAGACTGATGCACACATTCTAAGCTTGTCCACATGGAAAGACCCACGCAAAATTCTCAGATCTGGGATGTTTTGCTGGAAGGATCTGAATGAGTCTATTATATGCCTCCCCCTTTCCTTCCCATCTCTATAATAAGGATGTAAAAAACTACTAGACTATCCAATAAACATTTGCTTATTGGATAGTATTTTGACTCGTCGACATCCGCCCCCTTTTGCTGCCTCTATGAGATAAAGGCAGCAAAGGGGGAGGAAAGGGTACTTCAAAGTTGAAACCCCAAGGTGGCATTTCAAAGGAGCAGCTGCTGCACAGCTGATCCATGGATCAGCTGTGTGGCAGCTGCCCCTTTAAAATGCCATCTGTGTGACTTTCAAAGGGACAGCCATGAAGCTCGGGGTCAGCTGGGGACTCCCCAGCTGACTCCGGTTCCGTGTGGCACTTCCTGGGAACCCGGGGCCGGCTAGGGACTCCGATCAGCTGTGCGGCGGGCTGCCCCTTTAAAATGCCGCCTCTGCACATTTCAAAGGGGCGGCTGCCATGGAGCCTGGGATCAGCTGGGGAGTCCCCAGCTGACCCCGGGCTTCACCGCAGCTGCCCCTTTGAAATGCGCGGAAGCAGTGTTTTTTAAGGGGCAGCCCACCGCAGGTACAGAGTTCCTCATTCCTCCTTTGAAATGTACAAGAGCCCCAGTAGGGGCTCTTGTACATTTCAAAGGAGGATTATGGAAGTGCCTATCGACTAGTCAATTAACCACATTTTAATATCCTTACGCTAGACCTACTTCCTTCCCTATTTCTAGCTTCTTCTTCTGAACATTACTTTTATTGTCTAGTTTCTCTTAATTTTTCTTTAATTAGTTGGATGTTTATAAACAAATTTTGTTTGCAAATTATGAAATACAAAACACAGCTTTATATTTTAACCATTCATCTACTATATATTTTAGAGATTTTGTCTGTCTGTTTGATCAAGAACCCCTGCTCAAAGGCAGAGTTAGGACCACCAAATTAAGTATACAGCTTCTTGTCATCATAATTTAAAGCAAACATAAGGGTTTGATTGTGCCAGGAAAATGAGATGTGTCAGGAATGGGACTGCTTCTCATAAAAACAGACAGAATCACTAAATGAAGTATAGTACTCAAAATTGATATAAATGAGTGAATGTTGAAAGAGACTGAACCTAGATGAGCCAGAAAAATTGGATGAACCTTGAATAGGCTTCTTAATAAACCTTACAGAAAAGAGATAAAATGTGGAGTAGTGCTCTATTTTGACTCAGTTAAATTAATATTTAGGGTTTGAAAACTAGAAGACAATGCTATTGGAAACCAAATTGGCTATAACCCACTTTTTTTTTGGGTTATAACATAGCTAATGATATGGGTTTTTAGGAATGAAGAAAAGATACACTTGATGGAATTCTCATTTAAAAAAAATTTACTAAAAAAGTAAACAGGCAAATTTTAACAATCTCAAGAAATTCAAATTAAAAATTAACTTCAAAATAACACTGCATTTTTGAAAAAATACATTCATTTAAATGAAAAATGTACTTTTTTTTATATTCCAAAAAACTAAAACCCTCACACAACTTCATTGAGTGAATGACCTGAGCAGTGCCAGGTAAATCTGCTAATATTGCATATATTATTCAAAGTTTCAAGTACAGCTAAGGTGAAATGGCAAATGATTAATGTATTATGAAATCTTTATGTAGTTTATTTTTTCTGTGTATATATATATATATATATATATATATATATATATATATATATTTAAAAAATAATAAAAAAAAGTTACTAGAAACAAAATCTCGTTCCCCAATGTTTTTCTTTCTGAAACTGACAGTACACCCACAGCCTTTCCTCGTGATGCTCAGTTAATAAGGTGTAGTAAGTAACGCACCTATTTTTGGAGACAGGCTGAGGTTTGCTCCTGTGTGTCTATTCCCACAGAAGCTTAACACTAGTTGAAATCCCGCTGATCACCAAAAGGGGATGTTTTCTAGTTTGCACAAGCTAAACAAAAAGCATGTTTATTTCCTCCCACCTGGTTTCAAGCTATTTTTAAAGTGATACAAACAATATGTCAGAAAGACCATATTTATGTTTAAAGAAAAATTGTTTTCATATACAGATATTTTGAATTGGACAAGCTCTTCAGATAGACGTCCAGCAATGCACTTCTTTAGCTACATACTAAATCTCAACATGTCTTCTCAAATTTATAATTTACTTAAGACTGTCCCCAGGCTCCACAGTATACTTTGGGCAACAAAAGGGAAAGTCACTCATTATCATCACCTGATTGTGTACCAGGTTCAGCATATTCCATACCTACCTCAAAGCCAGAGATTTCCCAAAGGCCATAAATTTTTCTGAAAACAATGATGGAAGGCAGTAAGAATATTTACTGTAACTGTTCTGAATGTCAACTGTTCTCCACTCCGATGCACATGCAGAACCCCCACCAAAGTAAGCAAGTTTTATGCATGCATCCATGGGACTTTGGCTCTTAAAACATAATTAACGCTACATTAAAACAAGATCTGCAAATCATTTACTCACTCAGATCCTGAGAAACCTGAGTTACAAGTTACATTGCTGGATCACATGAAAACACATTGATCATAAACAAAGTTTGTAAGAGCCCTAAAACCTTCCTTTCACTTCCTTATAGCTTTCTTATAATAGCTTTCTGCTTGAATTTTTTTAAGCTTAGTCTCAACCCAGGAATGAAAACTTTGGGAAAGAGAGTCAGCTAAGTTTAGATTACCTTAATTTTTGTCTGCCCTTAGGAATTACAATTTAGGAACCATACGTACAACCATTTCTACATGTTTTTCCCTTTATCCATATGAGTAAGGTAAACATGAGCGTAAGCATTTGCAGGATCACACCTGTGTCTTTTTTTTGGTGGTTTTTGTTTTGACAGATATGACTTACGTTCCATAAGTGAGTTTAGTTATTCATTAGTAACTAGAACATAAGAACATAAGAATGGCCATACTGGGTCAGACCAAAGGTCCATCGAGCCCAGCATCCCATCTGCCGACGGTGGCCAATGCCAGGTGCCCCAGAGAAGGAGAACAGAAGACAATGATCAAGTGATTTATCTCCTGCCATCCATCTCCTGCCCTTGTTATGAAGGCTAGGGCACCATACTTTATCCCTGGCTAATAGCCATTTATGGACCTAACCTGCAAAAATTTATCAAGCTCTTTTTTAAACCCTAATAGAGTCCTGGCCTTCACAGCCTCCTCGGGCAAGGAGTTCCACAGGTTGACTGTGCGCTGTGTGAAGAAAAATTTCCTTTTATTAGTTTTGAACCTACTACCCATCAATTTCATTTGGTGTCCCCTAGTTCTTGTATTATGGGAAAAGGTAAATAATTTTTCTATAATCACTTTCTCCACACCATTCATGATTTTATATACCTCTATCATATCGCCCCTCAATCGCCTTTTTTCCAAACTGAAAAGTCCCAGTCTCTCTAGCCTCTCCCCATATGGGACCCTTTCCAAGCCCCTAATCATCTTAGTCGCCCTTTTCTGAACCTTTTCTAATGCCAATATATCTTTTTTGAGGTGAGGAGACCACATCTGCACGCAGTACTCGAGATGTGGGCGTACCATAGTTTTATATAGGGGAAGTATGATATCTTTTGTCTTCTTATCTACCCCTTTTTTAATAATTCCTAACATCCTATTTGCCTTACTAACTGCCGCTGCACACTGCGTGGATGTCTTCATAGAACTATCCACTATAACTCCAAGATCCCTTTCCTGATCTGTCGTAGCTAAATTTGACCCCAAACTAGATGAGAACATGTTTGTGGATGGTGTACTGATTACTGATAGCCAATTCTTAAGTTTTTTACGCAAATTTCATCAAAGGAATATTTAGACTTTCACAGACATTTCTGTGTATTTTTAAAAGCCAGTGACTTAGCCCTTCATGACGACAGTTATTCTGAACAAGTTTGAAACTTTTTGGTTCAAAAGCAAATGGTTCAAAATGGTTCAGTGGATTTGCACATAAAATAGTGCTTTTTATTATTATTAATCATTAATGCTCTATTTGCAAACCAAGGCAAATTTCCCTCTACCTCCATTCTGACTTTAACAATACTGACAATCTATTTCCATCCTTACATTCCTTTCAGAATAATGTCAAATTTTAATGGAACCCACACAACCCTAAAATCAGCTCACAGGGGAGGATACTAAAGATTACTAAATTTTTCATTTCCATTCAGTACCAAAAAAGGTCTGGTTACTGACAAAAGGTGTCTACACTGTAATACTGCAGGGTATTAAACGTGGTTATTGCTTTCAATATTAGGGATGTTAAAACGTGTTTGTGTAAATGTGTATCTGCTGAAATTTTCAGGGGATACACATTTACCTCCTGGATAGGAGCGGGAGCTGGTGCTCGTGCAAAGCTAGCTTTAAAGCAAGCACCAGCTCCCGACTCTCCCCTCCCAACCTGGTGCCTCTGTATCTGGGGGAAGTTGGCTCCACAGGAGCCAGTATGGACGGGGAACCAGCTTGAAAGCCAGGTTCCTGTATGTACCTGCTCCTACCTGCCCCCCTCACCCACTGTGGTGTTGCCTCTCCCCATGAACACCCACTCTGCCTGCCACTACTGCACTGCTGCCTCTGTGGCTTAAAATCTGTCTTAAAATCTTCCCACAGGCACCAGCTCCTGCTTCCCCCTCTGATACAGAGGCAGCAAAGGGCGGGGTGCGTGTAAATCATTGGGATTAATTGATAAACCCAGGTTTATTGGTTAATCATGTAAACGACTACAAACTAACATCCCAATTCAAGTGCCCAGTCACAGTAGGAAAGAGCATATATACTGTAGGGAAACAACAGGAGAGAAAAGAAGATTGCAAAAGAGCAGTAACAAGAGTGCTAGAAAGAAAGTGTATAGAGAAAATAAAAAATACGGAGAAGAGTTGCTACAGAAATGAGGGTACATCAGAGAAGCTATAGAGCAGTTAAGGCAGGAAATCGTGTGATTCAGTTCAGAGAAAGAACAGCTAGTTCAGTTTGTGGGTAATAGCACTGCTTGGAAGTAAGAGCTGGAAGCGGGGGGGGGGGGGGGAAGAGAGAGAGAGAGTGTGAGTGTGAGTGTGAGTGTAACTCCTTTTTAAACATCTTGCCTGCACAAAAGGATGGAGACTCTTTCCAGAGATTTATTTCAGTGAGGAAAATTTCCTGAATATTTTATTTGCTAATTTCCCCCTCTCCTCCACTGTTTCATTTGGACATCATTTTGCATTCAGTTATTTCTGTTCAATGTAGCTAAAGGCCTTGTTAATCTGCCAATACCAACCACCCCCACTCCAAACCTAGCAGTATTGTAGGGGTTTCATTATCTTCCATACTTCAAGGACAGGACTGTAAAAACCTAATCCAGAAAAATGGTTTACAAAATATTTTTCCCAGCTTCTTCAAAGTCAAAAGTTATGCAAATAACTTTGGGCGTTAATTCCCAAAAATTATTAATCAGAAGAGATGTCTGGGGCAAAAGTAATATACATGCAAATCAAGTTTAACTGAGGGTAAAAGTGGAACTGATTAGTGACGCACACAGATCGAAGTTTTACAGCAGAGAACATCAAACTCTAGATTTTTAATAGTTTATTTTTACGTGTGGGGAGAGGGAGAGTTCCATGCAACAAAGTTCCTCAGAACTGCAAACAGATGACTTGTTTATAGGCTCATACACACCCTGTACACAGACAGTACAATTTATATTTTGTAGTCTTAATGCAAGAGTTTTACAAAACAGTAGAACAAGAAGTAGAGAAGTACAGAACAGTTGACCGAAACCATATAGGCAAAAAGCAATGCAGTGAGGCAGAACATTTAAAAAATGGAATAAAAAGCTTTCTTCAAGTAAAACTGTAAATTGCAAAGAACCCAGCTCTGTACATCCTGCAATACAGAACCAGAACTTCCTCAGCTACATTTGCTTTATGAAACTAGACCACACTGTCTCGACCCACTCTCCCTAATAGAATTCTTGCAGTTCCTAAGCCTCATTACATTATCAAAACACTACATCACACTTAGCAATCTAGAGACAATTAAATGAAAGACTATCCTTTCTTCTCCACAACAGAGCTCTTTTGGAATCTTAACACCTAATTCCAATCAAGGCAAAAAGCACTGCAATGAAAGTTGTTGTGGTCTTCCAAAAACATGGCTACTGATTGTTATTTGTATTATGGAAGCACCTACAGGCAACAATCAGGATCATGTAGGCCGCTGTACGAACAGACATCAAAGCATGTGCAGACTGGTAAAGAATGAAACAGGCACGATGGAAAAATACTTATTAGACTAGACAGTGTCTGCTGAGGAAGTATAGTTTATTTTCCAGTACAGTAAATCAATATAATAATTTATTCATAACATTTGAACTTCAATTTAAAATGAGTCAAATACACTACTGCATTTTTTAGAAAGAGCTTGGCCTTAGAAAGAAAAAACCCCAGACCTTAAAAGTAAAATGTCAGAAGGTGCAGACCTCAGCAAAGGTAATTTCATTTATGCAAAGTTAGTTTATACAATCCCAGATTCTAATTTAATCTAACACTGTATTCCTCATTCTTTCAACAGTGTCTGCCATCAGATCCGTTCACTTCCACAAACACAGGTTGTTTGTCTTCGGGGTGTGACAAAGCACATTTATTCAGTCACCTAGGCACTTTGGCTGGCCTGCATATTTTAATGTTTGAAAAGCCAATTCAAGTGCCACTGTTCCAGTCTTGCTTGATATGTGTCAGTGTGTGTTTTAAACAGGAAGGGTGCATCCGTTCACCCATCGTGCTTCTGCTTTAGCTTTCAGTTCCCTGGGCAACAAACAACTTAATACTGAATATTTTCCAATTTCTCCACTAGTATTTACTTTTTATGGTGTTGAAAAACTCAGATGGAAAATTAGACTAAAGAAACTTATTTATAAGATTTGAAACCCCTTACATTTACACAAAGTAGATATGAGGGGTAAATTTTCAAAGAGCATAAATGACTTTGGAGCCTGTGTCCTGTTTTCAAAAGTGTCTAAGTTAGTTGGTAGTCAACGGAACTCAGGTATTTTTGAAATATCCACCCACAGAAGTTAGAGACTGAAGATACATATTGGATCATGCAACCCATCACCTTGCCAGTGAAGGACTATTCCATAGATTACATTTTCTAGAGATAAATCCAATCTAGCTTTAAAAACAGTGTTTCTTAAACTTTTTAAGACCAAGGAACACCAAACCATTTTTTTTTTAAATGAGGAACACCAAGGAAAAAAAGGTCAGAGGGAAAGTTATTGAGGAAAAAAAGGTCGCCTGCCCCTTTAAGGGTGGCCATTTTGAACTCTTGTTCTCTGCAACACACCTCCAACTGCCTCATGGCACACCAGTGTGCCATGGAACACAGTTTAAGAAACACTGCTTTAAAAGTTGCAAACTAGCATTTGTGTCACTTCAGCTGAAAGGGATCCTAGCTATCTACTTCATGGAAGAGATGCTTAGTAACATAACAAAAGAAAAACTGCAATAGGAGGGAACAGATTAGGATACAGCCTCTGTTATAGTAACTGTTTTTCCACAGACCATCATACAGCATGTATGGCAGTAACTTGCAAATGGCTGTAATGCATTAGCAACAGCAGAGTTCTCTACCTTAAGACCTTCTTCAGAGTGCAACTTAACTTAGATGTTACAAATTGCTTATGGGCTAATGATTTTTAATACAGCTTTATGAGTAACTGGATGAAATATGCTCAGTAAGTGAACATGATTCAATCTTTTTCTTTTGGAAGACATTCAGAAACGGACACTAATGTTTTCATATATTCATCAAAGTATACTGACAAATCACTCAAGAATCTGAAGTAAGATGACAAACTTCATCAAAAGAGGAATGAATGCTTTAAAAAATAATCAATCAAAATCCCCACTGAAATCCGTATGGTAATCTATCAGGAGTTACTGGTTGAAAGTGTAGATCGTACTTCTTGTGGTGTACCTTTTCATGCATAAAAAACCAAAACAGGAATAATATTATTCAATGTAAACCTTAAACAAAACTGATCAGTTAAAAAAAGTATCCACTGAAAATACTGACTTAACTGAGCTTTTTGTAAAAAGCACAGAAATACAAATATGCGCACTGAGCAAAAAAATGAAAAAATAACGTGCATATCAGAGGAAAAAAAAGTGTAAAAAATATAACAGTAGTTGTCCTAGGATTTTATGATTTCCAACACTGAAATGCAACATCCACATACATTATACAATTACTGGCCTACTTACAATACTAACTATAATGTGTCAGTTTCACATGTCCAAAATACATTAACAATATTATAACAAAATGCATATTATCAATTACAAGAATCAATGTGCAGGAAGTTCAAGCCACTGATCTGTATTAGGGATACTCATATAAGAGTCTCTTCTACAATGACTCACTTATCATCCCAAAAACTATTTAATCACATTACAAGATCCCACCTTTGAATCACTGGTATTTGCTACACATTCAAGTTTGGGCTTAGCAGTTGAAAGTGACAGAAAAGGAGAGATAACCATGAGACACCAATGTGATGGGTCTGAACAAACAAAAAAAAAGGGGGGGGGGGCAAATGTGATCCAAAGATGTATCAGATGTGTGATTTCCAGAAGAGAGAGAGAAATATTAATGCCATTGTACAGGGCTTTGGGTAAGCACTCATCTGGAATCCAGTGTACACTTCTGTGCACCCATGTTCAAGAAAGATTCATTTATACTGGAACAGGTATAGAGAAAAACTACAAATGATCAGGAAAATGGAGGGGTTGATCCTATGTAAGGAGACTGGAAGACTTTGGCTTGCTTATACTACAAGCTTTGAAAACTTAATAAAAAAGCTAAAAAAGGAATGAAGTATGACGTGCAAATATTTGTTAAGATAGAACAATGTTTTGTATGCTGTCTGGGACATCTTTTTTAATGGAAAGAATCCTGTTTCAAATCTTAGGATATGGAATCCAAATCATCTGCTAAATCATGATTGGTGGGGGAGAAGAGAATGCTAAAATATCAGGCATTGATGAGCAGCTTGGTAATCAATCATTCAGGCAGCAGCTACACCCTGCTCCCATTCTAATGCACATACTGATTGCTAAATCTCTGATCACCCCCCACAAATCCACAGACATTACCTCAAAAGTCCAGACATACATCCCACTGGTCATAAGAGCTAGGCAATTCAATTCGATATACCTGTAACTCACTATGAAAAAGCTGGAGGAACCTTACAGATGAAATACTCAAGTTTCCACTTCCTCATAAAACAAAGCTTGTTTACTGATAACCAAAATCACTTCTAACATACTCATTTATTTGGTTCTTGGAATTGTTTCAGTCAGTTGGTTCCCATGTGCTCTGCATCTGCTGTTAGGACTTTTTTCAGAAATCACTGTTTTTCTGTATACTTCGTATTGGAACAAAAGTTCTTCCTACCCTGCATCCACAAAAAGTCATGATAAAATTAGTTTTACTTAGCAGAAGCAGTAGGTGAATGGATGAATGAATGACACAAATAGTGTCTGAAGTTTACAGAGCTTACAAAATGAGATAAAATAGTTTTGTCCAGCATAAGTCTGCTGTTCTGTGCTGTCTTGCTGAAAATTAACCACAACAGCACTTAATTTTTTCCTTTCAGAAATATGCTGTTGAGAGGAAGCTGCAAGGGACTATAGCAAAAACTTTAAGAATTACATGAAAGTAAAGTAACTTCCAGTCTCCAGTTTTATCTTGCAAATACATAAAACAGCAAGAGCAGCGTAAACATAGGCTTAACTCATAAGAATTCTGCACCATACAAAATAGCCATTACACAGGAAAATGAGCAAAGCCTGTGTACAGCCTTTACACAGGCTGTACATCTGTTTATATGGAGGCAATAACACAAGATTTAAATAGCATGACATTTTTACTACCTTTACCGTACCTTCCCAATCAGCAATTTGCTTGTTAACCTTTTAGTTAGTACATTTTCCGATACACTAAAAGTTTAACTGTAAACGAAGCCATCTGCTTCTTAACTTGTAGCAATGTGACACATAATTGGCCAACTCAAGATGAATCCAGGTGTGCATAAGCAGATGTTGATGCCAACCTGTTCTTAAATACAGTCCACACAATATGTGGAGGCCAAACTCGTCCCCTTCCTAGGGCTTGATCTGACTAATACAAAAATTAACCATATGAAGTTCAGCCCAAACACTACAGCTGCTTCTAGGGCTCTGATCTAATAATCAATCATAATAGAGGAGAGAAAAAATAATAAATGCTCAACCAGTCAACTTGGCCATGCAACAAGAGAGCTCAAACAAAGCTGAAGCCACAAATGGTATTGGGTGCCTAGCTACTATTTGATTCAATGGTCACAGGTTTAGCAGGCTGATACCCCTTTGTGACATATGGAAGCATAAAAATGATGTGGATATTTGCTGTGACCATAAGTACAAGTCTGGTAATTATGTGAAGCAATAAAATGGTAATTGCACATTTGAGTATGTGACACTGATCATAGGTGCTCTTTTGTATACTGACATCTAGCTTTGAAGTTTCTCCCCCTCTCTGCCTTTTGAAAGCACACGAATCTATTTAGCATATACTTCTTTACAACACATTGCAGTACAACTTCTAGTAAAGTTATGAGACCAGGGAAAGAAAAATTTCGGGTGAATATCAAGAAAAATTTCTAAAGTTTGGTAGAAATTTAAGACTTGTCTCCAAGATTTAGCAGGTGTAGAGAAGACCTGCTAAAATCAACTACCATTGCTTGGACATTGACTCCAATTGCATAGCTTGGATAGACTTTTCCTACAGTGTAGGCCAGCCTTAAGTTTCTTGAGGGAAATGGTGGAAATTCCAACACAAGTCATTTCTAGTAGAGCACCTGAAAAATATATTGTGATGAACAATCTCGTAAGGTACAGAAATTAACAAATGAATGAACAGATCTTTTCTCAAATTAAGGACACTAAGAAGTGCCAAGAAATATTAAGAATATTTATTTGATTTGTTGTTTATTGGTATTGGTAAGACAAGTCAGTTTTTTCAAAAAATGGATGGTGTGGAGAACAACGGTGAAAAGCATTTGCTTAACAATACCTTTGTATAAATAACAGTTCTTAGCAGATATATTTTTCTGAGCTCTGCCCAAAATTCATCTTTGTGACTGCCATCAACATTCTCTTGTCTTGCAAATAAACAATGAATTTTAATATGGCTGTCACATTTGCCTTGGTTTCCACTTCCATTGCATTGTAGCAGTCGATTTATTAAGTGATGCATTCAGAATTTTTAAATGGACATTTTAAAGGCATACTTTTCTTGCTATTAAAACAAAAGGTGAGCAGGTTCTCTCATTTAAGGACATGGTAAGACTTTGTATTTATGGTCTTCAAAAGCAAGTCAAAAATCTAATTCTCTTCAGTGCTTTTGTCAAGTTAGCTCTACATTTGGTTGCAAAACTGCAATGACCTTAGTTTTTAAATTCAGTTGCTGTTTTTTAAAAAAGATGATTTCATGCAATCTGAAAAAGCCTGAAACCGATTACTAAACTTTCAGTATTAGTATTCAGTTTAAAATACTAGATATAGTACTGTCGTCTTCTGCATTTTATAAAATTCTTTAATGTATACAATACATTCACAATAAAAACCATTTCACAATCTTCTAAAGATGTTGATAAATATTCTCTTGACTCTTACCAGAACAGCACAGTATGTTTTTATTATTTAATTCTATGTTTATAAATATACCCTATCACATATCACACCAAAGACAAAAACATTTACACATGTATTGATCTCTTTATTTGTCAAATGCATACATATCAGATGAGTTCTAGCTAGCATCTGACTTGACAGGTGCCACAACATACCCAAGTTCACCCTGAAAAACAGGAAGCCCCCCGAAAGAAATCTAGCAAAGAAATTTGAGGTTACTAAGACATTAGGAAGAGAATGGATTTACCTAATTATTGTACTTCGGAAGCAAAGAGAACTAGCCAGTCCAATAGGATCAGATCAGTGCCATCCTAAGGTTCTGACACCATCCGCCTTGCAGTCCCCTCACATTAATTCCTTCACCCACACAAAGCCAACCTGGAAGACTTTGCCAAAGAGTGGTTCCACGTGTTTCATTCTGCTCATTGAACAAGATCGCCAACAAATTTGCATACTTTGAAAAATCACGATGCTTGCCCAACCAAAATACCCGGTCTTTCTATTCAAAACAACCCTGGCTCAGTCCTGGTTTGCACCAGGTCCAGGACCTACTCCCACTGCGGCTCTGCAATTTAAATGTAGTAGGAGCCAGGCTGCCTGCGTGCCTAGCTCCTATTACATTTAAACTGCAGAGCTGCAGTGGGGGTAGCTCCTGGACTGGTGTGAGCTGGGAGAGAGCACCTTCCCTTATCGACTAATTGTGTAGTCGATAGTTACCCACCCCTTAACATCCTTAATGGATACTGGCCCCCTAGCACCGGTTCCTGTCCCCTCCACCCCCACTTGCTGCCTCTAATACAGAGGCAGCAAGGGAGGGAGGGGGGGAAGTGAGTAGTCGACTCAAGTACCCGACAAGTTAGGCATATTGGGTAGTCGACTACTCATCTACTCACTTATATCCCTAATACCCATGTTTTATTTTCAATTATTTCAAAAGGCATCCCATTCAGCCAAGACCGTGAATAGATTCAAAGTTTTAAAATGTCTCTACAGGGGTCATATTTGTACAGAAAGAAAAAAAGACCACAAGACAAAGCTTGGCAGGAGAGCCAAGTATTTATAACTGCCTTACAAATACTCTTTGAAATTCTCACCAGGTTTTGGTGACAAAAAAATCTTCAGGTATGTCATCTTGTCTTACCTCCATACTGGCTTGTAAAGCTGTTTATGCCACCCTCTATTATTTAAAAAAGGTCTATTTTATCATAGGTCACAATGGCAAACTTTGCAGAATATTTAATTTCATACAGTCACGGGCTGTCAACCACCAAACAATATCTTACAAGATGTTAGAAAGGTTTCAGTATGTTTCTGAAGACAACACAGAATTTCCAGTGGCTCCTTAGCTACTTATTGGATTTATTTATTTAATTCAAAGACACAGAGAATTATTTGTTCTAAAAATCAGAAACAATCCAATAAAATCACGCAACAAATATTCTAGTACTTATACTGTAAAGTAGATTTTAGATCTGCTCTCAGGCAGCTTTATAGATTTTAAAAGCTGAAGGGACCTTTATGATTATCTAATCTGATCTCCTGTGTAAGACAAGCCAGAGAATTTCACCTCGTAATCGCTGTTCTAAGACCAAGAACTTCTAGTTGAACTGGAGCATATCTTTCAGCAATATGTCCAATCTTAAAGACGGCAAGTAATAAAGAATCCACCACTTCCCTTTAGTAAGTTGTTCCAGTGATTAATTAGGCATACCATTAAAAAATTTACACCTTATTTTCAGTAGTAGCAATGAGTTGGGTTGCCCAGAACACTGGGTTTGGTTGCAGAGATATTTGTACAGAAAAAGAAAAAAAAAATATCTCTGCCATCGAAAGGGGGGGAAGGGATTATTTTCTTGTTGCATTGTTTTGTGCCAAAACAACCCTTTCACGGTCCCCCATTTTTCCAGAAATTGGTTCCAGCTCTTGTCTCCTTAGTATATGATGAGACTTCCATATGACAATTACACATAGCTTTTCTTTTATGATCACTCGGAATATTGCATGTAGGAAAGTCAGACACGTAAAATGCTCTTTTTCTATACGGCAGGAATTGAAGTTTGCTAGAAACATTTCCTAGTTTTGAAAATCTGCCTTAATATTTTATGCTCCATGTATAAATATGGAAATTCTTGCTTTAAAAAGTCTGCCTGTCTTGTCTACATTCCTGGCTCCTGCAGGGCAAGCTGGATGGCAGAGCCTGCCTGGAGGGAAATTATATAATTTAAGAAGCAAAGGAAAGAAACAAAAAGTCAGCAGTTTAGAAGAAACGGACCCACACCATTAACCCCCTTCCCTACTAAAAGAATACTATTAGCAAATATATATCTAGGTTCTGACACCACCAGCAATAATCCGGCAAATTTTTTATCCTTGATTAAGAGTATCGGGCCCCACTTGTCTAGATTCTTGAATCCCCCTCTCCTCGCCCCTGTTTGCTGCACCCAATATTTTTGCTTCTTGAAGCAGTTGCCTGCAATGTAAACCACTGGGGGTGGGGGCAAAAGGAACATATTTAGGAGAAAGGAGAAACATTGAACAAATCTCTTTACCTCCTCATGTCTGTTTCCCCATCTGTAAAATAGGAAGAATGCTACTGACCTCTCATGTAAAATGCTTTCAACTCAACAAATGAAAGTAGCTATGTAAGTGCTAGGTATTTATTATAGGTATTCAACAACAATAATAATAATTTATTAGTATTTATTATTATTATCCAACCAGCACTGTTTTCTTTTGGGAGATCTGTATCCCTTTTCACCAACAATTGCTCTGTCCAGCAGGTTTAGGATTAGGAAACTCATGAGCAGTCCAGCTGACTGCCGCTTAGGATTACTCCTGCCTGACTCTTGTATTCTCAGTGAGATCATCTCCTTGCATGTGCGGTAAGAAAACAAAATAATAATAATCATCTGAATGTTTTTCGGTAGCTTGTGTGTTCCAGTAAATGGACAGTATAAGGTTTTCTGAGAAATTCACAAGCAATGAAAATAAATAGTGTTATCAGCAGTTATTAATGAACAGGCAATGCACATTTCTAAATCTGGAGAGGGATTCTGCAATTACAAATTAACTTCAACCCCAAAAGAAATACTGTGGGAAAGAGGGGAGCAGTCTCAAGAACTATTTCCCTGGAAATGTGACACAGAAAACAACGGCATATGATTTCAAAGAAAAAAAAAATCAGTAGTTTGGGTGACTGGCAAAACATCACAGGGGAAGCTTCATTTTTGCTGTGATAAGGCCCTCAATAATAGAGATACAGGAGACACAAATATTCTGTTTCTTGTCAAGAAGAGAAACAGTGACTAAGCCACCCCAATACCACCAAAAATATACACTCAAACAGGATGCTTTATGAACATGAATAGAAAGACTGAAACAATGAAATGCAAGTGTAAAGGGTTTTTTTTAGTTGAGATTAGCTACAGCAGTCATCAAGATTATCCACAGAACAGGCAACTATGTAACCATTATGATTAAATCAAGGGGGAGGGGGGCAAATAGCAGTAACCAGAAACTCTTCAGAGGCTCTCTTCAGAAATTTTTAAGGAGAGTTCTAGTGATAGATGATCTGCTGACAGAATCACTCTAAAAAGTACCAAATCAAGCCAAAATATAAGAAAATCTTTGAGGAACTCCCAAACAAAGGCACATCAATGAGCAGTAGGGGAACAAGCAAAAACTCAGAAAACAATCTCCCTACTGCCAATACTGGCAATAACAGTTCTGTCCTGAATATTCCAGGCCACTGGTGATAAAAGAACCTGACAATGCTGAGTTTTAAACCAGCCCATGTGCCAGTGTCCAGGGTTCCTCGAAGCCTTCTTTATTTGAAGCCTAGCAGAATCTGGGACTCTCTAACTATGGCCTGTTCTGCAGTGTCTATCTACACTGATAGAAACTGCAGAACAAGTACATAGGTAGAAAGCCCCATGAAATGAGTCAAAGTTTGGCACATTAGCACCAAATGTTGCAGAATTTCCAGGCCCAATAGCGATGCTCTTACACCACCCGCAAAAGTTATTCAGAACCTTGAGAGTGTGTGTGTGTGGGGGGTCATTCCATCTCCTGATAACCAAAACGATGAAAAATCTCAACAATTCTTCTAGAAAGAGCACATCCCCTTAAGTTATGTGATCATAAAATCTCCACAGTTCTGCTCGGCTCCAAATTTTGTTTTTCTGAAACAAAAACATGAGAGAACATTAACACTTCTACGAGCTACCACAACTTATCCACTTAATGTCAAGAGAAGTACTTGCAAACACTTTTGTATATAGTTAACATTAAGCACAAAAGTTGTCATTTAAAAAAAATGGGACTTCTCACATGCTGAGCTTTAAGAATATGCTAAAAAGTATTCAGTGGGTCGGGTCAACGTGGAGATCCTAAGCAACAACTATAAAGGCAACATGATTCCCCTCCATAAACACTCCGCGCTCCAAGCTGCTACTGAAAAGTGACTATGAAATATTTTTAAAAGTTACAGGATTCAGTCAGCTATAAACAGGAAAAATGACCACTGATTTCACTAACAAAATCAAACTGGAGATATTGAGATTCATGTTTTTTTACAGGGAAAATACAAGATACCCTGGGAGGGGTAGCCATGATAGTCTGTAACTTTAAAAAAAAAAGTAGTTCTATAGCACCTTAGATACTAACAAATATATAATTATGAAAAATCATGAGTTTTCGTGGGCAAAACCCACTTACTCAGATCAGAGTAATGAATTCTGCTGAAACAAGCACAGGGAGAGCAGGGTGTTTTGCCATCAGTTCTGAAGAAATGATTAAAACAACTTTGACATGTACACTTGGTCATCAAGCTGACTTCTAACAAACTTCTGTTGAATCTCCTATGCAATACAGAACTGCTAGAGAAGCATATAATTACAGAAAAGTATACTTAGGTTTTTAAATTCAGTGTAATTTTGCATTCAAATAACGTATTTTGGTTGCCTTTACATTCTTCTCAGTTCTGCTTTTGAAAACTATTGCGTAACAATGCCATTGCATTTTATTTGTATGATCTGTGCAATGCAATGTCCAGAGATGTATGGCTGATTCATTAAGGGGTATTTTTGTTGCTGGAAGGTAGATTATGTTTAAGTCGATTAATCTCTTCCTTTCTCAAATACAATATAATGGAACAGTGAGCAGCAATTACTTTGAATTATTTGTTATACCGTAAAATCACGAGTATAATGCGCACCTATGTATAATGCACACCCTGACTTGGAATCTTAGCGTAATGAAAAAATCTGAACTCCTATGTATAATGCGCCCTGGGGTTTGAAGCCATCGAGCTTAGCAGCCCCACAACTTCTGCCAACAGGTGGCTGTCCCGCAGCCAGGAACCGACCTACCAGCACCAAGCCCAGCCTCGCCCGCTTCCTGGAGGCGGCCCCAGGCTCCAGGAGAGCAGGAGGGAGGGACACGCTGCTCCCACCTGCAGGCTCGCCCAGGAGATGCGGGCTGCACAGCCTCTTCCCTCCCTGGTGCTCACCGAGCTCACGCATGCTGTGGGGACCCCCGGGCGCAGCCTGAAGGAGCACCGTGCAGGCAGCAAGCCAGGGCACTGCAGCCTGGTGGTGCCGCCGGCTCCTCGCCTTGTCCGGGAGCCTGGCGGGGTGACGACCCCCACGCTGCGCTGCAGCGGGAAAGTTTCCAGGTGCAGCCTGAAGGAGCACTGGGCAGGCAGCGAGCCAGGGTGCTGCCAAAATAAAACTTTAAAAAAATAACATCTATGTATAATGCGCACTCCGACTTTGACCCAAAAAAAGTTGGAAAAAAGTGCGCATTATACTCGCGATTTTACGGTAACTATAGCTGTTGAAACTGCAATAAGCTCTAGAAAGTTTACTGTCATCATTTACCCTCATTCATGCAAGCTGTAAAAAAACTTTCCTAGACTAGATAAAATAACATCTCTCTATCCTACATGATCATCAATTCTGACTAGATTTCAATTCGTACAGGGCACTGAAGCAGTATTTCTACGTCTTCAGATGTAGAAACACTAACAGATTAAGTCCTGTCTAGGATATTAGTTTTATTTTAAGAATAGGATTAGAAGATGAGAGGTGTACTATTAAGGCTTCATCTATCTACATTACCAGTTTATATTGGTAGTAAGAAACCGACCTAACTGGGAAGGTGGAATACTTATACAGATAGCAGAAGCTCTCCCCATCAGTGTAGGCAGTGTTTTCAGTAAGTGCTACAATGGCGCAGCTACACTGGTGCAGCTGTCTGCTGCAGCACTGAGACATGTAGAGAAGCCCTAAAAAAGGAAGCTGCATTTAGTCAATGTTACTCTTTAACCGGGCCTTTGCCTTTTTTTCATTAAAAAAAAAAAAAAAGTTACACAGGCTCCTTTTAATTTTTAATACTCTGATTTCATAAACCTTTTTCCCCCCAAAGAACTCAAGGTAAGAGGATTTACCTCTTCCTGAACAAAATCTTATCCCTGTCCAATATTGCCTTTTTCTCCCACCACCCGTAAGAACATCTATTTTTTAATTTGAAGTGTCAAGACAGCATCACTCTCTATAGGCACCAACCCATTCTCTCCTATTTTAAACAGCCAGTCTGCATCAAACAGGCAGAGACAGATTTTTGCATCATTGGCTTCCCTTTATACCAGTGCAAAGTTGGGTGGAGGGCTGGCGGGGAACCATAGCCATTTTGATTCATTAGCATTTTCCATCCACGTTCCATACGTGTTAGTGACTGAACAAGGGGCAAGACTCAGGTCTATGTCCTTTTTCTATGTAGGTGCTACAGAACTAAATTAATTCTGCCAAATTTTGGGGGGGGAGGGGGGGGAGATATGAAAAGGTTCATGCACTCACACATCAAGCCCATCCATAAATGGGGCTGTTGCAATAATGGTATCTTCACCTGCAAAGCACTGTTGCTTACCCCTCATGCTTCTCTTCTCTCAAGAAAAAAAGCTGCATTTAGTCAATGTTACTCTTCACATTCTAGGTGAAGGCCACAAATGGCAGCTATGCCTTCATGCACAATAAGCTATTACTTCCCCAGAGTTGTCTTTGTCTGCCACTCAGTCACAGTTCATTTGGTATAAGGTATTCATTATGCGGTCCCTGCTCTAAAACCTACACCCCCTTCTCTCTGAAACCTGTTCTGAGAACTCTGGATTGCTGAATCACTTTACACA
Organism: Pelochelys cantorii; assembly: GCA_032595735.1. NCBI lineage: Eukaryota > Metazoa > Chordata > Testudines > Trionychidae > Pelochelys > Pelochelys cantorii. Next base: position 82,694,817 of record CM064330.1, on the reverse strand, counting down.
GCTGGGTAATTAATGAAGCCTATTGTAGTCACATCAGCACTATTATCCCAATTAATTCAGTACTTCCCATGCACAACAGATCAGACTGCCGAGGACACAAATGGAACATTTATAGTTAATTCTTTCAGAAGCTTGTGTTACAACAAGTGTAACCACTTCAATTACTGCTAATGCAAGTCTCTAAAATTAATTTTTTTACAGTCCCTACTCTCAAGCCATTATTGATTTGAGAATTTTTAAAAATTCACCCAGTTTTACTCATTACTATCAAATGTCAACAATGAATTTGCACTTTATGAAAAAGTATTGTATTGTCCTAAAGAGTTACTCTCAAATGAGAATCAGCAAAATTGAAAATTATATCAGATTGTAACAACTTCATATATTCTCAAATTCACTTCACCACATGCACAGAAACAATTCTTACATTTAAAATAAAAATAAAGAATAAAAACACCTGCAAAGTGTTATCAAGAAAATAAGCAAACCAATGCATTTTTTAAAAATTATGGTCAAAAAGTGGTGGTCTTTTGTTTTCTAAACACTTTGCTACAAGTTTCATTTGCTCATCTCCCCAAATGTAACCAATTCTGCCTTGCATTTTGGAAGGCTTCTTTAATTCTTCTCTCCCAGATCTTGTTGCCAGGGTTGCAGATACACAGCCAAATCCTGTTGAAATGCAGGTCTTTGGAAGGGGTACAAAGGGATTCATTATCTTTTCTCAGTGCACACAATCAATGAGAATAGAACATTCCCTCTGCCAACCCTCCCTCCCCCCAAATCCCAGCCACTTAATCACCACTATTTACATATGAACAGTCATGCACGGAATACAGTGCCCTCAAGTAGTCGCATGTGTCTATCATAGGCTATTCCCAGAGGAATGCTCCTCAGAACCAGATTACAGTTTCGTAGGACATTCATGTAAAATCAAATCATTATTAAAATTGGGACATGATTTATTTTTCAGCACTATAAAATTTAATGTCAGACTTGTATTTTAAACCAGTGACTCAGGCAGGTGTATATCAAACTCACGGCCCATGGGCCATCTATCAGCTGAAGCATATTTGCAATCCAGCCCAAGAGACCCAGTGGAAGCCCCACCCTTCCTGCCACCACCCTGCCTTGCCTTCTCCCCATCTCCTGAGGAATGCTGCCTTGAGGATTGCTGGGGGATGAGGAGCCTGTGTGGGGAGGAGGGGGAGGATATGCGCTCAATTAGGGGCGGCCCGTGGACCTAGGCAAACTAGGCAGTTGCCTAGGGCGCCGCAGGCCTGGGCGCCCGATGATGACGTCACGGCCATTGATGGCTGTGCAGGCGGGGGCGCCGATTGCGCCTTCCGCCTAGGGCGTCAGCTGCCGCAGCCGGCCTCGGGCCGCTCTTGTGCTCAATAACGTTCAGATTTGGTTAAATAACTATTTGTTGTGCTTCTAAGTAAAGACAGGTAGATGTCAAATACTACCTTTCATCTCAGATATTGCTAGGTCTACAATGGGAGTACAAACTACTTAAAATACATCCATGCCCTGCTCTCTGTGGGATATTTATGGTATTTTTTAAAAGGGCTGCTAATGCCTTCTCTTACAAGACTTAGTGAGCTAGGAGAACTAGTCAATACTTAATACGAGATATAACTATCAATAGAAAATCATACATGCAGCTCTGTTTTATTGTACAAGTCTTACACTAGATTTAATTAAAGTTTAATTAAAATCTCAAACTTTGTTTCTTGAAAAAAGTGCAGGTAGAAATGCATTAACATTAAAGGCAAAATTCAGTGAGGTAAACACCTGTAGATAAGAATGAATATATAATTGATATATATATATGAATGAATTATGTAAAATCATGAGTTTTCATGGGCAAAACCCACTTCCTCAGATGAGAGTCATGAATTCTGCAAAAACAAGCACAGGGAGAGGAGGATGTTTTGCAGTCAGTTCTGAAGAATTGATTAAAACAGCTTTGACATGTATACTTGGTCATCAGGCTGATTTTTGTGAAAACATATAAATGCAAAAAGAGGCGTGTGGTCAATTATCTTCCCAGAGCTATGATACAATTGAACTATGCATTATTATAACACTGGGACTTGGTGCTTATTCATGCCACTAAAAGACACCAAGAAGTTACTGAAAGCACTGATACAGTATATTATTTTAAAAAATACAATCAAGCATCTTCATTGCTGCCATGAACAACAGGGAATGAACCATAGCGTTTCACAATGTCATTAGCATTAGTTTTTGCAGAGACAGTATCAATAGTAAGAGAGAATTCAGAACTTTTACTCAAAGGAGCAAAGGGGGGGGGGGGGGGGAGAGGAGAAAGCCTTTCAGAAAGATGTTAGAATGTGCTCTATATACCATGCTTTTTTGCCATATCTCACTGTCACAACTAGAGATGCCACCAGACTGATTTATCTTCATGCCTGTATTAGGTCCCAGTTACACAATCATTTCTATGTCAACAGACCCTTAATGCAGAGACAGTGGTGAAATGAGGACCGAGATGTGCATGGAATTAAGTAACAAGCTGCAACTTTTAATAAATGTTAGCACAGGGGAGGGGCACTATCCATTGAGCATTCCTAAACTCTTGATACCTAGGGATGTAAAATAATGTTTAACTGGTTAACTGATTAGATGGAATGTTTAACCGGTTAACTGCCTAGCTCTCTGACAATTGCCCACCAGGAGAAAAAGTTTCTTCCTCTCATTGAAATGGGCAATCAACTAGACTCTCAACACTCTTGAGGCTGGATTCCCATTCCTAAATTGGGCATGTTCAAGATTCACATCATCTGCAGATTTCTTTGCTTCCCCACAGAAAAATGACTTTCTGATAGGGATGCTGTCAGTGCAATCACATGCCCCTCCTCTGCAGTGTGGGTGACTGGTACAGCTGGCAAAGACCAGACTCAGCTGTTAGCCCTGTCTGAGTTTTGGCCAGGTGAGGATAGGATTGGCACTTCCTCTGCAAGGAGCAGCCAGGGCCGGAGCTTGGTTAGACCCACTCCCAGAAACCTTCCCTGGCTTTAGAAAGCTCCATTCACCATGTTCTTGCTCCCATCATTCCTCAGCTGCAGAGGGAGGAATCACTGTTTGGGGAGCTGCTCCCCGTTCACCCAACTCCCGTACATCAAACCTCCCTAGACCCAGACTGCCCCCTCACTGAGCCTCATCCCCTGCACCCAACACCCACCCCACACTTACCCTTCCACCTAAACACAATTCTCTGCATCTGGAGCCCTCCTGCACCTAGACACCCCCCCGTGAGCTTTCCCCCTGCATCCAGCCACACCACCTCTGCATCCGGACCCCTGCCAAATTTTTTCCATCTGCACCCAGACCACCCTCTGTCAAATCCCTATCCCAGGGGTGGGGAACCCAAGGCCCGGGGGCCGGATGCAGCTCCTGGCTTTCCTAGATCTGGCCTCTGAGGCTTAGGGCTCTCCCCAACATTTGGTGACGGGTGGGCTTTTTTATTTCTTGTGTGCAGCCCCTGACTGATTTTTCTGTGGGTCAGTGGCCCCAACCCAAAAAAGGTTCTCCACCCCTGACCTATCCCAACAAGCCCCACTCTCCCAGCACCTGAACTCCTCCCTGCTAAGCTCACCACACCCAGGCTCTCCCTGCTGAACCCTATCCTCCTATACCAAACCCCTTCTGCTAGTCTTTCACCTGGACCCCCCTGCAGAGACTTATTCCCCCTGCACATCCAGATCTTCTTCAAGCTCCCCCACCAAGCCACATGTACCCAGACCCTCTCACACAGAACCTTCTCACCTCACACCTGGACTCCCTCCACACTTGGATCCTGCTGGGCTGAGGCTGCTTGCCCCATATATGGATCAGGGGGCAGGGCTGGGTATGCATGTGAGACTATGTCCCTCTTGCTTCCTATCCTGGCCTGGTGTGGAGGGGAAGGGCACTGGGGTGTTTCTTGGGGCAAGCCCAGCTCTCACTCTAGCATCAGCCCCATCAATGAGTTTGTATCTGGAAGGCTGGCGCTACAGGATAATCTTCCACCTCCATGACTCTCGTGATTCACACTACCATGCAGGAGCCTCCATATTTATTGCCACATAAAACTTACATAATTTTCATAGAATCATAGAACACTAGAGCTGGAAGGGACCTCGGGAGGTCATCAAGTCCAGTCCTCTGCCTTCACGGCAGGACCAAGAACTGTCTAGATCAGTGGTTCCCAAACTTTTTGGCATCACGCCCCCTTTTTGATTTTTGAAAAAAACTCCCCGCCGCTCCCCGCCCCCCCCCCAGCAAAACTTAAGAAAAAAAAAAAGGAAGGAACTGACTGGGGCAGCAAAACTTGATATGGGGGGGGCGGGACATGGAGGGGAGGCTGGGTCACCTCATACCCCCCCTGGAATGTCTTCACGCCCCCCCAGTTTGGGAACCCATGGTCTAGATCATCTCTGACAAGTGTGTGTCTAATCTGCTCTTAAATATCTCCAGTGATGGAGATTCCACAACCCCCTTAGGCAATTTATTCCAGTGTTTAACCACCCTGACAGGCAGATAGTTTTTCCTGATGTCCAACCTAAACCTCCCTTGCTTCTATCCTATCATCAGAGGCTAAGGAGAACAATTTTTTTCCCCTCCTCCTTATAACACCCCTTTAGATGCCTGAAAACTGCTAGCATATCCCCTCTCAGTCTTCTCTTTTCTAAACTAAACAAGCCCAGTACTTTCAGTCTTCCCTCATGGCTCACGTTTTCTAGACCTTTAATCATTTTTGTTGCTGTTCTCTGCACCTTCTCCAATTTCTCCACATCTTTCTTGAAATGTGGTGCCCAGAACTGGACACAATACTCCAATTGAGGCCTAATCAGCACAGAGTAGAGTGGAAGAACGACTTCTTGTGTCTTGTTCACAACAATCCTATTAACACATCCCAGAATCATGTTTGCTTTTTTTGCAACAGTGTCACACTCTTGACTCATGTTTAACTTGTCGTCCACTATGACCCTTTAATCCTTTTCAGCAATACTCCTTCCTAGACAATCACTTCCCATTCTGTATGTGTGAAACAGATTGTTCCTTCCTAAGTGGAGTACTTTGCATTTGTCCTTATTAAACTTCATCCTGTTTACCTCAGACCATTTCTCTTGTTTTAAAATATTTATTTATTTAGAATTTATTTTGGTGCTGAATTTCCTCAGGAGTAAAAACAGGTGGAATTAGATTTGCACAGGAAGCACCGAGAACCCCACAATGCTCAGAAACATAGGGGGAAACAGCTGAAGGTGCAGGGGCAGTTGAAGAGGTTAGTGAAAACAGTCAGGTGGATAAAGATGGATGAAAGGGAAGGCGTAACCTTACAGCAAATTGGGGTGGTAAATTTTGAAGTAATTTAGGAGAGTGATGAAGATTTATAGGTGCAAGAGAATCTTTACATTGGAGAATAATTATTGAAGGCAGAACATTTTTATAGCCTGCCTGTTCTGAAAGTATAACATAATGAAGACTGGAAAATAAATCCATTTTTTGTGACAAGCACTATTAATAATGAGAGACTATGCATCTGGGGAAACTAACTCATGGAGAAATAAATAAATCAAGCAATAATTGTGCATCAGGCTGCAGCCTAATACAATATAGGATGAGAAAATATGTAGTCATGTCTCCGTTAAGTTTATAATTTTATTTACCAAATTGAGGTCAACATCAGACTATCTAGAGGGAAAACAAAACAGAAAACAAATATAAAACTATCGGTAACTGAAAGAACAACCTACATCTCAATATTGGGTAGTTCAATCAGAAAAGGTTAGAGAGTTCTAATCTCGTTAGCAGGTGAAGATGTTTCAAAGTTAGAAACCTTAAAATTAGACTTTTACAGACATTATTGGGCAAGTAGAGAAGAAACCAGAAATTCTCAACCCACAGCTACCAGTGAGGTCTGCCAGGTACTCAGTACTTTTGAAAATCAGGCTGGCCAACTATGGATTTTGATTCCTATTTTAGAAAATCTTGATCACTTGCACAAATTAGCAATGGCCTCAGCATTCTTTCCAAAAAGTGCTAAATAAGGTGGAATGAACTAAGACACTGGGTCTGCATGGGAAAACGTCTTACCAACTCTATAGACACAGAAATTCTAGTATATCATCCCGTGTAGACACACTTACTCCATGATAAGGGTGATTTTTTCCAATCTTGCCGGCTTTGCATGTAACATAAGCTAAAGTGGGGGAAAAAAGCCATTGTTACAATGGAATAAGAATGTCTGCCTGGGAAATTATTCTGGCATGACTATATCAGTTTAAATACACACTTTGGTTCTCTCTCTCCTTTGTAGGTAAGGCTTAGTCAATCAAAGCAAGGCCCTAAACCAGAATTAGACAATAAAATGGCAGTGGTTCTCAAGGGTTAGCCCCTGGCAGGCTGCCACCACTATATTTATCTGTGCCTCCGCATTCCCATGTATACTGGTGATCGCAGCTCCTGTTGGCTACAGATTGCCATTCCCGGCCAATGGGAGCTGCAGGAAGTGGTGTCCCAGTCCATGCCACTTCCCACAGCTCCTATTGGCCGGGAAAGGTGATCTGCAAACAACAGAAACTGCAATCGCCCATACCTGCGGAGGCGCAGGTAGACATAGCGGCACCAGCCCACCAGGAGCTAACCGAAGCAAACCGGATCCAGCCGATGGGCCAGTATTTGCCCACTCCGACCTAGACAGACAAAGCATTTGTTTCTTCTGCTACTTCACAGTATTGACAAGGAAAATGGAATTTGAGGTCACTTCCTTATTTAAGATTCAGGCATGCTGCAGTCAACCAGCCAATCAATCAATATGCACATGATTCTGAAATTCAGGTCAACAGCTTGTCCAGTGGGAAGCAAGTAATTCACATTCACTTCTGCAAACCAGTTTGGTATGACCCAGGTTGATGGACAACAGTACTGCCAGATGTCTGGAATAAAATCTGCCAAACTAGCCCCAAAATATCAGTCATCATTTGGACGGATATTTTGGTGAGCTTAGATGTGCACCAGAGAATTTGAATATTGGTTTGCTCACCCCTCCCTACAATAGCCAGAATTACTGCTGACTGGATGGACTATGTAATCAATGCACACTATTTGAGCATATTAATATATCTAATAACTGTAATGACTAAACTAAATAAAAATAATAATTATAAAGTCAAGCCACACCAACATAGGAGAACAGAGTATGATAAGATTCAACAGATCAAATTTGAGTGTTAGGAAATGTTAGGAGAAACTAAGGAGATTTGTGTATGGCAGCAAAAAGCCAATATGTTAGTAGAAAGCATTCTGAAGATGACATTAGTACCAACGTATCCAACTATAATACCTCATGCGTTAAAAATGTATTACAGATGAATGAGTTCCAAAAATAACTGAGAGGCAAATTTATGGAACTAAACATTAAGTGTTGAGAATGACAGTATAAAACAAGTGATATTTTAGGGTTGTTTAATATACAGGTTGAAACTCTCTACTCCGGCACCCTCAGGACCTGACCAATGCCGAACCAAAGAATTTGCCAAACCATGGGAGGTCAGTATTGTCCAGAAGCATTACCAACACTTCCACTACTCATTGGGCTCTTATAAGACATTTAGAGGTAAATTAGAGCAAAATAACAGCACAGAACACTGAGAGCCAGGAGTGGTGGCTATAAACAAACTTTATGGATGGTGGGAAATTTGGCCACACCCAAAAGTGGATATACAACTAACTAAAATCATGCCAGACCATGGATGTTGCCAGACCAGAGAGGCTCAACCTCTACAACATAAGAAGCTGAATGTGTTAAAAAACTTGAAGCAGATACATTTTATAATTATACAAGATTTACTGAGGGACAGGAACACGACATTTAAACAGGAAATTCAGAATGGAGAACACCTGAAAACTCTTTATTTAAATCTATTTTGTTCACTAATTTTAATGTGGAAAAAAGCAAGCAAATATAAATAATAAATTTTTACAAAATAAAAAAGGCACTTGAAAAGGAAAAAGGAAAGCATCTTTTTCAATTTTCAAAGGACCCCAAAATCTGAAAATGACAATTTTTAGGATAATAATTGGGTACCTGAATTTACACAAGCTCTCTTCTATGTACTGCAGTCCAAGACACATAGAAGTAGCTTTCAGATTACTTTTTTGACAGGGGATTTGGCAAGAAAAGAAGAATCAAATCATCAGGCAAATGCACCTCCTATTGGCTATGAATCGCTGTTCCTGGGCAATGGGAATTGCAGGAAGTAGCGCAGACTGGGACACCGCTTCCTATTGCTCCCATTAGCCAGGAATGGGGATCCATGACCAATAGGAGCTGGAAGCACCCATACTCATGGAAATGGAGATAATTACAGTACTGGTAGCCCACTGGAGGCCAACCCTAGCGAACTGCTTCAGGCTTATTGCTCACCCCTGGACTAGACAATCACCAGGGCTTGACAAACAGCAGCAAAAGCCGCTCGCCAGCCCTGCACTGCGCATGCGCAAGAGCCGCATTGCGCATGCGCGCACCGCCAGTAAACGGGGCACGTGGCTGAAATCTACTCACCACGGGCGAGTAGATTCTATAGTTTGTCGAGCCCTGACAATCACAATAGTTCTATCTGGCCTTAACAACTATGACTATGTGAAATCTGTGAGTAAGTGCTTTGCTGAACAGGGCCTAACTGCTTGCCCTGAGCACCTTTACTATAGCGGGATAACAAGCCATTCAAATGCCTTCCAGCGCCTGTTAATGACAGCTAATCAAGGACAAGAAAAGGAGAGAACACTGATAGTATATTCTCTGTGGGCACAGAGGTTTCCAGGATGAAAAAAACCTCATCCACAGTTAATTTAGGCTGCTGGGATTTTGAAAACAGGAGGGGAGAAAAATCAAGTACGACAAGGAAATAATGAGGAAACCCAATCAAAATATTTGATCTAGTAGTCTTTTCCACCGTCTATGAAGTAAACAATGACAAACTTAAGTTACTGTTTTCCCTCCAAGTAGCAATTGCTAAAAGTGACATTCTGATATAGAGTCATAGAATACTAGAGCTGGAAGGAACCTTGAGAGATCATCAAGTCCAGTCCCCTGCCCTCATGGCAGGACCAAGCACCATCTAGATCATCCTGATAGATGTCTATCCAACCTGCTCTTAAATATCTCCAGTGATGGAGATTCCACAACCTCCCTAGGCAGTTCATTCCAGTGTTTAACCACCCTGACAGTTAGGAAGTTTTTCCTAATGTCCAACCTAAATCTCCCTTGCTGCAATTTAAGCCCATTGCTTCTTGTCCTATCTTCAGAGGCCAAGGAGAACAATTTTTCTCCTTCCTCCTTATAACACCTATTTAGATACTTGAAAACCAAACCAGACCGCTGCAGAACCCCACTTGTTATGCCCTTCCAGCATGATTGTGAACTGTTAATAACTATTCTCTGAGAACAGTTATCCAGCCAGTTATGCACCCACCTAATAACAGTAAAAATAATTATGAAGAAGCTCAAGTAAACTCCTCCATCAAACTCCACTTTTGCTCTAATCTGTAGCCTATACGCACAAAGGGCCAGATTTTCATAATCATCAGGTGAACTCTCTAGTACAGGTGTGGGCAATTTTTCTTGGGGGGGGGGGGGGAGGGGACCACTCCAAGACTTTGGTAAGTGGTCAAAGGCTGCACTCCTCCATGATATTAATGGAAGAAATGTGGGGTCTGGGATGAAGGTTAGATGCAGAAGGGAGCTTGGGGTAAGGGATTGGGATACAGGGGTGTGTGTGTAGATCTGGGAGGGATTTTGGGTGAAGGGGGGGGTGCAGGGATTTGGCTTGTGACCAGAGGAAAGGGATCAGGTGCAAGGTCTGGGAGGGGTTATGGGTGCAGGAGCAGGGGTGCAGAGGGTTTGGCTTACAGGGAGTAGGGATGCAGGAGGGGGGAAAAGGGTTTGGGAGAGGGAGAGGCTGAGTGCCAGAGGCAGGCTCTGGCCAGGAGACACCTGGGCAGCTATGTGTGGCTGACTCTGAACGCTGTGAGCCTGGAGGGGAAGGGGTAATTCATGCACTGCCTGGCCTGCAAACAGGCAGCTCTCATTGGCTGAAAAATGGCCAATGGGAGCTGCAAAATTTTGCTGGTGATGGGGGCAGCGTGATAAGCCTGTTCTCCAGGCTCACAGCATTCAGGGAGCTGTTCTGAGTGCAGAGCAGCAACAGGGTAGGCGGGAAGCCTGATGGAGGCTCCTGCGAGCCAGATCCAGTGGCTCCATGGGCCAGATTCTGCACATGGGTCCTATTTTGCCCAGCCTTGCTCTAGTACATGGTATGTATGAGCTAACTGAATTTACCTCCAATGCATGTTCAAAAACATCTACCCATAATATGTATGGATCTCACAGAAAATAACACGACTATACAGCATTTTAAAGACTAACAAGATGGTTTATTAGGTGATGAGCTTTCATGGGCCAGACCCACTTCCTCAGATCAAATTGTAGAAGAAAATTGGCATGACCATACATACCAAAGGGATACAATAAAAAAAAAGTGAACACATATAAAATTGACAAATCAGATTTTAGAACGGGGGGGGGTGTTAATGTCTATGAGATAATGATATTAGGGGTGATAATTGGAGAAGCTATCTTTGTAATGGGTAAGGTAGTTAGCATCTTTGTTAAGGCCCATTAACAAAGAAACTGTTTTTTCTTTGTGAAGCTGTCTGATGTCTGATTTGTGGGCATTAATTCTTTGGTGAAGCGTCTGAGAAGTTTGTCCAATATACATAGCAGACGGACACTGTTGGCACATGACGGCATAAATTATATTTCTGGATGAACAGGAATATGTGTTCTTGATCTTGTAATTGACATGGTTAGGTCCAATTTGAAAAAAGTTTCTTGTCATTTCAACCAGACTGGGCATTGTCTCAAGGACCTAACTACATGTATCTTACTTCAAAGAGACTTTAACACCAGACTACAAAGGGAAACCTCAGAACTGTCATTCATGCTTAAATTTGACATTTTACGAATGGGCCTTAAAGATGCTAACTACCTTACCCATTACAAAGATAGCTTCCCCAATTATCACCCCTAATATCAGTATCTCATAGACACTAACCTCCCCCCCTCCGTTCTAAAATCTGATTTGTCAATTTTATATGTGTTCACTTTTTTTTTATTGTATCCCTTTGGTATGTATGGTCATGCCAATTTTCTTCTACAATTTGATCTGAGGAAGTGGGTCTGGCCCATGAAAGCTCATCACCTAATAAACCATCTTGTTAGTCTTTAAAGTGCTGCATAGTCCTATCTTTTGTTTCAGCAAGACCAGACTAACACAGCTACATCTCTGTTACTAGAAAATAACACGATTTGGATGTATCAAGATACTTATGGGACCATATTTTACAGCACCAGAAAGTATTTTATGATGCATAAAAAGTATGCATTGGTAGGCTTTATCATCCTCAACAACTCATGATAAAGCCTACCAATGCTTTCCATACAAATCTCCAGGGAAACAGGCCATGTGAATTCAAGACATTAACTTTCAAACTTCTCATTACTGAAGACAGTCAGCTTTGGATATCACGAACCATCTTGTCTTTTGAAAGGAACCCTCCTTATTAGTGTTGATGCAAGCCTGAGATATTTTCTTCGTTTTTCCTGATTTTGTGGCTTAGGTAGGTAGGCAGAAAGAACGTTACTCTTCTTAATGTGAATTTCAAACATCAACTTGATAGCAAAGAACAGAGAGACAACAAAAGACAGGAAACATTCACAATTTTGTCAGGATGCTTTTCACACTGTGCTAAAAGCTATATATTTTAATCTAAGACATACAGAAGGGGAAGATTAAAGCATCATGACTGTACTTTCAGAACATCTCTATGGTCACTTGCTAGGGCTAGATTCATTGATGTTCATATGAGGATATGCTAATTATACATACTTGTTCCAGAAAAAGTCTCTTATGTTACAAGAAGGATCTGCCATAATATTTAAGGAAGACAATCTATGTGTTGAATCTGAATTTATCTCATCTGCCCTTAAATGTCCCCATTCCTATATGTTGCACAGTACTGTCCTCATATAAGCATCCATTAGCAAAGAAAGTTTACAGACAGTTTCCACCATACCTGCTTTCTTAAGGGAGGACTTCATGTTTCATAGTTTACTGAGTGAATATAGGTCTTTCACTGTGTCATTTTCGCATATCACTGTAATTCCACATTGATTGTTTCCTCCACAATTGCCCCCTCCCCCATGATTCTGTGTCTATTTATGCTCTATTTATAAATATTAACTAAGCAATCTCTAACTGCCAGTTTCTCAAAGTCAAGCTGAGTTCTTTCCTGGTCATGCATAAGAAGCTGATATGAGTTACTCAACTGTGTATTTGCTACAGTTGAGTAGGACCATGGTTATCGATGCATAAGAGAGAACAGAAAAAACTCATTTTGTACTTATACTTCTAAGATGAGTAAATTTGAGCTGGAGGAACTGAAAAAAGAAAACATGAAACCCCACAACACTATGTTGAGTCACTTTTGAGATTATAATTATATTTTCTGTACTATTTAACTTCAAGTGTAACATCCAGAATGAGACCTATAAAGGAAGAAAGACATTATCCAAAAAATAAAGCCAAAAAACAATAAAAATGTAACAATATTATTAAAGAAGTTAGCAGAGAAATGAAACAACCAACCTCTCATTTTACCTAGGGCCTTAGACGTAAGGAAGCATAGATATCCATTCCAATTCAAACTTACAAATAATAAACCGATAGCTAATCAGAATCCTCAGAAAACTCTTTGCAAAAAGATCAGTTTTTGTTTCTGAGAGTCAGAGACCTTTCCTACAAGCATGTGAACAGCATGTTGTATGTCTCTCTCCCCCAATATGGACTCATTTACTGCTTTAATTTTGTAATTCCTTCCCTCTGACTTCTCAATAACAATCACACAACATAGGCAGTACAAATTCTCTTTTAATTTTATGTACACTGTGTTGAGGCTACAACCAAAATAAATTAGCCTCTGAGATTTAAATTTCAAGAAATAAGCATTAGGAAGGAAAAAGGGATGATTTTAGATTCTGAAATTATTCAGACTTTTCTATGGAGGTACCCAAGCATGAACAATGCTGTGAATACACTCTAACATTTTATCCCAGTGCTTTTGGCAGCAAGAATGTATTACAAAAATGCTGCAGAAGCATTTGGTGCTGGAAGTGAATGAAAAAAAGGTTTCCTTGATTAAATGCCTTTAAGCATATTACATATATATTTCATTTTTCTCTTCCAAATTTCACAAGAGACAGAGTTAAAGGGAAACCCATCAACAAAAACCACCACATTTTCTTCTGACATTTTTGTACCTATTATTGCAACTCTGAATAACAAAGATTTTTTTCCCCCCATTTACAGGCTATTCTGTGCATCTCAGCACTTTGTATAGAGTCAGGTTCACAATTTCATAGACTACCACCTGCACTTCCTGTGTCTTGCATACTAATAATGTAACTTGTCACACACTTCTCTGAGGGATGCTTACATACAAATTGTCCCCTGACTTTGCCAGAGGATGTCAACCATTAATAGTAATGGCAAAGTTGAAACTAAAGAGACAAGAAACAGGTGCATTTTTCCTCTTCATCTGGATGAAGGGTTGGATGAGACAAAAAACACATGGTGTGTCAATCTGAGGTTCATCCAAAGTGTTTTCTAAAAACCATCAGCTGGAATGCATAAAAAAACCTATAATTTTTAATATTTTGCAAGGGTGATTTAATCAGAAAAAACTGAACAGGGTGGGACCAAATATCTAAGTCAGTTGAAGCTGATAGAAAGCACTACTTGTGAATGTTGCTATGTAAGATCTGAGAGACTACCAAAGTAGTACAATGAAATTCTGAAGTACAATGAAATGCAACTTATGTTTTTACATATAAAAATGTAAGAATAACCACAATGATCCAGCTAGCTCAGTTCCCTCTCTTCCAGCAGTGGCCAGTATCAGATGCTTCGGAGGGAATGAACAGAACAGGGCAATTTAGCCAGTGTTCTTATCCCTTGGCATCCAGTCCAAGCTTCTTTCACTCAGAGATCTGCACACACCCAAAGCATAGGGATATGTCCCTGATCAGCTTCGCTAGTAGCCACTGACAGACCTATCCTCCAGATCTAATTTTTTTTTAAACCCAGTACTTTTTCGCCTTCACAACGAACACATACCACAAGTTCCACAAGTTTATGGAGATTGTGTTAAACAGTACTTCCTTATTTGTATTTAAACCCATTGCCTATTAATGTCACCCATTTCTGAGTTAGTTTCACCATGGTAAATAACCCTATTCTATCATAATCCCCTTCCCTTACAGAGTCATTTTTTTCCCCAAAGATTAACAGTGCTAGCCTTTTTAATCTCTGCTCATATGGAAGCTATCCTAGACCCCTAATCATTTTTGTTGTGCCTATATCTTTCCATTTCTAATAAATCTTTTTGGAAATGGGGTGACCAGAACTGCAGGCTGTATTTAACACATGGGTATATAATGGATTCATATACTGTGGCACCATATTTTCTATCCTATTATGTATTTGGTGATAAAATAGTAAAATATTAGTTTGTTCCAAAACTTCCTCTACTGACACCTCTGACTAGGACAGTCCCCTCAGATCTGTCATCTAAAAAGAGTATCTCAGGTGTAGGAACCTCCCTTATAGCCTCTGCAGTGAAAAACGATGCAAAGAATTCATTTAGCTTTTCTGCAATGACATTGTCTTCTTTGAGTTTTCCTTTAGCATCTTGATTGTCCAAAACAGGTTTCTTCTTTCTGATGTACTTTTTGCTGTTAGTTTTGGAGTCATTAGCTAGTTGCTCTTTAAAAAATTTTTTTGGCCTCCCTAATTATATTTTTGTTCATGCCTTGCCAGATTTTATGTTCTTTTCTATTGTCCTCCGTAGAATTTGACTTCCAATTTTTATAAGAAATGTTTTGCCTCTAATTGACTTCTTACTCTATTTACTTATGGTAGCAGTTTTTGGTCCTTTTACTATTTACTTTATTTGGGGCACACATACAGTTTGAGTGTCCAGTGTGTAGGGGTTTTTTTTTAAAGATTCCATGCAGTTTGCAGGCATTTCACTCTTATGACCGTTTCTTTACATTTCCATTTAACTAACTTCCTTATTTTTGTGCAGTTCCCTCTTTTGAAGTTGAATGTTACTGTGGTGAGTTTCTTTGGTATTTCCCTCCTTCAAGGATGTTGTATTTAATTATATTTTAATTGCTAATATTGAGTAGATTAGTTATAGTCTCCATTTGGACCAGATTCTGTGTGTCATTTAGAACTAAACCAAAAACTGCCTCTCACTATGTAGTTTCCAGTATTAGCTGCTCCAATAATCAATTATTAATGGTGTCTAGAAATTTTATATCTGCGTCCCACCCTGAAGTGAAATGTACACAGATATTTGGGGATAGCTGAAATCCCACATTATTATTGGATTTTCTGGTTTTGATGCCTCTCTAATCTCCCTGAGCATGTCACAATCACTGTCACCATACTAGTCATGTGGTTGGTAGTATATTCCTACTGCTGTACTATTATTCAAGCACAGAATTTCTATCCATAGACATTCTATGGCACAAGGATTCATTTACGATTTTACTGAATTTACTCTATGCCTTCTATCATACACAGTGACACTCCCCCACCAATGTGACCTATTCTGTCAATCCTATAGATTTTGCACCTGGTCATTATGTCCCACTGAGCATCATTGTTAATCTCTGGTGGTCTGTATTTTGACCTGTAGGACTGAAATGTTGCCCTCCACTGTCAAGACTGAATAGATGTTACACCCCATTCAGGTGAAGAACCTCTGAATGACTGAAATCATCAAATGGTCCCAATTGAAGTGGACTGAATTTTAATTACATAGGTTTCACTCTCTCAGTCACAAACACTTTCTAAGGCAGTACTGGTCATCAGTCTCAAATGCCTATAAACTTGCCTGTACAACTCATCTTTGACTTAGACCTAAAATACAGTGGTTAAACAGCACCAGATATCTAACCCTCATAGGTATTCCATCCCATAATGGATCTGATTTTGCTCAGGGTGGCTCGCTCACCATACGTTTAATGGCCTCTATGTTGCCCAAGTAACAGCTTGAGAACGACAACCTAATCAAATGCCTGTAAGAATGCTCTTTGGTTTGGCAATGCTGTATCATCTTAGGACAAGATCGTGCAAGGTTCTGGTCTTCCTCTGTTTTGTATAATCTCATTTGAAATTGAGCATGTTTAGTAGAATCACAGCAGAGCCTCATCACCTAGCAAGATAGAATTTTTTCCTTCAAAAACTTAAGCATCATAATGTAAAATTGCTGTATATTCTACATAAGTCTAAAATAAAACACAAATCTGACATAAAAGGTTTAACAAAACTTGATAAGAACAGACATGATCTCATGGAATATTTCTGAATGTCAATGAAAACAGCTCTATAAATATGTATTTTGAACATGTACCTGAGATATTGAAATCTAATGCAAGAACATTGTGCTAGTGCATCACAATGAAGGCCAGAAAGTAAGGGTGCCCAGGCTAGTGCCACAGTGCAAGCTAAGTGAAGAGTCAAAAGCAACAGCATATTAATACAAAATATTTTGAACTGTAATTATTTTACACAAAACTAAGTAAATATAGTTTTTAAAGATGAGATTTTTATGCTGACAGCCATAACACATTAACCAGTTATTTAAAAATGTGTGTGTGTGTGTGTGGGGGGGGGGGGTAATGACAGCCTTGATCCTCACATTAATTTAAGTATTAAGAAATTAGGAATGTGAAATAAACACTTAACAGAGAAATCAGAGAAAAGGTATTTGAATTAAAAAAATAAGTATAAACAGAATATAGACAAAGCATATGCTGCATACCATAAATACCAGCATCTGCAGGGGCAACAAGACAATTATTGCTGTCAAAAATAATTCATTCAATTAATTGAGGGTCATGAAACACCTGGACCTTCTGTCAAAATTAGTTTGAATTAGATATGAATATTAATAAATCTGTTTTACTGTCAATACAAAAGAGATTTGTGTATTATAATTCCTTTGGACAACTTATTTAAAGCTCACTTCCAGAAATGTACTCCAAATGCTATTTAGAAATCATGAAAAGTATCATGAAATCAGATCCAAACATGAAAAGTATCACAAAACCAGATCCAATCTATTTAAGGTTATAATCCCTAACATGCTTTGATGATTTTGGTACCACAATTAATTTTCTTCTCCAGCTGTCATTGGCATGTAGCTAAACAATTATACTGAAAAGAAAACAGACATTATTGCCTGCCTGAATTTTATAACTAAAATTTACTCCTATTCCTTTCAGTTATTAACTGAGATATTACTGTTTTACGTCTTTTAAATACGTGTACTTCTGTTTATTAGTAACACTGAATAAATTGCTCTTTGTATTATGTGGTCACAGAAGATAATGTGGAAGAAAAAGAAAACCTACAAATATTATTAGAAGGGAGTAGGAAATTATTTCTCCCTTCCCCCACACTGCAGCGTGAAGGAGATGTCATAACTCATGGGGGGGGCTGAGCTATTGTAGACAGCAGCTATGTTTAAAGATTAAAATCTAGCTTGTTTACGATACAACATAAGCACTCATTTGACCTTTGTACTCTTCGTGTAATTGTAGAGACAGAATGCCTAACAGCAAACACCATGGGTGCGGTGTGGAGTAATTGTACAAGTGCACTAAACTACGTCTAGTGATTTAAATATTTTAATCCTATATTATATCTACCATCAATGCCAAATACCACAAAAACTACCAAACTGTCAATGCACCCCAAATGATGGCAGCTGCAAATGTGAAGCTAGAGATGACCTTAGACTGAGTTTTTGGATTGGCCACTATCACTATACCCCAAGGACATACAAGAGGATTCACTGGGACACACCTCTAACATAATGGATTCCGTTTACATGAGGAATGAGCATGTGTGAGGAGAGATGTTTAGGTCACTCTACTATGCACATAGCCTCTTGTTTGAGGAATGGTGTCCAGCAACTTCTTCCTCTCTTTGAAACAATGATTTATATTGTTTTTCCATTTCCAGGCAAACTTCATATGGAAAATAGCTACAAACTTACTTGAATAATAATAAAAAAGCCTAACATGCTTTCTACATTTCTAGTTTCTTCAGATCAGGGCACGGCTCCAGCTGTGGAATTTATAAGGCCTAAAATCTGGTTTTATTCTGATCGTGTAATTATGGGTTTGAGTTTGTATGACATCAGAACATAGGTTACAGTGCAATGCTGATAGTCAAGTGAGATACTAAAATCCATTCCCTTTTGGGTAGTCTAAAGTCCTTGGCTAATATATCCTCTCAAGTCAGGCCTGGTAGTTCATATAGCGTAGAAAAAGAATAATAGTTACATGTTACCTCAATATAGTCACTTTCTGTAGTAAACTAGAAACAAGCTAGCCACTGAATCCCTCTAGGACAGGATTTCATATATAACAATATAGAACACCAAGATAAAATCTTCTATGAGAGATACAAAATACTATTTAAAAAAAAATAATCAGATCTTTTCGAATACATATTTTACTAGACTGAAAGGAGATAGTCTCTAGGCTGTTCATGCCCAGGTTATGCTATCATGTTTTACCTATATTTACTTTTCAATTACACAACTGAAACTGGTTAAAATGATTTTTAAAATGGTCTTCCTAAACTAAACTACATATAGATAAAAAAGTTAAAGTATAGTATTCCTGTTAAATTACAAAACCTGACTATTTATAAAGTAAACATAGCAAAGTCAGAAAGTTAGAACGTCATTTCCAGCACTGTATACAAAATATATGAACTTTTTGCTTACACATATGATTTTATTTTTTAAGATGTCAGCTTGAATTCACAGCATAGCAGTCCTATTGCATTACTCAACTTGATACCAAACAACAAGTATGGCACTGGCTTCCAGCTAATGGAGAATTTTAATGCAAGTTAATGTGCTCTTTCCCAGAGACTGTGCCCTTGGGGTTGATGATGTCCATATTATTCTCAAGTATTCTGAAAAGACTCTACACAGAGTGGCACTGGAATTCACTCTAGAGAGAATGAATGAGATTCAGAACTGAATAGTTAGGAATAGAAGAAAATACATAGGAATAAAATGTGGTGAGGGGATAAAAGGAAGAGAGAAAGAGAGATGTTCTGTTTTCACATTAATCAAATAACAAAATTTCATTATGAACTAAAAATACATGCTTTAGTATTCACTCCAGGAGATTACTTTCCCATTAGTCCCCTCCCCATATACACACACAAACAAGACAAATGCAAATGACAGAGGGTTATATACCTGGATCTTTTGCTCTCATTGATTTTGGCCGTGTCTCACTTGACAGTCAAACAGGCTCATATAAGATGGAAGTTCTGCCAAAGATTTTCCATATTACAAGAGAGATGCTCTGTAGTTGAGTGGTGCTCAATACGGATCCTCCCTCAGAGCTGTTTTCTGCAAGCTCTTCACTAAACAGACTCCACATTCTTCCATTCAGCTTCCTTGTGTGTATCTAAACAGAGCTGCCAAAGGTCACACCTCCCATGAGAGTTGTGTATTTGGCAACCATATATTATGCATTCCTGCAACCCAGTTGGACAGTCACACATCCATCTGGGCAGCAATCTGTGGCACAGCTACTCTTGTTGTCACTAGATGTCTCTGGAGTCTGGCTTCAAGAAGGCAGGTGGCATCTCTGCCTACTATGGGACTGCTCCTCGCACTGGATTCAAGCAAGACATTAAGAGCAGCAATAGGTGGTGGGAAGTTAGCTGATGGACAAAGAAGATGGAGTTCAATATTACCTCAAGGGTCCCACACGCTCCCCAGTGAAACCTAGGCTCCCAGACCATGCCTCTGCTCTCCTAGCCAGACCCCAACACCAGAAAGGCAACAGACTACCTGCCCCCAGTCAGACCCAAGACCATTAGTGAGACCCCGGGTCACTGGCCACCAGCCAGTCTCCTAGCAGCAAAGACACTGTGACATGGACTTCAGCATGAGCTAGCAATAGGAGTATGTACTCGCCTGCCAATACAGCTTGCACTAACTCTGTGATGCCACATCTTCACTGCTACATTTAACCCCAGTAGCAAAATTAAAGTTTGTACTCTGGTGGCTCACCAGAGCCACTGCAGCCACACTGCTATTTTTTGCATGCGGGCTCAAGAGGAGTTAGTGTGTATCTGCCTACCCATGTTAGGAAAAAAATGGCCAGGGCCGTATATCCCTTTCACTCTACTCATGGTCTGCCACAGCTTTAGATGCCAAATTTTGAGCAATTCCACATCTTTCATCCCCCATAGTTTGGGGCAGAACGTATTAACCGTAAGCTTAAGTCTGTGTTACACAAGTTAGTTCATTAAATAATTTGCATTACATGTCAGATATAGCAAACAAGGATTCGTGTACTTCAAACAACAGAAGCTGTGGCACCTTCAAATGTCACTACTTATAATGGGTTGTTGGAGTAAATTTCTATAATTAGGCAGCTATATATTTCCAGGCCAAACGAATCAATAGGTTAGACAGACATATAATCAGAGATGGTGCTTGGTCCTACCGTGAGGGCAGGGGACTGGACTTGATGACCTCTCGAATTCCCTTCCAGTTCTAGTGTTCTATGATCAGCTTCAGCTTTGTGGCATAGAACTGCATGCTCACGCCACCATTTCAGCAATATCAGTGCACATCTACGTCCAGAATGTGACTTCTTCAGATCTTCCATTTGAATTAATTATTTCCAGGGGTACCATCAGTGTATTCTCTCCAGCATTTTCCTTCTCATCACTCACAGAACTACTACTGGATTTACATTTTAAAAAGTGAAGAGAGCCAAGGACCAGCAGAGATTGTTTCTCTCTACAACAGTTAGGAGGAGGGAGGCCATCTGTTGCATAGAAAAGGCAAGTAGAAGTGTATAATATCTGGTTCTAGAGCAAGGGAGCAGATGGAAGCAAGTACCATTAGCAGAGGCAAAGCTCTATTATTGCCCAAGCAGAAGGCACATGGCAAGAGCCCACTGGGTCTCTTTTCAACTGAATTAGATGGACGTTCAGTATGTACAATCTCTGCCGCAGAACTCCTTCCCTGGTAGGACAGAGTATTTTTGTTATGAACAGACTTTGGCAAAGCACAAATATAAGGAAAATGCTTTGACAGGGAAAAGAGCAAGTTCAATGTTATTTTTCTGTTAAAAAAAAAAAGGAAGGATGGATCACGTAACTAATAAGGGCAATAATGGGAGGGAAACACATTGCTAAGTACTTGGCTCTGATAAGGGATGCAGTGCAAGCAAGGAGTGGTCCCACTGCAAAATGAGATTATTGAGGTCTAGTAGCCAATGACTTGCTCACAGATGCTGAACAGGCATTAGGTTATAAAAACTGTATTTGAACAGCACCAACAAATTGCATTCTAGCCTCGGGTGCCAAAAAACCTTGCCAATATGAGAATGCTGCTATGCTGCTGCAAAACAAGCAGAAGGGAAACAGAAAAAAACCCCATACTCATGCACATTTAAAGGTCATGCTTTAATTGTCATGTTAAAGAGAATGGTGCAGTCTCCTGAACCTACAACTCCTGCTAACCATTTACACAGCCCCTGCATGAAACCATGCAGTATTTTGTTGACTACTCCTTGAGTTGAGAGATCTTAAAGTTTCTCTTACTGCACTCCTGTACTTAGAGCATGGGCTAGGTACAGGGGATGTCATTACAGTAGATGGAGATACATTTCCCTGAAAATTCATGTTAGTGATATCATACTTCACACAGTTCCTCAAATCAGTTCTTCCTCTTAACAGTGCGAGTCCTTTGACTCATGTCTGTCTCTCAAAATCTTTTGCACAGAATAGAGGTAGCCCTTTATATTTAAATAATTTTGTATGAGAGTTAATGAAATACTCTGAGAGACATGGGGATAAACATATAATAAGACTGTAGGAAATTTGTAGCAATAGTAGGGGGAGAAAAACCAGGTCACCCACCATAGAATGAGAGGTGTATATAATATAAAAAATAAAGGAAAGAATGGTAGAGGTGGAGAGGTATGGGCAGGGATTAATCTGGACAGTGAGACAGAGACAAGAGGCTTTACACAAAGAAGTTTGCTAGTAAGAAGACTAAAAAATATGGAGGGTAAAAAAAAAATGTAGACGAGAGTAAAGAGTTTCATTTCAGAAAATGGTTAAACAGGCCTTTCTGAAAGCGAAGTTTGGTTTTTAGGACCATACAATGATCAGATAAGAGAGAACACAGAAGAAGGAACTACATGAAGAAAGGCAAGATGGGAGACTGTGGAGACAAAAGAAATTGGAAGAGGCATA
Organism: Pelochelys cantorii; assembly: GCA_032595735.1. Classification (NCBI taxonomy): domain Eukaryota; kingdom Metazoa; phylum Chordata; order Testudines; family Trionychidae; genus Pelochelys; species Pelochelys cantorii. The sequence goes on along the minus strand of CM064330.1, from coordinate 82,672,363 downwards.
CAAAGAAATGGTCTCTTAAAAGCTACAGAGGGTTGGCGCGCGCGCGCGCGCACACACACACACACACACACACACACACACAAAACTTTGGAATATAACTTCAGTGAAAACTTAACTAATAGAGTCAACTAACTGTATAAAGAAGAAAAACATTTGAAAAACAACAAATAGTTTGGTAGCACCTTAAAGACTAAATAGTTACAAGAGGCTGATAAGAACCATTAGTTTGCACTTGGAAAGGAAGATGACCAACACCAGATTTGACACAGACATCAAGAACTATTAGCACCTTAATTGTTTGGTTGGTGGGTTAAGTCATTGAGATGTGGAAGATAATGTGCAAGCCATCCGATGTCCCCGTTCATACCATATTATTAAACTTGTGAATGAAGTTAAGTTCCAACCCTTCTCTGTGTATTTGGCTCGTGGAATTGGTCTGAAACAAAACGGTCACTTCGAGATCCATTAATGAGTGTCCAGGAAGATTAAAGTGTCCTCCAACAGGATTTTTTGTATTGCCTTTTTGGATATCTGATTTATGTCCATTAATTCTTTCCCGCAGAGACTGTCCAGTTTGGCCAATATACATTGCAGTGTGGCATTGCTGGCATAGATCACATTAGTGGATGTGCAGTTAAATAAGCCTCTGATTTGGTGGCTGATGTGGTTGGGTCCAGTGATGAAATCGCTGGTGTATAAAGAAGGGCAGAGACAGCTGGCTTAGATCTATAGCAAGCCATCCAGCAATGCCCATTGTGTCACAAAGTGAAGCAGACTGCAAGAATAGGTCATAGACAAACTATCAGGGGCTTATGGAGAAAGGAAGTGCAATGAGTTACTGTTTGGGAGGTTCATTTAACTTTTAATGTATTACTCATATTTTAAACCTTGCACCATGTAGCAGATAGCAATTATAATATATTTATGGAGACTTCTCCACATAGACACTGTCAGATTATAGCCAAACACAAGTCAAGTTGAATGATAAAAATGTGTGTTTTATGACAATTCTCTGGAATGTGTTAGAACATCCATAATAATATCTTATCTGGAGGTTAAGTGTTTTTCTTAAGATGCGAGGAACGACTGGCAGTACATTCAATTGTGGATTAAATGCATCAGCTTTTTTGGGCAGCAAGCCTCTGGTTAACAGCTACTGCACTGGATTCAGCTGGCTGCTTCTCAAGTTAAATATTTATTTAGGGAAACTTGCATTTTCACAGGGTACCTTAGTTTTTTCTGAGATTTCAGTTGCATGGCTGGATGGCTTCTTAAGACATTGGCTGTAATGTGAATTCCATAACTAGCCATTTGGAGGCAAGCAAACCTCTCAGTTTCTAACCCTGAAAACAGATCTGTTGGTCTGGACTCCCATACCCATATGTAGCCCAAGTGAAATCAATAGGGTAAGGGGGTCATGTTAGTAAATGTGATTGCAGAATTAATTATGCTTTCTTCTTCCTTAATATGCTCACTGCAGAATCTGGCTCCTGATACATGATCATGTAACTGTAGTGAATACCTTAAAGAGCACAGAGTTTATATTGCTGAAAGACCTTTAACTCTGTATACTGTAATGCTAATGCATTTTAAACAGCGAATAATAGTGCTTTAATGTTTTCAGGGCAAGGGGTAATGTAATATTTTCAAACCTATAGTCAATGTGCCCTTGCTTTCCTTTTAAAAAGGGGAAAAAATATGCTATGTACGATACTAAATGATTTAGCATAAGCTGTAATACAAAACATGTTTAAGACCTTGATGTCAGCAGGGCAATATAAAACAAGCAGAGCCAACTTTATACAGTGACATTTTATAAAAATCACAGGTATGAGACCCAGGTAGGTACAAATCATCCTATCAGGATAATTCAGAACCTTACAGGAGTCATGTTGGTGCTCTCAGCCAAGTTTCTATTGGGTAATTTAATTCACAAAGCCAGCCCTAGAACTTCACTGTTTCAATAGTCTCAGCAAGAAGGCCAGAGAGTTAGTGGGTATATGCAAGTGGGTTACTCCAGCTAAGGGCTGAGGTCCATTTAAGTGTTTACAGAGTACATACAAGTACAGAATTGGCAGCAGTAGTGCATCCCCACACTACTCTGCCCACTTAGTAGTAATATAATTCATAAGTAATTAATATATTAGCATTTGTGCAGCACTTTGAAATTGTACATAGGTAGAAAACATTCAGGGCCAATAATTCAAGACTTTTCATGACACTAAATAATACAAAAAAGAAGTATTTTAACCTACTGCAAAGTGTTATCTTTTACAATGGTAGCAGACAGCATAAACCTGTCAACCCTGACAATGTCTGCTCAGTCACTTTGCCCCTCAGTCCATAATCGCTTAAAAGCCAAATCAGCTCATTTGAAAAGTTCAACAACACACAGTTTGTCAAAGCAAAGATGACAAAATGTAAAACAAGATGGGGAACGAGATACGGAGTCCCTTAACAGGATGCAACAGCATATCAATTAGCAGTCTCCTGTTACAGCAGAAATAGCCACACTTTTAGAGAAGTGGAATACAGAACATTGCAAACTCTCATAACAGCCTGGGCAAAGCACCGCAAGTTTCACTATATCTTGTGACAAACTTTAAGATATTATTAACAAAAAAAAATAGGGTTCTGACTGAAATGTGTCAGTGAAGAACGAGAACAGAAAATAATCCATTTGGGAATTCCATCTGCCAATCATCTAACACCTCGGCTTCCCTCCAGATCAACTGAGAAAACTCATGTAATGCAATGTTTAATAAACCAATAGTTTTTAAATAGATTTTGAAAAATCAGATTTAATCAAGTCATATCATGTAATGTTGAAACCACTGAAGACATTTTAGTCTAAATTATTTTTTGCAGGCTGTGTTTTCTTTATATATATGACCCTACAAAGTTCATGGCCGTGAAAAACATGTCATGGACCATGAAATCAGACCTCCCCCATGAAATGTAGTTACTGGAGGGGAAGGCACAGATCTGTGACTGCCCCAGCTGGGAGTTCCTATGTGACTCCAGCTGTGAGTCCCATCCAGAGTGAGGCAGACTGAGGAGGGATGAGACATCCTCTTCCCCTGCCTGTTGCTTTGGGGAGAGTGGTGGAGTGGAGAGGAGGACAACGGACTGAAGGCTGGATGGAAGGCAGCACAGAAGAGGAAGTGACAATCCCACAACCCTCCTACAACAGCTTTGTGACCTCCCTCCCCCATCACAACACTGTGAAGTTTCAGATGTAAACATCCGGAAAATGTGGAATTGACTAAATTTTCAAATCCTCTATTAAGAAATTAACCAAAATGGACCTTGAATTTGTTAGGTCCCTATGTATAAGGCCTAAGAAGGTAAGATAACAAGATACAACAATAAAGCATTATGAAATAAACCATCAGTTTCCTGCAAAAAGCTGGATTAACGCAAAATGAAATTATTCTGCACCTACTGAATAATGACTGTTCTTAATGCATAAACATCCCAGTCCAGTTCTGACTGAAGTTAATGGCAAAACCTATTAATGGTGGTTGTATCAGGCCCCAAGTGAGCACTTATAAAATTACTTTCTTCAAGAGGTTTAAAGCAATGCATCATTTCCTTTAGTACATCCAGAGTGGCTGTCAGGAAAAACTGTAGGCATTTGGAAGTTAAAAGGTACTAGGGGACTGCACCCTGATCACCATGCTCGCTAACCTCCCTCTCAGTGCATATTTTATATATAAAATAAAGGACTTCAGAGGACTTAAATACTACTGCACTGTACTTCCCAGCTGTTGCATGAGCCTCAGCTCCCTGATTAGGCCTGAGAAGTGTAATTCTCCCATTAAAAGCCATCGAAATTCAGATAGTTTCAACACTAAGAGGTAAATTCCAACATTATAGAATTTACCTTAAAAAAAACCCACACACCACACACAGACTTTGAAACCATTAAATCAAACAAATAGGACCTGAATATTCTCAGTCCTAACCTGCCTCAAAATAGTATTTTATTTTCCCTTTTCAAGTACACACCCTAATCAACTTTATGTTTTGCTTAGTGTCAGCACTTATGTCTTCTTATACAGAGAACTAGACTACATGGCACAAACACTAGTAGCAAGTGAAATTGGACGCAGTTGGGTCTCAAAAGTTTAGCCAGGGCAGGCCTCAAGTCTACTTTCATCTAACAAATTAAAATCTGAATATATTTGGCATAGTTTTTACACTGCAAAAATTAAGTGAATGCCCTATAGTACTCGTACAAGTATCTGACCCTAAATGACAAAAAAAGAAATGTGAAATGATGTCTGACAATCCATTTGTAGTTCACTCCACAGTGTAAAGATATTGCAACACTTTTAAAACAGTTTTTAATCTTACATCAGCGCTGCAGAGCCCATCTCATCCTGTTGTGCTTAAAGAGTAAAGATGCCTCTTTACTGTCATACTCCTCCCCCTGTACCTGAAGTGTTTTGGTGAAATGATATGCAACATATTTAAGCAATTTTTATTTTTGCACTTAGAAGGATCCTTTCAGAACTTTATTGCTCTGTCATTTTAAAACCTGTTTTCAAATGTAGCAATTTTACTTGGAAGTGGTAAAAAACAAAATCAGATTTGAGCAAAGCCTGCATTAATAAATTAACATTCATTCCTATTTGACCTAAGAAACTAAAATCAATTAAAATTAAGCATTAACTTGTAGTTCAAATTACCCCGGCATGTCCACTTCAAATCACACAGAAGCCCAGAAGACTGGTCTTTTTGGTATAAGTTCATGCAGAGTGATGTTATTAGAAAACAAACCCTTGGTTCTAATATAGAACTTCAACATGATAGAACTGATAGGAAACTCAACAAAGGAGAGACCAATACATGGTTTTAAAAACAGATCAATATTTAAAGTAAAACATAATAAAGTTATGTCCTTTAACAAAAAAAATCAGCAAGAATTGGATACATCTAATATGTGATAACTAAACAGTTTCATCTCCCAAAAAGTGTATGACGGTGTCTCTAAGCTAAAAAAAATTATTCAGCTAAAAAAATTGTTCTACTGCCTGATTCACTGCTTCCAAGAACTGCAACATGTTTTCAGGAAATAAAGCCTTTCATAGTCACATGTACTCTCACAGAGGACAGATTAACTCTTTAAGGAACAAATGAGGTCTATGTTTTTTCAATGAAGGAAAAACATTTTAATAATAACACGATGCATTGCAAGCAACTAAAACAAAAAGAACCCTTACCAAAATAATGCACCAGAGAATTTAACACATACCATTGATCAAATGGCTCTGCAGCTGATCAAATTTTCTGGAAGTTGTTTTATGTGCCAGTCTGAAAGATGCCAGATTCAGAACCTCAAGTGCTAAGACAGAGATTTTAACACACACAAAAATTATCCAGATTTGTATCACTGCTCCCCTACTACGCTCCACAAATATACTTTGAACTTGGATATGCAGAGATCTCATCTTGGGGATCCACAACCCCAGTTTGTTTTTGTTCCTCTGATGAGACTGGCTACAAAAATTCAACGTATTGGTGGTTTTGTAATGTCAAATAAGGAATTAATTGGGGCCTCCTACTCATTCTCTCAGGCCATCCAATATGCAAGTCATTAAAATAAAACTTGGACTTGAACCACTAGGAAAGTCTAGCCTGGGGTGGGCAATAAGCAACCCGCAGGACCAACCTCTAGAGAACCCATCCTCTAGAAAAAGATAAGTTGCATCTAATAATTGAACTGCAATGATTTCTTAAAATTTCTGGTTAATTTTTTATTATTTTTAAAACATGGCACACATTCTACTTTCACTGATACACAGTCTTTACTTTTTCCCACTTGGTTCAAACAGCAATAGTCTCGAGGCTACCTTTCCCCTCCTACCCTTAACATTTCTCATGGCGGAGTACTAATATAGACAAGCTGATGTCAGCAACATAGATGATATAGTGCAGGGCTACTCAACACACGGCCCATTGGCTGCATGTGGCCCGCAGCCTGTTTGTTTGCAGCCCGTGGTGCGGTTTGGGTTTATGCAGGGCTCAATATGCGGCCCACAGGTGGGATCCTCTGAACATGGCCTCTACTGGGAACATATTCCATAATGGATAGGGTTACCAGGTAGGTTTAGAAAAAATACCCAACACACTTGATGGGGGGCTGGAGGGGGACCGGCCGGGAGGGGGTTGGGCTGGCCGGGAGGGGGCAGCGCGGCTGGCTGGAGGAGATGGGGGTGGCGGGGACAGGGCAGGCGTGCAGGGGGGTCGGGGAAGCATGGCTGGCCCGGGGAGATGGGGAAGGGGGAGGGGCAGCATGGCTGGCTGGGGTAGATGGAGGGACCAGGGGCGGGGCTGGCGGGCGGGGCAGCACGGCTGGCCAGGGGAGATCAGGAGGAAGTGAACCGGCCGGCAGGAAGCAGGGGTGGCCGGGAGGGGGTCGGGGGCAGTGGAGCTGGTCGGGAACGGTCGGGGGAAGCGGGTGGGGGGACTGGCCCGGGCACATGCAGATCCCGGGGCGCTGTCAGTCCTGCGCATGGTCCAGAGAGGCGCGAGTGAGTCCCGCTGCGGTTCCACCACGTGCTCAGGAGCAGGGACAGGGCTTCTCCTCCCCAAGGCGTCAGACGCAGCCAGGGCTCCCAGCACCAATCGCGCTCCACCTCCCAGCCACTCCCCCCGTCCCCGCCAGGCTTCTGTCCGGCGCCCAGCCAGAAATCCAGGAAATACCGGACATTGCACATGTCCAGTATTTTCTGGATTCGTTTACCAGACAGAGGGCCTGAATACCGGACACCTGGCAACCCTAGTAATGGGGAGTCAATAAAATGGCCTTCTGTTGATATGCGTTTTAGTAGTTAAATTCCTGGACTGTCATTGCTCCTTAAAAGTGCTGTCATATGGGTGGAAATCAGGTAAATATTGCATTTTATTAATATCAACAGAACTGACTTAAGTGGGGCCTGCGTGTTGTGTAGTCTTGTCTTAATCTTTGTATTCATGGTTGTTAGTGTGAAAGAAGCTATTTGCATATATATTTGCATGCCCTTGCAACCACACTTAAGTTGCGGCCTTGGCACATACTGTGAATATCACTGTGGCTCTTGAGGGTTCCAAAGTTGAGTAGCCCTGATATAGCGGGTAAAACAATATCATTGCTACAAATTGGAGAACAAAAAATAGTGCAGAGGAAGGAAAGATAGCATGACCACCATGATTCACGACTCATTGCATATTCAGTGAGATTCCTATAAAGCAACAATTTAAAAACATTTCAAGGTGTTCCAGCAAGATTTCAATAGAACATGAGCTACTACAACTGCAGCTTTTCTAATATTCAGCTTCAATTTTAAAGATTTTTTTTCTATGCCACAGTGTCTTAGACCTCTCAAAATGTTATTATAGCAGAAGCACGCAGAAGACTTATGTTTACTAGTCTCACTAAGTTTTGATATGCCATTGTGTAAATCAGGAGAAAAGCAATACTTTCTTGTGTTTGATTTTGTGAGTAGATTAGCTGCTGGATCACAATAAATCAGATGCTGAGAGGAGTATGTTTTTATGGGCATTAGCACCTTTGGCTACACCATATTATTAATTAAGCCCAAAGAGCTGCATACTTCAAAGAACTGACAGCTTCTAGTGGCAATGAACACATAAGATACTAACCTCAGCTTCTGACTTTACCCTTCCTCCCACACAAACATTACCATGGTGATGTGCAACATTTGTTGCCTGGAATTTTGAAGTAGCACTGTATCTAAAATGCCCTTAGTATCTTTGACTAGATGTGAATACAAATTAGGTTACATTTAAAGACACACGATGAGTCACAAACATTTGATAAATATTGTCCTAGGACTGATTAAAATATCTTTTAAATTTGACCTACCGGAGCATAAATCCTCTACTCCGCCTTTCCACTTACATGGGAAATATTTTTTAAAAATCCAAATAGATGAAATCTGGTATGAAGAAAGGCACTCAAATTATTCTATGGTCCTCCCAAGTGTAATCATAACCCTTATTATTTTATTAGACATGCCAGTGCTTGAATAACTAGCTACATGCATTTTCTTCCACCAATTCTTTAGACTTTGATTGCTCCAGAAAATGCTCTAAGCAACATAAATTGAACACAATTATTGGAACTTCCAAATAATATTAGTTTGTTCAATTCCAAAACAACAAAGCTATCTAATCATCAGAATATGTTGCTTTATTGGCATAGTAGTTAATCAGGTGCATATATTTGAAATGCAAGTTGTCTGTCTAGGTTGCAAGTTCCACAGAACAGGGATCATGCTTCCTCTGCATTTTGTACTTTGCCAGAAATAAAGACACGTAACAAGCTAGTGGCAAGCCAGTAACATATGCAAGGCCTAACTGGATTTGCATTGTCTGGCTTGTGATCTGAAGGCCAGATCTGGCTTGTAGGACAATTCTGTCTAGCCATACAGAGGACTGCACAGCATGACTTTGCATGCACCATATATGTGAGGTCATGTCATATGAAGGATACTGTTTGACCACCTAAGGCATGAAAGTGAAGTGTTGCATGCCTTACTAAAGCTGTCATGCCTGCCATGGCAACAAGCAGAAGTGGAGAGGAAAAAAACTAGAATATCCACCAACTCTGGCATAGATTATAGGCCATGAAGCTGCAGGTGTATAATACTCCATAATTAATATTGACAGATAATAGAAATTAAGTGGGATCAAATAAAACTCTGATCTTGCAAACATTTACGTGTTTAACTTTATGCATGTTCATAGTCCCAGTGAAGTTAGAATTAAGGGCTGAAATTAAGGATGTCAGCATGTAGTCGATTACATGATTAACCGATAAGCCTGGGCTACACACTCCCTCCCCGCCCCCCACTGCCTCTGTATCAGCTGCCTGCCCCCCTCCCCTTGCTACCTCCCACAGAGGTGGAGGGGGGAGAGGAGGGGAAGGCAGGCAGGAGCAGGCACACAGGGGGAGCTGGCTTTTATGCTGGCTCTGCACATTCCAGTACCACAGAGCAAGGGGGGGGGGGGGGAGAAAAGAGAGGCGGCTACCTCCCACAGAGGCAGCGGGGGAGGGAGAGAAGCAGAAGCCAATGCTGGGAACGAGCCAGTTTAAAAGCACTTCCCACAAGCACCAGCTCCCACCTGCCCCTTTCCCAAACCTAAATGTGTAACCACTAAAATTTCAAGTGGTTACACGTTCACACAATTACCCAAAAGTTAACATCCCTAGTGTACACGCCCTCTAAATCAACCTCAATGCAGACTTAAACTCACAAATTTGCCCTAGTATCATCAAGAAGCTGTACCTGCTACAAGACACTTACATAATTTCTGAGCTTTCTTTCGAATAAAACAAATAACTTATGTCAATAAAGCCAGACAACTGAGTTTTATCCCTGAAAACAGAATAAGGTCATAATTTTAATACTGAAATAAAAGGAACCTGAAGAAACATAGCAGGCCCTGAATACACTACTGAAAAAGATTCAAAAGAGTACATCACTTGAACAGTTGTATTCAAATTTAATTTTAAAAAATAAAATGTAAATAGCAACTAGAGTTACTGACATTCAGCTTCTTCTACCACCCCACAGGCCTCTCCAATGTTTATGGTGTCTTATAGAAACCAGGTAGTACTGATTACAAGACACCACAGACATATTAATGTATACTTCAGATACACTGAATAGTATTTGCAAGAAATATCAGAAGTAAATCATTTATTTAAAACAGTTAGTTATAGGTAAATTCAGCAAATATGTACAGTATTGGAATCTACATTTTGGTCTGTTGTAGGTGAGGATCTCAAATATTGTCCTCAAATGATCTCAGAAGAACTACTCAGAGAAACAGCTGTGTCGCTCTCTGCTGGCAGCATTACAACCATTCTGGACCATGCAATTTGTTTCCAGCGCTGAAATACTCAAGGCCATTCTTTACCCCCAAAATATTGATTTTCCTTATGGTCACATTTTTAATGCCTCGTGGGATATAAAACATTTTTGCTAAGAATTCAGAGCAGCACAATGCTGGAAAAGGAATCAGACATGCTACACCTAAGAGATATCAAATAGCTAAAAGATATCACCTCATCCACCTTGTCACCCAACAGCTCTGTAAGGGTGCGTCTACACAGCATCCTAAACTCAAAATAAGATACACAATTTGTGTAGTGCAAATTGCATATATCTTATTTCAATTGAATTTCAAAATAGACTATTTTGAAATTTGGCATATCTATACGGCACCAAATTTTGAAATAATGCACTCTTTCAAGACTTCCCTTCACTCTCGTGGAACAAGGGTTACCAGGATGTCGAAATAGCGCACCCGTTATTTTGAAAAATATTTACCTCTGGTATCCTGAAATAGCCAATATTCTTTAAAATATTCTTTAAGAGGCCACTCTCTCTCACAATCAATTGTGGGAGACTGTACGTACTAGTCAAGAAACAGCAGTTGAGTGTAAAGTTGTATTTGGAATACATGTAAAAAGGAGTCATTCCTTTAGCAAGCAATGCCTGATTGAGAATAGCTGTATCACACAATGCCAATAAAAAAAAATAGAGAGAGAGAGAGAGAGAGAGATGGAGAACATTATCAATTACCACAAGAAGTTATTGGATAACAGCTGAAATGTTTTGACAAGGAAGTTAACACTTAAATCAAATGGAACTGTCACTGTGCAAGCCTTGATCTCTCCAAAACCTGGCGTAAAAATGTGGGAGGGAGCACTTACTAATAAAGTGACATCAAACCTCAAAACCAAGCAAAAGGGAAATAATCATTCTAATAAAAACAATGTGCATAAAATACCAAATTTATAAATTTAAACAGAAGAACAGTTTCTGAGATTGCTATAGCTAACTTGGTACAAATAGCTGATTTCACTCAATAATATAGGTTAACCCACTTACCTTTGAAAATGGGCAATTAAGATTTTGTGACCCCACATTTTCTACTTTGTTAAAGGCTTCATACTGTTTACAGTTTTGACTTGTTATGGATATAGTGCTTGCTTTCTAGAAAGTTCAAAGCAAATGCAAGCTGAGAACCATTTCAAAAGTGTAAATGTTTCTTCAAGCAATACCTTGTTTAAAAAAAAACCAAAACACTGAAATGCTTAGCAAAGGAAAGTGCCATGTGTGCTAAGCAGTTATTCAATACACAAACTACTTTCTTTCTTTGGACCCTGTTTTAGACGCACATAGAACAAATGGTTCTTTGTTCTGATCTTAACAGATGCAGATAATTAGATATTTTATCCCTACTTGCTTGTTAAACTACTACTGTATGTACTTGGCTGGGAAGACAGATCACTAGACACAATTTTTCTCATTAGGCTTCATCTTAAGATATGGAGGAGCCTGAACTCAAACTACTTATATGACATTTTTTCCAAATATTACCCTAAGAATGAATTTGTATTTTTCCACAATGCAGGAACATCACTACACAATTAGTCCCAACAAACATTTAATATGTATTGCCATTTCAGCTTAAATACAACTTCAACTATAAGGGCTGGGAAGGTTCGCTTGCCCAACCAGGAACAGCACTGGCAACTTGCCCAGATGGTCAAAATCAATTGCTCGAGCAGGCTGCAGCAGGAGGATGTTTGACTGAAAAGAAAGACTGGGATGATCAGACCTGTAGTCTCTATAGCCTACATTTCAGTATTAGAAGGAACTTGTCGCTGTGGACTATATATTAGGCAAATAAATATATGAATCATTCATCAGGGATTTCCCTACACCCCCAGTTTTGTGAACTATGGTGCCATACAGCCCACCTTCACCCTCACGGTCTCACCCATCATCGGCCCTGACACCGCCCCCATAAATTCGAACACCCCCCTAATTTCAATTCCTGGGGAGGCTACTGTCATTCATTGATCACCTTTAATCTAAGCAAATCATCTTAAAATAAAGAGTATTTTAAATATTGCAAAGAATGTTTAATATCTATACTAAAAAGGTATACTAAGCTCTAGAGAAAGAATTCTCTCTCTCAGGGAGTGTTCGCTGGGCTTCTGGCTTTCACATATGCTTTCTAGTTCCCTATAAGGGATTTTTACTAAATTATATCAATATATTTGTATTGTAAGTTTGAATCCAAGCACAGCAGTAGTATTGTATTAGCGAGCTCAGCCAACCAGAGTGACTTCATCTTGCCTTTCTGCTAGAAGCACTCTATAGCAGGTGATGTCCTTGGGAATGGATCACACACAAAATGCCAAAGAGAAAACAGATATGAATGACTGATCAGTGAGCTCAAGGAAGGTTTTTGACATGGACTGGGAATTCTGTTACCAATAACATATAGAATAATAAAAAGGAAGTCAATATATTTAGTAATCTTTTCAGAAGGTAGATCACTAATTATGGTTCTAATCCTGCTAGAAGGAAACATGTGGCTGGTCCTTTATGCTTGCCCAAACATAAAGTTACTCTGCCAACTGTACACAGGAAGATACAGTAAACTACTCCAAGTATGTCAGTACTCATTTAATTGTATCTCTATGAAAGGTGACTAATTAACTGAATACTTATACTCCCGTTGGAGCATCAACCTCTGCACTAACAGCAAATATACTACAAACCCCCCAATATAAGCCCTGTCATGGGACACTAGTCCTTACTCTCCAACATTTATAATTGCTGGAAGGAATGTGAAAATAGTAACACAAAACAGAGCGAAGAGGGATACAACTAACATAAGTTTGCTTTAATATGGAGGGAGGTTATGCCTATTCGGCTTTTAATTTATATATAAGGTCTTTATTTCCTCAATCTCTCCCCCTGCTTAAAGTCCTCCATCACAAACTCCGAGAAACTTTTGACTGGTTTTCAACTAGTCATAATCATCACTGCTTGAAGACTAATGTTTTACCCTGCTTGTAACAAAAATCCAACTCCACAGACTCATTTTCAGAACCACTGTAAAAAAAAAAATCATTGACAGCAGGCAGGTTTTTATATCCTCAAAGAACAAAGCGTATATTTGCGGAGTGTAGGAGGAGAATACCAGCTTGTTTTAAATCATAGCTGACACATGTAAAGACTAGCAATAGACTAATTTAACTGACAATTAGGGGACTAGATCACTTAGCACATTAATTGTTGTGCTTTAACCTCTGGGAATCCAAGTCCAACTGTTGCCATGGTGCCTGAATATATTTTTAATGAGATGACTAGCAAAGTGTCCTAAAGGCTTAGTAGTGCCCTCTCAGCCTGCCTGTAACACAAAAGCATGTGTGAGGCTGATGAAAATTCAAGGACCAAACATGCAGTATTACTCTCGGCTGATTTTGGTTCTTACCTTCATTTTTAAAAATGAAGATATTTCAAATTGTGAGTAATCATGTATCACTGCTATCCAAAAGAGCGCATCAATTTTGGTCTTATATTTGTGCTTGGTTTTTGCACTGTGGCAACAATTTTCATGTGGCCATTATTAAGAATCTAAATCAGTAAATTATCAGGTTAATATATAGAAGCAAAATATCAGATTTGCCAGAAGAATTATACACTTTTCAGAGGCGAAGAGTTCCAAAGTAAGATGCGCTATCTTTAACTTTTGTGCTATAACTTGTATCCCCAAAAATAGTTTATAGGTAACCTCAAGAGACACCATTCCTCCTATTAGGTTACATTCCGATATGCTTTTGGATGCATAGCTTCTAGAATGAGGAGTCAGTCAGGTGAAAATTCAACTCAACTATTAGGACTGAAGCTGGAGACACAGAACATTCAGGATGGTGCCCGTCTGCTCAGAAAGCAAGCTCTGAAAAAGAGATTTAGCAGTAATCATTGCTGCTTGAAGTCAGACTGATGAAGATCCACTATTGTAACATAAAATGACTCCACAGATGCTTTTTCACCAACAGTGGTTTCTAAAAAACCAATTAGAGCAAGAAGATTTTTACATCCTCGAAGAATGGAGCGTTCAGGGAGAGAAAAGCAGATGGTGCAAAGAATACCTTCTTGTTCTCAAACACAGATGACATGTGTTTACCTAATTCATTTCGAAGAACCTGTCTACAACTGCCTTTTTTTTTTTTTTTTACAGGCCAATACAGTACTTTCACGAGAAAAAAAAAAAACTTATCTGTGGCACTGCTAAAGATGGCATATTTGTAATTTACACTACTGCTGCTAGAATTAACCTCAGAGCACGTCATAGACTGTTATGTAGCAAGATGTCTGTGATAGTAAGAGAACTGAGCTAACAGAGAAGGAAGGGCTCATGTTAATGCTTCCAAACAAGCCTTCAGAACTGTGAGGCACCAGCATTTTGGTTTAAAAGCGACACCATGTATAGAAGGCACAGATAGTCAGAGTACTTTGTAGAAATTTGGCGCTGCCTTTCCTGCTATGGCCACTAAATTTATGAACATGAAGCCAGATAAATCTTCATTTATTAAGTACCAAACCAAAAGTAACATCATATCAATCGCACAGCTTAGGGTTTTTTAACCTGTCTTCTTTGTTTTGAGTTAAATGTTTATTTTATGAACAGAAGAAAACATAGACCAACATGAACAGAAATGGGAGAGCTACTAAAAGCTACCAAAACAGAAGCTACCAAATGAAAAGCTACCAAAACTGAAGTGTCTGCAAGTATTTGATATGAATGTGATGAAATGAGGCTCTAGCAAACCTTGAAAAAGTGGCCAAGCTGACCCACACGTGGTTCGATTCCCTATTATATCTGATTACTTGATGACAATCAAAGATGTTTAAAGAGAGAAATATATATGCAGAGCTAAGAAGATGACTACAGCTCATTAGCTACACATGCCAGCCGGGTGTGTATTTATATAAGGAAAGAGTCAGTAGTACTAATCTGAACCACACCTAAGGATGTTAAATATCGACTGAGTAATTGAATAGTCGATGCATTTTGCATCAACTATTCGATTAGTCAGTAGGGCACCTAAGCCTTTGAAGTGTAGCAACAGTCCCCCGCTGACCCCGGGCTCCATGCCGGGCTGCTGCTTTGAAACATCGCAGGGAGCCTGGCGTCAAGCTCCTCATGGCGTTTCAAAGCAGCAGTGCCACATGGAGCCCAGGATCAGCTAGGGCAGGGGGGGCAAAGAGCCAAGATATCAGTGGATCCAGCACGAAGAACCACGTTTAGAGGCTTTTTGGCCACAACAGGCTCCCGCCGGCCAACGCCATCTTTAATGGCCACGCCGGAAGGCTCCCCTGCCCCGGTGAGCACAGGGAGCCGAGAGGAGAGGGTCGTTTTCGGGGTGTGGGGGCGGCTTTACGAGCCGCGGGGGGAGGGGGTCCTTCGCGAGCCGCACCCGGGGGCACGGGGGAGAGCCGCATGCTCGTGAGCCGTGACTTGGCCATGGCTGAGCTAGGGAGTCCCCAGTTGATCCAGGCTCCACGTGGCACTGCCACTTTGAAATGCAGGGAGGAGCCTGATACTGGGCTCCCTGCAGCATTTCAAAGCAGCAGCGCCGCACGAAGCCCAGGGTCAGTGGGGGAGTCCCCAGCTGATCTGGGCTCCATGTGGCACTGCTGCTTTGAAACGCCACAAGCAGCCTGATGCCAGGCTCCCTGTGGCATTTCAAAGCAGCAGCGCCGCACGAAGCCCGAGGTCAGTGGGGGAGTCCCCTGCTGATCCTGGGCTCCATGCGGTGGTGCCACTTTGAAATGCTGCATGCAGCCTGGGGACACCCCAGCTGGGCCCGGGCTGCACGTGGCATTTCAACGTGGCAGCGCCGTGTGGAGCCCAGGGTCTGGCCCCAGGCTCCAAGCAGCAGTGCTGCTTGGAAGTATCCCCTCCCATCCCTCTCCCCTTGCCTTTTTCTGATAGAGGCAGCAAGGGGGGAAGCGACTAGTCGACTAGCTTGTTGACTATCCGATAAGCATTTGCTTATCAGATAGTTGACTAGTCCACTAGTCCTTCACATCCCTAGTGCAAGCACATGTTGTACTATCATTTTCCACAGACCACAGAATTGCAATCCTAATCTGCTACTGGATTCCTGGACTTGAGTATGATGAGAAATTCCAAGTTATATGGTTGCTTTTGGGATGTGGTCAAAGGATCACTTGAAGATAATCTGAGACCCCTTAAATCTCAATTTGAGTCTCACAGAATATCAACTGCAATTCAGGGGATATTTACACACAGAAACTACTACTACAAAAAAAATCACGATGGGGAATGTGCTCAGGAGACAACACATGTCAGAGCTCTGTGAGTAAGTCTGCATAACACTGGCCACACTATGATGGCTGCAATTCACCCAAAAATGAAGTTTGAAGGCTGAAAAAACAGATTTCCATGTAATATGAAGCAATTACAGATACTTCCAGGGAGCAGTTTTATGTCAGTGATAACTTTTCAAAACTTGGTATAAATTAATAGATGTGTATCAATCATATAAAGTTCATGCCTCATTTGCAGGGACGATTTATTAAACTGCACCTAATGAACATACGTGATGTCATAATGCCAATCTAAATTTTGTTTTAAATGGAGAAGTTCTTAAACTTGTTCTTACAGGGAAAATATTGCATTAGACAACCAAATAGAAAAGAATAGAAGCTATATAATTTATCTAAAAGTTATCAGGGGAAACCTAAAGCTGAATTATATTTGTTTTAGAATTCTAGTAAAAAACAAAAACTGGAAAAAATATTTGTGAACCAGCCAAAAGCTATGGACAATGCAAGCATACATAGAATTCTAAAAAGTCAATTATGTTCCTGGCATCACACTGGATCATAACTTCACCCTAGTGGGCAAACAATTAATTTCACAGTTGCTGGTGGTTAACATATTTCTTCATCAAAATCTAGTTTCTCTCACTAAAGACTTAATCATATTAGCACCTAATACAGTTCTTGCTGAAAAAAAATGTGTTAAGTACTTCTTACTGACTGTGAAGTCTCCATGTGACATTACATTTTCTTATCACCACTATATTACTCATGATCTATCATTATACCCCTGTTCTGACAGAAAAAAACACCATGAAATACTGCCCTCCCAAGTCACTTAGAAAACCCTGCTTCAGTTTCCCCCTTTGTGCTATTTTTCTCCACTACTCCTTTGCTAAAAATCAGTCAACATATTTTTTTGGACAATAAGAGCAAGATGTTGAAAAGGCTCCTGCTGACTTTTTTTTTTTTTAATCATGACAAGCCATACCCTTTGCTAGCTTTGCTCAAATTGTTACAATGCCAGCAACTGCAGAATTCTGACAAGCATGTGAGGTCAGAATTAATGGTATGATTCAAGACAAGTTGTTTTTTTCATGTTATAAAATATAAATATTGACAGATTTAGAACAAAGCGTCTCACCTATCTCAACTGTGATAGCATAAAGCTGTAATAGGTTCATTTGTGGACTAATAAATTATATTCAATGATCCTATAGCTTACTCTATTCTTCATTCAATCAATGCAACAAGAAGTTATTAAAATACTTGAAAAAGCTAATTTTATAATTCCTGATTTACAGACCTTTGGTATGAACAATGTCATCGGATTTCTTGGGGGGAAAAAACTCTCACGCACACACAAATGAATTCTTCGTTGCAAGAAGGACTCCACTATTGCTCACAGAGAAAAGCTAGAAGAATATTGTTAGAGAACCTGCTCTTCTTTGGAAAACACACTCACCTCTTAGGATGTGTCTACACAGCAGGGCTTAACTCGAAATAAGCTATGCAAATTGAGCTACATCAATTGCATAGCTTATTTCGAAATAGCTCATTTAAATAATGGGAGCGTCTACACAGTGCTTATTTCGAAACAGACCACTCTTCCTCAGACTTCCCTTACTCCTTGTACAATGAGGGTTACAGGAGTCAGACTAAGTCGTCCTTCAGCTTGACAGTATTTCGACATTATTTCGAAATAACTGCCTGTAGTGTAGACTCAGACTAAGTTATTTCAAAATAACGCTAGCTGTTTCGAAATAATGTTGCTGTGTAGATGTACCCTTATAAAGTCATTGTAATTTAATTAAGAAAAAAAATATAACCTTTACTTCTAAAATTCTTACTGAACCAAAGGGAAAAGCTACAGATTTAAACAATCTCAATCCTGCAAATACTTACACACATGCTCAACTTCACAGAAAGTGAATAATCCCACTGAACCAAGCAATGAGTTCAGTGAGACAATTCACTTACATAAGTATTTGCAGGATCAGAGCCATACTTATCACTCTTCAACATTTAATCTTTACCATTACCTTTTTTGGCAAAAAAGGAAATGACAGCAGAAACTGAAAGAGATCAGGAACAGACTAAGAGTAGCACAGGTGTACTGACAGTACAAGTGGTGTCACTTCCAAAATGACTTGCTTACCCCAAAACAATTTTTTACTATGATGAAATAACATTTTATAGTGTAAAACACTGTTGGGTATCTAAGAGAATATCACCAGCTAGCTCCTCTTCCCTACTTAGATCAACATGGGTGTGAGTAAGGTAGGATCATATTGGCAATTATAAACTAGAAAAAACAGACTTAATCATTGGACAAAATTCTAATCTCACCTGCATCAGTGTAAATCCAATATAGTATCATTATAATCACTAGAATTATTCAAGTTATACCTATATAAGACAGAACAGAATTTGGCTTTTCGTGTTAGGATTCAGAAGGGAAATGGAGAGCGTAAAAATATTACATGAGTTTTTGTATCACAGATAGATCTTTAATGTACTAAATCAAGTTACTATTTAGTGATGACAAAGTAGTAAAATTGTCAGAAAGCACTCAGAAATTGCTTTAAGTTTTTATTTTGAGAAAAAAAATATAAATAGCTGTCATCACAGCACGGACTGATTGTTTTGTTGTTGTTTTAATTGCCTCTAGATTAGAAGATCTTGTCACTCACTGAACATAAAAATAAACAAACATTTACCCCAAATCACCCAGAGAGCAGTCAGCCTCTGGCTCCAAACACACTCTCTCTCTCTGTGTGTGTGTGTGTGTGTGTGTGTGTGTGTGTGTGTGTGTGTGTGTGTGTGTGTGTGTGTGTGTGTGTGTGTGTGTGTGTGTGTGTGTGTGTGTGTGTGTGTGTGTGTGTGTGTGTGTGTGTGTGTGTGAGAGAGAGAGAGAAAAGCAATAGTTTATGCCAACAGTCTTCATACAATGTTAGTCATATGTTTTAAAGTTTTAATTGATATCTGGAGCTTGTCACTTATCTGAAAAGGCAACTTTTTGGATGTCTTGTACTCAGAACACTGAATTTTGAAATTAACAGGTTTAAATCTGAAGACAGATAAATTCATGTGTGCAACACTACCTTAAAGTTCTAATGTGCTGGGGTCTAACTAACCAATGATTTTATACATACAGCTTATGGATAGTGTCAGGTAATTTCCCCAGAACAAAGTTTTGTATGTTACTCAGATTTGTATTCTCTAATAATGGAAGTGGTCGCATTACCCATCAGCATCGAATACCAAACATTTTCCCCACACATATGCAGTCCTGCTCATGTTCAGTTACCAATGCTGCATTACAGTGCCATTACCACACCCTCTGTGCCAAGAAAGAATAGCAAAAAGAAGCCTCCTTTTGTCCTTGAGCTCAAGAAGCACTTGCACCAAACAACCTGTTAAAGGCATCACCTATCTCATGCAATGCTCCTTCTTGTCATTTTTCCCCAGAAACATTCGTTTTTAATAATTTTTCAGCAGAAGAAACTGTCCTTACTGTCACTTCCACAAAAAAAAGGAACAAGGAGTTTTCTAAATATCTTAAACATTTTGTAGGAGCAACACTTTTCTCACAACGAAACCAACAGTATTGTGGAAATGAAGCAAATCCGGCCTTATGATCATTGCAGATAAGCGGGGGGAGGGAGAGGAGAAAAAATAAGACATTTGTGCTCTAAATCCCTATTGGAGTTTCCTCTCCTGCTCTCTAACTCCATGAGAAAGAGCCAAGCTGTGCAGGCACTAATTCAGTTAATGTTTTGCTTAGCTTGGAAGGAGGTGGCGAAAGAAAGCACTTGATTTTTTTTATTAATATCCAGGTGTAGGGTTTAAAGCTTATTAAAAAAAGAAGTGTATTGTGAAGGGTAAATGGGGGGGGGGCGCCTGTATGTAGAATCAGAGAGACTCGGTTTCCTTCCCCTTTGGTCCATGCCATTGCGAAACCTAACCTGCCACTGACAAGAGCACAGCTTTATAGCACCAAACATTTGCCAAGGTTTTTTTTAGCTTTCTGCTCTCACTTGCTTCACTCTGCGAAAACATTACACTCAGCCTTAGTGTTGCCCTGCCTAGGGAAATCCCCCCCCCCCCCCCCGCTTTTGGCTTGGAAGGAAGAGAAGAGGCAACAGAACGGACAGCAGAGGACTTTCCCAGGATTGAAAATGGAGCTGCAAGCTCTGGTGCATAGACAGTCCCACCGTAGCCCACTGGGGTCCACGCAGGTATGGCTGTGTGTTTCCCACAAACAAACTGTAGATCACATTCGTCTTCCAGACAGGGATGACAGCCCAACGCCCCCAAGCCCCCGCTCTGCCCCCCTTCGCTGGCAGAATGCTGGCTGAGCCTGAATCTCTGCTTTGCTGCAGCAGTAGGCTTGGGGGGTGATGATGGGGGGGGGGCGTCTCTCTGCTTTCTAGGGAGGGGAAGACGCCACTCCCAGCGCACATGAAGCCCAAGGCTTTCGAAGACGGGGGTTAGACAGAAATGGGGGAAGCACCAAAATTAGGCCCCTGCTGCCCCATGAGCCCCCCCCCTTCCCTTTCCCTTCCCTTCCCCAATCCCTGCCAGTCACTCACCTCTCACTATAGCAGCTCCTGCTCCTTTGTCTGGCTTCCTCTCGGCACCTCCGTCTCCCTCCCGCCGGGCGCCCGCAGCGCTGGGGAGGATGGAGATGAGATCAGTGCAGGCGGCTGCGGAGCCCGGGCGATCACATGGAGCGGGCGGGGGCCGCGCCCACTGCCCTCCCCGGCGGCGGGCGCTGGTTGCGGCAGGAGCAGCTCCCGGCTGGAGCGGGGGTTTCCCTGCCCGGGAGGTGAGGGGAGGCGAAGATGGCGACCTCAGCGCTGCTGCGGGAAGGGAAGCGAGCGGATCCCCCCCCCCCGCCGCCCCACTCCCGGCCGGCCCGCTCCGCTCCCGACTGCTGCACCCGCTACTGCCGGCTCGGCGACTAGGGGAGGGGACAAAGGAGGCCGGGCCGCCGCCAGCCCCGCTCCCGCTCCTCCTCCGCACTTTCAAACAGCCGCCCGGCAGAGCTCAGGCAGCTGGCGGGGGCGCCCCCTGGCGTCTTCTCGGCACCGGCCAGCGCACCCGGCGGGAGGTGGCCGGGGGAGTCCAGAAAGCGCGAAACTGGGCGCACCAGCCAGTTCCACAGGCCTAGCGGCGTAGCGTGGGCCCCTGGCGTCCGTTCTCCGGGCCTGACTCCCTGGGGGCTGAGTGCAGTTCTCTGGCACCCTTGGTAAGGGTCAGGAACGGGAGGGCAGGGGCCCTGCCTTCAGCAAGGAGCAGTCTTCCGTCCTGGTCTGACCCCATTGGCTTAGGTGGGACAGCTCAGGAGAGTGCGGGTAGCAGCGCAGGGCACCCTGCTCTGGCCCTGAAGATGAGCTGCCTAAGCTGGAAAGCTCTCTCACCACCAGAAGTTGGTCCAGTGAAGGATATTACCTCACCGAGCTTGTCTCTCCATGATCCTGGGACCCACACAGTATACAACTACACTACAATCATCTATTCACTTATGTTCCTCCCACATTTTCCTTTGACTCTCCACAGGTCTGAAAAACAACAGGACACTCCTGTGGTTTTCCACTATCCCCCAAGGCTTCTTTCTGTAAACATGTTTTCATAAAAAAACAGGGGACTTGAAAATCAAGGAAATGGTTTTGAATACATCTTAGAGCAATCCCTATTACTCTCTGCTCTAGCAGTGGGGCAGGGGTCTCTGGTTCCTTTCCTCTGTATCTGGAGAAGGAAATGTGACAGTAGTGTGTTTGCTGTAGAATACTGGAGCACCAATGAAACATAGTCTACAAAGGACTAAATTGCCTTCTTGCATTTCTTGTTTCCCTCCTTGCTTTACAAGACCTTGATTCTGAAAGGTACTGAACACCCTCCACTCCCATTGAAATCAGTGGGAATGAGGGATGTTAAAATGCAGGTAATTGTGTAAATGTGTAACAGCTGAAAAACTCAGTGGTTACATAGTTATGTGCACCTGCAGCTGGCTCCCCAGGTTACACAAAGCCTGCGTGCAGGGGTGGCAGGTTTGTATAATTTTTGGTGGTGCCCCATTAGCCACACCTCCTGACCCATGTTAACCACGCCCCCTGACCCCGCTAACCACACCCCCAACCCCATTGACCACACCTTCGACCCCCGTTAACCAGGCCTCTGGAGGCACCATGCTCAGGGCAAGATGGACACATGACCAGAAGTAAAAAGTGTCATGTTATCCCCCTCGAAGAACTTTTCCCACCATCCTCCTACCAACAGGGATTAGTTTGGCCCCCACCAAACCCCCCTCATGCAACTGTCCTGCAATTGCATTAACCCAATGTGTGTGACATTAACTCGGGGGCAGAGAGGCTGGGGGAAATGTTCTCTCTAAGGCTATGTCTACACTTGCGGCTACTTGCGCAAGTATAGCCGTTCTTGTGCGAGAACCCACAGAGTATCCACACTGCCCACCTGCTCTTGCGTAAGGAAATTTACAGTACGGCGTGGTAAGAGAGGGCGTCTTGCGCAAGAGCTATGCTCTTTTCTAACAGGTGTAAGCTCTCTTGCGCAAGAGGGCAGTGTGGATGCTCGGTAGGGATTTCTTCCACAAGAAACCCCTATGGCTAAAATGGCCATCAGAGCTTTCTTGCGTAAGAGAGCATCCACACTGCCATGGCAGTGTGGACGTGTTCTTGCGCAAGAGTTCTTGCACAAGAACCCTTACGCAAGATGTTCTTGTGCAACAAACCGCCAATGTAGACATAGCCTGAGAGTTTCCTCCCATGAGCAGAATGAATTTTGTGTCATGTACCAGTACTGAGTTCATGTGGCTTGTTTGGATGTGCCACTGTGGCACCCAAGTTATTAATAAATATCTTATAAACCTCTACCTTTTCTCTCTGCTGCCATGTCTCCTCCCCTTGCTCCATCAGCTCCCCAGTGCCTGCTGCCCCCCAATTCCTCATCCTCCTCTGCTCTCCTGACTCCTGCCCTTCTCACTGCCCTCAGCCCTCCTGCAACCTGCCCCCCTCCACCAGCCCTTCTCTGCCCCCTGTGCCCACTCCTCCAGTAGCTCCACTCTGATCATGTGAGCTACCCCTCCTCATCCCCTCTTCTAACACCTCCCTCTACATACCTGCCCTGCCTCTCTCCTCTGGTGCTAGTGCCTCCCCTGCAGGTGTCTGCCCTTCTGCTTCACCCCCAGGATCCCCTGGCAGCTACACTTTCCCTTAGCCCTGCACCCTCCTGGTGCCTCCCCCTTCCCTTACTGCCCCTGGCCCCTTTGCCCTCTTTTTCCCTGATGCCCACCCCCTCACCACTCTCTGCCCCCGTTCCCCTCATGCCCCTCTGTGGCCTCACACGACTTGCTCCATCCCCACCTTTCTCATGCCCACCCCTTCTTTCAAGCACCTCCCCCTCTCCCCTCTAGCCCCCAATGCCCTTACTCTCTCCTCTCCCAGCATCACCCTGTCCCCCCTCCCACTGACACCTCCCCTCCTGTTCTTTTCCTCATTATCTGCACTTGGCCCCCTGGCATTTGTCTCTCCTCCATGCTGTCCCTCAATGCCTTCTCCTTTCTTCCCCCCTTCCTCCCCCTCCGCACAAGCCCCTTCCTCTCCCACCCTTTCCCCTATTTTCTCCCTCCCCCTCCGCACAAGCCCCTTCCTCTCCCATCCCTTCCCCTATTTTCCCCCTCCATTACCTTCTGCCTTCCACTTTGTGGGGCCGGAGTCTGCGCTCGGGCCCCAGAAGTCCCCGAACTCCGAACCCGGCGCAACTCCGCGCTGAGCAGTTTTAAAGTCCTGGGCCGTCACGTCACGTCACGCCCAGGTGTCTCCCTGCTTACCTGTAAACACCGCGCATGGCAGCAGCAGCTGGCAGCATGCGCCAGCAAGGGGGAGCCAGACTGAAAGCTGCACACGGCAGGGACAGGTCTGGGGCCGGGGCCGGGGGGGGGACACTCTGGGGCCAGGGTGGGAGGACACGTGGGGGGGGCCAGGAGGTGGGGGCTGGGGCCCGCTCCAGGCAGGGCTGGGGGAGAGACCCAGTTCCAAATATTGGTGGAGCAGGGCCCCTGGCTCTGAATATTGCTGGAGCATGGGCACCACGAGCCCATATAACTTGCTGCCTATGCCTGCTTGTAAATGTGAATGTTAACTGATAAGCCCACGCTTATCTGTTAACCGTTTACATGGTTATGCATTCACATCTGTAAGGGGAAACTAAAAACACTTGGTGCCTTTCAAGAGATAATCAGAATCTCACAGGCTGCAACAAAATTCCCAAATGCCTTGGATTCTTAAATTAAGTCCTAGTGTGAAGAGCCTTTAACTTCTGACTACCTCAGAGGGTGGGCCCTTAATCATCATTGACAATAGCAGCCTGATCTTACAAGCAGCTGATTGCCTCCTGTACATCAGTTCTCATGGATTCAAAGGGAAGTGAGCTGTTCAGCACTGTGCGCTGGGCACTCCCCTCTTTGTAGGATTTGAGGAGAAAAGGCCAAAGAGAAAAGACTGAACATTCACTCCACTGACCTGAAAACTACAAATATGGAGTAGAACATGAAAAGTGATAAATATACAGGTTGAACCACCCTAGTCTGTCGCCCTGGGGACCTGACCAGTGCCCAACCAGAGAATTTGTTGAACCACAGGTGGTCAATATTGTCTAGCAGCATTACCAATACTGCCACTGCTTACTGGGCTCTTGGAAGACATTGAGAGGTAAATTAGAGCTAAATAACAGCATGGAAAACTGAGAGCCAGTACTGGTGGCTATCAAACTTTATGGGACTGCAGGAAACTTGGCCATACCCATGATAAGTGACATCCAGCTAACTAAATCATGCTGAACCATGGATGTTACCTCACCACAGAGCACTGAACTAAAAAGGTTCAACTTCCATAAGGTTAGATTTTCCTCATCAGTTGGCAAGGTTGGTGACAACCATGCAGGGATGGTGATAACCATGTTAAAATGCAGGTAATTGTGTAAATCTGTAACTGCAGTGAAAGCTGTCAATTAGCTTCCAACTCTCCACATTAGGTAAAGTGTTAATCCTTCTTGTACCAGGTCACGTATTCCGAACTTTATGAATCATATATCAGTCAATTTCTCAGAAAAAATGGACAATGTCACAATACAAAAGAATTTTAAATAAACTTCATGTGAACAGTATTATATATCTGAGTAGAGAGATCTTTTATAAAGTAAAAAGTTTCCTTATTTATACTGACTAGAACAGAAGATTGTTATAAAGCAGCCTAGGTAAGTTAGCATATAAAAGACAATCTCTAGACATTTTAAAAAATTCTTTATTTTGAATGCACATGAATAATTCAGAATCTTTTATACAGTAATAATATGTGTAAAATTTTTCATATATCCTAAATTATTCTGAAAAGCAACTGTAATGAAATACAATAGTCTATTGTAACAGTGCTTTCCACTGATTTTTCTTGTCTTTTTGCCTGTTTTCTCTCTCTCTTGTTGTTGAACATCTTTCTGTGGGCTTTCTATTTACACCGTATTTGTATCTGAAATAAAAATATTAAAAATGTGTTGAATGCAGAACTACTGAGTCCCAGCCCAGTAGTCTAATCATAAGATCATTTTATTTCTCAGGTTTTAAAATGGGATTTTAGAATTTCAGCCCTCAAGATCTGTCTGAAGGAGGCAAAGTAATACTCAGCAACAGAATAACTGTGGGCACATCTACACAGCAGGGCAAAAGTCAAATTAAGATATGCAACTTTAACTATGTCAATTGCATAGCTGAAGTAGAAATAGCTTAATTCTGCTTTTGGCACTGTCTGCACCACAGGAAGTCGAAGCTTAATTCTGCTTTTGGCGCTATCTACACAGCAGGAAGTTGAAGAACACTCTTCCTTCAACTTCCCTTACTCCTCATGAAATGAGGGTTATAGGAGTTGGAGTAAGAAGTCCTCCATCTCAACATTATTTCGAAATAATGGCCTGCTGTGTAGATACGCATTTTGTTATTTCAAAATAAAGTCAGTTATTCCGAAATAATGCTGCTGTGTATTCATACCCTGTGTGAACACAAGGTCATGCTGGAGATTAAATGGTTAAATGGAGATGTTTGGGCTTAGTAGATTTTTACATAGAAAACGTTCTGCAGTGTCATAAGCCAAGCCTGTGGATCTTCATATCACAATCTATAATTTCTGTGTGCAAAATATACAACATGACGTCCAGCTGAGACAGCACAGCTTCTACTGGCTAAATTTTCCATTTGGTCTGTTTCCAGACCATAGGAGTCCCAGGCCAAATCTTGGCTGTGGTTATGTCCAGGGAGCAAATTTGTGGTCTGTCTACACTACAAAGAATGTACCAGCAAAACTGTGTTGGCATAGCCCCATGGTATACTGATCCTGTTTTTCGGATCAGTATACCGTAGTATAATGACAGTGTAGTAACATTGAATGGCATTAACTTTGTAATAGAAGCATTCTTCCATCAAAATAGCTGCATCCACACTAGGCATTATTTAAGCATAGATATGTTTGATAGGGGAATGTTTTTTCAGATTAGGCCTAGGTGACTCTAGTAAAAACCTGTGCTCACTACAGTTATCATTGTGTTTTAACCAGTTAGTGGCACTTTCTTTGCACTGTTATACCCTGTTGCACCGTGTTACAACAAATATAGTTTGAGTTGTGTCCACACCAACAACTTCCTTCCCAACACAACCATGAGTCAACACGGTTTATGCATACCCATCAACCATGATTTAAGTTTCATTTTGTTTTGTTTTGTTTTGACTTCCTTGGATCACTCTAATAATTTTGGGGCAGTTATCACATAGTGGTTCAGCAAATGATAGAGAATCTCAAAGAAAGAGTCACGGGGGCACATTTCGGGGGTCCATCTATACTGCAAAACGGTGTGCCAAATGGTATCATAAGACAATCATGTGCCAGACTGCACTCCTGGTACATATTTAGTTGCCATGGTTACTAACAGAGCATTAATCATGTTGTGTGTGAGAACAAACTGAATTTGGAGCCAACCATGCTGCTAACTGGATACAAACTTGGTTAAAAGTTGCAGTGTAGACAAAACCTAATTGGATAAGTGTAATCTGGCTACCATTTAGGAGACACAACAATTACATTCTGTTTTATTGCCCTGTTAGGTTTTAACAGTGTTCAACCACCTTTCCTTTATTTCTCCTCCAACCATTTCTCTAATGTCCTCTTCATTAAAAATTGGACATTTTCCTACTAAGAATTCCTTTTCAGTTACAAATAGTCCTTAACCAAATGCTGATTATTTTCCACTCACTGGTTATTCTCTTTTCATTTTTACATTAAGCAATAATGGCACCTTTCAAGAGTTCATTCTTTTTCCATACTGCTGCCTATAGGGTCTAACTTGAACATCTGAAAAAAGCCACATTGGGCCAAATCCATGTTCACATGAGCCAGGCTTCTGTAATAAATAATATTCCTCCTTTTCTGGGTGCCAAATGCTTATTAGCAGGAATTTCAAATGGTTCAATATTAGTATTTTATGTGTTGCTTGACAAGTCCTCATTTTCACATACTGTAACACACAAGGAGTAGAAACCTTCCATTTCTTGAGTTCAGTTGTGTAAGTATTGAATTTTAAAGGGAGAAAATGCTTTCTAATTCTGTTTTTCCCTAATTTATTGATTAGGTTAGGTTTTCCATTTCACTTCAGATTAATAGTATTATGTTATAAAAACAATGCAAAACTAAAACCTAATTGAACTACCTTGCTACTAGATCTCTATCACACTCCTTTGTCTATTTAACTTGCCATTGAAATTAAAGAATTGTGTGGACATATCTGGTCTATTCATCAATAAACCAGGTTCATATCATCTGCAATGTTTGATAGCAGCCAAGCAGTAGACAAAAAGAAAGAGAAAGAAAGAAAGAAAGAAAGAAAATTGCATAGGGGACACTAGGCCAGTGGAGATCAAAATATCAAGAGAAAAAACATGGAGTATAGAATGCAACAGCAATAAAAACACTATGGGAAAGAAGATTTTTCAACAGTACATTTTCACGAGCTAGTGGTTCCTTAGAATCTCTGTTGTCCCAAGGGAGAATAGATTTCAGTGCCAATATGAAGTCCCACACTGCCCATGAGACTCTGCTTGTGGAAGTATACCAACTCTCCCTTCTGTCTTAAAGTCTGATACAAATGTTTGTTCACATAACTTCTAAAGACTGCTTAGGCTAATACTCTTATCCAAACCACTATATTTCCGCTTTACATTTCTTTAAGTAGGAACACTAACTATGACTGTGTGTTTTTTTAGGAATATGGTCTCTACCATAGGATCTTCTGAAGAATTTTAAATGGCTAGGAGACTAAGAATCTTTTGCTATAAAGTAGTGAGTTAACTTCTTCCTTCATTGAAATAACATGGCCTGGCTGGAACAGAAGAACATTTGGAAGACCTCCATACCCATTCATGAGCCAGCATGTGGCTGGCTTCACAGAATTTCAGAGGAATTGATTGAGGTAAGATAGGGGAACGGCCATTGGCTCTATGAACTGAACAGACTCCAAATCTTACTTGTATATGAGTCAGAGTAGCAGTCTAAGCTGTGTATAGCAGTGCCCGACGCCCGACTTTTTTTGCTTATGTTGCTCAGTTTGATGGTGTTTGTAAATTAGGCCTCATTGTCTATTTCTTCAATATTTGTAAACTGAGCTTCATACTGAGGGGTGCCACTCATTCTAGACCCATTTACTTATGTTCCACACAAATCTGTTGTCTCCTGACTTGTATTGTTGAAAGTAATTTACATCAGAAGTAAGGAATCTGGAAACAGAGATCACTGAAAGAACTTATCACATTAAAGGAAAGAAATCCACATCACATTAAGTCCAGAATCAACTTTATTTGTGTCTATCATTTTAGATCCTAGTCACATCTTGTGTCCTACATTTGGCCTTGGCAGGTTGAAAAGCATGATTGCTGTCTTTTGTTTCTGCTCAGTCATCCCTCCATCTTGCAAAAGATTTTAAAACAACTGTTTCCAATCTTATATTTGGAAAATGAATATTAATTTAAATAGACATACTCATATGCCCGTAAGAGACAATAATAAAGCAATACCAATCAAAATTTAATATCAAGATATTGGTATAATTTCAGATTTGAAAGTATTAATCAATCAGTCAAGATAAGATCCTTCACTTTCTATAATGTGAGCTGCAATCGTCAATTAAATTAAAGCCCTCTTCTTAAACGTAGAAGCTTTTATTTCTTATTTTAATAAGTAGCCTTGTTTTGCAACAATTAGGCTGCTTTATTAAAAAACAAAGCAAAAACGATTTCATAGAATCACAGAATACTAGAACTGGAAGGGACCTCGAGAGATCATCAAGTTCAGTCCCCTGCCCTCATGGCAGGACCAAACACGGTCTGTATCATCCCTAACAGATGTCTGTCTAACCTGCTCTTAAATATTCCCAGAGATGGAGATTCCACAACCTCCCTAGGCAATTTATTCCAGTGTTTAACCACCCTGACAGGAAGTTTTTCCTAATGTCCAACCTAAACTTCCCTTGCTGCAGTTTAAGCTCATTGCTTCTTGTCCTATCATCAGAGGCCAAGGAGAATAATTTCCCCCCCTCCTCTCTGTGACACCATTTAGATACCTGAAAACCGCTATCATGTCCCCTCTCAGTCTTCTCTTTTCCAAACTAAAAAAAACCAATTCCTTCAGCCTTGCCTCATAGCTCATATTTTCCTAGACCTTTAATCATGTTTGTTGCTGTTCTCTGCACTTTCTCCAAATCTTTCTTGAAATGTGGTGCCCAGAACTGGACACAATACTACAATTGAGGCCTAATCAGCACAGAGTAGAGTGGAAGAATGACTTCTCACGTCTTGCTCACAACACTCCTGTTAATCCATCCCAGAATCATATTTGCTATTTTTGCAACAGTGTCACACTGTTGACTCATGTTTAACTTGTGCTCCACTATGACACCTAGATCCCTTTCTGCAGTACTCCTTCCTAGACAGTCACTTCCCATTCTGTATGTGTGAAACAGATTGATCTTATATATTAACTTTAAAATACTGGTAATAAAGTACAGCACCAACATATCAACATTTTGACTGAGTGTAGCTCCACTGAAAAATAATTTATCTGAGGTCCTGATCGGAGTAAAAAGCTCTCATTGAATATGCTGATAGGTAGATTAGGACTGAATCAAAATGAAAGGAAGAGTCATATGATGACATGTTTTTAATACAGATTCACTGAAAGCTTCCCTTGAACAAACAAAAATAGTTATTTTTCACTCCGATATGTTCACTGAGGCAAGGCAGTAGAGTGGGAGTATAACACTAAAAAACACCATGGGATACACTTATTTCCAGTGTAACTCTATTCAAGTCAGTAGCAATAGGACCTAAGACAAGGGTCCTGTTTTTAAAATCATGGCCTACAAGTCAAGAATGATACTCCTTTCCCTTGTGTTAGGTGTTGATAAGATACTAGCCATGCCACAGTATACTTACCATTTAAATAAACAAGATGGAAAGAGTGGGAGAAAAGAACTGGAATATCCTTTTGTTGATTAACATAGCGAATTGTTCTAACCCTTATTGTTCATGGACAATAATACACATAGGAATGGGTGTCACTTAGGCTACATCTAGACTGCAGGCTTCTTTCGGAAGAAGCTTTTCCGGAAGAGATCTTCTGAAAAAACTTCTTCTGAAAGAGAGCGTCCACACTGCCAAAGCGCATTAAAAAAGCAGTCCGCTTTTTCGAAAGATAGGGTCCACACTGAATGGACACTATCTTGCATGCAAGCTGTGATTACGATGGATGGAGTGGCCACTGGGGCACCTGTACTTTTTTCCTCTTTCCTCGTCTTTCAAAAGAACTCCCTCTTCCCCATCCATACACGCCTTTTTCCGAAAGAGCTCTTTTGGAAAAAGGCTTCTTCCTCATAGAAAAAGGTTTACCAATATCGGAAAAACTCCTCTGGTCTTTTAATTTTTTTTCCAAAAGAACGCAACTGCAGCATCAACTTAAGTGTTTTTTTCAGAAAAACAGCTGTTTTTCCAAAAAAACTCTGTAGTGAGCCTTATTGATACATCCTCTTGAGGGCAACAGCATTATTTTGTTGTCCGTGGCCACTAAATTGCAGTACATTCTCAATGAGGTCCCTATTCAACACTCCTTATTCACTCTGGCAAAATTTCACTGAAGTCAACAAGAATTTAGCCCAGGTAAGGAATATTCAATGAGTCTCCCATTCATTTGTGATTATTCTTCCCTACATCTACCTAACAGTTCTCTGCTCACACATATTCAGAAAGTTGACTTTGTTCTTTTGTTTTTGTTCTCCAGTTCATATTATTTTATCTTCTTTTTCATTTGGGGCTTGCATGGTCTCTTCTTCCTTTTGAGTAGGGCCATATTAACTCACTAACCTGCAAGCCAGGTTGACAGCGACAGTTTCATTTTAGTTAAGCTAGCTCAAATTAGTGAATTTTAACAGAGGCTAATTCTGTAACTGGTAACTTGCATAAATCACTAAAGGTCTGGTTTCTTCAAACCATCTGAACTCTTTCTTTGGTCCACAAGGGACATAAAAAAACAATCAATGAATCACCCCTGTCTATACTGAAGCCTTGATCCATTGTTGGCTTGTGAGAAGTACAATAGTACATCTTAGCTGCTGTTTCTTTTTCATAAGGAGAAGTCAATCAGCTGCAAGACCTTCAGTGATTTATGCAAGGAATCCATTTTGAGGCACTTGGAGGAGGGGAAAGTGATCAGGAATAGTCAACATGGATTCATGAAGTGCAAGTCATGCCTGACCAATCTGATTAGCTTCTGTGATAAGGTAACTGGCTCTGTGGATATGGGAAAGTCGGTGGATGTGACATACCTTGACTTCAGCAAAGCTTTTGATACGGTCTCCCACAATATTCTTGCCAGCAAGCTAAGGGAGTATGGATTGGATAAATGGACTGTAAGGTGGATAGAAAGCTGGCTAGACTGTCGGGCCCAACGGGTAGTGATCAATGGCTCGATGTCAGGTTGGCGGTCGGTTTCTAGCGGAGTGCCCCAAGGATTGGTTCTAGGGCCGGTTTTGTTCAACATTTTTAGTAATGAGCTAGATGACGGGATGGATTGCACCCTCAGCAAGTTTGCAGATGACACTAAGCTAGGGGGAGAGGTAGATATGCTGGAGGGCAGGGATAGGGTCCAGAGTGACCTGGACAGATTAGAGGATTGGGCCAAAAGAAATCTGATGAGGTTCAACAAGAACAAGTGTAGAGTCCTGCACTTGGGAATTAAGAATCCCAATCATTGTTACAGGCTGGGGACCAAATGGCTAGGTAGCAGTTCTGCAGAAAAGAGCCTGGGGATTACAGTGGATGAGAAGCTGGATATGAGTCAACAGTGTGCCCTTGTAGCCAAGAAGGCTAATGGCATATTAGGGTGCATTAGGAGGAGCATTGCCAGCAGATCTAGAGAAGTGATTATTCCCCTTTATTCAGTTCTGGTGAGGCCACACTTGGAGTATTGTGTCCAGTTCTGGGGCCCCCACTATAAAAAGGATGTGGACGCATTGGAGAGGGTCCAGCGGAGGGCGACCAAAGTGATTAGGGGGCTGGAGCGCATGACCTATGAGGAGAGACTGAGGGATTTCGGTTTGTTTAGTCTGCAGAAGAGAAGAGTGAGGGGGGATTTGATAGCAGCCTTCAATTTCCTGAAGGGAGGTTCCAAAGAGGATGGAGAGAGGCTGTTCACAGTAGTGACGGATGGCAGAACAAGGAGCAAGGTCTCAAGTTACGGTGGGAAAGGTCTAGGTTGGACATTAGGAAAAACTATTTCACTAGGAGGGTAGTGAAGTACTGGAATGGGTTACCTAAGGAGGTGGTGGAATCTCCATCCCTAGAGGTTTTTAAATCTCAGCTTGACAGGGCCCTGGCTGGGTTGATTTAGTTGGGATTGGTCTGCCTTGGGCAGGGGGCTGGACTTGATGACCTCCTGAGGTCTCTTCCAGCTCTATGATTCTATGATTCTAAGTCACCCTAGACCCACAAACGTGCCACAGTCAGATGCAGAACCCTGGCTTCTAAGGTGAAATTAACTGGAGCTTTGTCACTGACTTCAATGGGGCCAGGATTTCACCTATTATATTTGTTGATTCTGTGTCTACAAGCTGTCTCGTTGAATGATTAGCCTTTTTTTTTAAAGGATTTCCATTAGAAAGGATTTTATATTAGATTTCCTAATGTAAATTGCAACTTACCCTTTCCTCCTATCTGCACTCCTCAATGTACCTAATTTAACTGGCTATTTAATTTCTGAAATTGCAAGCAAAATCTAGTTTAGTTGATGGATAGGAGAGTATTTAAAGTCTGCTTGCAACAATAGTCTGGCTTTGGTACAAGCAGCCATTCTATTATGTTGGTAATACAACTCCTTCATTTATCTGACTGCTAGTTGCTTCAATACATTTGGTGACTCAGAAATGGTTGGTATTTTTTATTCAAAGCAAAAACTGCAGGTCTAATGCTGAATAACTTTCAACTCCTAGCCACCTAAGATTGACAGTATTGTTCTGAACAGAAAATTTATATATAGACTATAAAAATGCATATGTTGTGTGAACACTCCCTGTATAATCCAATGGTTATGCTCTTTGAGTTTGGAGGTTGAGTTTCATATTATAATAAAACTAATTGAAGAGGTCTTTTTGTTGTGCATACGACTAGGCAGAAGTGTGGCTTATATCAGGACAGGTAAAAACACCAGGGTTCTGTCTACACCAGTGCTCCCACTAATACTAGGGTTGCATTGATTCTAGAGAAATGGTGGGAGAATTTCAGAAAATCCTCAATGCAGATAAGACCAGAGACTGCCCTGCATCAGTGATTGCTTCTTATGTCTTAGTGGTCTGCTGCACTGCAATGTTAAATAAGTGTTTGTTACAATTAACTTAATCAAAACAGCAAAGCATAATCCTGGACCTGATGCATATACAAGAGAATGGCCTAAAAATGTAAATGCTTGCTAGCCCCAGGAGATTATTCTCTGGCTTTATGGGGTCCAAGCCCAAAACATTTGTGGACAAATTCACAGTGAGTCCTCAACATCGACAGCAAGAGCAATAGTTCTCAAGCTTTTTGGCCGGTGGCTCACCCTGATCAACACAGACCTTTCCACGGACCACCAGCCAACCATCCATGATGAAAAATGGGAGCCAGAGTGGTCTGGAGGTCAGGGTTCTGGATGCAAGGTAGGGTGCAGGAGTGGACTGGGGGGGATTTTGAGAGGAAGGGATGGAGAATGCAGGAGCAGGGTAGGGATGCAGGATCCTGGTGGGAGGCAGATGAGGGGGCACTTACCTGCCTCTGTGCCTCCCACTGCTCCCAGGCACTGACATGATTTTGGCCAATGTGAGCAGTGGGGAAAGCCTCCAGGCGAGTGATTTCCTGTGCTGCCGTTCCCCCTGCTGGGAGGAGGGGGAGCGGCAAATCTGGCAGGGCAGTGGGGCTGGAGTGCCAGCGCAGGTTGCCCACTATAGGGAAGGGGTGAACCCCGAGTCATCTGCAAGACAGTCATGGACTATTAGCGGGCCGCATACCACACTTTGAGAATCACTGCACTAGAGGATTAGACCATTCCTATGCCAGATGGGCATATTGAGATTTCAAAGAACATGGACATCTTCCATAATACTGAGCTATTAGAATGTTTGCCTGTGTTTGAAATAAATGATAATAGTGACTATTTGGACTCCTAATGTCAGGCTAGGGGATAGCAGTTACATTTTAATTCCTTCTAAAATGAGGAGAAAACTAAACATGTAAGATGAAATCAGAGTCACACACTAAAACAGTCCAAAAGAACACAAATGGAATACTGAGAAGTGTCTTTAGACAATTACAACAACATTCCTTTTATATTTATAAGCCAATGAGAACCTAGCCTGGGAAATGGAACAACTCCATTTTCTTACCAGAATCCCATACCCGAAGTCTTACCTGCTAATAGACCAGAGGCCAGAATTTCTTCCTTACCTTGAAATTATGGCAGTAAGATCCACGGGGTAATTACATTGTAAATCTAATTGTCCATTTTAAATCTGTTGCCTCTGAGTGACTTTTTTGTCTGTTATATTATTGGACAATGCTGAAAAAGACGCATCAGATTGGCCTCTTCCTTTCCATTCCCTATTTGATATTTATCTTAACTTTTCTCCTTTACTAACTAACCAGTGTTAAGAAGTTAAAGCTTTCCTTACATTTACAAATCATTATGCAAATCATTTACAAATCATTACGTAAACAACATTGCTACCCAACCTAACACAGCATCTAGATACCATTAATTAATTACATACAATTATTTTGTTAAACAAAATAGATCCCTTAAAGCAATGGGTCTTTACTAAAAACCCTCACAATGCCTGCTGTAGGAATGGTTTGACTGCCCATTCAAAGTATGACTTAACAGGTAAATTTCATGCAGAAGCTTGTCAAACTTGATCTGCTGAAACTGCCAGAAGTGGAGATTTCCAAAGTCATGGAACCTCCACTGAGAGTACAGGTACCTTGCAGCTGGGCCTGGAGAGTTCTACCCAAGAGTTAACAGCAAGAGCAACAAGATGGATTGTAACTCTTAGAACATTCTCTGAAAAATTCCCATGTACTTCCAGGAACCAGGTGCTTGCATAGGATTTTTTTTTTCTTTTGGAGGGGAACATTCTGGGCCTCATTACAATCCATAGACTGGAGGACTTCTGTAACCAGGGGCACCATTTCAGATTTGCGGGGGGTGAGGGTGGGGGGTGACCTGTGCATATCGTGATGGGGGGTACAGAGTGAAAGCATGGGGGGTGGACTGAGGAAAGACACATCAGCAGTGTTACTGAGCATGCTAAGTACAAGCCAAGCACCAAATGGGGAAGGGGGGAACCAACCCCATCTGCCTCCCCACCATATGCATCATCTCTATCCAGGGGCTACCAAGGTAATGGAAAACTCTACTTTTTTGGCAGACAACTTAGCAGTTAGGTGATTGGAGCACTGTATCTAATTCCTATATAAAAGAAAGAAAATTAAATATTAGACCCACTCATCTCTAACATTCTGACTTCTTGTGGCAAGTCACTTAAGGGACAGGGTTAGCTTTAAAATTTTAATGTATATTCTTACTCTGTTATTAATTCTGTGGAGAGAGAGAGAGACCCTGTCAGGACTCCTAGGCTCTATCTCAGCTCTGGAAGGGAAGTGAGGTCTAATGGATTACAGCAACGGGGCAGATACATTTCAACTATATATGAGAACATCAGAATGGCCATACTGGGTCAGGCCAAAGGTGCTTCTAGCTCAGTATCCTGTCTTCCAACAGTGGCCAACGCCAGGTATTTTATCTTGTTATCTATTCCTTTCCTAACAATCCCCAATATTTTATTAACTTTTTAATTTTTAGACTGCCACTGCACATTGAACAGATGTTTTCAAGGAACTATCCACGATGATTCTAAGATCTCTTCCTTGAGCAGTTACAGCTATTTTGTATCCATAGTTAGGATTATATTTTCAAATGTGCATTACTTTGCACTTATGAACACTGAATTCCATCTGTCTTTGTGTTGTCCAATCACCCAATTTTGTGAAATTCCTTTGTAGCTCTTTGCAGTCAACTTTGAATTAGTCCCTGTTCACCCCTTTTTCAAGAACGTTTGCAAGTTTAACACAATAATCCAAATGCAGATCCCTGCAGCACAACACTCACGCCTACTCTTTCCCCCCTATCTTTTAAGTGGCGTTCCTGGCAATGTTTTCATGATCATCTAACAATCCTTCAATTACTAGAATGCCCAGCCTTTTGTTATTCTTAATCACCCTGCCTTCCTCTTTTTATAACAAAATCCCTGTCCCAAATGCAAGCTCAAACTCTGCTGCATTTAAGAACTGCCTCTAGAGTCAATGCATGCAGCTTTAAGCGGACCTCAAGTATGAAACCCTCTACCCCCCCATAAATGGTGCTCTTGTCTGCTACCCCACCATGCCCATGGGGGCCAAAGGAGCTCATTTTACCCAATATAGCCCCAGGGCTGGAGCAGTTTTGTGTCCCCACTGATTATTGTGTTCCAGCTCTCCCCCCACTACCCTCCATGCATGCCCCTGCCAGGGACTATTATATGTCAGATATCTGGACCCAGACTACACAGGGATTTATAGATTATAATCAACACCTTAAACAGCACTGGGAACAAAAAGATCTGCAGTTCTATAACACTTAATTGTCCTTCTCTGAAATTAGGACATCCCTAGAATGTGGAGAAGCAGTCAGTCAGTCAGTCAAATCAAGATTTTTTCAAAACATTGTACTTTTACCCAACCACTCGCTATGTAACATGATATAAATGTTTAAAGAGAATGTTTTGAAATGAGGGCAATAAAACATCCACACTGGCTCACACAAAACAAGTTCTGTAAGAAATCACAGGAATGTGTGCTTGATTTTTCCCATAAATAGAGATATTTAGCTGTTGCTACTTGTGTAACACAAATATTGGAATTGATAGTAGAATTCAGGGGAGCAGGAATAATTGCAGAAAAAGCCCTGCACAGAATGGTAGAAGTGGGCAGACACTAACTTAAAAACAGTCTGAGCTTTAAATGGACATTAAATGTCATCTAAGCTCTAAATTAAGAGCCAGATCTAGGAACTTTTCCAGGAAGACAAAAGCAGTTCTACATTTAGTGATGGAGCTCCCAATGAAAATAAAGGCAGTTCTGCATGCACAGCAGCTCCAGGACTGAATCCTAAACTTACTTCTATTTATTAGAAAGTAATATAATACAATAGGTCCTTTATCATCCCAGTATGTATTTTGATTATTTATTCCAGAACTAGGAACAAAGATAAACCAACTACATTAAGTATAGGTCTGACACATAAACAAAGCTATATATATTCACTAGCAAACAAACAATAATAATAAAGGTTCAAGCCTGATACTAAATAATGCATTTTGTTTCTTTTCTAAAATTCTAAAAAGAACCATGATAAAGCCCCCCTTGATGAATCTTGTTTTCTACTTAAAAATTCCTAAGGTCAGGGAATGCTTACAGTGTGTATAAATCAGAGTAATAGCGACCGAATGAAAAATTGCAGTGTAGCCCAACGGTGCAAAAAAGTCAAGCTCATGTTATATTTGAGGCGATATTTGGAAATTACTGTACTGAATACCTTATAGGAAATAGAAATGGGCTTGTATGCAAACATTCAATAGCTGAGTTTTAATTTGCAGTGATCCACAATTAGGATTCTATATTGTAACTATAAGGATATATCATTTTGGGGAAAAAAAGTCACATTTTGTACTTTAGTGTTCTGTGTCCACCAAATGATTGGTTCCATTTTCGTTTAAATATATATTGCCTTGTTGGCCCAAATACACATGTGGAAACAAGTTAAGTGTTATTTGTTTCGTTGGGATCAGAATACTTTGTAACAAAACCATCCATAGAAGACTTCATAGTTGTTAGTGTGCTGATGCACCGAGTGGCAACAGCTGGGAGTAGTGCACACACAAGCCAGCACATGGCATTTTCTTGTACTATGAGGTAGAAAGGAAGGAGGATTGGCATAGCAGATTATATATCTGCCTTGTTCAAAAGAAGAATAAGGAATGTTCAAAGCATCCATAAAGAGACATGGGGCTGTCTCTTTATTATACCCAGACAATGGATGGTTGGAAACAGGTCAGTCAAATATTTTTCTGTTCTCCTATACAAGTTACTTCTATTTCCTTCAAACGAGAGGGGTTTTTTTTTTAAAAGACTTAAAAGTTGTACACCTTTTTACAAATACAAAGAATGGAATCTACAATAGCGGTAGGTAGACTTACATGTTCTGGGGGTTGGAGTAAGTATACATTGTTCTCCTGGGGCATTCAGAGTTTTAGTTAAATATAAAGTTTATAATAAACCTGAGTGCTGTGTTATGGCGATAAATTGATATTTGGTTGTAATTCTATGATAGCCAATTAATTTGCAGGAGAAATGCTTCGGGCCAATGATTTTGTGTACTCGGTACAACAAAATTCCAGTTTTGACATGTTCTCTAAACTGATGAGAATACAGAAAAAATAAATGTAAGAGCTGTCCCTTTTCCAATGGAAATTGTATTGCTTAGCAGATGTACAGAGGTGTCCATCTTCAGACTGGTATCCTGGTATTGGCAACAAGATCTTACAAGTCCGTGAGCATCTTTAATGCCATTGGCATGAACAGGAGTTGATAGTACTCTGCTTCTGTGAAACTCAGGAGCAGAACCAGGTATAAAAACCAAAAAGAAAGTTTACTGGACTCTCAAGTTTATTATATAATATGTGAATTGTGCTAATCCAAATAGGTACCGCAAAGGATCAAAGACCATTGTGCTGGGTTTCACCTAAACAAAAGACTCAACACTCTGGCACCCAGAGTCCCTGCCCTAAGGAGCTTACAGTCAAATTTGGAACCAAGAGGCAACAAGCATGTGTAAGAAACAATACTGAGGGAGGTGAAGTAATGACATCACAAAGGTCCATAAACCATCTTGTTAGTCTTTAAAGTGCTGCATAGTCCTGTCTTTTGTTTCATCCATTATCTGTTTGTACTTCCTAATGGTTCTAAATTGCCAGTTGTGATGGGGCAGCTGCCCCACCCTGTCCTAACATGAGTTACATCCAGCCCTGGGAAAAGGCTAAGATTGTGGAGCCTGCAGCTGTGGCAGGTAGCAGCCAATTAAGGCCCAGCAGGGGTAGTATAAACAAAGGCTCCTGGAATAGAGGAGAACACACTCTTGCTCCAGCTGTGGAGCAGGAAGGATCTGACTACTGATAGGCTGCAGAGGGTACCAAACGAAGAGCAGTGCCAGGCAAACTCCTAAATTGAGGCCTTGTCCTCAAGGTCTAAGGGTACTGGGGCTGCAGGGAGGCAGCCAGGGTAGAATAAGGCAGCAGGTCCACACCCCCTTGCCAATGATGAGTGGCCATTTCAGATTGCAGTTTCCCACTGAAGCAGGGACTAGCTAGATGATGATTGGCAGTGGACCAGTAAGGCATGGTGGATATATGGGGGCTGGGGTTCCCTAAGAGGGGAGGACCCTGGAGTCCAGAGGCATTGCTCTAGGGCAGTACCATGAGAGAAGGGCACCATGGGCTGGGAGAGACACAGAGCCTGCAGTAACTCAGAGGACGGTAACTGAGGGTGAGACACTGGCCAGTAGAGGGTGCTCTGAGAAGAGTGAGGCCTTCTTATGGCAGCACTGGACAGGTGTGCATAACCTCTCAGTCCCCTTCAGTGGCCTTCAAAACACTTGCACATTGTATCACACTATCACCTTAGAAGTATTTAGGTGACAAACTTTGTCACCCGACTTTGAATAGGTTGAAAAGGTATGTCTACACTTTAAGCCTGAGGTGTAATTTCCATTTTGAGGAAGCTAGCATGCTTAAAATTGAGAGTACCCATGAAACATAAGCAGTACCAGTGGGCAGATGTTCTAAATATTTACCTGTCTGAGACATTAGACATGTACTCAGGGCCCCTCTATTTTAGCAAGTAAGCTCTATCATAGCTAGCACAAGTATGTTTCTGAGCTGGAAGTGTTAATTTCTAACTCCAACTGTAGGCATACCATAAGTGACCATTCAGCTAATCAGTCTCAGAAGCAGGATTAGATGTCAGGATTCTTGAGTTCCAGACTCTTGCTCAGTCTGTTTGACCATATTATCTTCCACATATGAGATAACTAGTAACTGATCTTTTGGTTGTTTCATAAGATGTAAAGTACATTTAGAGCATTTGTTTCCCCTGTTAAATGATTTGGTTAAACTTGTTGTGACATGTTATACCTATAAAATATTGAACCCCCCAAATTTATTAAAAATCGTAACAATAATTTTCATAAGCATAATTCTTTAAAAGAACCATTGTCTTTACTGGCATACAACAAGAAAATGTAAAATGAATAGCAAGGTATGGAAGGAGGGTTTCCATTTCCAGATTGTTTGAAACTATGCAATTAAACAGCTTTTCAGACTCCAGATTTGCTCAGACAAATATTGTTTTATTACCGTGAATGTGTTCATAAGCCTAGTGATGGAGACATTATAATCAATGTACATAAGCCACCACATCTGGACTTATCCTGTGAGGTGCTAAGACACCTGAGCTCCCATTGAAGTCAATGGTAGGAGATGACATCACAGGTTTGACCCAATAAGGCATACTAGTGAGATCAGACATTAAAATAATGGCATACAGCTATCAAATACATTACCATAAAATAATTCAGAAAATGGTCTATAACTTGGCAAGATTCAAAACATCCCCTTTTGTTTTTCTTTTGTGCCCTTTATTATTTCAGTGATTCTGCTGCAAATCATTTTGTGTACTTGAGTTACTGCCAATGCTGCTATTGGGAGAGAAACAACTGAGGTAATTTTAGAGATTGCAGTCTTTATATGGCCACAAGCTGCTCATACGTCAAGGCAGTTAATTCCAAAATCTGACTCGCTTTCATTTCATGCTTCTATTACCAAAGGCAAAATAAATACTGCAAAATATGATGTGTGACCTTACAATTCTTTCCTCTCAGCCTGGCAGCAGTTAGAATTGCTTTGGAAGAGGCTCTCCAGCATGGAGCACAGTGTGCTACATGCTGTTACTACTTTCTCACGGTTGTCCACTCCCAGCCACCAACTGTGTGATGATTCTGCAACCACAAAGGTTGCAAAACCTGTAGTGCTTCCTTTGCATGGAGCTAGGCTAGCTGTAATATTGCAGGAGAGGTAGGAGGAAAGGAGACTGGTAGGGGAAAAAGGCAGCCAACAGTAAGGAAGGGAATCCTTCTTCAACACATGACTCCAGAGAGGAAAGAGTCCCCTCTTGATTGGTCT
Organism: Pelochelys cantorii; assembly: GCA_032595735.1. Lineage (NCBI taxonomy): Eukaryota > Metazoa > Chordata > Testudines > Trionychidae > Pelochelys > Pelochelys cantorii. The sequence goes on along the minus strand of CM064330.1, from coordinate 82,630,223 downwards.
AGTCAGAATGAGTGCCCATTCTCTGAATACACAAAGGGCCCCTTTATCATAACAAGAGATTGAAAACCACATTCTTTAACTGGCTAGAAACACAGCTAGTCCCGGACTAACAGAATGTACTCCAAACATTCCCCTGGGATCCAGACTATACTTTTCAACTATAGTAACTCTGTATGACAACTCAATACATTGTTATATCAGGCTGTTTATCTAAGCTCTTTAAGACAGCAGCTTTTGCCATTTTCTTTTTTTATCTTCCTTTTTTTCCCTGAAAAACCACTGATTAAAATTAAGTGGTCCAGGGTGCGTCTAGACTGGCAAGATTTTGCGCAAAAGCAACCACTTTTGCACAAAAACTTGCCACCTGTCTACACTGGCCGCGAGAATTTGCGCAAGAACACTGACTTTGTAATGTACAAAATCAGTGGTTCTTGCACAAATACTCCGACGCTCCCGCTCAGGCATAAGCCCTCTTGCGCAAGAATACTTGCGCAAGAGGGCCAGTGTAGTCAGGAACGTTAATTTCTTGCGCAAGAAAGCCCGATGGCTAACATGGCCATCAGACCTTTCTTGCGCAAGAGAGTGTCTATACTAGGCACGGATGCTTTTGCGCAAAAGCAAATCTTTTACGCAAAGGCACATGCCAGTATAGACGCTCTCTTGCGCAAATACTTTTAACGGAAAAACTCTTTCATGAAAAGTATTTGCGCAAAATCATGCCAGTCTTGACGCAGCCATAGAGTGTACCAAGTACATGTAGAAGAACTTTGTGCGGGAGATGCTATACTCTTAAAAGCACTTAGTGAGAGATTCTTTTAAAGAGGGGAGAATTCCAAAAGATTGGAAGAGATTGTGAACTGTTCTTCTGTCAAAAAAGGCGATCGAGAAGACATTCACAACTATCAACCCATCTGCCTGCTTTCTCATCTATATGAGAATGATCTATGCCCATATTGAGGGTGTCCTTGAGAAAAACATGAGAAGGAAACAGGCAGGCTTTCGTAGGGGATTCTTCACAGTGGACCACATTTTTGTGGTCACACAGATGACCAAAAGATGTTGAGAGTATTAAGCTTGTTGTTCACTGACTTTTTAAAAGACTTTGACTCGGTGGAACAAAATGCAGCTTTTAAATGCTCTTTTTCACAGGGTGTCTCCTCTATGTATGTTAGACTCCTACAAAATTCCATGATGGACACAACTAGGGAAATCATGCTTTTTGATGACCCTTGATCATTGAAATTAAGCAAGGTGTAAAGCAGGGGAATGTTTGTTTGCTGAAATTATTTGCCAGCATCCTGGAAGATGTCCTGCAGAAGATCAAAGTAAAAGATGGATTTCTGATTGATGGCGAGGTTCTTCAGATGCTCTTTTTCTCACATGACATTGTCCTAATTGCGTTGAAACCTGAAACATTGCAAACCTTCCTCAATGACTTCAGTAAGAATGCGAAGGAGATTGGTCTGATCATCCACACTGGAAAAACAAAGTGGATGAAAATACATATTGTTCAGAATATGTAATGCAGCTGGATGGACAGTCCGTTGAGCTGGTGGATCAATATGTATATCTTGGAAAAGCGTTGCAGATGGACAATGAGTTGGGCCCAGAGTTGAGCAGGAGGAGGAGGTCGGGTTGGATTGCCTTTGGGAGTCTGTGCAGTTTTTCTGTTGGTCCCAAACTTTCCACCCTCACAAAAGCCCATCTCTTTAGCACCAGTATCCTTCCAGTAATGCTGTATGGCTGCGAAACCTGGAACACGACGCTTACAGAAGAATTAAAGCTGCAAACTACCCAAAGAGCAATGGAAAGGTGAATTGTGGATGTAAGTAGCTACAGCATGTAACTATCAATGATTTGGGTGCAAGACGTGGTGTCAACAATATCATCCAAATTATGTACGATCAGAAAGGGAGATGGATTGGCCATATAGTGAGACTGGGAGACAACAGATAGACAGTGCATACAGTCCACTGGTATCCACGAGACGTAAAAAGAACAAGAAGGAACTCCTCCAGCACGCTGGGTGGATCCTTTACGGAGAATTCATGGAAGGACATGGACACTAACTGCACAAAACAGGACAGTATGGAAAAGTTGCGATCTGCACCAGTGGCAAGGCTATCTGCTTCGATGAAATCACGGATCTTCCAAGTATTCCAAGTTAAGCTATAGAGACATCCATGCAACATGAAGACCTTAATCACACAAACACCCCAGCACTTATACACACAAGAGCAGCCTTATTGAGTAGACATGTAACTAGACCCAGTGAAAATTTACTCATGTGCAGCACCATGTACCTAAATTAACTCATGTTCCAGAGCAGTGCCAAAATGAAAATCTAACCTTTGGCTACACTCCTTCTGCTATCAGCATCTTCTGAGACCACTCCTCTTTGCTATTTTTTCATCCCTTTGTATACCCCAGTGAAACTCAGGACCCAGTTTAAGAAACAAATTGTGCAACTGGAATAATCTCAGCCTGGCTACAGTCATCATGTGCAAATAATCATCCCCTTGATGAGATTCATTTTTCTTCATTGTGATTGAAACACGTGAACTGACTATTACCAGAACATGAATTCCTTTGAAGAATTGTTTTCTTTTTTATGGATGAGTTTTGCCACAGCCGGAGTCACTAAACCATTAGGTTTCAATCCTGCAGTGAATTACACATGTGCTTAACTTTAGGTACTGTGAGTGGTTCTGTTTGCTTCACTGGAACTACTCAGTGACCCTAAAGTTAAGCATGTACAAATGTCTGAAAGATTGTGGCCTTTGTGAGCATATTAAAAGAAAAAAAATATCGCTCCTACCACACTGAGATTGCCTTAAAATACTTTAACTTGTCTAGGTGCTAAAATTAATATCTAAAATAGAGACGTGTAAGTTTTCATTGTATTACAACTGAAAAGTTTGAGCTTGATTTTTCCTTTCACTTCCACCAGTGTAAATTAGGATGAACTCAGTCATCATCAAGAGTTACTTACACTGGGGATAATGAGGAGAATCAAGTCCACTGTGCATCTCTTATATTTTTAAAATGTCCTGCTGCTAACCAGAAACTTTTATTATTGAAAAGCACATACTTTTCCCACCACATGTAATCTGAAATTGCTAAACTTGGACTTTCATTAAACTAAGCTATTTTTATTTTCAGGAAGTTATAGTTTACATGGTTTAAAAGCATGAATGTATGAAAGACAGCCTCGGGGTAACTAAACCCATATCTGGGAACGCAGTGACTGGTCATTCATGCCAATTGCTGACTTAGCAAAGTTGGCTTGGAGAAATCAGAGCTAATCCTGTACATACTAAAACTTTCCAAAAGTTTTGTTTCCCTTAGTGATATATGCACTGCTGTATTTTCCTAATTATTTTGCTTTATTCTCATCATTGGAATTACTGTGTAAGATTTGCCTTTATAACAAAGGACAAATATGTAGAGCACTGTGTAGATACAAAACTGGTATTTGCCTCTGCAAAAATGATTCGCAGATATGTGCATCCACAGCTACCTACAAATGTAAAGTAGATATCCACAAGTTTGCAAGACTCTAAAATAAAAATAAAAAATCCTTACAGGGAGACAGTATTGCCTTGAAGAGCAGTGTTTCCCAACATTTTTTATACTGCAGACCAGCAAACCCATCCACAAACTTTTGGCAGACCAGTAACATTTTATTTGCATATTTGCATATTCATTATGGTAATTATTTTTAAGCCGTCAAGTGTTATTTTACATTGCATCTGTTCTCATTCAATACATGTCATAATGGATCAGAGTTAGCAGATATCTACAACACTAAAAAAATTCACAGAAAGAATTTCCCTCTGGCTGCTAGGTAGGGCAGCCCCTTCCCCAGGGGTGACAGGTGCCCACAGAGAGAGGGGCACAGGGAGGGGTACCCAGGGGCATGTGGAGCACCCTATATAGCAACTGAAATTTTGTCAGGGGCATAGGAGCCAGTGTCCCCAAGTGCTACCACCAGTCACCTCTGCCCTCCCCACCTCCTGACCCATGGGTTAAGGGAGCTGCCACTGTATCTCCCTCATCTCCTTCTATACAACGCCTGCCCTGTCTCTCTCCCTTATCCAGCCAACCTGCTCTTGCTCCCACAATCTCCCCCCAGCCTCCCCTCCCCACATCCCCCCTTTCCCTCTCTGTGCCCCCCTCAGAGTTTCCCTCCATTGCACCCCTTCTCCTATCTGCCCCATAAGTTTCCCCTGAATCCCCCCAACCTCCCTTCAGTGTCTCTTGCATCCCCCTCCTGCTCTCACCTCACACATCCCTGTTCCCCCTCACCTCCCTTATCTGTCCCTGCCCCTCTTCAGCCCCCTCCACACACCTTGCCCAGGGCTGCCTCCTCCTTCCCCACACATGCTGGGAGCCAGCAGCAGCTTCCCTGGGCTTCGGGCAGAGATTACAGCCATCTCCAATGGGAGCAGCCTGGGGCCAAATCCTCCCCCTGCAGGCCCCAGGCACAGGGGGTACTGGTCCCAGGGAGTGGGAAGGAGGTTTCTCTTATTATCTGCCCCCCACGCACTGTCCGCCCTGGGGCTGGGGCTGGAGCTGAGCTGGGCAGGGGCTGGGTAGGCTGGGGACACTGCCCTGGGAGAGGCTTCTGGGGAGCAGTAGCACTGGCCCTGCTGGAGATTCCCCCTCCCGGCTGCACCCTGAGCTTTGGGGGCCCAGCAGTAGCCCCCACCAGGACGCAGTGATCTGGCCCAGAGCCTGGCCCCAGAATCATCACAAGGAGCGGCTGCAAGTCACTTCCTGCTGCGGGGTCCAAGTCCAGCCCTGGCTCCCAGAGCCCCTACCCCCTGCTGCTGGGTTCTAGCAAGCAACCTGCCGCACTGCAGCCCCTGCCCTTGGGGGACCTCCCGCCCCTGGGCTCAGGCAGTGTTCCCTGCATCAAGGCAGCATCATTCAGAGAAGCCAACACAGCCCTGGGCACAGGCAAAAGAGACAAACCCAGGGAGAGGAGAAGGGGGGGTTTCTGGGCAGACTGGGTCTTGCTCCAGAGTCCTGCTGAGCCAATCATAAAGGCATAGGCATGGCATGGCAGTGTGCCACAGCCTGGCAGCCAGCGGGTTCAGGGCCCAGCACTGGTCCATGGACCAATGGTTGGAAACCACTGTTGTAGAGCATGAAGTTGAGAGTTAGGACTCCTGGGACTTATTCCTAACGCTAATATGGACTAGGTGTATAATTCTGGGCAAGCCACTTAACTTCTAAGTGTCTCTTTCCTCATTTGTAAAATAAGGATCACAGGTCTTCATTAAACATTACTCAGGAGGAAGGGAAAAGATTTGGGATTCATGGAGGAAAGGTGCTATATGAATGCCAGAAGCCAGTCATATGTAAGAAGCAGGGGTAATAAAAAGAACTGCTGCTATTTCCATTTATGGTTCTTGAGTTCACATATTTATGCCCTGATAGCCATGCACCAGGCATTATTCAGCTGCAAGCCATTTAGTTACAGAACGTCAGATATGACAGGGATAGGCAGCAATAGAAAATCCTGAAAGAGATGCTCAGCACAAATTTTACCAGGGATTAAAATCTGGATTTTTTTGCTCAATGTCATTTAAGTTTGTGTCATCACTTAGTCCTGTTACTGTAGGTAGATCTTAAAAAGGAAGATTATCAAGATCTAAAGAAGATCACTGTGGATGAAGGTGGAATTAAAAGCTTTTTGGGGGTAGGGGAAAACACAGTAGGGTTATGGAAACTTAGTATGCTGTTTGGGGTTAGTAAATGAAGTTGAAAAGTAAATGCAGGCACTTGTCACTTTCTGGGTTTTCCATAGATCCTTCTGTCTTTCCAGGCACTACACCTGCAGCTCTCTCCTCTTGGCCTTCCTGTATCTATTTCTGTTGAAATAAGACCAGCCCTAGTACACTGACACATGGGCAGCGGGTAATGTGGGCAAGGGAAGGCAACTGCCTTTCCAAAACTGTCCATTGGGAGGACTGAGGCTGCAGCATGGCTGCCCACTCTCTGGCCAGTCAGAAGGGCTGGGGCCATGTCACTGGCGGGGCCGGTGAAAATAAGGGGTCTCAGGATGTTCAAGGGGCTGGGAGCAGTAACCTGGGGTGGGGGCCGGGCTTGGTTCCATAGAGGGGGAGGTTGTAGAAGGAGGCAGAGACTCAGGCAGAAGAGGCGGAGCTGGGGTTTGACTTCTCCAACTGGGCATTCACCCACTGCCCATGCACTGAGGAATTAAAGGTTCACCTACTTCTGTGGTCTTTCAGCTCATTTTGTTGTTGACCTCAGTGGAGTCTAATGTAGCCATCAGTAAAGCTGGGTGAAATATTTCTAGTTTCAATGTTGACAATTGTTTATCAAACATTCTAGTTTTAGTAAAAGAAATTTTGCCAAAAATGTTAACTTTGTTTTTGTTAGTTTCTATAGAGCTGAGCATTGTCCCCTGTCCCCCCAAGTTTGAGAGAGAGAAACTGAGAGAGAGAGAGTTAGAGGAAGTTGGCTATTTTAAAAACTAGCTTAAGTCATGAATCTTCCCAGCCACTTGATGTGCCAGGTACTGTTACACCAGGACTTGGGAGTGCATCCATGAGTGTACACCAAGCACATTATATTTCATGCACACAGCTACGGTGTATAAGTGCATGCTCTTACTACTGCTCCTCTTGTCTTCGATCAACTCAGTTACTCTGGTGACTGGTGCATTTGCAGGGGAATGATTAAACATACAAATACTTAAGCATGCATAAATTCATGCTGAGAACATCATTCCCATTAAACCCAATGGGACTACTTATGTGTGCATACAGGAAAATGGGTGCAACACAAGAAAAATGAGATCTCAGAACTGTAAGGGTGCATCTACACAGCAGGGTTTAACTCAAAATAAGCTATGCAAATTGAGCTACGTCAATTGCGTAGCTTATTTTGAAATAGCTTATTTTGAAATTGGGAGCGTCTACACAACACTTATTTCAAAATAGAGCACTCTTCCTCCAATTTCCCTTACTCCTCGTACAATGAGGGTTACAGGAGTTGGAGTAAGAAGTCCTCCAGCTTGACAGTATTTCAACATTATTTCGAAATAACTACCTGCTGTGTAGACTCAGACTAAGTTATTTCGAAATAATGTTGCTGTGTAGATGTACCCTTAGTGTTGTATTCAGGGCTAGTGCAATTGGGAAATGAAAAAAATTTGTGAAAAGTTTAAAATTAATTGAATAGGAAGCTTGTTTAAAATAACTAACACTCCAATGTTACTTTTATCTCTATTTTTAGCATAGTTGAACCCACATCTTCTCCACCATCAGAAGTCAGGATAAGGACTGGTAAGCACTGTTTTGCTATGTGTTCCCATTTTTCATATTAATCTCATTAGTCAGTCATTCTTTACAATGATCTCTGTGTATCTGTTAGAAGCTCCACTATTGCAACAGAAATTGTTTTGCAAGAGGCAGGCAACCTGCATAATAGAGCTCTGCGACAACTGAGATCTCAGGAAACCACCATGCATGCCACTTTTGTCTTTTGCATGCATATCACCTAATTTTCTAGCCAAGGCATAGGTGCTACAGGTTGAACCTCTCTTAACCAGGAATCCCTGGTCCGGCAAACTCTGTGGTTTGGCAAGACCATGGATGTTGCTGGACCAGGGAATCCCGGTGGAAGGCCAGAGACAGGAGTCCTGTGGGGGCTGGGAACACAACCAGGCTGGCTTCAGGAAGGCCAGTGGCTGGAAGCCCTGCTGCGAGAGTCCAGCTGAGCTGGTTGCAGTGCAGCTGGAATGCCTGCAGGCTCTGGTGGGGCAGAGGTCTGCTGTGGTGTGACCAAGAGCCCTGGCGGAGGGACTACAGGCTGGCAGGGCTGGGATCCCCAGCAGTGGGGCAGTGGTTTGACACAGTGAAGCTGAGAGCCCCAGTTGCAGGACTGTGGGCTTCTGTGGCAGGGCAGCAGGGCTGGCTGCATATGGGGAGCCCGCTGGGAGGTTAGGCCAAGAGCAGAATGGGGTACTGGTGGCAGAGGGGCAGAAATGACCTCCCCTGGTCCGGCCAAATCTCTCCTTCAGGACCACTCAGGTTCCGAGTGTGCCACACCAGGGAGGTCCAACATGTACAACTAAAAATGTTCCCGCACCCCCTGGCTTCATAAGATATACAAGGTTTAGAGTTTGGTTCAATGGCTCTCAGCACCCCCACTCTATTGACTGTCCAGCACCTCTGAGAGTGGACACTGATCATGGCTCATTGACATTTTGCTTATCACTGTGCCCATAACCAGACACATTTCATTTTATTGATATACCTAGTATCTCTTTTTCAGATTTAGAACTTAACAAGTTTATTTCACTCCTCCGCCCACACACTTCCTTGCATCAAGTCTGCCTTCCTGCTAATATTAATTATGACTCATTTTCCTTCTGACAGATCCTCAGAGTACAGGTTTTATATGCTCATAAAAATTCTGCTTTCCAAGAGTTTCAAGTACATAGAACAACTGGGGATGTGTGGTGTCCCCAGGGCTTAGATGGAAAAGGAGCATGTTAGAAGTCTTGCTCCTCCCAAACTGTACACACTGATTTTTTTTCAGTAGTTCAAAATTCAGATTAAAAAAAACTATGCGTCTGTGATTCATAATGTGACATAAAGCCCTGAGGTGGGACTAGGATCCCATGAGTCCTGCAGAAGCAGATTAAAAATTCAAGGAACAATGCATGTGCTACCAACCCTGTGATTGTATCCGGGAGAGGAGTCATTTCTCTTTCTCTCAGTACATAAGTAAGAAGCGAGTGAGAAGAACTATTTGCCCTTTTCTGTACCCTACCCCTGTCCCCAGCTAAATGCACTGGTCAGAGCAGTTGAATTATTACTCTGGTTACCTCTGCCTTGGAGGCTAGCACTGGTTACCTCTGCCTTGGAGGACTGAAATGAGACTCTCTGGACTGTAATTGACTCTGATCTGCTTCTGTAGTAGTGCAGCTAAGGGGCATTGCCTAAGCAGGGTTTATAGTAACTCCATGATCGCTCTTATGATCAGAATCTCTGGGCTCTGCCAGACAAGTCAAGACAAGTTTCAGTGTGTCTTATAATGGAAAATTTTAAATGCAAACACACTATATTGACTTTTTATTTTAAAATTTTAGACAAGCACAATCGAACAATGCTTTCTCTAGCATAAAAACATTTTTAAGCTCACAATAATGAAACTGTTTACATAATCATTGTTACCCTGTTGTATCAGAATCTGGTGCACAGTTAGGATATGTCTACACTTCATTCCTCTCTCTCTCGAGAGAGAGGAATGCAAATGCAGACACCTGAAATTGCAAATGAAGGAGTAAGGGTTATTTTGAGGGAAGGGGTTTACTTTGAAATAACCCCGTTTTTTCTCTCGAAATAGCGCTATTTTGAAATAGCGCCATAATGCGATTATGCAAATGAAGCGCGGGATATTTAAATCCCCGCTTCATTTGCAATTTCGGGTGTCTGCATTTGCATTCCTCTCTCTTGAGAGGAATGAATACTCTTAGAGTATTTTCATTCTTTCTTGTACTCTGTGTGTAGGGGGGATGATTTTGCTACAATATTTTCTTTATAAAATAAAGTATGTATTTTAAAGAATCTATATGTTGCCTCTTCCTGTGGTATATGGTAATACATTGGGGTACTGCAGTCTGTTGCAATGCATTAAATTGCACCAGCTCCAATGAGTGAGAACAGAAAGATTAAAGCAGTGGGTTCTTCACTACCCCCATTTGGCACTCCAAATATTAAGCCTGTTTCACTGTAATATATAGACTGACTGATTGTGGAAGCCCTGAGACTAATATGTGACAAGGTGAACATAGTCTCATAACCAAGAAAATACAAAAATTTGAGGTTTTTTGTTTATGTAAGTGTTTCCAAAAAAGAAGGCGTCCTCGGGCCCTATGGGATTATAAAAATAAACACCCAGTAATATTCTTGGGATAAAGTGAAAAAATAGAGATAAGAAGAGGGATTTTTTATTTGATGATAATGGAGAGGTGAGGAGGAAATCATGTCCTATCTCCCTCCCCCCCACACTGTCATTATACAGAAGGGTCAATCAGTCCCTTAGCATCGGACCCATATGCTTGGGGTCCAACTAGAGAGGGCTAATATGACTACGAGAAGAATTTTGTGTGTACAGACCTATATCACAAAACAGACCTATATCACAAGCAGCACAATATACTGTATATGAACAAATGTGGTCAATAAGTTTTGATTCTGAATGCTTGGCCACCACTAAAAGCAGAGCATGAAGAAACAGTAACAGCACCAATCTCATTTGAGTGCAACTTGTCTATTACATCTTCTTCCTATATAAGGGTATGTCTACACTACAAAGTTAATTCGAACTAACAGCTGTTAGTTCGAATTAACTTTCATAGGCACTACATACGCAAACCGCTAGTTCGAACTTAATTCAAACTAGCGGAGCGCTTAATTCGAACTAGGTAAACCTCATTCTACAAGGACTAACGCCTAGTTCGAATTAAGTAGTTCGAATTAAGGGCTGTGTAGCCACTTAATTCGAACTAGTGGGAGGCTAGCCCTTCCCAGGTTGCCCTGGTGGCCACTCTGGGCCAAGCCAGGGAAACTTGTCTGCCCCCCTCCCGGCCCCGGAGTCCTTAAAGGGCCACTGTCTGGCTACGGTGCCCGTGCCAGGTGCAAGCCTGCCAGCACCCAGACAGCAGACCCTGCACCTGGCACAGCACGAGCCAGCCACCCGCTGCCACCCAGACCTCCCCCTCTTCCCAGGACCAGGCTGGCGGCTCCCAGGAGCCTGCCCGGGGCTGCAAGAGGCGGACGCCCGCCTGGTCTAGTGCGGAGATCGTGGACCTCATCCAGGTTTGGGGGGAGGCCTCCAATGTCCACAATCTCCGCACTAGGCACAGGAAAGTGGCCGTCTAGGGCAGGATAGCTGCCAGCCTGGCCACCAAAGGCCACATGTGAACCCAGGAGCAGGGTTGCATGAAAATCAAGTTGGTCCAGTGAGACCCCCGACCCTGAGCTTAGAACATAAGAACATAAGAACGGCCATACTGTGTCAGACCAAAGGTCCATCTCGCCCAGTAGCCTGTCTGCCAACAGCGGCCAACACCAGGTACTCCGGAGGGGATGGACCAAAGACAATGGCCAAGCCATTTGTCTCGTGCCATCCATCTCCAGCCTTCCACAAACAGAGGCCAGGGACACCATTCCTACCCCCTGGCTAATAGCACTCCACGGACCCAACCTCCATGATGACTTTATCTAACTTCTCTTTAAACTCTGTTCTAGTTCTCACCTTCACAGCCTCCTGTGGCAAGGAGTTCCACAGGTTGAATATTTGCTTTGTGAAGAAGAACTTTCTTTTATTAGTTTGAAGCCTGCTACCCATTCATTTCATTTGGTGTCCTCTAGTCCTTCTATTATGGGAACTAATGAAGAACTTTTCTTTATGCACCCTCTCCACACCACTCATGATTTTATAGACCTCTATCATATTCCTCCTCAGTCTCCTTTTTTCTAAGCTGAAAAGTCCCAGTCTCTTTAGCCTCTCTTCATATGGGACCAGTTCCAAACCCCTAATCATTTTAGTTGCCCTTTTCTGAACCCTTTCCAAGACCAAAATAACTTTTTTGAGATGAGGAGACCCCATCTCTACACAATACTGAAGATATGGCATACCATAGTTTTAGACTTCCCCTCCTCCTTCTTCCCCTGGCTTCCCCCTTCCAGCTCCCTCCCCCCAGGTTTCCACCTTCCCTCTCCCACTCTCTTTCTTCCCCTCTCCCACCTCCTTTTCCCAGTCTCCCCAGCGGTTAATCCCCACCCCCCCCCTCAGTTTTGTTAAATAAAGAGAGTTTCCATTTTTGAACACACGTGTCCTTTATTTTTTACATCAGGAAGTGGGGCTAGGGAAGGGTAAGTGGAAGGAGGTGAGGGAGGAATGGGGCACGAGCCCCTGATGGGGAGGACTGGGGTGGCTCTGCGGGCTCCTCGGGGTGGAAGCTCTCCTGCAGGGCCTCCTGGATCCTGACAGCCCCCCGAATGACCCCCCCGGATGGCAGCCTGCGGCAAGTGCAGCCGGGCTGATGGCCGAGTGCTGTAATGTGCCGAGGGTGGGCACTCAGGGCACTCCAAGACAGGACTGCTTTGCTGTCCCTCATCGAGGTAGACAAGCAAGCGGGGAACCCTGAGAACTGTCTGTCTGGGGTGGGGGTCGGGTCCCTTTAAGCACAGCCCTCTGCTAGCCTGAAGCAGCAGCTCCACGCTCTAAGTCCTAAGCTGATGCCCTGCCGGCACTGGTTCCGGCCAGCCTTAACTTCGGTTCAGGGTCCACTCAATGTGGACATGCTAGTTCGAATTAGCAAAACGCTAATTCGAACTAGTTTTTAAGTCTAGATGCGCTAATTCGAATTAGCTTAGTTCGAATTAACTAATTCAAACTAAGTTAGTTCGAATTAGTGCTGTAGTGTAGACATACCCTAACAATGTAAGGCTCAACTTTTTGTTCTAACCACACAAACCACTCGTCTAGGCCCTCGTTATCTACCATTTTGGTTACAGAAACCTCTTCCTAACTGGCCTCCCTGATAGCCAGTTTAATCCATATTGAATATATCAATGTGACTGTCTCAATACATAGACTGACTCCTCCTACTTCACTGCATTAAGGTCAAGCTTTTTGTTCTTGCTTCCAGGCCCTGCATTAATTCTGCCGATGCATCCAACCCTAGCTTTGTATGTTTCCTGACCTCTCCCTCTACATTCTAGTTATACGAGCCTTATCATCCTGTCGGTCTTTTTCTCCTACAGCTGTCCCCAACTTTCTTCCACACCACCTTCAATTAATGAAATGCTCTTCCAGAGTTGCCTTGCAAGACTACTTCCTTTCTACTCTCATGACACGTGAAACAGCTATTTGTTTATTAATAAACACACACAAACTCTTCAACCCTCCCTCCAACACAACAGAAGCCCCTCTATACACCATTACACCATGCATTAGCTGAGTAACATTTGTTGTACCACCTCAATTTTGCACTTTGTTGAGTCATATCTGAAACTAATATTTTAGCTTTTCAGGACAGAGAATCACATCTTGTTGACACTGTTTAGCACCTCATAAATCTAAATCATAATTTAAGTGATGAATGTATGCAACATATCTTAGCTTTGCAAGTTTTAAACTAAAATGGATCTAAGTTCTTAAATTAATCAGTTCTGAAAATGTGCAAGATAAATACCATATCACTGAATGAAATTCAACAGACCGCCGTTAGTAAGCCTCCTAAGCACAGGTCCTTTGCACTAGGGATATAAAATCTGGATTAATTGGTTAACCGTTAAACATTAGGGTAAACTAATGAGTAACCAGTTGGCTGACTATACAGGGTCCCTGGGGCTGCTGCCACTGGCAGCAGCAAGAGGCTGCTGGGGCCGCCATCATTCACATCCCTAATTTGCACCACGTTTGTCCATTTAACACCAAAAGATTCAATCTTTATAGCTAGAATTGTATAAAATCCTTCAATCATTTATCCATGTTACTGTTTTTCATCTGTGACATGCACCTATACTTAATATAGACACACACTGACTAGTTTTGCTTCTGAAAACACTGGCCTTTGAAGTAGAACACTGACGCCTTTGATAGCAGAAAAAAACCCAGAAATGAAGGAGGATGATCATGTGAAAAGGAACAAATAAACAAAAGACACCCCCCTTCAGTCTATAGACAGCACTGCTGCTGGTATTAAAATGAAATGACATAGAACTTAAACATCTTCACTGAACTGACCACAAATAACACTCTGTATTGGCATAAAAACCCAACCCTCTGACAATCTATTTAGTAATCACCATTTGCCAACACCTACTCCAAAGTTGAGTAGCCCTGCTCTAGATTATGACCATGGTAAGATGCAGTAAGGTGCATGGTAAGATGCTATGACCCTGGTAAGATGCAGTACATTTTTGTACTATTCCTGTAACAGCTTGACATGGAAATTGAAGTCAACAATCTTTTCCACTTTTCCTAATCTGAGACAGAAGTAAACTACAACAAATGTATTTACCTGAGAGTGTATACTTCCCATCATACCAATGTAGCTATGCAAACAGATGTGTGGTGAGTGGAATCAAGTATTCATCTCTTCCTCCTGCCATCTTGTGTGGGAGAAGGGAGAGATGTAACAGCTTTGTTCAACCTGCTACACACTGCTTACAGGAAGTAAACATACAATGCACAAATTGAAGTTTGTGTCTTACATCATCTTACTCCCTTGGGATGGCACCTAGTTATTTCCTTTTGCAACTATAGGGAAAAACTGTGGTGCATAATTAGCTAGTACTCTATGATGACAGATGTTTTAATGGCAACTAATGAGCTGAGATACATGGATACAACTCTTGTTTTGCATTTAAACAAAATGCCTGGACAATTGGAAACCTGCACTGGTTCATTATTTGCTGCTGATTCTAGTTAGATGGTCTGGAACTGATCTACAAAATCTTCAACAGAGCCCAGACTACTTTAAGGACCATATTTCTGTATGTGCCCCCTATGGCTGCTATATTTAATTGACATAGCTGTTGAAGAGAATCCCAGGGTGAAATCCTGATGCATTGCAGTCAGTGATTGATTTGATTGAACTAGGAATTCACCAAAGAAGGGTAGATCCCAGGTTTTGAATCTTCCTCTGAGGGTACAGCTACACTGTGGGGTTTTTTTTAAGCAAGTATGCAAATTGAGCTCACATTTGCATATCTTCTTCCAATTCTTTTTCCAGAAGAGGATTTTCTAATATTTGGTCCATCTACACGGGGCCAGATGTCGGAAGAAAACCCTCTTTCAAAAACCCCCTTATTCCTCATAAAACAAGCTGTACAGGGGACTTCTGAAAGAGGGTTATTTTCTGACTTTTGGCCCCATGTAGACGGGCCAAATATTGGCAAAACTTCTTCTGGAAAAAGAATCGGAAGAAAGATATGCAAATGCAAGCACAATTTGCATACCTTCTTCGACCCCCCCCCCACACACACACAGTGTAGCCGTACCCTTCCTCTGAGAAGTGGCCAAGAGATCTATATTTACCATCTTCAGATTCAGCTGCAAGATTTACTTGTTCAATCAAACAGGACAAAATACACAATCTTCCATAAGAGAAGACATCAAACCAACTAAAACACAGATAGAAAATTGCTTTTCCTTTCAGGATACATTTCAATATGCAGCAAATGTTTAGTGACTAAATGCCATAGTATATCCAAGCCAACTATGATATCACATTGTTATCTAAGGACATGTACAAACACACAGATAGATGGATGCTTTATTACACCAAACTTCTTGAGAAAATGAATCTTCATAAATACTAATCTTTCCTTGTTAATTTTGCATCTGCAAAATTAAGTATATAAATATATATATATATATATGAAAGTACAATACATTTTATATAATGTGCAAGTTACGACAAGCCAACCACAAAATTCAAAGAAGCACATGATTTTGCTTTCAGAACATACAGTGACGTACATAGAAAAAGTACAGGCTTTGGAGCAAGAGCCAATCTGTGAATCTTTATTTTGAATTTCCTTGATATTTTTGTTGATTCACCTCTACAATGCCATGTACTAACATGGGCTAGACAGTCTGAAGGGAACTCAAGATTTTCTTGATGCTGTTCACTGTGCTCACTAATCACATTTTCTAAGTGGTAATACTGCTGCCAGTCAATACATCCATTACTTTCTGAGCTAATTGTCACATATGCCTCTGTAAGAATCAGGGGGACCAACAGCTTCTGCAGGCCACCAGGCAAGGTGCAGGGCACCTCCATGCCCTGGAAGGGGCAAGGCCTCAGGAGGAAGGGGCGTGGCTGGGAATCCAGCCCTCTGCACCACCCAGAGGGTGGCACTAGGCCCCTCAGGCCTCAGAGCTTCATGAAGCATGTGGAACAATGCTCTGATGACAATTTAAAGGGCTCGGAGTTCCGGTCACTGCCTCAACTGCAGTAGCAGCAACACCAACCCGTTTTGGGAGAGCGGGGGTGCAGAATACTGGGACATGGCTTGCTTTTCTTCATGTTCCCCTGACTATCAGGGAGCGAGGGGAAAGTACTTGTATTTTATGAATTACTCTTCTGCCCTCTTCCCTTTTCCAGCCAGGAGTGAGAGGCATGCACAGAATCCAAGTACTTTCCCCTCACTCCCTGATAGTCGGGGAACAGGAATAAAAGCAAGCCACATTCTGGTACACAAGGCTGTTGCTCCTTCCCCGTTCCCCTCCCCACTCTCCCAAAATGGCGCCTGTTGCCCAGGCCCCTTTGAACTGCTGGGCCCCCACACAGCTGCCCTGTTTGTTCTATCCCCCGATGGCAAGCCTCGTAAGAACCACACTATAAGTCAGTAGAGACAAAACACAAGAAATAAATCAGGAAGCTGCTTTCTTTGAAAATAATCAATTATTGAAAGGAAAACATACATTTTTCTCTAGGGTAATCTTTTAAAATGGTTCCATAAATTATATGAGCCCTGACAAATCCCAGCTATCAATTTCAGTATTCTAGCTTTCTATTTATCCTGAGTATTACAGTGCAAGTCCTGTTTGGCAAACTCAAACAAATATGGATCTGTAAGTCATGGCCACATGCTGCTTGCCTTACTCACACATGTGAATTCAATGAGACTACTGTGCATAAGGCATG
This sequence comes from Pelochelys cantorii, assembly GCA_032595735.1. Taxonomy (NCBI): domain Eukaryota; kingdom Metazoa; phylum Chordata; order Testudines; family Trionychidae; genus Pelochelys; species Pelochelys cantorii. The sequence goes on along the minus strand of CM064330.1, from coordinate 82,613,512 downwards.
CAGCATTTGCCTATTAAGTCTTTCATTTCCCTGGCAAAACATGCTCTAGTTACAAAACAAGCTCCCAATCCTGCAAGCATTTTACTAAAGTGAACAGTCATACTGATTTAAGTTACACATGAGTTTATATGTTGGCTGGATCAGGACCCAAAACAGGAAGAGAAATTCACTCGTGACTTACAGACAGACAAGAATAAACCAACATAAAAGATTAAGTGGGGCACTGCTGTAGATGCATGCATATTATAATGGTTTGTCTGGAATAAATTAGAAGTTAAATAAATGAAGACTTTCCATTTTCCCTCTTTTATATTTCACTGTTAGAATGTTCATAAAGAGTTATGAGTTACTATAGCAGGTGATATTTTCCTCCCTAAAATAAAGTCTTCTGACTATCCTGCCACTGAGGGGAAGAGGAGGTGTAAGAGAGAACTATGTCTTGTGGGCTACAAACACGAATTTCTGTGAAGCTCTCCATTTCCTCCTCATTGTGAAATCTCAGGATTATGACAGAGCAGAGAGCAGGGAGCAGTTTCAGCCTTTCTGGTTTTAGTGATCACAGAAAATAAAATTATGGTTTGCAGGTTGCAAATGAAAAGAACATGCCCCGTTTAAGGCTGTTTTACATAGAGCACACTGCAACATACTCTTCCTCTAGGTCTGTGGAAAAAATGCTATTCACCATCAACCTTTTCTTCTTTTTTAGATGTGTTAATGAAGGACAGAATTAAGGTTACCTTTTCAAAGAGAACTGCCTGAAATGTATGCCTAAATTGACATTTGTGTGTCAAACAACTGCTGCCTGAATTTCACACCATTAAGCAGTAGAAAGAACAGTTCCAATCTGAATATTTATTTTAAAAGGATTTCATGTTTTCGATGTAGCTCAAAACTGTATCACCTACTGCTTTCGTGTTGTAACATTATGGGCTATGTTTCCCTCCCTTTTCCTTTTATTTAAGAGTTTAAAATGTAACTGACAAAAATGTAAAGAGGACCAAGACAGAAGGAAAACAGAAATTAAAACAAAGCACCACCATAAAAAACACTTTTTGCACCAGAGTAGAAAAAATAGAAGGAAAAATAAAGCACCACAATAAAGGACACTTTTCTGTACATGAGATTACTTTCTGTGTTTCCTAGATCCAACTTAAAGTTTGCTGAGGGCCAAAATAAAAGAGACACTTGGCCCCTGGAAGAAACCCAATGCCATCTGAATATGGGGCTGCGGATAACAGTTCACCACAACTTTGAGTTACATTGTAGATATACATGCTCAGTGTAGAATGTATATTATGAATACTTTCCATAAAAATATTTACATAGTTAAATACTTTACAATAGTTAAAAGGCAGGAGAAACTGAAATAGGACAATTTAATGGGGGATTAACATTACTATCCAAAGCTCACATAAAACCCCTCCGAGGAAGAAAGGGCACTTAAGAAATACCACCAAGTTTGCATTACAAAGTTGCCATTGAATGTTCAGAGAGGCAGCTCTCTTCCCACCCACCAAGTTGGGAGAGTGACAGGAACTGTGGCTCCCCTGCCTAGGAAGAGTAGAGGTTGTTGTGCTCCACCCACCCACCTTACTTTAACTCCTGCACAGAGAGGACTAATTCTGATTCTACATTCAAAGACATTTGGGTGGAGGATCTGCTCTCAGTACTTTTCCACAGGTTGTTAGGAGCCAGTCTGCAAAGGATCCCCTGCCTCTCCAGCAATCTCCAGTAAATTTGTCTTGGAGTGAAAAAACTTTGCATTCTGCAGGAACTGTGTTATTGGGAGCAACTGATTCCCAACCCTGCCCTGCCCAGAATGACAGAACTCTGACTGCATGGCTCTGTGGACAGCCTGCTGCAGGATCCTCACTTCTACAAGGTGTTTCTTCCCCTTTTAACTCTGATTTGCTTTGCTCTTCATCTGATCTGATTCACTTTCTAGAAACACAGTCAAGTCTGTTAAGTCTGCATAGCATCTGCTTCCTTTTTGTCCTGCAAAGATGTCTGCATATGTTTATTGAACTCAGTCCACTTCATAGAGTATAAAGTTAAGCACAAGTGTAAGTCTTCACCAACGGCATGTGGGAGAGGAGAGGATTCCTTCTCCCTGCCAGGATGGCTGGCCTGGCTCCCGGTGACAAGGACATCAAGAATATCCACCAACTGGGCACCAATAATTCTGACATTCCCCAAACCATGCATCATACATTTTATACCTTCTTCTTCTTACCCTGCCCATTATCTGCTTCTGCTCCAGTCTCTTCTTTGTACTTTGTTAGAGTGGCCGGAAGGGGAAATCTATCTTGCCACTCTTCTTTCCCTGGTCATCCTGTTGTTTCTTTGAGAACAATATCAACTGGATGTTTTTCCATGGCTGTGACAGTTAAAAATATGATGAAGTGAATGGGAGCCTGCTCTGAGCATCCTTTTAGACTGGAATAGTCTCCTCCTTCCTTGCACCACCCACTCCTCTATGCCAGAATGGAGGAGGCCATTTGCTTGGGATGTTAAAGCCAGACCTCATAAAGTATCAGAAATTGTGCTGCAGTGAGTAGTTCCTCACCAGCAGGAGGATTAGATAAGGCCTTTCTAATTTCTTTGAGTCCATGAGACTAGTATTATTACAAAAAAAAAAAAAAAAGACTTTTCTCACTCTTTTTGGAATAATTCTCTGACCTCTTCCTCCTGTTGTGGTGCATTTCCTGTTTACAGCTGAGAGCACACCTGACAAATTCATTCCTTCTCCTAGGAAGATGGGAACTTCATCTTCACATTCAATTTTAGTTGATGTGCAGACCTGCAGGCTAATTATGCTTGTGAAAGGCACATGCCTTGAGGTGCTGATGCTTTTAATACCATTTATTTCCCCAGAGCTTTTCCTTTGCAAACTACAACTGTAGCAGTTTCACTCCATAGCTAAGGGCAGATCATCTGAAGGTTCTTTGGGACCTCCAATTGATAAACAAAATATATGCAAATTCCCTCTATTGAGGGAGCTACTCTAACCAAGGCCACTTCCTCTGTCTGTTTTCCCCTGACAAATCAAAATTACCTGTCTCAGCCTGCTAGCTCTGTTCCACTTTCCAAACTCAGCCAATCCCCTAGGAAAAAGATCAACTGCAATAGGCAGGTTGGCTGCAACGGAACTGCTGAGTAATGTCAGTATCACCTATGTGTTGAAGGCAGTTGGCAGCGTATTAGAAAACAGGAAGGAAAATTGTTGCAGCCTGTATTGGAGAAACAGAATCATGTTCCTGGGGGGAAGTGCTGCAAGAAAATGCTCTTGTGCCCACCAGTTAGAAGGCAGAGGAAGGGAGTCAGCACAAACGCAATAGAAAAGAAAGATGCATTTGCTCCTGTTGAAAAAGCTGCCCTTATTCATAATAATTTTGCGTACAGAAGTTCTGTCTACCAGCTGAATGAGATTAGAACCATGTGAATAAGTAAGTCCTGTGTGGCTGTTAACCATTTATGTATTTGACTTCTTTTTTCAGCAGTCCTATGTGCTGGAACCAATTTGGTGTTGCCGGTTGTTCTCAGCCAACATGTGGTTAGGCAGACACTCAGGTACTCTGAGATATTTAGCAATCACTCCTCCAGCAAATGGACTCTATATTCTACACATTATGGTTCTGCAGTGGTTGAAACCTGATTCTCTCACTACCTGAGTGGGTGTCCAATCACTGAGTGATAGAGCCCACTTGACCCTCTTTCGATTATTTGGTAATTTTGTACAGAGTGGAATATTTTCAGCATGAAAGACGGAGAAAGCCTGACCCCAAAATATTCCACAGCCCAGTGGTTTCCTTATGGGAAATAGGAAGCCTGGGTTCAACTCTGCCTCTCCCATTCTTTGTGAGGAAGGGCTGATCTGCCTTAGGTACTGAACCTCAGGAGAGGGCTCTTGGCTGAGAATCTCTCTCTAGCGGAGGGAAGTGCTTTCCATGAGGCATCTAATTCCCTCCTTGGTAGCTAGCTTGGGCAACTCCCAGCTCAGCATGCTGGCTTTGTGAATCCCCTTCTTAAGCACCTAACTCTCCCTATGCATCATAAAAGGAGCCTGAGCTCCTGACCCAACGCTGCAGACTCCAATACACAACAGCATGCTAAAAAGTTAGATTTAAGTCCCTTTGTGGATTTAGCACTAACCCAAGGTCACAGATTGGGGCAGAACAGAAAACTCCAGGTCTCTCTAAACTAATACCCTGACCATCCTTTCTCTTAATACTGAATACATTCAGTGCAATGGAGCCTGGTAAAACGCAGGCCATAACTACCTGTCTTTCTCTTCACTTTTATATCTTCTTGCTCCACAGATACTCAGTACACCTTTACTCTTTAGTAACATTATAGACTGGAGCTATTAGTTTATGCAACTTTTTATTATTAATACGTTTAAAACAGGGGTGGGGAACGTTTTTTGGGTCAGGGGCTGCTGACCCACAGAAAAATCAGTTGAGGGCCGCACACAAGTGAGAAGCAAAAAAGACCCCCAAACCCTCACTGACGTGGCCCCCGAACTGAGGAGAAAGCACCCCACATTCCCTTTGTACACTAGAGCCTAGGGGAGTCGAGGCTAGTGGATTTTGTGTGCTCTGTCGGCAGTAATTTGTAAAGGAACTTAAACATATGTGCAATTAGGACTCCACTTTGAAATCACGGATTCATTTTGTCATCAGAAGGTGTTGAGGTAAACAAGGACTGATTTCAGCTGGATTTTCCTGCCTTGGACTAATTACCATATTAACTTTACCTCAAAACTTTGTATATTTGCTCCTGTCAATCATCTGTTTTCCCGCCACAAGGAACATTTAAGCATTGCCCCTCCTCAAGGACGGGCTCTTCTCCGCTCTATTCTTCGTCAGTCCAACAGACATCAGTGCAGCTGCAGCTGCTGGTAGTTCCTTCACACGCCTTGTAGCGAAGCTCAAGAGTTAAAGCCCAGGGTACACCGGACCAGTGTAGCAGTGCTGCAGTGGTAGTGCTGTGGAGTCTTTGAACTACTAAGAGTGCTTTTCCTCATGCCACTTATAGCAAAGGCTAAAGTGTGGTATTCGGGATACACTCAAATAGAGTTCATTGATTTCCTTCACCATCCGAAGAGCCACCTAGAGGTGTTCCAGTCCCATGGTGAAGACGGTTCTGGACAACTCCACCACATTTCATTCACCTTTAACAGCAAGGAGCATAGCTGCTGTGAGATTGGATCTAGTATTCTTTCCCTTGGCTGCTTGCAGTCACTGGGTAGAGGTCCTAGATCTTCTTTTCCTCCTCTTCCTAACTGCTGCATTGTCATCTTGGCCAGAATGTAAAGTATTTTACTTACCTTATTGTTAGGGAAACTGTTCTGTCTTCTTTTACTTCTATTTGAGGGTGTGGGGCTGGATTTTTCACTAGTGTACTGAGATTTATTGTTGTTTTGTAAGATTACATGCTGTGTACTGTTCTAAATTCTGTTAATAGATTTGTTAAATTTAAACCTGAGTTGTGTTTTATTTGATCTAATCCACTGGTGATCGATACAGTGTCGGGAGATCTGCACTACTGGTGTCAGGAACAAGTTTTAATTTCAAATCAGATTCAATTCCTATTCGTGTTACTGAGTTCCTGGGTAACAGATTTGGCGACTGCAGCAGGACCTGACAAGGATTTTGACTTTGTTCAGGTCCGGGACCCAGTTCAAACTTATATGAACTGTGTCATGCACAGCATATAACATCAAGTGCACTAGTTTAATGACAGTCTAACAACTTGGGGAGGGAGAGTTTTCCTCGGATCGGAGCTTCCTACTCTCTTGTTTAAAACCCGTTGGTGAGCGGTGTTGGCGAATGCGGGGATGCCCGGCCATCACTCGCCACCTGGTAGCGGGTGGTGTTCCCCCACCTTCCCCGTTTTCCCCGGCACTAGGCCAGAATGGCAGCTTGGGCTTCGGCCTAGTCACCCTGGTCACGCCTACCGAAGGGGTGCCGGTGGTTTTGTGTGCTGTTTCAAGCCTGTGCCTTGAGAGCCCTGGGTAGTCTGGTGTCCAGCTAACCCTGTGCCGGACAGGCATTTACTGGCTCATTATTTTGTTTTGATCTGGACAGGCAGGCTGTGATGCTGCAGACCTAGCTATGGGTATACCTTTTTTTTTTTTTATTTAACCCCAGGTTTTGCTTTCTGAGCAACTCATAGGTACCAGAGTTATGGCCCAAAAGCAGTTCGGACTCCAGGGATGGACCACCCTGTATAATAAAGATTCATTAGAGTTGGCTATTAATTTATTCGGGAAAGGGTTAAACCCCTGGGAGGAGGAATCAATTGGTGGGGAGGATTCATTAAGAAGGTTTGGTGCCTTGTGGGAAAAATATAGCCAGACAAAACCTCAGCCCACAAAGAAATATAAAAAGAGAGCCCTTATTTATGGATTGGCAATGGTAATGCATCTCATGTAATTGATTTAAAAGCTGAATTAGAGCAAGTTCAAAAAGAAAAGGCTCAGGTGGAAGAACAGCTCCAGCTTAAGACTAAAGATAGTGTTGCTAGCTCTGCTTTGGTTACCAATTTAAATATGCAAGTAACTCAGCTTGAGAACCAACTGAGGGAGTTGCATTCCCAAACCAGAGAAGCTGAGCAGGGGGTGACCCAGCATGAAGCTCAATTGGCAGAATCACAAGCTGCAGTTAGGCAGCTACTAAAAGAAATAAGCACAGCAAAGGCAGAAGTTAATCATACTGCCTGTAAAGAACAAATTCAAAGTTTAAAGCAACAGATGCTTACTGCTAAAGGAATGGTGGCTGCAGTGCAACCGGGGTATGTTAATGAAAGCTTGGATTAGGGAAGGGTACCTGATCATGCAGCAGAACCATCAGCCCCTGAATATTATCCAGGAGGGGTGGGTGATAGTGGATCTGTGGTCCCAACACTCACCACCGTGACTTCTTATGGGGGAAATAACCCACCTTCAATTAAACATGAAAGCAAAACGCTCACTCCTGAGCAAGCAAGGGTGATGGGCAAACAGATGAGGCAATGTAATAAAGCGAATGTTTTACATTGGCTTGTTAAGTTATGTGTCACACCGAATGTAAACCCTGATGATGTTGTCTTGCTTTTGAGGGAATATATGTCTGTGACGGACCTAGCGGGGTCCGCACTGAGCCAAGGGGAGAGGTCCCCGCCCCCCCAGCTCGGGAAGGATAGGCGGGGAGCGCGAGCAGCCAGAGTAGCCCCGGCTGGGCTGGGACCCGGTGTGGGGGAATGTGCACGGCCCCACGGCGAAGGGGGCGGGGTCAGACGCAGTCATGGCAGGCGGGCTGGACGCCCGAGAAACGCTCCTGCTACCCGGGGCCGAGCGGAGCAGGAGGCGGAGCCCCGGACCTCGGCCGTTGCGCGGCAGTGCGAGCGGACGCCGGGGGGGGCGGGGCTGACCCGCGCAGCGTCCCTGCCCAGGCCGCTTGAAAAGCGGCCGGATGGGAAGGCTGGAGGCGGCTCAGGGAGGAGCCGCCGAACCCCCCCCCAGGAGGACGAGCATTCCGCCCCGCTGGAGGGAAAGAAGAGTGGCACCAGAGCCCCCAGGACACCGGCCGGATGGGGCCGATGGCTCGGGCGCGGTAAGTGGCCCATGCGGAGACCCGGTCGGGCCGGCGGAAGGCGGGGAGTGGAAGGAGCCCGGGGCAGAGCACTTTTGGTGCCAGTGGGCAGGTGAGTTTCGGGGATCAGCCCTGCCTGCCGTGGAGGGAGTACGCTAGACGTCCCCCCACTTAGGGCCCTGGGCTGGGACCCGGTGGAGAGGGTGGGCCCGGGTCCCCCACGCCCCCCCTTTTTCCCCACAGCCCCAGCCTGCCCGACGTACCCGGTCTGCTGCAACCGTCGGGAACTGGGTAATCTAAAACACGAATGCTTAATATTCCCTAACCCAAGGAGAACCTTTTACCAGGGACAGGCCCCCGGGATCCCTGGGCCGATGGGGCCCCAGGACCCGCAACGGGGGCGCGGCAGGGAGTCCGCTGAATCCCAGCGCCGGCTTGGCAACGGGTGATCGCACTCCCAAACCTCCTCCCCCAGGGATCAGCCCCGGGACCAAACTCGTCAGACACAGACGGTGGGTCCGCTGAGCCCCCCTGCTGCAACGAGAGGAGGCGCTCACACCCAGCAAATCCGTCACAATGTCTATTAATGATTTTGCTGCCCTACCCAACCATGTTATTAATGATGTTAATGTAAGCCAGATAGAATTATATAAGTGCATATACATATTGTATTTTCCTCATGATTACATCATGGGGAGAATGTATGCAGAAAGACAAAAAGAAGGTGAAAGACCAGAATCTTATTTTCTAAGAAAAAAATTGATCTTTTGGCTGGTTGGTCTGGGGGAACAGAAGGGAGGTGTAATTACATACGACATCCCAGAGTTAAAAGACTTATATTTCCAAGGACTACTGCCAGGGTTGACATTAGCAATGGGGTCAGCAGACATCAGAACTATTTCGCTGTCTGTGCTGGAATGCAAAATAAGAGACATTTTTTAATTACAACAAATTGCACAGCCCATTACAAAACCAATTAAAAGAATTGCTGCAATGAATATCAATAATGAAAATAATGGACAAAGACAACCCCCGAATTTTAGATTCAGACCACCAACCTGTATGTTTAGCGGGAAACCAGATGACATTTATGCAACCAGAAGGGTTTTAATACAGAGACTTGCTAAATACAGACCCTGGGATAAAATTAAAAATCTAAGCACAGAAGACATGTTCAAAGAATTAGCCAAATGTGAGGTCACCAATAACCTAGCAACCAGTGAATCAATGCCAGTAGCCAGTTGCCATCCAGGAGCGACGCCATGTTGCCATCCAGGAGTGACGCCATCTTGTCACAGAAGGACGCCGCCATCTTTGATTACGGAAGGATGCCATGATGAGACGCCATCTTGGAAGCTGGAAGATACCAGTAACAACTGAAGTGCCGTGCTTCCCAGCCCCTGAGGATGGTTGCGCCCATAATGCAAGATCAGTGGGGATGTCCAACAATTGAAGTTACATACAGAGGGAGGTTCGGTGAAATCAAACTACGAGCATTGGAAGATACGGGGGTATCTGCCAGCATCATTTGTACACAAGCATCTCCTCAGGCAAAGAAAATTCCAGTTAATCATGTGGAAACCTTGCAGTCCTATAATGGAAAATCAACTGTAACACCTTTTGTTAAGAACATTTGTTGTTGTAACCTTTCCGCAACATCTATGGTTGGGTTACAAGAATTGGACGATTGTGGTATCATTGGAATCGATTTATTGAAAGAACTCAAACTGATTATTGATCTACCTAATCAAGTCATGAGGCAAGGAAACAACGATGGAAAGACAAGCATCATCATTGCTGCAGCACATAGGATAGGAGCTGTAAGCAAACCAAGCAATACAACTACCTCATTGGGAAAAAGAGATAAAAGAAATAACAGATAAATATCCATCTGTATTCGCCGCTCATAAATTAAGCTGCGGGAAGATTACAGCTACTATCAAAGTGGAGGGTCCTGACCCAAAACCATATAAGTAGTATCGATTTCCCAATGAAGCCAAAGAGGGAATTAAATCAACTATCGATTCCCTGCTGGAACAAGGAGTCCTAATCAAGTGTGAGAGTCCATGCAACACGCCAATATGGCCAGTACTAAAGGCGGATAAAAAGACATGGAGGCTAACTGTGGACTATCGGGGCTTAAACAAGGTAACGCCTAGAATGGCGCCTGTTGTGTCTAAATACCCCAAGATAATGGCCAAAATTGCGGAAGGAGCTTGCTGGTTCAGCATGCTGGATATCTCGAATGCCTTTTTCTCCATCCCGCTTCACCTGGACTCCTGGAAAAAGTTTGCATTTACATATGAAGACCAGCAGTACACGTTAACCAGGGTTCCTCAAGGATTCCACAATGCACCTAGCATTTGCTACCACATTGTGGCACCATTGTGGAAGAATCTGAGGTATTCTAACAATATCATCAGTTATGTGGACAATATACTAATTGCCACCAAGGATAAAGAATCTAACTTAGCTGCACTAGATGAGGTTTTAAGCACTTTAGAACAAGCTGGATTTCTAATCAATCCTGAAAAGGTGCAGCTTGTTAAGCAACAAGTCACCTATTTGGGGGTACAATTAGGTCCTAATGGCCAAAGACCTGATCAGGATCAGATCAATTTAATTCAAAAGATTCCAGCACTAACCGATGTTCACAGCTTGCGGACATTCTTAGGTTTGATCAGATTTTGCCGTGATTTTATCGAGAACTTTAGCACTAAGGCCTGACCCATGTACAACTTGTTAAGGAAGACTCAGCTGTGAAAATGGGAAGAAGAGGAACAGACGGCTTTCCGGGACTTGAAATTTTCACTTATGAAGGCCCCGGTGCTAGCCTACCCCAATCAGAAAAGCCATTTCACCTGCAGCTATCTACAGGGGAGCAGGCTGTTGGAGCAGTTCTCTTGCAAGAACATGGAACTTCGCTAAAACCAGGATCCAGGATATTGTTGGAAGTAGAAAAACAATTTACATCATGTGAAAAAGAAGTCCTTGCTTTAGTCTGGGCCCTTCAGCACTGGGAATATCTGGTGGGAATGTCCCCAGTAGTCTTAAAAACTTCCCATACGCCTGTTAAATATATAGTTTCTGGAAAAGCTAACAACGGGTGGGTGAGCCATCCTAGGTTGGCTCACTGGACTTTAGCATTAATGAATAAAGAAATCAAGGTAGAACAAACAAAATCTCCTATTGTAATCCTTGCGCCACTTTGTAATCCTGCGATAACAGTATCCAACCACGAATGTCCTCTACCTTCAATCAGGTCTCCCGAAATTAATTCACCGTTCATACTGATGACCAATTATAAAGCAGCAAAATTACGGACCCAAAACAATGTTTGGGTAGTTGACGGCAGTAGTTACCATCAAGATGGAAAGGCTGTCACTGGGTGTGCTGCAATGCAAGTTCCTTCTGGCAAAAAGTTTTTGCACTCCTCCAAGGTCAATTCCGCACAAGCAGCCGAGGTAGTTGCTATCATCTTAGCCCTGGATAATGCCCTGGATAATGCCCCCCCAGATCCAGACAAATCAGGGGACCACATCAGGCCCCCAAGATTTTGGTGCCCCACCCCTGGTTGAAAGAAACATTTGGAACACAGTATTTTTTTCTCTTTCATTACTGGGAGACCTCTTCTTAATCTCTCTCCAGCTTGCTTTCTGCACTCTTCCTTCTGTGAATTTTGATGTCCTCATCCTCATTCATGTTCTCATTTGTTTTGCATTTTGTTTTTGTTTCACAGCACTGTTTTCTTTGGTCAAAAGCCATTTCTGTCTTCTAGAGCCAATGACATGACTGGTTCATGTGCATTATTTGTTTGACAGGAGCCTCCTACTGATTTTGGTAAGAAACCACTTGTCTGTTCGCATTTCCAAGATCAAGAGCTACACTCAGGGAATGTTTCTTAGGGAGGAAGCCACTTGTATAATCAAATAGTAGTGACCAAAAATTGGGCACATTCTTGCCAGGGAAGACAAGGGAAACTCCTTCAGGGACCACTTCCAACTGGGTGTAAATATTCTCTTTTTTTCATCTCTGATTACTATGCTTTCATACAAGCGATATCTTCCCCGCTCTTTTAGTGTGACATTTTGGCCACGCTGTTGGAGAATGCCTAGTGTACACACAGGTTTTGAAATCATGGCAAATGGAAATTACTGCCGAAAGGTCATATTGTGTAGTAACATAAACAGGCATGTAGACAGAGCAAGTTCCCCCTTCTTCTCCCGAAATGAATCATACTTCATAGACCATGATTCAACTACTGCCATCCAGCTTGCACTGCTTTTGGCTTAAGACCCTTCATCAAAAATTGATTTCAGGCTGTGTCTGTCTTTGTTAATGACAATTTTGAGGCACAGGTCTCTTCTCCACCAGTGCAATTCTGCTCCATGGAAAGCATGAAGGCAACCTACTGATGCCTCGAATGGGAGGCCGCATCCCAAATTACTCAATCTAAATGGTGTCCTGGGGCAGGCAGATCAATCTCCACCCATCTCTTCTGACCACTCTCCTGAGAAGAGGTGAGGGGGCAGCAGCTATGAGACTATTAAGTTTGCAGTAGCAGACGCGCAGAGCCGCCCTGTCACCACACTGCAGCCTATGAGAGAGGATTCCATCAATCCCTGATGTCTACAGAGCTTGCCATTGCGCAGGCTGTTTACTTGAGCTGTACCCCAGGGCTGAAAGTGACATACATTTCTTACAGGCACTGTCCTATCGCAACACACACACCCAGGAAGGGGTCAGGAAAGGGAGTTGAGGGGGAAGGCTCGCGATAGGCCAGAACCTGTAAGACATTTAAGTGTAGGATGGAACGTGGGGGGCTCAGGGCGAGGGTATGTGTGGGTGTGAAAGAGCTCAGGGCAGGGGCTGGGATGCAGGAGCCAGGACAGGGGGTTTGGTTGCAGGGGGGTGCAGAAATAAGGGCAAGTGCTGGAGGGGGGTCAGGGATGGACTGGCAGCCACCGTGCTGCCTTGCCACTGGATTCCCAGGGCTAGCTGAGCTGGTGGGGACTGCGCTGCCTGGCCTTTGGATCCCCAGAGCTGGAGTCTGAGTGCACTGTGGCCACACAGCCCAGGATCCTAGCAGCATCCAAAGCCCTGCCCCTAGCCATCCAGTCTTTTACTGGGCACACCAGCTTACTTTCACCTTTGCTTTTGCCCAAGTTTGAAGATTAGTGAAGTGAGATACAAAAGCAAAGGTATATATGTTTTCATGAGAAAAACAAAATGCAGTATTGAAAAATGGATACTGTTT